>CM053582.1:56190624-56207096 GCA_028627135.1 Pseudochirops cupreus | reverse complement strand
AATTGAATAGGAAGGGACAATATTCCAAATGGTGAAATCCTGAGGTGAGAGAGGATTAGATTGAGAGGAGACAGGGAGAGACAGAATGGCGTTGAGCATCTCATGGAAGAGGCAAGAGATTATTGTTAATAGAGGGGGAGAACAGGAAGGCAAAAGGGAAAGTGTCAACCTTACTCTCACTGAACTTGGCTTAGGGAAGGAATGACATAAACTCTAAACTAGGTATCTTGCCACACAGAAGAGTAGGGGGAATGGGGATGAGAGGTGGGATGATAGAGGGGAGGGCAAGGTGGGGGGGAGGGTTGATGAAAGTGCACACTTCTGTAGAGGGACAGGGACAGGGTAGAGAGTGGAACAGGGTGGGAGAGCAGGATAGGAAGAAGGAACATGTAATTAGTCTCTCACAATATGCACACGGTGGAGAGGTTCTGTGTAATTACACATGTTCAGCCTGTATTTGATTGCTTGTTCTTCCAATGGGGGTAGGTGACGAGGCAGGAAGAGAAAGAATCTAGAATTTAAAGCTCAATAATCAAATGTTAAAAATATATATGTATATATATATATATATATATATATATATATACACAATAATAATAATTATTATTATTAACTACATCCAACTGGAGCTTAAGACACACAGGCACTGTGGTAGGGAGATCCATCCTGCCCTACCGGAAAGTCAGAGGGGCGATGGGGGAGGACATAGGAGAGAATAGATTGGGGGAGGGGGTATACAGTGGGATTGCTGTTTTGGGGGGGTGGGTAGGGGAAAGATGGGGAGAAAATTTGTAACTCAAAATCTAGTGGAAATGGATGATGTAAACTAAAATTAATAAAAGTTTTTAAAAAATAAAGAAAAAAGGTGAAACAAAGTACAAGGTTTAGTGAAAATGTTCAATTCATCAAACAGAACAGCTATAACAAATTTCAGCACGCTCTAGAACAGTGGTTCTCAACCTTCCTAATGCCGCAACCCTTTAATACTCGTATGTGGGCTTATCTGCATGTGGGTGGACCTGCCTGGAGATAGATAGAGGAGTGGTGTCTTGGTTCCTAAGACCATTGGAAATATGTGTTTTCCGATGGTCTTAGGCAACCCCTGTCACCCCTGTGAAAGGGTCATTCGACTCCCAAAGGGGTCGCGACCCACAGATTGAGAACTGCTGCTCTAGAGGACAATTTTTGGAAAAAACATTCAAGCCATCAAGAAAGGGGAAAGAGGAACCTGCTCTTAATTATGTACAGATAAGTTTTTCTATTTAGATTAGACTAAGTACTTTAGACAAAGACACTGAAAAACTATGGTTTCTTAATATTTATAAAGTTGCCATTTCCTTCTCCAGTGTGTCCCCATTTTTCAGATGAGGAACTAAGATAAAGAGGGGTTAAGTGATTTGCCCAGGGTCACACAGGTAGTGTCTGAGGACAGATTTGAACTCAGATCTTCCTGACTACAGGCCCAGTGCTTTATCCACTACACCACCTAGCTGCCCCTCATTAAGCCTTACTATGTGCCTAGCACTGTGTTAAGCACTGGGAATACAAACACAAGCAGAGTTGGTTCGTGTCCTCAAGGAGTTTCAATTCTAATGGGGGAATATGATACAGAAATGGGAGTTGAAAATGTGAGGGAGAAGAAGTGACTCAGCATTGGGGGACAGTAAAGAAACTCCTGTGGAGCTGACTCAGTCATACTGCCAGGAGGAAGATGAAGATAACTTTGGCCTGGGCCTCCTCCTTCACTCAGAGGTTCTGGGAGGCCCCAGCCAATGCGAAGGTGAGGATGGGGAAATAGGATAGAAAGGGGACTTCCAACGTGAGAAGTAGTCTTGGGTAGAGTAAGCTTTCAGGGTGAAGGGATTTCTATGGCAGATGAGAGAAAGCCCTATAGAGATAAGCAAACAGTAGAGCCTGGAGAGGGCTACCAATCAAGTCACTGGACTCTGAGACTTAATTGCTTGTCGTCTAAGAAGCGTGAATGGATCTACAGGCATCCAGATCCACCAGAAGTGCTCAACCCTCTGACTCATCTGAAGTAACCTCATCCAGTTATTCAGCCCTATATAGTCGACAAGCCCCATGTCATGATTTCTGAGCATCTTCACATTCATGCCATTCTCCAGCTGGTCTTTGTGGCATCCAGAACTGACTGCAGTACTTCCACACATACTTTTCAGGGTCAGTCAGAAGTCAATCTTCATCCTTACATGTACGCAAGGTATTTTGGCCCCAATATTGTGGCATCATTTGTTTCTACTAGGACACGTCATTTTATGGTTTACAGATATGGGATTTTCTGAAAGCCCTTTGAAATGTGTCCTCCCCAGATCTAGTTCACATGGCAGAATTTGTCTGGCTATGATAAATTCTGATCATCTTTATTTCAGCAATAGCTGAATATTTTGAAATTTGAGAGTTGCAATTACCCATCATTTTCCTTACCTTTTGGATGATGGAATCATCATTGCGGCATTTCAAGGATTTATTAGCAGCCCTTCATCCAGTGCCTACATCTCCACACATGGCTGTATCTTCTAAACATGCAACTTTATATACTGCATTTCACTTAAATAAGGTGTATCCTTCAGAGCTACATTTCAGACGTGAGTCTCAGTAATAACTACTGTCCAGCCAGATTTCTTTCTGTGCATTAGCATCTCTAGTATACCTTGCTTGTTACCCAGACCTTGTGTATTTGGGCATATAGAAACAGTTGAGGCATTTAGGGTTAGGGTTATTGCTGGCTCCGCCCTTGGATGTTATCTCTTATGAATTACTGATCTTATCTAATGATATTCTTCTTCTTATATTATACCTACTTTTCTCCATAGTATCTGGTTTCACAGCTAGATGTGGACAATTTTCTCTCTCCCTCCTCCCCTTTCATTTTTAAGCCATTTTGATCAGATTCAAATATTTCTGGCAAATATAGTTTTACTCCCCATTAGACCAACAGTCAATCTTGCTTTATTTTAAACTGTTTTCCACAAATCCCAATTTCATTCTCAAACATCAAGTTCTTAAGCAGCTGTTCCCTTCCCAAGTGAGCCTCTCTCTTCAATCAGCAGCAGTGATGAAAACACCACCTGTGCCCCTGAGCTCTTCACTTTCTTGCCCAGGACTTCATAATCCCAAGCAATACTTTCAAGGTTCCTTCAGGCAGCATCATTTGTTCCTAAGTGAATCACCAGAAGAGGGTAGTATTCGTCATGTCTAGCAAGTCTCAGGGGGTTCTCTAGCACATCCCAGATACAATAGCCCTGGAAGACAATAGACCTCTCAATTGTTTAGTCGAAGTTTACTGGTTAACCATTCATTAGGTAATCAGTAACTACCATGAGTTTTCTCTTGTTCCTCTCATTATAGAATGATCCCATTCCACATGGCACCAACTGATCATGCCATCATTCTTTGGAATATAAGAAGCTGCTTCCTCTGGAGAGGGCCAACTCCTCCTCTCTAAGCAGGACCTCATAACTATTACTTAGCTCCAAGTGTTCAGGGTCCTTCTCTTCCTTCCCTGTATCAACTTCTGCAAACCTTCCACAACACCTTGTCTGTACCTCTGCAATGCCTTTACTGTATCATGCTGTTTAGACACCTGTGCCTAGGTGGCACAGTGGACAGAGTACTGGGCCTGAGAGGAGGAAAATTCATCTTCCTGAGTTCAAGTCTGGCCTCAGGCTCTGCCTAGCTGTGAGACCCTGGGCAAGTCACTTCACCCTGTTTACCTCAGTTTCCTCATCTGTAAAATGAGCTGGAGAATGAAATGGCAAAGTCCTCTAATATCTCTGCCAAGAAAACCTCACAGAGAGTCAGACATGACTGAAAAATGCTTGAAAAGGACAACATATCATGATGTACATGATAGTTATCTGTACTTGTGTCTTCCCCCTCCCCTAGAGGCCTGAGGGGTCCACCTAGCGCAGTGGGAAATCTTCCCTTCATTTTCTTTACATCATGTGTCTACCAATGGCACACATAGTCTGTCTGATCATACCTCACTCTCCCTCCTTCTAGAGCAGATGTTTCTCTTACCACGTCATTTACATCACTTCTGCATTATTCCTCTTTTCTAATCTGTTGCAGCCAGTTTACAGCCACCATGTGCCTCTTCATTCATTGCCTTCAGATTGGAGCATATGAAGAAGACTAATACAGGCCAGTAGGGATGGAAAGGTCATAGGGCAATGCCATGGCCCCACTGGAGCTGACTTTGCTCTAGCCTCTGCAGGTGGGGAGGTGCGGGCCATGAGGCCATTGCTCTTTCACCCTTTATGGGGTGGTGGAGGGACACTGGGGGTGCTAGTCTATGGTTTGGCATATTTCCCAAGGTGAAAAATGTCATTATTGTTATTTTATTTCCTATTTTTCTCTGCAGCAAGTACATCTGACATTTTCCCAATGGAGCCTGTGGAGAGCGTTCAGGCAGGCTGAAGGCTCAGAAAACAGGGCTCTCTTTGCCTGGTCATAACTGGAACTCCCACACATTCTGCTGCTGCATTTGAGAGAAGTGCACCCTCTAACACAGGCTCGATGTAAACTCAAAATACCTGATTTAGCATTGCAAAAGTACTGGGAACAGTGGGTGAGGAGAGAGCGGTGCTAAGGATGTTAAGGAGCACAGCTTGGAACACAGAAAAGAGAAGTTTGAGACAACCAGTTGTTGTTCAGTGGTTCTGACTCTTCTGATTCTAGGCAATTCTCCTCACTTGGTTTTGATTCTGCATTCATAAAATGGAACGTAAGCCACGTGATATAACTCCTCCAAGTGAAAGTAAGCTCATTGAGGGCAGAGATTGTTTCATTTTTGCCTTGGTACCTGCAGTGCCTAGTACATACTTCTATTCCGGAGAGGACCTTAGAATACATCTAGTGTAAATTACTCATTTTACAGGTAGGAAAACTGAGAGAGCCAAAGAGGTTAAGTGACTTGCCAAAGGTCACAAAGGCAAGGCACATAGGTAAGACTCTACCCCAAACACTTTGATTTCAAATTCATTACTTTTTTAATGAATTGCTGTTTTGTCTAGATACAATAAACACTTTCCAATAAACACCCAAATAAGCCCTCTATAAAGAACATTTCCCAAAGACAGTTAAGTTAAAGTTGCCTAACAGTGTGATTGTGATGTCCCATTTGAAAAGTGTTGCCATTTCCCATGTTTATAGTGTATAGATTGGTAACAGAAAGGAAAGATATGCCTTTTACCTTTGAGACTATGGCACCACTAGTGTCTGTTATATTTGCCCAAAGTTTTGTTGGCCTCATAACTACCTTCGTTTGCCTTGTTGTAGTCACTGTATAGAGTATTCTCTGGGTTCTGCTCACTTCACTCTACACCAGTTCATTCACATCTTCATAGGTTTCTCTAAACCATAGGTATCAAACATTCAGTGTATGAAGGGGCAAGGTAAGCCCCTCTGTAAGGAATAAGATTATACAAACCAAGGCCCCAACTCAATAAGACCTTTCTATTACCCTGAGTTGTTTTGGAACAGAAAATCCTGGGAACATGAGGGCTGTGCTTCTCCTGGGACCCTGGCCAGGACCTTGAGAAGAGATATGGTTAACTGCCCAACACCTAGAACTAGCCACTCCAAGGAAACATTGTTCTTGGGGGGGGGGGGCCTTGGAGGGATTAGCCTCCCTCCCCAGCCTCACACAAGATGATGCTTGCTAAAAAAACACCTGGCAGTATGCCTTCTTTGTTCTCAGCACTACTTAAACCGTAAGATTCAGACCCCAAATTGGAATCTCACCCATGGAGGAGACGTCCTGACTGGGACCCTCCTGTGCAGAGCCCTGATGGCTATACCCGGGATTCCCCAGCTTGTGTGGTCAGGTGTTGGTGCTTCTCCGCATCGGTGATGACTGTAAATATGTATAGATATGTTCTGCTATACAGTTGGAGTCCTGATACATATGTTCTGTTATGCAGTTGGAGCCCTGCCTGTCCTGAGCGGGACCCTGACAGGTGGTCAGGTATTGGTGCTTCCCCGCATCAGTGATGATTGTAAATATGTATAGATATATTCCACTAAGCAGCTGGAGCTCTGCCGGCCTGAGTGGGACCCTGATGGGTGTTCACGTGTTGGTGCTTACCCCGCATCAGTGATGATCATGGATATGTATGTATATATGTATATATATATATATATATATATGCATATGTATATAAATCATTGTTGCTTTTATCTTACTATTCCTAAGCTTTTACTCTGTTATCTCTGGCTTCCTTCCCACTTGTCCATATTCTAAATAAATTATATTGGATCTTTTGAAGTGCTGAGTGTTCCATTCTCGCGAATCCTGAACCTCCTTAATCAGACAGCATGCCAACACCACTTCCATTCCCAAGTGCAGATTAAAATGTAATTGGGAAATATTTAACAAAATAAATAAAAATGTACTAAAACATAGACAATGCATGTGTGTGTGTGTGTGTGTATATGTATGTGTGTGTGTATATATGTGTGTAATCTCATTTGGCCTTCCCAACTACCCCTTGAGGTAGACTCTATTATCTCCATTTTTATAGATGAGAAAAGGGAAGCACTGAGATGTTAAGTGACTTGCCCAAGAGCCTATAACTACTAAGTGGCAGTGGTGAGATTTGAACCCAGATCTTCCTGACTGAGGTAAGTCTCTATCCACTGGGACATACTGCCTCTCTAATAGCTAATTTTCCATTATGCTCATATACTACAGCTTAACTACATTCCCGTATCTCTAATGCTGCTAGAGCTTTCTGGTCAGTTGTTTTCCTGAGTATTTCCTCCAGAAAAACAATGCCCGGTGCAGACATTTGTTTCAATTTTCATGCCAGACATGCCTACCAACATCTACAAAAGAAGGAATCAACTTTCTGGTCCAACTCAGTCTCATGGAAATTTGAGTGACATAAGTCAATTTCCCCTGAGGTCTGATCATCCCATGATAAGCCAAAGTATAAGGTTCTGGAACTTCAGAACTGAGAGACCAGACCTGCACTCCTGAGGTTCCAGCAAGGGGCAGCACTCCTGTCCTCCTTGTCCCACCATGAATCCCCAGTTGAAATGAGCCTTGTTCTTCCTAAGCATAATTCTATAGAATCTCCATACCTGCTCAGAATCCACAGGCCCTGGTCAATTTCACTTTGCACCTCATCAATGTCATGGCTCCAAAGTGTTTTTCCACAATTGGCTCTTGTTGAAATAGTATACTCGATATTCTAGTCTGCCTAATAAAGGCCTGTTAGACACCCGAGGTCAGGTTCCCTCCCTCTTACAATGCTCATTCAAATACAGTTAACTGCTCTATACTGGTAAAAGTCTGATAACTCTATCTAGAAGGGTTTATTGTCCTTTTACAATGATATAAAGTGATTCCAGCTTGTATTTTCGTTTGTTTGCACCTTTAAAATAAAAGTAGCAGTTAATTGCTGGGTCTACATTTCCATAGCTCTTGCCTCATCTGCCCTATCCTGAGGGGTCCAGATGGTATGTACATTGGAAGATATTCTATGGGTTGAGAGGAGCAGCATGGGGCAGTGGACCAACCTGTGGGTTTGTGAAACCGAAAGAGTGACTATTAATTGGAACATGAATGCCCCAGAATATTCTTGGGCACTGAGAAATGACAGACAGCTATGAGGAATACAGAGAAACATGGGAAGACACACATGAACTGTTGTAGAGACGATCAAGAAGAGACAGGAAAACAATATACACGCTTACTATGCAAGAATGAATAAGGAGCTTGCCTACCATATGTAAGATGAATCAGGGAAGATGTGGCTAGAGAGTGGACACATATTAAACAGACTAATGTCCCAGAGAGAGAGATAGCTAATAATTCCCTGGGAGCAAGCTACTACCTAGAATATAAAATACTGGTGATGAGTGTTGGGGTTGAGAGAGTAGAATGAGAGGCACATCTCATTCTTGACAAGAGAGGTAGCAATAGGAAGGGAACTCAGGTCACACTGGTAAAGAATTTGAAAATGGCATTGCTCTTTTTTCTCTTCATCCCAGATTAGCTGACCAAACACCTCTAATCTAGAGGAGATGAGACATCTCCTTTTGCCTCCTACTGGTCCTGCCTCACCCAGTTCAGGATTTCCATCCTGTGAGGCACCATCAGTATCCTGCTCTTTCCCATTCCGCACTTCATTCTAGGTACAGGATAAGTCCTATCTTTTTCTCAAACTGCTCCTCCCTCCCATTTGCTGTTGAGAATGTGAATCATACACCCAAGCCCACTCATTTCTTTACAAAACAATGGGTAATGAGGGGAAAACAGAAGAGTAGGGGGATTAGAGAACAATGGAATGCTGTCAACTTCAAAAGAGATCTGGCTTCTCTGAATCCTTCTTCTTTTAGTAAGAGGTTGGGGCAGAGTCTTGGGTGAGAGCAGTTGGGGACATCTCACCAAACCTGGTCGTATCAGCACCAGTGAGTACACTGGTCACAAATTTTCTTCACCTCTCAGAGTCTTTGAAAAGAAGCTCAGAGGATCACAGACCAGTGCCTAACACCGAGGTACAAAAAGTTCATATGGTGACAAGACAAACTCTACTTCTGGACATGGCTTCTTCCTTTCCTTTCTCTCAGGATTCTCTATGAACAATCCCAGAGGTCTTAGTCCCTTGACATTAGTGACTGGTGGATTTGAGGAAACTGTCTCCATCTCCATGGCAATTCTGACACAGGATTACAATGACAATTATGTGAGTGAAAAGGAAGCCCAGCAGCTTTGTTATTAAAGAGATAATGAAATCGACAGGTGGGGAGCAAGGAGACAAAATGCTGTATACTTTGGCAGACGTTGTCATGGTGTCTTTTCTCTTAATTGTTTTTTGTTGTTCATCTGTTTTCCTTTGTTAGAAGAAATGGAGTGGGGGCTGGGCAGGCATTCTGAGGGACCAAAAGATAAAGTCAGAGAAAAAATTGGCTTTGGAGTCATAGCCATCAGCACAACCTGGACAAGGCAGCTCACCTCTCAATTCTCAGGACTCAACTTATACATCAAGTGAGAGGGCAGGGCAACGATGATCCTAAGCTCAGTTGTTCAATCTTTTTGTCTCCTCTCAGTTCTTTTCCTTCTCATCAGTCTTTGGTCCCAGAACTTCCCTGATGACCATCAAATTTGAGAGTTCATTTCTCAAATCATTTATTAAGCACCTGGGATGTACAAAAACCACAATGGAAGAAGTACTGCCCTCGGGGAGCTTGAATTCTACTCCAAAATAAACCTTGTCCAACAAAGCTGGTGCTACATAGGTAGCCTGATTATTTTTGCTAAGGGGGTGACAAGTTCTGAATGAAGTTGCCCTTCAACACATGATTTGAGGTTATAAGAATAACGGGAATCTCAGGTCATATACACAGAGCCATTATGGGACTTTCCGATTTCCTTTTATTCCTCCTGCCTCTGTTGGTTAATAGTAACCTAACCAAAACTAGTACCATGGGATGTAAAAATTTACTTAGAGGCTTAAACATTCCTTAGATAAGAAGCCAGAGGAAGAACCTCAACTGTCCCTGACTCCTTGGCAACAGGTAAATCCTCCTCAATCAGCCTATTTGTGAATCCTCTCAAGGTAGCTTCATCTACAGCCTGACTTAATTTACCCATTGAGTTTATTTGACAAGGTTTATTTCCTCAGGGGAGGTATGAGATTATGACTCTGTTTAACTAAGTTTTTTCAACTTTTATGACATTGAAGGAAGTATGGGATTATGGAGCTATCTTACCTTTAACTTTTATGACCAAGTTTGCGATATGTAAATGAATTATTTCTCTGTCACTCTGACATAATGTCTCCTATAAGAAACCACGTCAGAATCCTCATGATTGTTCGGGTTTTCTCTGAGGCCTGAACCTATGCTTAAGCATAATAATAAAACCTTGGTTTTTACTGCCATAATTTCTGTGTTGTGGTAAATATATATTTAGCAGCAGTTACCGACCACATGAACTCAGAGAGGAGATATTTCCTCCACAACAAACCCCATCATCTTCAAAGGTCAGAAGAACAAGACATTGGGAACCAGTTATCCAAATCTAGACCAGGTTTTGCAGCCAACACAGCATTGGTGGCCCAAGTTGCTGTCTTCTGGAGTTACTTTCGAGACCCCAGCCCAACTAAAGGACTTCCCCCCCCAGTCATGTCGTCTCTGCACATAAACTTGATGCGGCCCAATAACATGTATGAACAGAGCTAAGTTTTGAACCCTCCAAAGCCTGAGGTATAGGGAGCATATAAACCAGAGGTGTTCAGAAAAATGTTGGTACATTTGTTCTTGCTATATCATTGAAATAAATATTTCTTTGTAAAAGCTAATAGATGTTAAATTGTTACATGGAACTGGCCCCAATACCTAAGGATCACAGGGTATTTGATCTTGAACAGGAAGGTACCTCAGAGGCAACCTAATCCAACTTTCTCATTTTAACAGATGATGGAACTGAGCCCCATCTGAGCTAAGTGACATACCCAAGGTCACATAGCACCTAGGATTGAACCAAGGTGTCTAATCCTGCACCCCCTCTACTATACCAATAAACTTGAGAATCAGAGTTGAAACTGTTCTTACATATTGGGATGAGAGGAGCACAGCCTGCCTAGCTACTCTCCCTTTCCTCTCAGAGCCTATATGAGAGATCATTTCCTAATATTGCACTGTCTGGTCTCTCCAGGGCTTTACTCCCTGTGGCAGAAGGGCGGGGTAGGGGGTAGAGAGAAGCATGAGGGCACATGACTCTGGTTTTCTTACTTCAGAAGTGGTCCCTCCCTAGGTCCTTCATGCCAACAGGCAGGAGAATAAAAACAAGTGTGGTCTGAAGCAGACAGCATTTGGCAAACAGCTGACCAGGTTTCTTCTGGCAGCTAGAAAACAGCTGAATCACTAAAAGACAGCCTGCAAGGTTCATCATCCTTGAGGGACTGGAGTCCCAGCCATGCCCAAGAGCATTCTGGGCCCGCTGCTCTCTCTGTGCACTGGCTTGCCAAGCAAAGCCATCTAAGGGCCACTCCATTGCTTTCCTTTGACATTTCTCTTTCATTGAGAGTGGGGAACAGGCTTGACTATGCAAGTGGGAAAAATGAATAAAACTTGCTTTGAGCTCTGAATTTTTTTTAAAATGGCATGAAGGTGGGGCTCTGGTAGATAGACAGGCACCACCTTTCAGAAAATATCTGACTTGGATGGCAAAAAATCAAAAGCCAAAGATTTTAAAGAGGCCCAAAAGATGGCCCCTAGTTGGTGCTTGGATGGGAAACCAGCTGGGGATCCCAGGTGGTGCTGGCAGCTTAGTAACTTCTCTGGGGCTTTGTTTCCTCATCAGTAGAAGGAGGTAGTTGGATTAGATCTCTTCTAAGATCCCTTGCAAATCAAAATCTATGATTATGTGATATTGAAAACCTTAAGGAATTTCTTCCACTAGAATCTGAGCAGTAGTGGGAGTGGGGTTAGGACTTAGAAGCAACTTTAAAATATACAGGCAGTCAGGAAAATAAAGAGCCATCATCTCTGGCTTTAGAACTCGAAAATTATTTTCTCCATCCTTTCAGGTATGTGACTCCTCTGGGTTTGACATGGGATTAGAGATTTTGAATTGGAAGGGACTCCTTCATTTTAGAGGAGGGTATTGAGGCCCAGAGAAGTTCAATGACTTAGCCAAGATCACACAAGCATTAAGGAGCAGTCCTCTAAAGCTAGATCCCATGCTCCCGCCACTGCACCAATATTGATTTATCTCTGAGCATTTTGTTCATGGGTAGGCATCAATCATGTATTTTCTCTGCTCCTAGGAGTAGTGGGGGGCAGGGAGGAATTCCCTAGAAATAATAACTTAAAAAACACTGGTCAGAACCAGAACTGAGCTCCTGATGGACAGGCCGGGTTTTTGTGTCAAGCAAGAAGAATGTCCTCTCCTTTGTTTGAACACTAGGATGCAGAAATGCTAAGGAAGGGTGTCTGGAAAAGACTCCTTGGGAGTCCTGCTTCCTCACTATAACCATTGTCTGGGATTTGATGGAAACAAGAAAGGAACCCACTTCCCCTCCCCCCAATGCTGCTCCCTGACCCCACCTATGATCATAAGCATTCTCTTTCTAATAACTACTTGCATAAATATTGTCCTTGATTCTTTGCCAAGCCCTTTCACACAAATGATCTCATCCGATTCTTAGGTTGATCTTGTTGAGGAGGAAGAACAGCAACAATCAGTCTCATTTTATAGATGAAGAAACTAAAGCAACAAGAAGTGAAGCAGGCTCCTACTCACACCTATCATGCTTTCAGACAGTTTACAGTCAACTGTTATGAATAATTTCAAGACCCCACTCCTCCTCAGCCCCTCTGGTCAGTTTGTTCATTGTAGCCCATGTACCAGTCAACTTGGGCTCCACCAGGAATATGGGGGCAATGGAGGAGAGTGTATGATCTCTGAGGGAAGAAGCAAAGAAGCCAATTTCAGCTGATTTCAGAAGAGACTTGGTCACAATGAGAACCATCTCAGAAGAGGCTGGATGACTGCTGTTTTTTGGTCAGCCACTGGGCTGACCATTTCATGAATGGATTGGATGTACTTGGCTGCTGAGGTCCCTTCTGGTGCTCATGCTTTGTGATTCTGGGATTCATCTGCCTCTACCTAGTTTGAAAATGGGAACTTTATAGCTATTCACAGTTGTCCACTATGATAACAGGACCCAAGCAAAAGGAAACATTGGCCTAATAAAATATTCAATCAAGGGGAGGGTGGAGCCAAGATGGCAGAGTGGAAACAGGACTTCCGCACGGCTCCAGCTTCTATCTCCTCCAATACATGTAAAAAATGACTCTAAACAAACTTTAGAGCTACAGAATCCACAAAGTGACAGAGAGAAACAAATCTCCCACTGAAGTAAGCCTGGAAGGCCAGCAGGAAGGGTCCATCACAGAACACTGGGAGCCAAGCCCAGCCCCCCATGAGCCCGTAGTTTTAGCCCCAGGGTGGCCCTAACCAGCAGTGGCTGGAGCAGACCTTGGAAGCATGGATCACCAGCAGCTGTAGCAGTTTCCAGACTTCTCAATCTACAAATGCCAAAGACAAAGTAATAAGTCAGTGTGGAACTTTGTTCAAATGGGGGGAGCGCACTCTGGCTGCTACTCCCAGAGTGAGAAACAGAGGAGGCACAGTGGCTGCAGCTGCTGCCGCGTGGCTGCTTCCAGAGCTCCTGGCCTGCAGATTGTAGAGGGACCAAGTGACCATTCAGAGGGTAATCACTCTTGCTATGACCTGCCTGGATCTGGATCACGATCTTGGGTGGGGGTCCTGGGGTGTATGACCAGTGAGCCAGAGCGTGTAGCGGCTGTAGAGAGGGCACCCATCTAACTGCTCCAGCAGCTGCAAAAACCCCAGCGATTTGGGACATAGCTCTCTCCATTTTGGAAGCAGAGTTCTACTGTGGCAAAGAGCTCAAAAGTCAAATAACTGGCTGCCATGAGCAAGCAATGAAATCACAAACAGACAATAGAATCCTTTCTTGTGGACAAAAAGGATCAAGGCACGGAGTGGGAGGAAGACAGTAAAGTCAGAACTCCTGCATCAAAAGCCTCTAAGAAAAATATGAACTGGTTACAGGCCATAGAGAAGTTTAAGAAGGATTTTGAAAATCAAGTAAGAGAAGTAGAGGACAAATTGGAAAGAGAAATGAGAATGATGCAAGAAAATCATGAAAAGCGAGTCAACAGCCTGCTAAAGGAGACCCAAAAAAATACAGAAGAAAATAACACCTTAAAAATTAGACTAACTCAAATGGCAAAAGAGTCCCAAAAAGCCAATGAGGAGAAGAATGCTTTAAAAAGCTGAATTTGCCAGGTGGAAAAGAAATTTCAAAAACTCACTGAAGATAATAACTCCTTCAAAATTATATTGGAGCAACTGGAAGCTAGTGACTTTATGGGAAATCAAGATACCATAAAACAGATCCAACAAATGAAAAAATAGAAGGCAATGTGAAATATCTCAATGGAAAAGCCATCAATCTGGAAAATAGATCAAGGAGAGATAATTTAAAAATTATTGGTCTACCTGAAAGCCATGATAAAAAAAGAGTCTAAATACTATCTTTCAAGAAATTCTCAAGCAAAATTGCCCTGATATTCTAGAGCCAGAGGGCAAAATAGAACTTGAAAGAATTCACTAATCACCTCTTGAAAAAGATCCCAAAAAGAAAATTCCTAGGAATATTATAGCCAAATTCCAGAGTTCCCAGAGAAAATACTGCAAATAGTCAGGAAGAAACAATTTGAGTATTGTGGAAACACAATCAGGATAACACAAGACCTAGCAGCTTCTAAATTAAGGGATTGAAGGGCTTGGAATATGATATTCCAGAGATCAAAGAAGCTAGGACTAAAACCAAGAATCACCTACCCAGCAAAACTGAATATAATGCTACAGGGAAAAAATATGGTCATTCAATGTAATAGAGGATTTTCAAGCATTCTTGATGAAAAAACCAGAGCTGAACAGAAAATGTGACTTTCAAATACAGGAAGCAAGAGAAGCATGAAAAGGTAAACAGGAAAAAGAAATCAAAAAATCTAAAAAATAAAATTAAGAGGTGAGAGAGGAATATAATGAGAGAGAGAGAAAGGGAGCGATAGATTAGGGTAAATTATCTCATATAAAAGAGCTGAGAGAACACTGTTACAATGGAGGGGAAGAACAGGAAGGTGAAAGGGAATGGGACAACTTTATTCTCATTGAATTTGGCCTCAGGAGGGAATAACATACACACCCAATTGAGTATCTTACCCTACAGGAAAATAGGAGGGTAGGGGGTAAGAGTGGGGATGATAGAAGGGAGGGCAGATTGCGGGAAAGGGTAGTTAGAAGCAAACATTTTTGAAAAGGGACAGGTCAAAGGAGAAAATAGAATAAGTGGGAGGTGGGGTAGGCTGGAAGGAAATATAGTTAGTCTTCCACAATATAACTACTACAGAAATGATTTGGGTAACTACACATGTACAATCTATATTGAATTGCTTATCTTCCCAGTGGGGGTAAGTGAAGAGGGAAGAAGGGGAAAAAATCTGGAACTCAAAGTTTTAAAAACAAATGTTTAAAAATTGTTTTTTTACATGCAACTGGGAAATGAGATATATAGGTACTCGGGTATAGCCCTACTAGAAATTTAGGGGGGCAAAGGGAGAGGATATAAAAGAGAACAGATTGGGGGAAGGGGTATTCAGTAGGCTTGCTATTTTGGGGTGGGGGTAGGGGAAAGACTGGGAGAGAAAAAATTGTAACTCAAAATCTTGTGGAAATGAATGTTGAGAGGAGTGGAGTCAAGATGGTGACTTAGAAAGAGGAGATCTCTGCAGCTCCCACCATAACCACCTCAAATACCTATGAAATATGACTCTAAACAAATTTTAGAGCTCCAGAACTCATAAAATTACAGAAAAACATATCTTCCACTGGGGGCAGCCCAGCAGGCGGGCTCATCACAGAGCGCTAGGAGCCCAGATCAACCTGGCCTGAAACCACAGCTTGGTGCCAGGGTGGCCAGGACAAGTTGCAGTTGGAGTACTTGGGAGAGTGGATCACCAGCAGGTGTGGCAGTTTCCAGAATTATCAACTCATAAGAAACAAGGACAAAGTGAAAGGTCAGTGGAACTTGGGGGAGAAAAGCAGGTTTGGCTGTCTGCCACCAGGGCAAGAAAGCAGCAAAAGCGGCGGCCCTGCAGCCACCTCTACGTGGCTGCTTCAGAGCTCCTGGCCTACAGATTGAAGGGGGGCCAAGCAATCCTTCAGAGGCTAAGTGCACTTCCCTTTACAGGCCTGGATCAGGATCAAGGTCTTGGGTGGTGGTCCTGAGGTGCATGACCAGTGAGCCAAAGCTGGAGGGGGCTGCAGAGACTGCACCTCCTAGTAGCTCCGGCAACTGTGAAAACCCCAGTGATTTGGGACAAAGCTCTCCCCTCTGAAAGCAGAGTTCTACTGTGGCTCAAAAATCAAATTAATTGACTGGCAACATAAGCAGGCAAAGGAAGCAAACCAAGCTCAGCAACCTAACTTTAGATTCCTTTTTTGGGGACAAAAAGGATCAAAGTATGGAAAAGGAGGAAGACAACACAGGCAGAACTCTTGCACCAAAAGCTTTCAAGAAAAATGTAAGCTAGGTACAGGCCATAGAGGAACTTAAGAAGGATTCTGAAAACCAAATAAGAGAAGTGGAGGAAAAATTGGGAAGAGAAATGAGAATGATGCAAGAAAATCATGAAGAGTCAACAACTTGACTGAATAAAATAACACCTTAAAAAACAGACTAACTCAAATGGCAAAAGAGGCCCAAAAAGCCAATGAGGAGAAGAATGCCTTAAAAAGTCAAATTTTCCAGATGGAAAAAGAATCTCAAAAGCTCACTGAGGAGAATAATTCCTTCAGAGTTAGAGTGGAGCAAATGGAAGCAAATGACTTTATGAGAAAT
>CM053582.1:56138897-56190124 GCA_028627135.1 Pseudochirops cupreus | reverse complement strand
GATCTAGCAGCTTCTACATTAAGGGATCAAAGGGCCTGGAATATGATATTCCAGAGATCAAGGGAGCTAGGATTAAAATCAAGAATCACCTACCCAGCAAAATTGAGTATAGTGTTCCAGGGGAAAATATGGTCATTCAATGAGGTGGAGGACTTTCAAGCATTCTTGCTGAAAAAACCAGAACTGAAAAGAAAATTTGACACTCAAATACAAGAAGCATGAGAAGGTAAACATGGAAAAGAAATCATAAGGAACTTATCAAAGTTGAACTATTTATATGCCAACATGGAAAAACGATAATCATAACTTATGAAACTTTTCTCAGTATGAGGACAGGTGAAGGGAATACAAATGTATATATACGTATACCTACACATATGTCTATATAGGAGGGTATACATATGCATGTGAATACATATCTGAGTATGTGTATATATGTGTACATAGAGGGCACAGGATCAATTTAATAGGAAGGGATGATACTTTAAAAGGTGAAATTCAGAGGTGGGAGAGGAATAGAATGAGAGGAGACAGAGAGAGACAGAATGGGGTTAATCATCTCATATAGAAGAGGCAAGGGATAACTGTTACAATGGAGGGGAAGAAAAGGAAGGCAAAAAGGAAAGGGTCAACCTTACTCTCACTGAATTTGGCTCAGTGAAGGAATGACATAAACTCTAAACTGGGTATCTTGCCACACAGGAGGGTGGGGGGGATGGAAATGAGAGGTGGGATGATGGAGGGAAGGGCAGGGTGGGGGAGATGGTTGCTGGAAGCACGTACTTCTGTAAAGGGACAGGGACAGGGTAGAGAATAGAACAAGGGGGGGGCAGGATAGGAAGGAGGGACATATAATCAGTCTCACACAATATGTCCATTGTGGAGATGTTCTGCATAACTACACATGTACAGCCTGTATTGAATTGCTTGTCCTTCCAGTGGGGGTGGGTGATGAGGGAGGAAGGGAAAGAATCTAGAATTTAAAGTTCTATAATCAAATGTTAAAAATATATACATGTACATATATATCATTATTATTATTATTAACTACATGCAACTGGGAATTAAGATGTACAGGCACTGGCGTAGGGAGACCCATCCTGCCCTACCAGAAAGTCAGAGGGGTTAGGGGGAGGACATAGGAGAGAGCAGATTGGGGGAGGGGTTATACAGTAGGATGGCTGTTTTGAGGTGGTGGTGGGGGAAGATGGGGAGAAAATTTGTAACTCAAAATCTCGTGGAAATGAATGATGTAAACAAGAAAATAAATAAATTAATAGAAAAAACAAAGAAACATGGAGGCGAGTTATGAAGGACTTTGAACAACAAACTTTGTACTTCCTCCTGTAGTTTATTGGTTGGACCTGAACTTTAGGAAGATCACTTTGACAACTGAGTGGGCAGTGGGCTGGAGTGGGGAAAGACTTGAGGCTGGGAGACCAAGCAGCAGGCTGCTGCAATGATTCAGATGAGGTGACATGGACCTCAGCCAGGGTGGTGGCAGTGTCAGAGGAGAGAAGGGGGTATAAGTGAGAGATGTTACAAAAATAAAGTCAACAGGACTTGACAAAAGACAGAGGTAAGGGCTATCTGGTCTGAGATGTCCAAGAGGCAGTTGGAAACGTGACAGTGGAGGTCAAGAGAAAGGTTAGAGCTGGATCTAAGAATCATCAACATAAAGATAAGTGAATCCATGGGAGCTGATGAGATCGCCAAGTGAAACAGGACAGAGGCATAAGAGAGAGCACCTGGACAAAGCCCTGTCCCACTTCATCAGACAGTACCCAGAAGAATATCCAGCAAAGGAGACTGAGAAAGAGTGGTCAGATAGGGAGGAGAGCCAGGAGAGAGCAGTATCACAAAGATCTAGAGATCCAAGAGGAGATGGTGACCAACAACGTCTACAGAGAGGCAAGAATGATGAAGACTGAGAAAAGGCTCTTGGGCTTGGCATTTAAGAGATCACTTGCAACTTTGGAGAGTGCCATTTCAGTGGAATGATTAAGCTGGAAGCCAGACTGCAGAGAGTTAAGAAAAGAATGAGACAAAAGAAAATGGATGCACCGACTGTGGATAGTCATGAAGGTCAGTTGAAGGAACTGGAGACATTTAACTGGAAAAAGATGAGTGGGAAGGGGGGAGAGATAGCTGTGCTCAAGTAGCTGATGTGCTGGCATATATTTTATTAATTATTTAATTACTGGTCAGAACTAGGAGCAAAGGGTGGAAGCTGTAAAGAAGCCAATATGGTCTGGATGTCAAGAACAGAAACTTCCTAATAATTTGATCTGTCCCAAAGTGGAATGTCTTGCCTGGAAAATTGGTGGGTTCCCCTTCACTGGAAATCTTATATATTATAGAGCAGGGTAAGTCATACATACGTATGATGCCTCTCATGATGCCTCTCCACAAGGAGTCACTGAGCGACCTGCTTCTGGGAGTCATGATGATGCATGCTACACCTACCTTGGAGAGACCATAGAACATACATGCACAGACATTCTTAAATTGGCTCTGATTTGTTAGCCATGCTACTAGGAATGCTCTTTCTTCTGTTGGCTACAAAGCCAGAACTGGAGACATCTTGGAAGTAAAATATCCTGTCACAAAAGATGTTAGGAGGGTCAATGAAGCCAAAGCACTAGTCACTGGCACCTAACAGTGAGGGGGAACATAGCTGTGGAGACTCTAGCTGATGGCTGGAGGGGCAAGAAAATCACCTAGAACCCTGAAGGCCCCTGTAGCTGGTCTGGCTCTGGGAGAGTGGGCCAGAACAAAGTCACTACAGAAATTATGCCAACAGCCTCTGAACTGGTCTTTGCCTCAAGTCTCCATCCTATTTGTGCTTAGTTGTTTTTTAATTGGATCTGACTTTGTGAGAGAGCCCCATCTGGGGTTTTCTTGGCAAAGATCATGGAGTACTTTGCCATTTCCTTCTCCAGCTCATTTTGTAGATGAGGAAACTGAGGCAAACAGAGTGAAGTGACTTGCCCAGGGCCACTCAGCTAGTAATTGTTTGAGGTCACATATGAAATTAAGATGACTCTTCCTGATTCTAAGTCCAGTGCTCTGTGCATTATGGCACCGCCTAGCTTCCATCTCCATCCTATACAATGATATCAAAGTGATACCTTTTTCTTTTTTTTTTTTGGAGAGGGAAAGGCAAGGCAATTGGGGTTAAGTGACTTGCCCAAGGTCACATGGCTAGTAAGTGTCAAGTGTCTGTGGCCAGATTTGAACTCAAGTCCTCCTGACTCCAGGGCCAGTGCTCTATTCACTGTGCCACCTAGCCTCCCCACAAAGTAATACCTTAACCCTCTCAACTGCTAGTATCTTCCCTCCCAAATTACCTTGTACTTAACTACTTTCTGTGTTTCTCTATATATAGAGAGATCAACTTTCTATTTCTGTTGTATGCATTTTATCTATACTGTCTGCCTCATCAGAATCCAAGTCCATTGTGAGCAGAGATGATTTCATTCTTTGTACTTATACCACTAGAGCTTGGCACAATGCCTGGCACATAGTGGGCACCCAATAAATCCTTGTTGGTTGATTGATAATAGCCAGCATTTCTATGGCACTTTAAGGTTTGCAAAGTGTTTTATAGATGTTAGCTCATTCGAGCCTCCCAACAATCCCAAGACATAGGTGCTATGATTACCTCCACTTTCCAGATGAGGAAAGTGAAGCAAACTGAGGTAAAATGGTTGATTGAGATTGGAACAGCATTTGTTGGGGAGGTTGTAGAAGAGATTCTTGGTCCTTTTCACCTCCGAGATTTTGGGACTTTGGACAGTATTCTTCAACTTACAAGAAGCCTAAAGCACCAAAGAAAGGCATTTCATGATCCATCACAGACACACACACTCCCTCTTCCACACAAAGGATCTGGAAGAGGAATTTGAAAAGCAGCCAAGCATCCGTTCTCATCACAGGACATGACCCATTTTAAACAAATGAGTGGTAGAACACTGACATGCATGCTGAGAACGCACTACTCATCATTTCCACCCAGTGTCTAGCTATAATCGACATCTCTGACATTTAATTAAGGCCTTCAAGGGTTTGTCTTTCCATCTGGAGATGGTTTTCACATGAAAAGAAGGGAGATGGAATGGATAATCCAGGATGAGAAGCAAAGGCTTTTCTGTTCCCTCCCCCACCGCCTGTTGTTTCTCTCCCAAGATGCTGTCTCCGAGGCCTGCCAGGCTCCAAATGGGTGAATGTTGGGAAAGAATGTTCATCAGCCTTCATTTCACAACAGCCCCAGCCTTCAAAGACCCCCAGATGAATTTGATGTATCCAGCCAGACACCAAAGAACAAGGCTCTGTGATGTCTTTGGTCAGAATTTGTCTCTTTCACCTGGAATTCCTCTTCATGTTGGATTTTTTCAAAGAATAATAATAATAGCTAGTAACAACTGAAATTTATATGGTAATTTCATGTTGACAAAGATCTTTCTTCCACAAGTTATGTCATTTGATGCTGCCCTCAGCCTTGTAAAGAAGTATTACCCTTCCTATTTACAGAGGAGAAAAATGAAGAGCCTAGCCTTGGAAGGTTGAGGCTAGAAAGGAGTTTAGAGGCCTCATCTAGTCCAATCTCTTCATGTTACAGGAAAGTGAGGTCCAAAGAGGCTAGGTAACTTACCCTTATCACAAAGCTAGCATCAGAGGTGCCTTTTTGACTCCAAGGACAGTTCTCTGCCTGCAATACTGTGTGGTCTTTCATGGTGGCTAAGTGTGGGGAGGAGGTGGTATTGAGAGGGCAGGGCTGTCTCCTTAAGTCCAGTAATGCTGATGATTAGGCAGTTTTCTTTCCTACTTCTGACCATTTTATGAGAGCTTGGTTTTGCCAGCTGCCCATGGAAAACCACTAGAATGGAAATAGCCAGTGAAGATAGTATGTGGTTTACTGGAGATCCCACAAGACTGAAGACAGTAGGCCTCATTTCAATTGTTGGCATCCTCCTAAGCAAAAATCGCAGCTCCCTTGACCTTGAACACACACTAACTAGGATTACATCCCCAGCTGGGCCACTTACCTCATTGGTAGAGTGGAAAGAACACTGGATTTGGAGACCTAACCTATGTTTTTTCACCTGTAAAATGGGGACAGTAATTCTTGCATGATTTTCTTTACCAAGTTATTTTCATGAAACTGCTTTGAAAGTCTTCAGTGTAAGCTGGATTTTATGGATATGTATTTTAAGACCCAAAGGTGGAGCTGGGAATTGTTGCAACTGAAACAATCATCATGAACCATACCTGGAATCAAGTGGCACAAAAAGTAGGCCTCAGTTGAGAGACAGGAGCTATCAGGAAGGGGAAGTGGAGACTAAAGGACACCAGGGTAAGTGGGCTTCTGGGGAGGCCACTGTGGACAGAGGAGGATAGAGGCCAGCAGAAAGCTGGTGGAAGAGCTGGGGGAAGAGCTAACCCCATCTGGCCACTTCTTATTTTAAATAATAATTCTTGGTAATTAGTAGCTAAACTCTTGTTTCTATGTTGCTGAAGACTTGCAAATGCCATCAGTGACCTCTAAATGTGGTACCCCGTGCTGGAGCTCCAGTTGCCCAGCCTAGTCATGGCACCGTTTTCTGGCCCAAGTAGTAGAATCAATTTGTTGAGCATTCATTGAAGCGTCATTGTTACCAATTTGTTGGTGCCATTGTTTGGTTGCCTTCAAAGCATAGAGCTTAGAACTCGCCCCTAGAAAAGTAACTATGGCAGCTTGGTAATTTCTGAGTTCAGTTCTCACTGCAGGTCAGGAGTTAGTCTTAAGGCTTTGAAAAGAGCAAACAAATTCTGCTATGTACTTCTATTTGTGTGGCTCTGTTTGGGGTACTTCCTCTCTCTAGCCTCAGTTTCCTTATCTGTAAATGAATCGAAGAATCTAAGAACATGAAGGTGGCTGAAGAGGGCATTGTGGAGGGCTTCGAGTTTGGTCAGACACTGAAGACATCAAGGTCATCCACTGCATCCTGGGCCATTGCCAGTCATCTTGAATTTTGTCTTGCCACTGGACCTCAATGGCTCTGGAAGAAAGAGTGAGGCAGGCAACTTTGCGTGATTCTGCCTCATTTAAATCCAATTCACAAGCAAGTCAAGACATCACTCCATGACATCACTGGTTTTCTTCAAAAAAGGATGAACAACAACAACATATCTAAGATACTAGGGATACAAAGACCAAAAACAAACAACTAGTTCTTGTCCTCAAAGAGCACAGACATAGAAGTCTGTAAGTCAAAGTCTACACAGAGTGATTTTAAATAGAGAACACTAAGGGAGGAAAGAAATCAGTGAAGGCCTCATGGAAGAGGTCTATGTGAGTTGAGACCTAAAGGAAGCTTGTGGAACTTAAGTCTAGGGCATCCTCATTCCAAGTCTATCACTCTATCCATTAGGCCACACTGCTTCCCTTCTTTTATCCATGTGCCCAAGTGCTACCAAGACTTTTAATGGTATATCAAATATCACCCATTTATGAAACTTTTATTGATCATTTCATTATCCACTTGCTCTCCCCTTTCTGATGCCCATAGCATACATTGTCAATACCAGGCTTTGAGAATACTTGATTACATGTCTTCTAGTATTCATGTATAGCTTTGTGGTTTGATTTTGGGATGCATAAATCTGTTTTCCCATTCTAGGCTATAGGAAGATTCTTTCAGGTTTCTTTGGCTTTTCCCACAGAGTTGAGCTCTGGCTCTTTGTAGGATTTCAATAAATATTTGTTGAAGGTGAAGATAAGTCCTTTTTGGTAAACCAGTGTAAGAAGAAGTTCTACTCAGGCTCAAATGGCATCATGTTACATCCAAATCTGTTAGAAGGGAAAGAGTGAAGAACAGCTACCATGACAACAACCCCCAATTTGTAGATGTTTTCCAAAGTTTTTTCCCCTGTACATAGTACAATCTTCCTTGATTCTCACAAAAATCCTATGAGGGGCTTTGATAACTCACATATTCATATATCCAGACCTACATCACCAACTGCCTTTTGACATGTCAAATTAGATATCCTATAGGCTTTTCAAACCTAACATGGCCAAAACAGAACTCAGTATCTTCCCTCCTAAAGTCACTTCACCTTCTAATTTCCATATGTCCTTTGGGGTATCACACACTCCCAGTCATTCAGGTCCACAGGCTTGGGAGCTGCCTTGACTCTTCATCCTCCCTGACCATTACACTTCACTCCCCTGCCCCATCTCATTGTTGCCAAGTCTTGTCAACACCTTTTCTGACAACACCTCTTGCATCTGTCTTTGCAATACTGCAATAGTCTTCTAACTGGTCTCTCTGCCTCCATCTGCCCCCTCTGGTCCCATCCTTCCCATGGCCACCAGAACAATCTTCCTAAAGCACAGCTCTGACCAGGTTCCCACCCCCCTCCACCCAAGAAGGTGCTCCAGGATCACATAGAAACTCCTCTGTTTGGAATTTCAATCCCTTCACAATCTGGCTACAACATATCTTTCCAGACTAATCTCACATCACTCCTCCTTATATACTTTGTGTTCTAGCCAAACTGGCTGCTTCTCATACAAGAAATCCTGTCCCTTAGTATCACCATAAGTATCTCTGTATTTATTTATAAATGTCGGTGTTGGTGTTGTGTGTCTTCCCCTCCCTCTGCCCCAGCCCCCCAATAGAAGAGAAGGATTACTTGATTTTTGTCATTGTATTCCCATAGCCTAGCACACAGTAGGACTTTAACAAATGGGCACTGAATGGGACTGAGGCAGATCAGGTGAGTTTGATTGTTCCCATTAAAACAACGAAGATGAAGCTTCCAAGGGAGAAGAGCTTCTAATGCAGGGTGGCTCCATCCAGTGCCGAAGGGGGAGCACATCCAGGCCTTTAATCACAGAGCTGGCCTCTATCACTGAATGCTCTTTATTTCTGAGGCACTCGGGGATGGAGACAAAACAGGAGCTGAACAAAGCCGAGTTCAGCTGTTGGGAGGGAGCCACTGAGACAGCCTGTCATTTGTCATTTGCTGAATGACACATCATGAAACATTAAGCTAAGTGGCAGCACCTGGCTCCTCCAATGAGCCCCTGAAAAAGGAAAGCTGCAGTGGGGATTTTTTTTCTTTTTTTCAGTTTTACTGAGAGCTCACAAATTCAAAGGAAAATGATAGCAAATGCCACAGACAGACAGAGCTCAAAAGAAGTCCTGAAAAAGCAGGACGTGGCTGACTTGGAGTCAGAGGAAGGCTCATCATATCAAGGACTGCTCTAGTCCTTTTAGGTTTGCAAAACATTTTACATCCATTGTCTCATTGGAGCCTCACAAGGGCCCCATGAGGTGGGTGCTATTGGTACCATCATCTCCATTTTACAGATGGGCTAATTGAGGCTCAGAAAAGTCCATTAATTTGTCCATGGTCACAGGCAAAGGCAGGATGGAAAGCCATGGTGCTTCTCCCCCCAGGGCCAGCTCTCTATGCACTCTATCACAATATTCTCTGTAGAAAAGTTTGGGGACCAGACAAAGGAAACACAACCTTACCACTACAATTACCGTCCCCAAGGAAGGAAAGACAACTATGTGTCAGGGAGGGAGAAATGAGGAGTCCGGAGTTGGGGGCTGATTGAAGAAGAGAAAATATTGGAGGTAAGCCAGAAGCAGTACAGATCGCTGCAGAGAGGCCTGGGGGAAAATTCAATTCCAGACCGCTAGCCAAGATGATGTGGCCTCAGTGCTCCAAGGATTTAGAAGGAGGATCATAAAATTATAGATTTATTAAGTGCCCACTAAATGGCTGGTGCTGGGGACAGAAGCAAAACTGTTCCTGTTCACAAGGAGTTTACATTCTTCTGGGAAGGAAACCATACATATATACATACATGCATAGCAAATGCAAAGTAACCTTGGAGGGAAGAATACCTTGGAGATTGCCTAGGACCAATTCATTTTACAGTTTAGAAAACTGAGGTCCAGAAAGGGGAAGGGCCTTGTCCAAGGTCATATAGGTAGCACCTGTCAGAGGCAGGATTCATATCCAGGTCCTTGGATTTCAGATCCATCATTCTTCCTACACTACTATACTGCCTCACTTCAAAAACAATAACTACTCTGTGACCAGCCCTGTACTTGGCACTGTAGGGAATGCAAAAAGTATAAAAGATAGGACCTGGCCATTGGGAGAAAGGGATGTACAAGAAGGTCAAGTACATGGGGAGGAGGGGTTCAACAAAGATCAGAGCAGTCAGGCTGCATGAGATTGGGAAAGTTGCTTCACCTCCTAGTCTCAGTGTCCTCCTGTAAAGGGAAAGAGTTAGACCCAAGGACTGCCAATGTTCCTGCCAGTTCTGATCTTAGATCTTCTAATACCAAGGTATGGATACCAGCAGAACAGAGATTACTGTAACAGGTAAGATGACATTTCTGAACCACTTTAAGGTTTACCAGGTTCTTTATATCTATTATCTCACCTGATCCTCCAGACAAGGCAGCTGAGGCTGAGAGAAGCTGAGATGATTTGCCACTTAGTGTCTGAGGCAGGATTCACACCCAGGTCTTTTTAACTCCATATCCCAAATTCTCTCTACTAAGTGACACACCTTCTCTATCTCATGACAGGTGAGAAATGTGAGATGGGGCCAATGAATGGAAAGCCTTAAAAACACCAGGTTTGGAAATCTTAACCTTACCTGATACACATTGCTGGCTCTAGGCAAAAAATGTGAAGCAGAATGGAACACCACTGTGCTATAGAAAATGCTGAGCAGGATGGCTTCAGAAAAACCTGGGAAGACTTATATGAACTGATGCAAAGTGAAGTGAGCAGAACCAGGAGAACCTTGTACACAGTAACAGCAACATTGCACAATGATCAACTATGAATGACTTAGCTATTCTGATCAATAATGATATCAGACAATTCCAAAGGACTCATGATGAAAAATGCTATCCAGCTGCAGAAAAAGGACTGTTGGAGTCTGAATACAGATCCAAACATACTTTTTTACTTACTTTATTTTTCTTGTTGTGGGGTTTTCCTTTGTTGCAACATGGCTAACATGGAAATGTTTTGCTTGATTTCACATGTATAATTAATATCACATTTCTTGCCTTCAGAATGGGTGAGAGGAAGGGAGAGAATTTGAAACTCAAAAATTTTTTAAGTGAATGTTAAATGAATAATATTTTTAAAAGCAAGAAAATACCTGAGGGTGGGCTTAACTAATTTTTTGAGAATGAGTTCTTAGAAAAGGCCAACTTCAGTCAGTTAATAAACATTCATTAAATTCCTTCAAAAACAATGTTTAAAAATTGTGAAGCAGGCAAAATTTGTCTTTGGCATCTCCCCATTCTGACCATTTTCTCACCTTTTCCCTTTAGGAATGTTCTCTTCTCTCTAGCCACTCACTCCCTATCCATTTCCTTGTAAGTAACCTTGAGGTACATACTTGATGAAGAGAGTTAAGTATAAAGTCCTACTAGTCCTGCTTGGTGGTTCAGCAGATAGAGTGTTAGGTATGGAATCAGGAAGACTCCTCTCCCTGAGCTCAAATCTGGTCTCAGACACTAATTGTGTGACCCTGAGCAAGTCACTGAACCTTGTTTGCCTCAGTTTTCTCATCTGTAAAACAAGCTGGAGAGAGAAATGGCGAACCATTACAATATCTTTGCAAAAAAACCAAACAAACCCAAATGGTGTCACAAAGTCATAAACAACTGAAAATGACTAAACAACACACACTACACTTTGGGTCAATCAACTTCAAATGTACAACACTGGGGAGATGGGCTAGACAACAGTTCACGTGAACAAAGTCTGGTAGTGAAATCAGCAAAAATGGTCCATGAGCTCAATGTACCATCAATGAGTGATCACAGGGAAGGGACAGGCCTGGGCCAGACCACGTCTAGAGTACTAGGTTCAGGAAGGATGCTAACAAGTTGGAGAAGAGAAGACTTATTTCTCTGATAGCTGTGCCAGTTGTTAGAATGGGCTGCCTTAATCATTAGTAGGGAACCCTCTTCAGAAAGAGGCTAAGAACCACTTATGAGAGACCCTACTATGGGAATTCTTGGACAGGTATGGGTTGGACTACATGGCCTTTGAGGCTCATCCCAACTTTAAGGTTTTGAGATTCTAAGAAATTCCTGAAAATCTCTTCTTATAGCAGTGGTTCTCAACCTGTGGGTCGCAACCCCTTTGGGGGTTGAACGACCCTTTCACAGGAGTGACAGGGGTTGCCTAAGACCATCAGAAAACACATATTTCCGATGGTCTTAAGAACCGAGACACTGCTATCTGTCTGCAGGCCCACGTGCAGATACACCCACATGCAGATACACCCACATATGAGTATTAAGGGTCATGGCATTAAGAAGGTTGAGAACCACTGTTTTATAGTATGTTACTTACTGGAAGGGGAGGGGAGTATTCATTTGTATTATTGATTTGGGGAGTATTCATTTGTATTATTTTCACATAATTCTGGAATGCCGTCAGAGGGACATGAATATAATGCAGTAGTTACCCCATCCTGGTAGCTGCAGCTGTATTCTCTGTAGGCTGCCATGAGACACGGCATGATTAACATAGGGGCACAAAGCCTGGCCTTAGATATTCTACTCATGGGGAAATCAAAAGACAACTCTTAGACAACTCAAAGATGTTCCAAGTTTCATGCCTTGTCCCTGGTGGATGGCATTTCTGACACACAAATGGGAAATTGGCCCATGTTTCCTTTTAAAGCTCTGGGAGTGTCAGTTTCTTTTCTTCCCTTTCTAGCTCCCCAGTCTATCTCTGTTCACAGCCATCTAGGAAAAACAGAAAGAAAAGCAGAAGCTGGAAAGAAAGGCAGAGTTAAAGTGAAGTTTTTCAAATGGCAAGAGGAAATGGAAGGTTGGGTAGTTCCTTAGGCTGGAAAACAGATCTGCTGCCTCCTTTTCCTCCCCCTCCCCCTCCTCCTCTTCTTCTTCCTCTCAACAACTGGTTAATGAGGAAAAAGGAGAACAGGCATAGGCCAGAAAGAACAGTCTGGAGGCTTGAGAGCACTGTGCCTGTTTCTCCCTATCTAGCATATATTAGAAGCTACTGCCACGCTAACTGCTACTGGAAAACATGATGTAGGAAGAGCAAAGAATGAGTGAGGACAAATCAGTGAAATGGGCTCCTTCTGCTGGGCAATCCCCAGTTGTTGGTCAATTGAATGAAATGGGACAGGACCTAATTCCATCATTATTTCTTTTTCTTAAAAGCCACAAGTTTACTGATGACTGGCCTCTATTGTCTTAAGTCTCCTATCATACCCATCGTCAAAAAAAAATCAACAATCAAAGCAAGCATAGAAAGCATGTCTTTGGAGTATTGTCATAGTTGGTTCTAAAACCCAGAGGGCTTCCTTTGGAGTCAAATGCGGCATTTAGGGTTGATGCTGAAGACAGCCATAATCACTCTCCCAGTGCAATTAGCTTAGGAGCTCCCTTTTATGTCCTAAGGTGGGGGAGGGGGAGGGTCTCATTCCTGCTCCAGGGCTTGTTGGCATGGTGACTGGTACAATCAGTGAAGTCTTTCTTCTTCGAAGGACCCAGCTGTCACTCACCACTGAGCAGTCTCCCTCTGTGCCGTGCCAGGGCCTGACTTGTGATATGGTGCCTGGAGCAAGCTCAGATGGGTAGCTCACTTAGGTGAGTCTGTGGAGGAACCACCCAGGCCTGGAGGAAGGGCAGGTCACAAAAGTCTAGGGCACAGCATGCTTAGGGAGGCAGCCAGACTCCAGGACAAAGAACAGACCTTGTGAGCTGCTTGTACAGAAGTCTGAGCCTACTTTCCAGGCGAAACCTTGGTCTGGGATGAGCCATGGGACTCACCTCTCAAACTAAGCAGTTGTACGAGTGGCCAGCCATCTCCCTGAGCTCATTAGAACATGTTCTAATTTGGACAGAAAAGGTCAGTGGGCCTGGACAGCTGGCTGGGCCAGGTCATCAACCATGCCCTTCAACTGAGGCAAAACGAGCCACTTTCACATAAAACCTCTGCCCAAATCCCCAAGCTCCACTGAGGCATTGAATGATGCTGTCGGATTGCTGCAGGAATAGTTCCCCCAACCACATGCTA
Source organism: Pseudochirops cupreus (assembly GCA_028627135.1). Lineage (NCBI taxonomy): Eukaryota > Metazoa > Chordata > Mammalia > Diprotodontia > Pseudocheiridae > Pseudochirops > Pseudochirops cupreus. The sequence continues at coordinate 56,177,029 of CM053582.1, read as the reverse complement.
TTCTAGGTTTTACAACAGTATTTTCCTCCTTGGATCTTAGGACCATAGACTTAGAACTTAAAAGGACTTATTTTATAGGTCATTTTGTCTAACCTACCTCATTTAATAGATGAGGAAATAGGGACCTAGAAGGGGACACACAGCTAGTAAGGAAATAAAAACTGGGTCATTCCCTCTCACTCCCCACAAACAATCTGCTGCCAAGGTCTATGGCTCTTCAACATCCCTCCTTCTCTCCTTGATCACCTCACACTAGAACTCTTGCAACAGCTTATCATGGGGCAGGTCTGCCTGCCAGGCTTCCCATTATCTCCAGGATCAAATAGAAAACTCTCTGCTTAATGGTCACCTGCCCTTTTCCCTACACTCCCATGCTCTAGGATTCTGGGCCACTGGCCTCTTTGCTGCTCCAGATCTCCTGACTCCAGGGATTTTTACTGACCGTCGCCATGCCTGAAATACTCTCCATTGTCATCTCAGCCTCCTGGCTTGCCTGGTAAAATCTCCCTTTCTGCTGAAAGCCTGCCCTGATCTCTCTTAATTCTAGTTCTGAAACTCTCATAGAACATCTCCAATTTATCCTTTATATAGTTGTGAGTGTGTGTGTCTTGTCTCTTCCACTGGATTGTACCCCTTGGGGGCAGGGACTGGCTTCTGCCTTTCTTTCTATCCCCAGGGCTTTAGCATGTGCTTGTCACACAACAGGTGCTTAATACACGCTTATGGATTGACTGACTAGGCAGAGAAGGAGGCCTGAGTGGGAGTACACTAACAGAAGTGAGCAGAAGCCCTTGTAATCAGAGTAGGAAGCATCCAAGCTGCTCCTCACAGCACAGGGATGAGCTGGTACAGAGGAGAGGGAGCCCTGGATCTCAAAGTCAGGAAGAGCAAGGTTTAAATCTGACCACAGACACTCACTAGCTGTGAGACCCTGGGCAAGTCACTTCTCTCTTGGCCTCAATTGCCTCAGCTATAAAATGGGATAATTGTAGCACCTACCTCCCACCAGATCCCCCAAACACCATGCAAATCTTAAAGTGCAAGAGAAATTGGAGTTCTGATTATACAATGAGTCTTCTTCCTAAGGTCTCCCATTTTTCTGATGCTTTCTACTTTCCAAAGCAGGCTTGTGTGTATCATCTCACTTGATCCTCAGAAAAACCATATGAACTAGGCGGTATGAGAAACTAAAGCCCAGAGGGAGGATGGATTCATTTGGCTGAGCCAAGCCTATATCTCAGATCTCCTGACTCCAGATCTAGGAGTCTTTCCATTAAATCTCACCATACTCCAATGCTGGCATCTTCTTCTTGTTGTCCTTCCTTCATTTTCAAAGAGGACTGATGATTTCACGGGATGATGTCTGGACTTCTATGTAAATTGGGTTTAATTGAGGCAGAGTTGCACAAAGTTGAAGTCCCGCGGCAGGATAAAACTTAAGACATCCGTGATGGCCCAGTATGCAGGGGATGACTGTGGCATCCTCAGTGTCGAACCAAAGTGCTCCACAACACCTGCTTCAGCTGCCTTCACAGCTGCTGGAACAAACTGTTCTCATCTGCCCATTCCATTGTGGGAAGTCTTCACATGCTTGGGGTAGACATCCCCTAACTCATTAGGTTTACCCTTAACCTAGTTTAGGCCAGATGGTTTTAGTAGGATGTGGCCACTACCTATGTTATAGCTTCTTGGAGCCTAAGACGAGGGAGGATTGGGTGATAGGCGGACACCGAAGGAGGATGAGCAGAAGCCCTTACTCCAGGTCTTCCACCCCAATGCTAGCACTGAATTCTAGGGTCGACATAGTATTTGCATGATACCAGCACTCCCTCCACCAGAGATAAAGTGCAGTCTTCTAATTCTGGGTAATCCATGGCTGTGGTCTTCTACAGACTCTTCTTAATACATGGCACCAATGCTCACTCCTCAGTCAGATGCATCTTCCCCAGCATCTTTCATACCTGTCCTTGTACACAAATTCAAAGGATCATAGGGACCTCACAAGTGATTCATTCCAATGCCTTTATTCCATTTTACAGATAAAGAAATTGAGAACCAGAGAGATAAAAAGCTGGTAAACAGAAGCGCTGGAATTTGAATCCATGTCTTTGTGTCCCCCATTATAAGGTGCTAAGAAGACAATGAACCTCTCCAAGTTCTAAACCTATTCAATGACTTTGCCCACGTTAATTGAATACACATTTTCAACCTAATACATTTTGCTACTGAAAGTTGTTGGCCTTACTAGAGGAGATGAGGCCACTATAATATGTTCTGATTACTATGATTACAAATGGATTTGGCAAAATTAAAAACCAGCCTCATTTTTTTTCTCCAAAGGTAATGCTTGGCTTTTAGGGACAGCCTTTTGCTTGGATCATTGTTGCTGTCCTTTGTCCAACTCTCTGTGGCCCCATTTGGGGTTTTCTCAGCAGAGATGCTGGAGCGCTTTGCCATTTCTGTCTCCAGCTCATTGTACAGATGAGGAAACTGAAGCAAACAGAAGTAACTTGTCCAGGGACTCAAACTGCTAAGTGTCAGAGGTCAGATTTGAACTCATGAAGAGGTGTCTTCCTGACTTTGGCCCCAGACTCCATGTACTGTGTCACCTGTCTCCTAATGATGACAGAAACGATTAAATAAACTTGTACTAAAATGCACCAGGACCACGTTGTATTAATTGATTAATTGTGAGCAATTTGAACCCATTCTTGGACTTAATTTTTGGCTTGTATGTCGGCAGTGGGGAAAGGTGGCCCAGCAGTCTTTGTAAGTGAAGAAGTAGTAATAAAATAATGATAATACTATGATAAATGGCTGTGTTTTAATAATATGCTAGCTTAGTAAAAAATATAAATAATATATTGAGTAAAAGGAAAACTTTTTCCCCTGGACTAAAAAAAAGTACATTGGAAATATCACAAGTATGTGAGGAATGACTTGCAGTGAAGTTTCCCCATTCTGAAAAATCAAATCTAGAGTGGCTTCAGCATCTACTAGGCCTAAGTTTAGAGGACACCTGACCTTACAGGAATCTGGGACTTAGAGCAATGGAAACCCTCCCCAATGCTACCTCAGCACAAGAAATGCCATATAAGGACAAAACTGCTTTCCTGGCCCTGCACTGGACGCCCACATGTTTCTGGGTCTTTTGTCTCAGAGATAGATTCCCGCACTTAGGTTGCGAGCCAGCCTCCCTACCAATGGGAGTAAAGGCCAGTTGGGGTTTGGGGCTTCTGTGTTAGTGGGAGGGAGGTATATAACCATGGGCTTGCTTCCACATGTGGCTCTCTCCCTGGCAGACACCATTTGAGCAACAAGGGCAGGGTCCTTTCTCATGAGAAGGAATAAAGACTTTTTCTGATCTCAGATTCAGACTCTAAACTCTTTCATCTCACACAGTTACTACAGTAATATAAATGAAACTAATGCTGAGTTAGTCTGGGATTCTAAAGCCAAAGAAGAGACAGGGAAATGAGACTCCAAGGGAGAGCTCACTGTATATCCAGAAATGATTCTGATATGGGAATAAAATTCAGTAAAATTTAATTTTCGGGGAGCAGGAGGGAGAGGGGAAGGTAGGGCAATTGGGGTTAAATGACTTGCCCAAGGTCACATGGCTAGTACGTGTTAAGTGTCTGAGGTTGGATTTGAACTCAGGTCCTCCTGACTCCAGGGCTAGTGTTCTATTCACTGCACCACCTAGCAACCCCAAAACTTAGTATTTTTAAAACTACATTAAATAATGTAGGCCTTTGTTTTCTAAAAAAAAAGTGAGTTTCCAGTGCATTTCTCACAGCTAACCCAGGATTCTCTGGGCATGCCCAGTGTGGGTAACATGAAGCAGCCTCTGAGGGGCATTTGGAGCATTCCCACTTTGTTGGCTACCACACAAGTCCCGGGAGCCTCCAATAACTGGTTGCCTTTGGCTTGACCAATAGTGAGACTGAGCTGATTGCTCCTTTCTCCATTGATGTGCCCAACATGGATGCCATGATCTGAACCAGTAAGAGGGGAAACCTGTTCCTTGACCCCTGGCTCTGAGAAATGGGTCTAAGTGTGTTTGTTCCTGCTCTGCGTTGTTTGTCCTCCTCAGTTCCCGGAATCAGAGGTGATCTCCACAGGACTAAAAATTTGAGCCATGGCCATCCTGGATTATAGGGAGGATGGTACAGCCATCTAGCCTGGCATGGGAGCCCTGAAAATCCAGGGTGCCTGGGACTTGAGTCCGAGTTGGGGTTTGAAGTTGGAAACAGGACTGTGCTGTACAGGAATGGGGCTAAACTGAGCTGCTACAAAGGGAAGAGGAGGATCATGCCTCCCATGTATTGAGGGAGTATGTTTGTATATATGTGAATACATCCCTTCAAGTAAATATTTCGGGTTTTAGCCCCCGGGCAGCCCAACCAGCCCTGGCTGGAGCATTCGGGAAAGTGGATCACCAGCAGCTGTGGCAGTTTCCAGAATTATCAACCCATAAATGCCAAAGACAAAGTAAAAGGTCAGTGGAACTCTGCTAAATCTGGGGGGGACAGAGCGTGGTCTGGCCTCTGATCCAAGAGCGAGAAGCAGCAGAGGTGTGGTGGCCCTGCAGCTGCCTCCATGTGGCTGCTTCAGAGCTCCCGGCCTGCAGATCATAGGGGGGGCCAAGCAACCATTCAGAGGCTAAGTGCTCTTGCCTTAACCTGCCTGGATCGGGATCGTGGTCTTGGGTGGTGGTCCTGAGGTATGTGACCAGTGAACCAAAGCTTGTGGGGGCTGTAGAGAAGATGCCCTCCTAATAGCTCCAGCAACTGTGAAAACCCTAGCGATTTGGGACAAAGCTCTTCCTTCTGGAAGCAGAGTTCTACTGTGGCAAAGAGCTCAAAAGTCAAGTAATTGACTGGCAACATGAGCAAGCAAAGGAAGCAAAGCAAGCACAGCCATCCAACTTTAGATTCCTTTTTTAGGGACAAAAAGGATCAAAGCATGGAACAGGAGGAAGACAACACAGTCAGAACTCCTGCACCAAAAGCTTCCAAGAAAATATGAATTAGTTACAGGTCATGGAGGAGCTCAAAAAGGAGTTTGAAAATCAAGTAAGAGAAGTGGAGGAAAAATTGGGAAGAGAAATGAGAATGATACAAGAAAATCATGAAAAAAAAGTCAACAACCTGACTGAAGAAAATAACACCTTAAAAAATAGACTAACTCAAATGGGAAAAGAGGCCCAAAAAGCCAATGAGGAGAATGCCTCAAGTAAACATTTCTATGTAAAAGCTAATCTGCCTGTTAGTAAAGTAAAAAAACTGGAATTCAAGGACTCCATCCTTATACTTGAAGGGATCTCTTTGGCAGCTAGGTGGCAGTGCAGTGGTTAGAGTGGCCTCAAATTCTGAAGACCCGAGTTCAAATTTGACCTCAGACTCTTCCTAGCTGTGTGACCCTGGGAAAATCATTTCACCCTGTTTGTCTCAGTTTCCTCATCTGTAAAGTGAACTAGAGAAGGAAATGGCAAAGCATTCTAGTATCTTTGCCAAGAAAACCCCAAATAGAGTCATGGAGAGTCAGATATGACAGAAATAATTAAACAACAATCTCACCCCACAAACACACAAACACATTTTATAGAGGCCCAGATGGGCAGGGAAATGAGATGTCCAATATCACAGCGATAGTAAGGAGCAGTGCTGGGACTTGAACCTGGGTTCTTTGACTCCAGATGGCAGCACTCAGACTACCTACTATTCCCCCTTGGAAAGAGAAAGAAAATTTGTATGTTTTTAAAAAACAACTTCAAGCTTTAATCTTTTAGCACAAGGGTCCAACTCCTTGGGTCTTCTTCTCGAGGCCCATTCTCATAAAGAAGGCACTTCCCCAGAAGTGTCTGGGGCTGAGAATGGAGAGAAAGCAGTCATTGTTTAAGGCCCCTTCCTTCAAGAGCTTGCTGGAATGTGTGGGTGCTGGGAGGGCACATTTTACTAGAGTGAAATCACTGCAGACAGAAGTGGGGTTAAAAGCCACAGAAAAGCACCCTTGTGCCAAAGGCAGTTGGAAATAGCTTAACAGAAAAGAAGATCCAGGCTATTTTTGGCATAGAAATTGAGGAGGGAAAGGCCAAAGCCCAGGACTCTGTTCACTGGGGACATCTCACTTCTTCCTTTAAGCATGAAGGAATTCAGTGTGTAGAGAGACCAGGAAGGCAGGCTAAGGCCAGAGAGGTTGGAAAGGCTCATGGATGGGAAGAGCCAAGGAACAACCATATCATCTGAAGTAAAGGCAGACAAAGGTTCCTCAGAGTCAGTATGAATCTGTTCTGTGTTTCCTTGTACCTGATGATCAGAGAGGTGAATGTCTTGCCCAAAGCAAGTAAGCTCTTAAGTATCAGAGCTAGGCTCCAAACTGAAGTCTTCTAAGCCAATCCAACAAGCATTTATTAAATGCCTACTATTCTCAAGGCAAAAAGGAAACTAAAAGGAGTGCTTGTGATCAAGAGACTGTGCATCTTGGGGGTGGGGAGACAATATGTATACACACATGAATATACACGATCATTTGAAGAGAAAGAATTGCACCTTATAACTAAGGAGAGAAAGAAAGGCTTCCATAGGAAATGACACATGTGTCTAGACATTCCCAAAAGCAGAATTGAGAAGAGAGTCCATTCCAGTGAGGTGGAAAGCTTACGCAAAGGCACAGAGGTGGGAGATGTAGTGCCATGGTCAAGGAAATGTCATGTTCCAGGGTTCTTTCCATTACATCACACCCTCTCCTAGTTTCTCCTGGTTTTTTTTTTCATTTGCCACTAACTGCTTTGGTTTCGGCTGAATCATCTTCATCATGCCCCGCCCTGCCCCAACCCACCCAAGATAAACTCATCATTGAGATGGTTTCAGCTTTGTTCCTCACACCGCATCAGGACCCTCAGTTGCTTCTGTCTCTCTGATTGAATGGCTGGAGGGTAGCCTTGAAACATAAGGGGCTCAAAATGCCAGCCATCTCTTCATTTGCCATCAACTGCTCTGCCTGGTTTCAACTTCACCATCATTTTCATCATGCCCCTGCACCAGGTATCCTCTGGCACTCTACTCCCTGCTCTCCCTTCAACTTCTTTTGGTAAGCTCCTTGAGGGCAGGGACTGTCTGTTTTTCTGTATCCACAGTGCTTAGCACAGTGCCTGGCACATAGTGGGCCCTTAACGAATGTTTGTTGTATTGTGTTGTATCCTATAATTTCTGGGTCATAACACTGATCTTCCTCAAAAACAGATCTGTCTATGTCACTATTATTCTCAGTAATCTTCCATGGCTCCCAACTGCATCTGGATATAATAAAAACTCCTTAGCCTGACATAGAAGGTCTTTTCGATATGGCACCACTTACCTTTCCAGGAATATTCTATATTACTCCCCTTCACTTACCTTTTGTTTCAGTTCACTGGCCCGGTTTGCACCATTCCATCTTCTTGCAAAGCTCTTCCAGTGGAAGGCACATTCATTTTAGCAAGGGATATGGGTAATTCCTAACTGGAATACATATTTAGTCAAAAAACATTGATTAAGTACCTACTATGTGCCAGATACTGTGCTAAGTGCTGGGGATACAAAAAGAGGCCAAAGACAGTCCCTACCCTCAAGAAGCTCACAATATAATGGTAGATACAACATACAGAGTAAATTATATACAGGATAAATAGGAAAGAGTTAACAGAGGGAAGGCACTTGAGTTCAGAAAGGTTAGGAAAGGCTTCCTAGAGAAAATGGGATTTAAAAAGCCAGGGAAGCTAGGGAAGCCAGTAGGTGAAGATGAAGAGGGAGAGTATCCAGGCCACTGTCAGATCAAAGAGAACAGGGTAGAGAATAAGGTGTGAGAAGGGCTTTGAATACCAAATAGAGAATTTTATATTTGATCTTACAGGTGACTGGGAATTACAGGAGTTTATTGAGTAAGGTGATGATACGACTGAACCTGTACCTTAGGAAGATCACTTTGGTAGCTGAATGGATTGAAGTGGGGAAAGACTTGTGGCAACCAGACCACCAGAAGCTATTGCAATAATCCAAGCATTATGTGATGAGGGCCAGCAACAGAGTGGCAGCAGTGTCAGAGGAGAGAAGGTGGCATATTTGAGAGACATTGCAAAGGTAAAGCCAACAGGCCTTGGCAACAGATTGGATATGGGGGATAAGAGATTGAAGAGTCAAGGAAGATACCTAGGCTGTGAACCCAAGGGACTGGGAAGATGTTGCCTTTTACAGTATGAGGAAAGGAAGGAGGTCGAGAGGATTTAGAGGGAAAGATAATGAGGTCACTTTCAGACATGTTGATGTTGTCTACTGGACAGTCAGTTCAAGATGTCTGAAAGGCAGGTAGAGAAATAGATTGGAAGTCAACAAAGAGGTTAAGGCAAGGTAGGTAGATTTGAGAATCTTTAGCATGGGAACTGATGAGATCCCCAAGTAAAGCAGGGAGAGTCAGTGACTGTGTAGGTCTTCTAGTCTGGGGGCAGGAGAGAAAAATTGTGAGCAGGCTGTTGTTGCTGTTGTTTGTCCTTCATTCTCAAAGAGGACCTTGATATCAGGTACCAAAGTCATTGAGAAAGGAAGAAGAGTGACCTGGGGACCTGTAGACAACAACTACCAGGCTTCTGATTGAGTGGTAAAGAAGAATAGCAAGGACCTCAAAGAAGGAAAAACCATAGCCATGGAATGACTCTCTAAGTTTTCTGGTACACTCAACTTTTGCTCTTTCTCTTAGTCACTAGAAACAACAGGCAAATCTAAGAACCAAAATCTAGATTCAGAATCACCAAATATTAGACCGGGCGGAATGTTTGCAGTCCTCTAGCACAGTACTTTCCAGTATTTGGGATTGTGTTCCCTGATTAATAAGAACTTTTTGAACACACACCAAATATGTTCAGGTTTACTTATTTATAAATCATATACAATCACTACTATCCTACTAATTATGGACATGAGAAATGTGCAAAAAAGCAAAAATTACAAAAGGATAACAAAATGAATTAAGTATTTGACCCAACAATCAAAAGCTCCTCCAAGTTCTAGCTTTGGCTCCTTTCCCTCATTTCTGCTAATATTGCCACATCTCTCAAGAAGAAAAAAATGCATTTCCCAGCCTTTAAGCAGATGCTTTGCACTAGTTCAGCTTAGAGAAGTCCTGTCCATCCAAATGATGTGAGCACAGAATGAGGTGCTTCATTCGTAACTATATAGTCCCCAGACAGTATCTGGAGATTGAGGACATCTGAAATTTCCACTCTATCCTTCTTCTAAACAAAGACAAAGATTGACTAGAGGCTAGAATTCAATGGGTCTCTAGACAATCATCAATTCCAACTCATAAGCGGATGGCATCTCTCTAAAATACCTACTTCAATGGGCACATAGAGCTTTGAACTGGGAGGCGGAAGTGCAGAATGGAAGAATTAACAGAGCCTTCAGAGCTATCCAGTCGACCCCAAATCCCACAGTCCCCTCAGGGGTCCCAAGGTGGACTTTCCTGGAAAACCTCCAGTGAAGGGGAGCTCACTACCTCCAAAATCAGCCCTTTTCCACTTTCGGATTGCACTAAGGCTTAGGAAATTTTTCCTCACATGAAGCATACATTTGCCTCTTTGTGATTTCCATGCATTGCCCCTAGTTCTGTTGCCTGGGACCAAGTAGAACAAGTCCATCCATCTTCCACATGATGGCCTTTCAAATACAGATAGACAAAGATAGATCTCACATCTCCCAAATCTTCTATTTTCCCATCCAAGTGTTTCTAATTCCTTCAACCAAGCCTCATATGGCTTGGACTCAAGTCCTTTCATTAGCTAATCTTCCTCTTCTGGATACTCTTTAGGTTGTTAATGTTCCTCCTAAACTGTGGCATCGAGAATTGAGCACAAACCTCCAGATGACACGTGATTGAGGCAGTGGATAGAGGGACTATCATGCCCATTAAGTCCGGAATCTGGCCCCTTCTTAGCCCAAATCAGGAGACCTGAGCTCTTGTCCCAAGGCTGCTAGGAACTTTGTGGACAATTCAATCCAATTCAAGTAACATTAAATAACCATTCTATACTGGACAAGACCCTTTCCCTGTCTAGGACTTGGTCCTCTCAGCTCCCTGGCCATCATGTGTGCCTCTAAGTTCCAGGATACATTCTTCCAACAGCTAAAGGAGCTCCCAGTCCATCCCTCAATCTAATAATAATAATAATTACAGGTAGCATTTATATTGTGCTCAAAGGTTTGCAGAGCGCTTTACATGTCACCTCATCTGATCTTCACAATACCAACAACAACAAAATAACAATAATAAGTAACATTTACATAGCACCTACTGTACATCAGGCACTGTGCTAAGCACTTCACAATTATTATCCCGTTTGATCTCCACAACAACCCTGGGAAGTAGGTTGTGTTATTATCTTTAGTTTACAACACGGCAGTGACTTGCCCAGGGTCACACAGCTAGTAAGTGTCTGGGGTTGGATCTGAACTCAGATTTTAATTCCAGACACAGCACTCTATCCACTATGTCATATAGTTGCCTCCTGAAAGAGTAGGTGATGTTATTATCCCCTTTCCACTGATGAGGAAACTAAGGCTAAGGCAGGTAAAACTGACTTATCCAGGGTCACACATCTAGTAAGGATATGAGGCCGGATTAAAACAAGTTTTCTGCCACAACCACCTTGACCACCACCTACCCTCAGACCCTGACAGACACAGCCCAGAACTCTAAGCCTAAGAACCTTGTGAAGAGCAGTTGTTCACAAACTACCAGACCTGTTTCCAGCTCAGTTCTCATAGCCATTGTCTAGGGAAGGAAATCCTGCAGAAAAGGGGCCAGCCATCTCCACCAATTTCCACCCCTAGGGCAGGCAAGTCAGCCTAGCTGAGCCAGCAAGGCACTCTGGAGGAGAGATGGGAGGCAGCAAGCTGCTATCTTGGCCACCATCCCCTTGCAGACCTTGATAGAGACAGGCCAGGGCCCTGCACCCAAGACTCTTGATAACAGCAATGCTTCCAGTCCATGCCCTCAGCCATCCTCCCAGGATGCAGCCTGGGGATGAACTGCTCCTGGAAGGGGGACAGCCACAGCTACTGAAGACTCCAAAAGGAAAGTCCTTAAAGAAGAGGCCTGACCACCTGCTTTGCCACTATACCCCAAGGACCATGGGACCTTTTGATCTGACCTGCAGCTGAAATTGACCCTAGGTGTTGTCTCCCTCATTAGATTATGAGTTCCCTGAGAGCAGGCACTGTCTGGCTTTGCTCTGTACCTCTAGCACGTAGCACAGGGAAACTACTTAATAAATGTTTCATTCATTCATTCTTGATTCCAAAGCCAGCACTATCCACTGTGCCACAGATTGAGCTGCCTCACTGATATCAGCATTGAACAACATTACAGAGGCTGAGAGGATTCTGATGTTTCCTACTAGGAGGGTGTTTATTTGCCAACTTCAATAAATAGGAGGAAAATGTCTAATCCAGGCCAATAGAGCATCAAGTAGCTCAACTTCCTCAATTTCCCCCCCCCACCCCCCTACCCCCCGTGCAGACACAGAAGAGCAGTAAGTGACCTTGTTCACTCCAGCTCCCTTCTCCAGATTCCTCCCATCCCTTAGGACAGGGAGACTTGTGTGAATAACATGACCTTTGGAATTGGTATAATGTAAAAAATTTAATTTGCACACTCAAAAAAAATCATAAAGTTTGAAAGGACCTTAAAAACAGGGGTGGCTAAGCGGCACAGTGAACAGAGCACCGGCCCTAGAGTCAAGAGGACCTGAGTTCAAATCTGGCCTCAGACACTTAACACTTACTAGCTGTGTGACCTTGGGCAAGTCACTTAATCCCAATTGCCCTACCTTCCCCCCTCTAAAAAAAGGAACTTAAAAAACAGTATGGAATAGGGGAAAGAATGATGGATTTGGGAGGAGTAAGACCTGGTATTCAAATCCTGAATGTCATCTACTTCCTGCGTGACCCTGGGCAAGCCCCTTGACATCTCTGGGACTCAATTTCTTGTCTTGGACAAAACAAAACAAAGCAGGATTGTGCATGTAGCAGTGCAAAAGTTAGCTAGACCATTTCAGTTCCTGAGGCAGCAAGGAGGCACTACAGTACCCAGGGCTTTGTCCCTGGAGTCAGGAGGACTGAGTTCAAATCTGGCCTCAGACATTCACTAGCTAGCTTTGTGACCCTGGGCAAGTCACTTGATCACTGTTTGCCCCAGTTTCCTCATCTGTAAAATGGGAGTAATAAAAGCACCTACCTCTCAGAGTTGTTGTGAGGATCAAATGAAGTACTATTTGTAAAATGCTTAGCACAGAGCCTGGCATACAGTAGCTATGGAGGGATTTAATAGGGAGATATTTAATAAACATCTATTTCCTTCCTTCTTTGAGAGGATGGTCGTTACCTACACATGTAAATCACTAAAATAATTAGCCTGTTGGACATCTTTATGTCTGCAAAGTCTGGAGGAATTCATCGATGTGTAGCTGGTGAGGCATTTCATTGGGGGTTGTAGGGAGAGACAGGATTTAAATAGTACTGGGAAAGATCAAAAGCTCATAGGATCATACCTGAAGAATTAGAAGAGAGGGCATAGACTCCAATTTATTGGTATTACACATAAGAAAACTGAGGACCATAGAGGTTAAGGGACTTGGGCAGGGTCACATTGCTAGTGTCCGAGGCTAGATTTGAGCCCATGTTTTCCTGACTCCAAGTCCAGTGCTCTGTCCACTCAACCAAATGTCTGATGACCAGGTCCAGATCATCACCTACCAAATTCTCCTAGGCTTAAAGTATGTTAATTAATATACACACGTAATGAAGAACTGACCAATGGTGGGTAAGGGGCAGTCCTTTACGCAGGTGCATGGATTTCCTGCCTATGTCAGTCAAGACTGCACGAAGGGCCAATACCGTGCACTGATAAAAAGTCTTCTGGCTGGTTTGGGAACCTGTATGACTGATGACTTGAACTGCTGAGCCAAAACTGAACATGCATGCAAAAAGAATTATCCATCTCTCCATAGGCCCCTTTTCTCTTCCCTTCCTGGCAGCAACTGAGGCAAGAACTGTTTAACTTGGGTTTGTTCTTTGCTAATCTTATGTAAGCTACTATCCAGAGACAAAACTGACTAGGTTACAATCCTATGAACTTTTAAAGGTCAGGAAAGTCATTAAAAGTCCCCAACAACCAAAGTTAGTAGCTACTGTAACAATGGCCAAGGACAGAGGAAGAACTTAGAGATTTGGAAAGTTAGTCACCCATAGTGGCTTCAGGGAGCATGACACCTGAAGAGAGAAGGATCAGCTACATACTCTAGAAAGGCATCAATCCTCAAATTGTTCTATAAGATTGTGATGGAATACTATTGTGCTATAAGAAATGACAAGCAGGATGGTTTCAGAAAAACCTGGAAAGATTTACACAAACTGATGCAAAGTGAAATGAGTAGAACCAGGAGAACATTGTATAGAGTAACAGCGATATTGTTCGATGATCAACTGTGAATGAGTCAGCAATACAGTGATCCAAGACAATTCTAAAGGTGTTCTGAAGGTGAATACAATGAAAGGTGTTGTCCATCTCCAGAGAAAGAACTGATGGGCTCTGAATGCAGATTGAAGATACTTTTTCTTTACTTTTATTATTTTTGTTGTTGTTGTTTTGTGTGTTTTCTTTTACAACATACTAATATGGAAATGTTTTGTATGGCAGTACATGTATAACCTATATCAAATTGCTTGGCTTCTCAATGGGAGAAGGGAAAGGAGAGAATTTAGAACTCAAAAATGTATTTATTTTACTTGGGAACTCAAAAATTTTAAAGAATAATGATTAAAAATTGTCTTTACATGCAATTGGGGGAAAGTATTAAATTATGAAAAAGGACTGTTTTCCACATGAGTTGAACTTTGAGCCCACTTTTCCCAGGGAACTTGTTGGTGCAAAGAGAAAGTACACCTCAAGGTTTGAGGGAATGCTTTTGGAACCACTGTTCTTGTTATACCTTCTTAGTAAATCCCTTTTGTAAAAGCTAATTGATTTAAATTGGCTTATTGATAATGGGGAACATACCATATGGGGGCTCTCAAGCTAGAGAACTAGGAGGCCTAGCTGCTCAGGGTTCCCCCTGAGGGGAAAACTCAGTTGCCCTCTGGAAACTCAGACCACCAATACTATTGTGAGTTGGGAGAGTGAGCCCAGAGTAGTAGCTACACCAAGAGACTTGGAAGTTGGTAGCTTAGCAATGAATAATTGTAAACCTAAATTTTGGTCTGGACTAGAATGCTGGTAATATAAATCACTTTGCAAATCTTTGACTATTGTATAAACACGAGCTATTACTGCAGCTCCTAAGAGCTTGGTGAGAGGTTCCTCTCTCTGAAGCCACTCAGTGGTTTTGGAAGGTCATGACTCAGCCACATGGGAGAAAAACAATTCAGCTCCCCTGTTCTCTCTCAAGATCTTTCAAGAAGGAAAGCCAAAGGGTAACAGGCCAAGTCCTTAATTGAGACTCCTTTTTTTAGGCCAGCACAAAGGTAAGTCCTACTAACCAGTTGTCACATAATCATAGGAGACAACCAATTCAGAAATGGATATATTCAAAGGAGAAAAGTAGGGGAAATCACATTATATGTCACCAATATTATTCAATATTGTTTTAGACAGTAACAAAATAACTAGACAGTCAGTATAAAATACCTGCTAAAACAAACACAGGAACTACATGAACATAAATATAAAACACTCTTTATACAAATAAAGTCAAATTTAAATAATTGGAGAAATATTCATTGTTCATGGATAGGTAAAGCCAATATTTTTAAAAAATGACAATTTTACCTAACTTATCTATTTATTCAATGCCATCCCAATTAAATTACTAAAAACAGTATTTTAATGAGTTAGAAAAAATAATAAAATTAATTTGGAAGAACAAAAGGCTAAGATTTCAAAGAAACTAAAGGGAAAAAAATATAAAGGGAAGAGATTCAGTAGTACCAGACCTTAAAGTATAGAGGGAGAGAATTGTTGAAAAAGTGAGAGAATTGTTGAAGTATAAAATGGATAATTTAGATTATTTTAAATTAAAAATTTCTTGTACAAATAAAACCAATGTAGTCAAGATTAGAAGGAAAGCAGAAAAATGGGGGGGAAATCTTTGATAGAAAATATCTCAGACAGTATACGATTGTGATGGAATACAGTTGTGATATAAGACATGATAAACTGGTTGATTTAGAAAAATATGAAAAGACTTGGACCTATGAAGGAAGATGCTATCCACTTTCAGAGAAAGAGATGACAAGTGGAAATATGTGCGTATATGTGTGTGTGTATATACACACACACACACACACACACACACACACACACACACATATATACATATATACATATATACATGTTCACATTCAATTATGGCCTTGGGAGTCAAGAGAAAAATAAGAAAAAAAGTACACAGCAGAGAACAAAAGAAAACCTAGAAGGAAGAACAGAAGAGCTGGGTAGTTTTGAAAACAATGTGTAGGATTTATTGCATAGGTTTTCATGAAATAGAAATTGAATGTCTTATATTAAATCTTCTCTTATGTTCTGCTGTGTGCATGGAAATGTTCTTTTTTCTTTCCTCATTTTGTATTTAAGTTTAAAATTTAAAAATGTTGACACAAAAAAATTTTTTAAATAAAATCAAGAATTTGATTTTAGGCATTTAAAAAAAGTTGTTTAGAGAGTTGGGTCAGGAGCAGAAATACTCATTTCCCTCTACCATGGCACTTATTTTTTAAAAGCAAAAAATATCAGAAGAGCCCCTGGAAATCACATAGCCCAAGCTACTCATTTTATAAATTAGAAAAATGAAGCCCAGAAAGCACTTGCCCAAGGTGACTGGCACCACTTAGAACTACTACTTTCTCTTTCCCCTTCCTTGGTACTAGCTATTTACTCAAATGAGGACAGGTGAATGAATAGAAGACTGAGCATAACAAAGGTTCCTGTTCACTTTGTGTCCTACGGGGGAGGGGAAGAGCACAACCAAAAGGAATTCATAGAGTTGAGCCATCAGCAAGAGGCTGGGAACCAGGCAATTTCCCCAGGCAGTAACCAGACATTAAAGGCTTCCCATGCCAGGTTATCATACCTGTTCTTCCATAAGATCTTTGTTATGCTCTTTGGTATTTAATACTGTTATCATTTCCTTTTCAGTCTGGAACCATTGACAACCACTGCTAGACAACAATGGTTCTTCTAAAAGAGACAATACGGGGTGGGTGAACTTAACTAAACTGGGGGGATACAAAGAAAGATAAAAGACAATCCCAGGTTTTGAGAAGCTCACAATCTAATGGAGGAGACCACAAGCTGTGCATAGTAACAGCTATGTATAAACAAGACTGGATAAATTGGAACTAATTCACAGAGAGAAGGTGCTAACATTTAGGGATATCCAGAAAGGCTTCCTGTAAAGAGTGAGATTTTAGCTGGACTTGAAGGAAGCTAGGGAAGCCAGGAGGTGGAGCTGATGAGGAAGAGCATTCCATAAATGAAGGGTCAGTCAGTGAAAATGTCTTGGAGAAGGGGGATGGAGTGTCCTGAGGAAGGAAAAGTCCATAGTATGTGGGTATGTATGTAAAGTTTAAGAAGACTGGAAAGGATGGAGAAGGCTATGTTACAAAGGACTTTAAAAGCCAAAGAAAGAATTTTATATTTGATCCTACAGGAGATAGGGAGAGTTTTGCCCTTGAATTTTGGGGTTCCCAGCACCCTTAGACCACAACACAAAGACCTCTCAAATGGTCCAGAAGTACAATTAAATCTAGGGAAAAAAATAATAGAGGTTAGAGCTCTTCAGGAAAAAGTCAATAGACACATAAGACAGTGGGGAATTTAGAACAAAAAAAACTACAACACTCTAAAACAGATTATCTATAAAAGAAAAGAGAATTAGAATGCAAACATTCAGAGACTCAGGAAAATTAACTGAACAAAATCAAAACATAAAATCATCCTTACAGAATGTTATCAAAAACCACAAATCCTGACTCAGCCTAAAAAAACTCTGCTTGAATAGATCAAAAACAAATATCTAAAACCAAAAGCTAACATTATTTGCAATGGAAATCACTGGAATTTTTCCCAGTACAAACACAGAAAAAACGAGAATGCCTCTTCTCTCTAGCATTCATTATATGAAATAGTTCAAGAAATGCTATAGGTAAGAACCATACCCAAACTGGTAAATGACGAAGGGATATGAACATGCAATATGCAAAGGAACAAATCTAAGCTATCAATAGCCATATATAGATAGATATCTATCTATATCTGTTCCAAATCACTGAGAATTAGAGAAATACAACTTAAAGAAACTCTGAGGTTCAACCTCACATTCATGGGATTGGCAAAACTGATGATAAAGGAAAATAATAATTGAAAAAATAAAATGTAATAAAAAAGTAAAAAGGAAAGTTAAAAAAAAGAAATGATTTTTTGTTATATTTTTACCAAATAAGGAGATTTTTCCTAGGTGTTTTGTGTTTCTCACTTTATCAAACAAACACTGTGTTACTGAGTTCCATTCTGTTCCATTGATCTATCTTCCAGGGTTTCATTTTTTTTTTTTACCAACACCAGCTTATTTGAGAGAGGTCTGGAAGTGCTATCTCCGCTTCATCCTTACTTCTTTTCATCATTTCTCTTGACAGTCTAGATCTTTGTTTTTCAAAATGAATTTTTACCAAGTTCTATAAAGTCTCCCCTTAGTGATTTGATTGGCATGGCATTAAAAGTGTAAATTAATTTTGGCAGTATCATCATTTTTATTATATTGGCATAGCCAAACACTGAATATTCTTCCAGCTTTTTAAGTTGTTCTTTATTTCTTTAAGGAGCACACTGTAATTGAATCTGTACAAGTTCTTTGTGTGCTTCAGAAGGCTGATCCCCAGACATTTTACGTACTTTGCAGCTATTTGGAATGGGATTTTCCTATTGCTGCTTCTTGCATTTTGTTATCATTATATAGAAATGCTGTTGACTTTTGAGGAATTTATTTTGTAGCCTGCAACTCTGCGAAAGCTATTGTCTAGGTTAGTGTCTTTGTTGATTCCCTTGCTTTTATTTTTAGATAGATGTTTTTTATGCTACTAAAAAAAAGCCCCTCTATGACTATACTTTGTATGGTTTTCTGTTTTTGTTTGGTTTGTTTTTACCATAAGAGAGTGCTACACTTTGTCAAAAGCTTTTCCTGCAGCTGTTGAAATGATCATGTGGTTTGGGATGTTTTGGTCTTTAGTATGAATAATTATGTTGATTGTTTTCCTAATGTTAAACCATCCCTGGTATAAATCCCACTTGGTCATAATGAATGGCTTTTTGGATTATAGTTTGACAGGATTTTGTGTAAATTTTTTGAGTCAATGTTCATGAATGGTATTGGCTTACAGTTGTCCTTCTGTGTTTTATATTTCCCTGGTTTGGCTTTAGGATTCTGGCAGGGTACAATCTCAATTTTTGAGAATAATTTGTGAAGTATGGGTACTAATTGTTCTTTAAAAGATTGATAGAATTTTCCTGTGAATCAGGACCAGGAGTTTTTTTCTCTGGTAGTTCCTTTGCAGCTAGATCTATTTCCTTTTCTAAGATCATGTTATATAAGATCTCTATCTGGTCTTCTGATTCTTCCCCTGAGAATCCCAGAAATTTTGGCATGTTGTTTCATTATTACCATTTTCTTTTACATAGTTATTCATTGTTTCTATGATTTGTTCTTTGACCCACTCATTATTTAGGATTTCCTTCTTAAGTCTCCATTTGGGTCTGTATCTTTTGTTTGTGGTCCCTGAACCAATGACTGTTTATTACATTATGGCCTTTAAAGAATGTATTGACTATTTCAGTCTTTTTACTTTTATTGCAACATCTCTATGCTTTTTTACATGGTCAACTTTTGCAAAAGTTCCATGTGGTGCTGAGAAATATGTATATACTTTTGCAGTCTATATAAATAGATTCCATAAGTCTTTTAACTCGTTTCGTGAGCAATGTGTTTGACTCCGTATTTTCTCTTTTTTATCTTTCCATTAGACTTATCCAAAACCAAGAGAGGGATATTGAAGTCTCCTGTTGCCATTGTTACTTCCTATGTCTTCTTGTAGCTTTGACAATGTTTCCTTTATTATTTTAGATGCTACGGCATTTGGAGTGTAAAAGTTTAACACTGATATTGGGGGGATTTCATCTATACTTCTTTCAGTATAATGTGGTTTCCTTGTCTCTTTTATTCTTTGAATGTTTGTTTTTGCTTTTGTAGCTAGCATGATAGCACCTCGATTTTTTTTATTCACTTGTTTCCATAGCATTTTTTCCCATCCCCCAAGTTTTATGATGTCTATGTCTGTTTTTTATACGTTTCTTGTAACAGAGTGTAGATTAGGTTTTTTAGTCAATCTGTAACTCTTTTATATTTTACTGGATTGTTTAATCCATTTACAGAAGGATGTTTGCTGCCTAGATTTTCAACCTAGTTCTTGAAATACAGTACTGCCACAGTGCTTTTGAAGCAACCATACACAAAGTATCTTGTTGAGAATTGTGGCTTAGTGAATAGAGCACAGGACTCCAAATCTGGAAACAGGGGTTCAACTCCTGCCTCTGATTCTTAGTTGCTGTGTAAATTCTGGACAAGCTCCTTAATGTCACTAAGCCTTAGTTTTCTACTCTATTAAATGGGGATCGTAATAGTACTGACTTCAGTAGTTGTGAGGCTCAAATGAGAGATAGAATATATAAAGCCCATGGCAAACCTTAGAGGGCTACATAAATATCAGTTCTTCTGATGCTGTTGTGGCTCTTTTTAATAGACATATAGCTGGTCACTGCTTAAATCATGTTGATTCTGAAATGTGGAACATGACAGAGAACAGGGAATGCTAGAACCAGAAGAGATCTCAGAGGCCATGAAGTCCAAGGCTCTCATTTTATAGAGGAGGTGGAAGGTCAGGGAGGGGAAGGGAACTATCTAAGGTCACCACCATGTGCCAAAGCCAGAATTCAGCCTCCTCTAGCATTTGATCTGTGGAGATGAAGTCTAGGCTTTTATGAAGGGAACACTCCATAGTAGGAAGGGACTGCTCATGCTTGCTCAGGGGATGGCTCAGCCATATAAGTCAGTGAAACATACTACTTAAGCCTGAATCAGTCATCTCTTTCATAGCTGTTAAAATAAACTGTCCTTACCAAGAATGAGAGAAAACAGACTGACTTTTTTGTGTCCTACAAAATCTTCTTGAACTGAGTTAGAAATATAGGTCAAGAAAGTGACCTTATTCTATAAACCAAACCCAGCTACTGAACATTGTTCTTACATACAACCCTCGTCACATGTGAGCAACAACTGCTAGCTTTTGACAAATCTGCTTTCTCCACTATAGTGACATATTCAGAATCAACCCCACACAGTGCCATCTAGAGACAAAGCACATTCTTTCTAAATTCTCCACCTTCGCATGCTTGGAAACCAACACTACAGCTGGAATCAATGAAAATAGATGAACTATTTGGGGTTAGAAAAGAAGTTTTTGGTTTTGCTTTTTCCCCCTTTTGGTTTCTTGAACAAGTGAGAGAAGTACGTTAGGCTCAAAGTAAAGAGAAATCAATCCTTGAAGATTCTTTTAGGACTAAGGCTAACCAACTGAATTCCTTGTTCAAAAAACAGAAAGATCCAGAGGAATTCTGCCACTGAAAAGGTTCTGTTAATGATTTTCATTCTGACCAGTTACCAAAACCTTCCAAAATTCTCCCTATTTTCAGAATTCTCCCTCCCTGTATTTCCCAATGCAAGCATCACTTGATGATGAAGAACTGCATGCTGGGTATTCTGTTAGTAATGAAGACCCAGGACTGCATATTTGCAAGACTGCCATAATAGTTACATACTTCTACATGTATTTCCTCTCTTCAGTTTTTGAAAAATAGACTTTTGTTTCTGGAAGACTACTATGTTAGGAATGTGAAGCTTTATCATTTCAGAATGATAAAACAGGAATGTTGCTCTCAGTCTTGTAACCCAGAAAACTAAATGGTAATCCTGGAATCTGATTACTTTCTCTTGGGTAATGAGGTATGAACTGGCTGTGGCTGTGATACACTTTGAATGACCTACTGAAAAAGAATAATTATCACATAAAAAAACCTTAAAACCCCAAACTTCAGTTTCCTATGGAATCTTTCTTCGTCTCATAGATTTGGAGTTAGAAAAGCCCTCGAATGTTGTGAAGTGCAACTCCCTTATTTCACAGAGCAGAAACAGAGACTTGCCCAGGGTCAAACCAGTAGGAAGCAGCAGCTCTGGATCTCGAATCCAGGGGCTCTCATTTATAATCCAGTGCTTATTTAAAAAGAAAACCAAAAAAAACCATTGGTGCTTTTTGTTTTTTCCATTATAAAGATAATGATATTTCAAATGCTTACTTGGGAGCTCTCTAAACTCCCTACATACACAAATACCCACCCCCTAAGAAAGAACAGTTCAGTCAGGCCAATGAGACCAGTGACTAACCCTAATTCCACATCAAGAAGAGCAGCACTTTCTCATCGCTAATTCTGCAGTCTTTTCACTGTGTTATGCTAGCCCACCCCTAGGAGAACATAACCTTCTCTTGGGCAATTCTGGAAACTTTAAAAGCCCCTTCCCCTCCTTGTATTCTAAGAGTTCTGGTTGCTTTGATAATTTGCCCTCCTTCATGAAGTCTTCTTTGACTAAGTGGAAGGGAAGAAGTGAATACTAATCCTATCACTAAATTCAGAAAAGTAACTCTTAGCCTTCAGATAGTCATTTTCTCCCAGTCTTCACATTGCCACCAAATAAATCCTAGTCTCCCTCGTCCTGGAAAGAGCCTTAAGAAGATATTTCAAGGGGTGGCTAGGTGGCAAAGTGAATAGAGCACTGGCCCTGGAGTCAGGAGGACCTGAGTTCAAATCCAACCTCAGACACTTAACACTTACTTGGGCAAGTCACTTAACCCCAATTGCCCTGCCTTCCTCCTCCAAAAAGCAAAAAAAAAAGATATTTCACACAACTTTACTCTACAGGGCAGAAGGAAAGAGACTGTAGCAGTTATGGTGGAAGCAAGTACTTTTTGTCTGGTACCTGGGACCAGAGTGAAGTTTAGGGAGCTTCCAAGGAAGCATTTGAAACGTATTGGTTGATACTGATCAACTGCTGGGGGACCCCTTGCTTAAAGTATTCTGCTTCTTAGGAATATTAGTATTTTGAGAGGGAATTTCTGAATACAGAAAAGCCTCCAAGACTCAAGTAATGATTTTTTTAATAGTTATGTGGTAGACCCTGTAATAAGTGAGTAGGACAGGTTGTTTTAGGTGGTAGGGCCTTCAGCTTTGTAATTACATCATATAAATAGCTATCCATTCTGCTGATTCTGAAGGCTAGGCCTTGCCACGTTTCTGAGCAATGTCAAACTTAACACCACTGCACAATGTCCCTGGGGACTGCTAAGACTTATGGGACAGTTCTGGAAGAGCATCCAAGGGGAAGGCTCCTTTAGCTCTGCAGTATGGGGATCAGGGAAAGGCTATATTTCCCTCAGCTATCATCTCTGGTCAGAATTATTACAGAGACAGAGAGAGAGAGACAGAGAGAGAGAGAGAGAGAGAGAGAGAGCAGGTAAAAGAGAAAAAAGAGATTAAGGGCCTTCAAACACAGAGGGTGGAAGGAGACAAAGAAACCATACACAAACAGTTGCTATGGATTTCAATTCATGGAATGCATTTTCTAAATATTTACCACACTGAGGCCTGTGAATAAACTGAATTCTGTATGACCTTAAACCAATAATATAACTGTCTTTATTCTCCTTTAAGTAATTACTATGCTTTATATCCCAATAGGAAAGAATGAATTCGATTCAATTCAACAAGTATTTAGTGAGTGCATGCTATCAGAAGGCTATAGAGGATACGAATATGAGCAGCTCCTGGCTCCTCTCCTCAGGGAGCTTACAATCCAGTGAAGATGGTAAGACAGACACAGAAAGAACGCTAATGCCTGGAAGAACCATAAGAAAGGTACAAACATACCACAATCAATTTCAAAGGAATAAATGAGCTAAACAGGAACAGTAGCACTACTAAAATCAAACTTGAACAGAACAAGAAGCGCCCTTTGTCACTCATGACAATGGTTAGGGGATGAATTGGTAACCAGCTACAACACAGAGAGTATTATAAGAGACAAACTAGACTATTTTGACTATTTATAGGAAAAACAAAATTTTTTATTGCAGCTTAAATAACAGATAAGGATTAGGGAAAATCTTTGCACAAAATATCCCTGAAAATCTAAGTCTTTCTTTGAAAATCTATAGGGAACTGATACAAAGCTATAAAATAAAGAGCCATTCCCCAATTCTCAAAAATAAGCAATACAAATGGTCTTAAAAGTACTCAAAATTGCTACATAATCAAAAATGCAAATTTGAGATATTACCTCAGACTCACAAAGTTGGCAAAGATGGTAAAACATGGAAAAATTCAAAATTGGTAGGGATGGGGAAAAATAAGCACACTAGTTTACTGCTGGTATAACCAGCATAGTCTTGCCATTTTGCATAATGACTTGGATTAAAGGATTAGGCACATCATTTTTCAGCCTTTTTTTTAACCCCTATGATCCCACTATTGGGTCTATACCAAAAAGAGGTTATTGATAGTAAGAAAAGACCTATCTATGCAAAATTATTGATAGAGGAAAACAGAGAGAAAGAAATAAAGAAATGGGTAGGGAAAGGAGAAAGAGGAAAGGAAAAGAAAGTGAGAAAGTAAGTTAGAAGGAATTCAAAGAAATTTTGGGAAGTGAATGACATGAATTATTTATATTTTTACTGAGTGCCCATTATACGTAAGACTCTGCTATGAAAAACAATACTACTTGAGGCAGACTGGTCTGACCTGATATGTATAATGGATGGGATGGGGAAACAGACTCAAAATGGTGAAGTCAGTGGTTATTTATAAATATGACTGGTATAAATGTAGCTTTCACAGAATCCCAAAACCTTAGAGTTTACCAGGGCCCCAAGGACCATCTAGCCCAATCTACAACCTGACCAAGAATCCCTCTACAATATCTACAAGTGGGCATCCACCCCAATGAAAACTGGTTAGACTAGGCTTGTTCCTGGAAAGGCAAAGTGGTATAGTGGGAAGAGCACTGGATTTGGATTTAGATCTCAATTTGAATCTCACCTCTTCTAATTCCTGAGTGTGTGACCTTGGATGGGTTCACTAGAGTAACCTAAAGAGGTTATTCTCTAGACCTTAGGTTTCCTCATCTCTAAAATGATAGTTTGGTCTATATGACCTCTAAGATTCTCCCCTCACCCCCAATCTATGGTCTGTTTCCCCAGAAGAAGGGCACAGGGGGAGAGAATGGACCTAGAGATACAAGGAGGTCAGATGACTAATGAATTCATGAGTATAGCCCATGATATCAACCAGACTAAACTAAGCCCCACGTTTATACTTATCTAGCTTACTTGTGATTGCTTCATTTGAAGATACTTGACTCATCACTGGGAGTTTTAAAACAAGAACAAGAATAAAAACAAAATTTCAAGCTCATTCAGTGCCTATTATGTGCAGAGCACTGTGTAAAAAGTACTATTCTAAGTGCTGTAGAAACAACACGGTTGAGATAAGATCTAGTCTATCAAAGATACAGTGAACTCTTCCATTCTATGTAGGCTTATTACAATCAAGCACGCATCCATCCAAGCGGCTGGTGAGGTTTCTCACAGTCACACTTAGTTGTGCTGAGCATGGTCCTGACCTCTTAGAAGGGTCTTTAAAGGTTCAGACCCAGCACCTCTCTTACACTAAGAGTAATAAGGACCAGGTGATTCCTGAGCGGTTAGCCTCAGGTCCATGCTGGCCAGAAGCACCAATGGAAGAGCAAAACCAAAGGGAAAGAATGATGAGGCTCAGTTTCCCTTTGTATCATGAACTGTACTTTCAGGATATGTGAAGAAAGCTCAGACAGAGCAGCATTCTCTTACCCTCCCTTTTTTAAAAGTTTTCTCTTGATTTTTAGACCCATCTCCCATGTTGCAGAATTAGTTTCTCCTTCAGTATTTTTGGATTTTTTTTTTGACACAATGAATTGGTTAAATATGTTTGTCTGAATGGATTTTCCTTATGTATATCCAAACAGTATAATAAACGATGTCATTGACTGCATTGGTGGGCAGATGAGATCAGATGCAATATGGAGCTCTGGTTCTCTTCTTGCTGTCACTCATTTCTAGAGCATGTTTTTTAATATTAATGAGGAGAGAAAGTAGCATTCTTTCTTTGGCCTCAATTTTGCCTTAGCAGCAGCAGCCGCAGCTGCAATATCACAGCTCTCCAAGGATTCCAATTTCTCTTGGAAGCTTTTAACTCTCACCAGCCCACAATGTACATTCAGTCTGTCATGTCAGTCTATTCATCTTTTATATAGGGCCAATCAGAAGATGACTTGACTGGACTGACTGTTTTGAAATAAACATTGGGAAAAACCTTCTGGAAGGCAGAGATAGCTCCCATGGAAGAAGAGATCATTCCTCCCCCAAAACATATGCACTTGTAGAGATATGAGAATATTTGGGTTCAGAAGAAAATTTTTAATATTATGACAACTTTTATATGTAGGCCTCAGGCTCATCTTTGATCTCTCTCTCCCTCTCCCTATTTCTTCTCTTTTAAGGTGCTAGTGCTACCAGAGTCCTGGCATATGGGTGATCTAGGGAAAGGAGAGGCTGGACTCATGTAAGGACCTGAGTTACCTTGGAAATGGAATGATTGGATATAGTCGGGAAGCATTGATTAGCTGCTTACTCAATGCTGAGCACTGTGCTAAATTCTGGAAATGCAAATACAAGGAGAGAAAGACAGTCCTTGCCTCTTCCACAAACCTCTGTTTGCACTTTAGAGAAGTCTTCATAAAGAAACTGGGCAGTGAAATTTCTTGTTCTAAAGAATGTAAAGAAACAGGCTTGTTAGTAAAATAGGTAAAGAAGAGAAATAAATAAATTCCTGTCTTCTGGGCATGTCAATATCTCAAAGCCTTGTGATTTCAAGGGATAGGAACTCTGTCTGGAGGCAGATCGCAATCCAGCTATGATTTGTAATCTCAGCTAGTTGATTGATGCTTGGAGAGGTTAAATGACTGGCCCATGTTTACAGAGCTTGAAAGGGGCACGGGGGATTTGAATCCATGACACCACACAGCCCCTCATTTTCTTGGTTTATGATTTGTCAATATTATTCCCAAATGCTTCAGAAAAACATCGCAGGATTCGATGCACTAAGTGCTCACTACATGTAAAGCATTATGCTAGGCCCCGGAGGTACAAAAACAAAATGAAGAGGCCCTGTCCGAGGATCACAGACCAAGAATGCAAAGGGATCTTTAAAGATGAGGTGAGAGCCAGGAAAATACAGCTGCTTCTCGAACCCAGACCCTCTGCCTCTAAATCCAGCACTGTTTTCACTGGACTATGTTGCTTTCTCAAGTCATATGTTTTCAGCATCAGAAGCCAACAAAAGGGATTTTTAATGTGGAAAGAACCAGCCAACATATTCCCCGCCAAAAGCATAGGTCTCAAGTTTCTGTCCTGGGAAAAATGAAAGGAATACCAGACAGACCAGACCAGATTTTCAAACCAGCCCTGAAATAGTTACTAACATGTCAGAACAGCCTTCAGAAGGAGAGCAAAGGTCAGGGTAATACCAGATTACAGTGGTACCATGCTCTCTGGCACACTGCTTCTTCTAAGGCCCGAAGGAAATAGGGTGGCAGAGCAAGAGGTTTAGGCCCACCACTGCCACCAGCTCCCAATAGCAAACTTCAGTTTCCCCATGAAAATAAGCACCTGTGAGGAGCGTTCTAGCTCTGTCATTGTAGCAGTATGCTCAGTGCTACACTGTGAACTCCTCATGGATGGGGGGGCTTCACTGAGTGACCATTTCCTCATGTCCTCTCAGGGGGCCTACCCAACATTAACACACATTTGAAAAAAAATCTCCACCACATGTTTTCTCTATATGAAATAACAAGGGCGGGGGTGGGCATTGGGATTAGAGAGCTAGCCTTGGAGTCTTGGACAGTTCAGTGTTTTAGGGGCCTGTGCAACTGTCTAAGACCAGGAGTGGCAGAGAACAAGCTGACCCACACTGGGTTAATGAACACCACCATGCTGCCAACTGCCAGCTGTATAAATCTAGCCTTCATCTCTCCCCTGACGTCCAGGCTCACATCACCAACTTCCTAGGGGACATTTCAAACATGATAGCTCACAGCCATCTCAAACCCAGCATGTCCAAAAGAGAATTTATTCTTTCTCCATTAAACCCATCTTTCCTCCAAACATCTCTATCTCCCACCATCATTCTGGTCACCCAAGCTCCAGTTTGCAACTTTGGCATTATCCTCAACTCCCTCACCTTTGCTTCATACATCCAATCAGCTGCCAAGCTTTGTTTCTCCCCCTATAAAATTTCTCTTCCACCTTTGGGCCAACAGCCTTCTCACTTTGAAGGTGCCTCCAAGCATATGACCCATCCTCTGGTGAGTTCCCACTTAACACCACTTAGTGAAGAACCTAAACCATCTAGGCCCACTTCTCTCCTGGCTCAGCTCCTGACTCTCTGAAGTTTTCCACTTTGCCCCTGCTGGAATACCGCATTCCTCCCCTCTTCAGCCTCTTTCCAACTACCTTTTACATGTCACGTTCCCTCCTTAGAATGTAAGCTCTTTGAGGGCAGGGACTGTCCTTTTCTTGCTTGTATGTTTGCCTAGCTCATAGTACCATGTCTGTTACATAGTAAACGCTTAATACTTTATCTACCCATCATACCAGACTTATTCCCTGTACTTATGCAGCCACCAACTTAGTTTATATCCTTATCACCTTTCACTTTTATATCCTTATCACCTTATCACTATTGGGATAGCCTCCTAATTGGTCTCCCTGACTCCAGTCTTCCCCCTCTCTAGTTCATCCTCCATATAGCTACTCAAGTGATTTTCTCCTAAATCCAGGTCTGATCCTATTACTTCTCTCCTTAATGAACTGCAATGACTCTCTATTACCTCGAGGATCAAATATATAGTCTATTTAAATTTTAATATTTGATTTTTTCCAATTAAATATGAAAACAGATTTTAACCTTCATTGTTTACAATTTTGAGTTCCAAATTCCTCACTCCGCTCATTGAGACAGCAAGCAATGTGATAAAGGTTATACATGTACAGTCATATAAAACATATTTCTATATTTAGTCATGTTGTGAAAGAAAACACAGGAAAAAAAACAAGAAAAATAAAGAAAGTTTAAAAAGTCTGCTTCAATCTACATTCAGATTCCATCAGTTCTTTCTCTGGAGGTGAATAGCATTTTTCATCATAGGTCCTTTGAAATTGTCTTGGATCACTATCTCTGAGAGTAGCTAAGTCATTCATAATTGATAATCATGCAATATTGCTGCTACTGTTCCCCTGGTTCAGCTCACCTCACTTTGCATCAATACAAATGCAAAGTGTATTCCATCGCCATCATATACCACAACTTGTGCAGCCATTCTCCAATTGATGGGCATCCCCTCAATTTTCCATTATTCACCATCATAAAAAGAGTTGCTAAAAATACTTTTGTGCAGATAGGTTATTTTCCTTTTAAAAAAATCTCTAGTGTTGCTGGGACAAAGGATATGCAGTTTTATAGCCTTTTAGACATAATTCCAAATTATTCTTCAGAAAAGTTGGATCAGTTTACAACTCCACCAAAAATGCATTAGTGCCCCAATTTTACCACATCTCTTCCAACATTTGTCATTTTCCTTTTGGTACAGAGCATTTTTTTCATATGACTGTAGATGGTTTTTATTTCTTCTGAAAACTGCTTGTTCATATCTTTAAACTATCAATTGGGGAATGACTCATATGCTTATACATTTGAATCAGTTATCTATATGTTTAAGAAATGAGGCTTTTATCAGAGAAACTCGCTATAAAAATTTTATACAACAATAATACTTATATCAGTTCTTTTTGTGGTGGCAAAGAATTGGAAATCTAGGGGATGCCCATCAGGTGGGGAATGGCTGAACAAATTATGATATGTGATTGTGACAGAATACTGTTGTGCTATAAGAAACGACAAGCAGGATGATTTCAGAAAAACCTGGAAAGACAAGAAGTGATACAACATAAAGTGAGCAGAACCAGGAGAAGGTTGTACACAGTATCAACAATACTGTACAACGAAGCATTGTGAAGGACTTAGCTATTCTCAGCAGTGCAGTTATCTAAGAGAATCCCAAAGGACTCACAACAAAGAATGCTCTCTTCCTCGAGAGAAAGATCTGATGTTGTCTGACTACAAACTGAAGCATACTACTTGTAATTTTCTTTCTTTTTGAGTCTCCTTGTACAAAATGACTATTATAGAAGTGTTTTACATGACTGCACATGTATAACCTATATCAGATTGCTTACTGCCTCAGGGAGGGAGGAGTGGAGGGAGGAATAGAATTTGGAACTCAAAACTTAAAAAAAAAACCAAAAAATGTTAAAAAATTATCTTTACAAGTAATTGGGGGAAAAATAAAATATCACTTTAAAATATTTTCCCCAGTCATCTGCTTTCATTCTGATCTTGGTTGTGTGAAAACTTTTAAATTCAATGTAATCAAAACTATCCATTTTACATCCCACAATGCTCTCTACCTCATTTGGCAATAAATTCTTCCCTGATCCATAGATCTGACAGGCATACTACTCCACACTCCCCTAATTTGCTTATGGTATCACCCTTTATGTTTAAATCATATACCCATTTTGACCTTATTTTGGTGTACAATCTATGCCTAGTTTCTGACAAACCACTTCCCAGTTTTCCCAGCAGTTTTTGTCAAATAGCGAGTTGTTGTCCCAAAAGTTTGGAACCTTTTCTTTATCAAACAAACACAAGATCATTGTGGTCATTTCTTCAAATACTTTTCTTTATGGCGTTTCAAACCCTTCACAACCTGACTTAAAACATAATCTTATTATACCTTCTTTTCCTTCTTGCTTAGCACAGTGCCTGGCACAGTTAAGTGTTTTATTGTTCAGCTGTTTTTCAGTCATGTCTGACTCTCCAAGACCCCCATTTAAGATTTTCTTGGCAGAGATCCTGGACTGGTTTGCCATTACCTTCTCAGCTCATTCTAAAGATGAGGAAACTGAGGCCAACCGGGTTCAGTGCCTTGCCCAAGGTCACCCAGCTAGGAAGTGTCTGAGACCAGATTTAAACTCAAGGAGGCCAGTCTTCCTACCTCTAGGCCCAGTGCTCCATCTACTGTGCCACCCAACTGACCTCAATAAGTGCTTAATAAGGGTTTTTTCATTCGTCCATTTCCACTCTATAGTCCAGTCAAACTGACCTTCTATTACTCCTTATACGTGATACTCCATCTACTGTCTCTGCCCTGTGCTTGGATTGTACCTCCTTCCTCAGCTCTGCCAAGTGTGATCCCTAGCTTCTATCAAGACCCAGTTTAGGAGCAACCTCTACATGAAGTCTTTCCTGATTATACCAGTGGCTGGTGCTCCCTCCAAAAAGTTACTTTTAAGATATTCTGGGCATACCTACACATGTACCTCTTGGCTCCTCCATAGAAGGTAAACTCCATAAGGGCAGGAACTGTCTCATTTTGTGCTTTGTGCCCCTGGGGTCTGGAATACTTCATGGCACGGGCAGCTGCAGGTATGTAGTAAATACTTGTGGATTGATTTTTATTTTTAGGGTTCTTTCTTCAAGTATTTCCTTTTAATTCTCATCGTGCTCCTCTTTCATTGCTCTAGGAGAAACATAATAAACCTTTTATTTAAAAGGCTAAAACCATTCTTAGTTTGCTATAGGGCCCTTTTGTAATTTGTGCAGATCTAGTTCAATCCTTTTATTTTCCAGAAGAAAAAATTGGGTGGGGGTGATTTATCACAAACTCTCAGAGTTGCCTTTTATATCGATTGTCTTATCATTGAAAGAGACCTCCAGAAACAAGTATCCACTCTACCACATTCCTAACAAATAGTTATTTGGCTTTAATTTGAAGACGTCTGAAGGAGAACCTTCCAAGGCAGCTCATTCTATCTTGTGGCAGCATTCAGTGTTGGGAAGTTTTTCCTTCCATTCAGCTGAAATTGGCCTAAAATACTCCCTCCTTCCTACTGTTCTATTCTGCAATCAAGGCCCTCTTCCAGTCTTTTAAATTCTTGGAGACAAGCCCTCCAGTTCTACTGGTCTTCTTTAAGACTGATTAAGTCTATGTCCTGCCTCTTCAGCTTGGCCCCACCTCTCTACTCCAACAACACTGGAGCTCTGGGGTCCTAAAGCAGCTGCCAAAACAAATTGCCCTCCATTGCCTCCAGCATCAATTCTACCTTGGGGGTCTTTGCTTTTCCTGAGCGGACCATTCTTCCAGCCAGTGGTTCCCAATTTTTTTGGTCCTCAAATCCCTTTTGATCCCCCACCACCACCAAAAAAAGGTGTACTACAGGATAATTGAACACACTAGTCATTAATATCATGCAATTAATTACTTTTGAAGATGCCATTCAAGAACTTTTAGGAACAGAATCAAGAGGTTCAAGAACTATTCAATGGGAACCCACAGCTAAACTAAAGAAAAGAAACAAAATAGCTCATCACCTAGGAGGGAGATAGATTTCCCTGGAAATCTAGAAGAATCAACAAACTCCTATAAGGTCTTTTCATAGGCTTCCTGAGGTTGGCTTGGTGTGATTGCCTAGACCAGTGGTTCTCAACCTTCCTAATGCCGTGACCCTTTAATACAGTTCCTCATGTTGTGGCGACCCCCTACCATAAAATTATTTTCGTTGCTACTTCATAACTGTCATTTTGCTACTGTTATGAATCATAATGTAAACATCTAATATGCAGGATGTATTTTCATTGTTACAAATTGAATATAACCCACAGGTTAAGAACTGCTGGCCTAGACTAAGGGTTTGCAGCCTGATCACTAATCATCAGATCACTTTTGAATATTGTATCAGTCATATTGACCACCAAATATCAGATGGATCATGATAGATCATAGTTTTATCCTGATAGTTGAAACTGATTCAATACCCAAATGGCTGAACCACTCACTAATGTTCTATACATTTGGCTTTAGTCTGGCCTGCTGCTTCATATCTCACAGAAACAGAACTTTTTATTCCCCCAGGAATCTTATTTCCTCAAATGATGCAAGAAAAGTTACTAATGAACATGAGGCTTGGAATGACCCACAACTTCATGTCTGGTATTTTATTATAACCAGCTTCTGGGGGATTGTGGAAAGTTATTGGCTTAACAGCAAAGGATCCCAGATTCCCCTCAAAAACTCCACTGGGACATAGGAATGCATCACTCTACTAGGCCAAAGAAAGACTCACCTCTAGATTACCCCCAGCCCACTCTATGTATCCACAAAGACCCTCACAGTCCTGTGGAGATCCTGGGAGAGGCAAGCCAAAGCAAGTAAAGCCAAGTTTGAAGAGAACTGAATGCAGGCAGCTCCCCCAAAGACTTTTAGAGCAGTTCCAACAATCCCTGTCTGAGTTCCAGAATACCTAAATCGAGCCAAACCAGAGAGCCTTCACCAGACAGAGCCAACAGCAAATACAGAGCACTCCCTGCCCAAGCCAGGAAAGAGGTGAGCCCTTCCCAAGTTTGACTGCCTAAATCCTGCTCTGGAGAATGTTGCCTTGGGGCATTCACCAGGCCCAGCAGCACTCTGGGAAATAACCTGAGATTGGCCTAGTCCCCAAAGCACCTGGACTCAGCCCTAGCCAAGCACATAAATCAACATCAAGAATTTCCTCAATAAGGTCTTGCTGCAGAAGAAAAGCCTGATCAGTCCCTGAAACCTAGCATAGGAACCCAGCAGCAAAAGGGAAGGACTCTAAAAGAACCTACAGGAGGGAGAGGTCCCTGGGCCCCCTGATAAAGGGGAAGAATCAGGGAGGCCTTGGAGTCCCATCAAGGAAGGTCTTAGTCTGGCCCACAATACTCATTACCAAGCAGGCCCTACTCATACCACTCAGTTAGTTGTGCAGCTTAAGGCAATCACAGCCCCTTCTCCACGACTCCCCAAAAGCAAACCAAGGAAAACTCTGACCACCATAAAAAACCACCTAGGTCTTAGAAGGGGGGGAGGGGCACTAAACTCCAAAGAGGATAGGAACCCCACAAGTCCAGCTAAAGCTTGAGAGAAGAGAAAAAAAAACCTGGCCACAGGGACTACAGGAATACTTGGAAGAAAAGAAATGAGATACAGAATGGAAACACCAAGGAAGAAAGAATGGGGAGGGAAATGAATACCTTAACAACAGATGTTATAAAACCTCAATCAAGAACCTGAAAATTAGAATGGGTTGGACAGAAAACAATGATTCAACAATAAAAGAAACAGTTAAACAAAAGCAACACATTGAAAGAAAAAAAAAACCTGGAAGAAAATTTTAAAATACAAACACCACTCACCTACAAAACAAGTCAAGTAAATAAGAATTATCAGACTAGACAAAAATTTCAATCAGAAAAAAAGTCTGAATGCCCTATTTCAGGAAATTATAAATGGAAATTGTCCTGAATTCTTAGAAAAAAGAGGGGAAAGTAAAAATCAAAATCAACCAGTTGGCTCCAGGAAAAAAAAAGAGAAAAACTCCCAGGAAGAGAGGAGCTTCCAAATCAGAGAACAAATATTCCAAGCAGCCAAAAAGAGTTAAAGTATCAAGGAATCACTGGAAGCATTAGAGACTTTAAATGAAAGGAGGGCTTAAAATATGCCATTCCAAAAGACAAAGGACCAAAGTAAAGGACTGCGGGGAGGGGGGGGTGTGAATGAAACTTTAGTAGAACAGAGGACTTTCAACCATGACTGATGAAGGGACATGAACAGACATTCAGAAATGACAATACAAGTGCTAAGAGAAACATAGAAAAGTACACAGATTTCTATAATTGGAAGGGGAGAATGAATAGTTTATACTTTACTAGGGAAATTAGAAACATCTTTTCAGAACCATAATCCTTATAGGGATCATTAAGGGTAAAAATGTCAGTGGATATGTGGACAGTTTTCTTCTGTTTCAATGATGTTGGAAGACAAAAACAATAAGGACAAGGAGTAGTATAAGGGAGACAAAGAGAAAGCAGGGGAGGGAATTCCCTGTGACAGAGTACAGAAAATGAAGAGTTCATGGAATAGAAGAAAAGATTGGGGGAGACAGATATCCCAGGATTTTAATTTTTATCCCTATCAGATTATGGTGGAGTATAATTTCACACAAACATATCATACACATAAAAATCTTGGTACAGAAATATATAAAATCAAAACGGAAACACAAGGAGACAGGTAACAAAGGAAACAGAGAGAGGGATCTATCTTAAGAGAGAGAGAGTTGCAGGAGTGTTGGAGCCGGCTCTATCCTGCTCAAGAGCCTACTGCTAAATTTTCAGTGAGAACATTTACAGAAAATTTACAAAAATTAGTTTCGAAGAAATCAGCAATCACTAGAAATCTGTCATTACAGAGAAGCATTTAGCAGATTACCTGGCTTATAGTAGGTGCTCAATAATTGCCTACTGAATTTAACTGAAAAGAATTTTAGAAATTTCAAATGACTCCAATTTAAACTGAACTATGGTACCAGGAAGCTCAAGTATTTAAAATCTGTGAAGAGCCCCAGGCAACTAGCCTCCCCCACTTTTTTTTTAAAAAAGGTCTTATTAAGATTTTATAACTAAACAAGCAATAATCACACAAGAGAAATTAGACAATTTGGACTGTACAAAATTGAAGTGTATATGTAAACAAATCTAATGTAGTTCAAATGAGAAGCTAAACAGGTAATTGGAAAAATCTTTACAGCAACTTTCTCTGAAAAGTTCTCATGAAACCCATGATATATATGGAATTGATTCAAATTTATAAAACTAAGAGCCATTGCCCAACAGATAAACTGATGAAAGGATTAAGAACAGGAACTTCTTAAATCTAAGCTTTCTGCAACAATATGAAAAAAAAAGCTCCAAATCACTAACAATTAATAGAAAAATTAAGAGAAAAGTAAACTCAAGCAATCTTGATGTTCCACCTCACAACAATGAAAGGGTTCTAGGAAAACTAGAATATATTAATACAATACTGACAGAGCTGTAATCTAACCATTCTGAAAAGCAATTTCCAACTCCCTACTACTAGGCCAGGTATATACCTCAAAGTGATCAAAGATAAGAGTTAAAGGACCTGTAACCAGACTGGAAACTAAGATGCTGTCCTACTGGGGAACAGCTAACAAACTCACACTGTGTGTGAATGTAAAGGCTAACTATCGGGCCAGAAATAATTATGAAAAGGACAGTTTCAGAAGAGACTAAGATGGCCTTTATGAACTGACGCAAAGTGGGCAGGATTAGAACGATTTGTACATTATGTAGAAAAATTATTTTTCAAAACATTTGGACCAATTCAATGACAAAACAATAAACCAGAAGACTGAAGGTGAACCAGATCACTCACTTCTGGCAGAGAGGTAAGGAGCTTAAAATGCAGAGAAATAAACTGTGAACATGGACAAAGTTAAAAAAACAAACTTGTTTAAGCTAGAACGAGCATATTTGGGGGGTGGAGCCAAGATGGCAGAATAGAAGCACAAACTTGGTGTGGGTTCCAGCTCCCACCACTTCGAATACATGTAAAAAAATGACTCTAAACAAACTTTAGAACCCACAAAGAGACACAGAGAAACAAATCTCCCACCGAAGGCAGCCTGGCAGACAGACATGAAAGGTCTATCAAAGTCTGCTGGGAGGCCCATGGTGGCCTCGGCCAGAGCAGACTTCAGGAGAGTTAATCATGTGTATCTGTGGCAGTTTCCAGACTTCTCAACCCATAAACGTCAAAGACAAAGTAAAAGTTCAGTATGGAACTCAGTTGGAACAAGGGGGGTGGTGGTGGAAGAGAGCAGTCCAGTCCCCACCACTGGGGTGAGAAGCAGCGGAAGCATGGCAGCAGTACAGACCTGCCACATAGCTGCTTCAGGAGCCCCTAGCCTGCAGATCCTACGGGGAACAACTGACAATTCAGAGGGTAATCACTCTTGCTTTAACCTGCTTGGATCTTGATCACGGTCTTGGGTGGTGGTTCTGGGGTATGTGGCCAGTGCGCCAGAGCTTGTTGGGGCTATAGATAGGGCACCCTCCTAATAGCTCCTGCAGCTGTGAAAACCCCAGCAATCTGGGACAAAGCTCTCTCCATTCTGGAAGAATTCTACCATGGCAAAGAGCTCAAATGCCAAGTAACTGACTGGCAATATAAGCAAGCAGAGGAAGCACAAACAGACCATAGAATCCTTTTTTGGGGACAAAAACGACCAAGGCACGGAGTGGGAGGAAGACAGTGAAGCCAGAACTCCTGCATCAAAAGCCTCCAAGAAAAATATGAATTGGTTACAAGCCATGGAGGACATCAAGAAGAATTTTGAAAATCAAGTAAGAGAAGTACAGGAAAAATGGGGAAGAGAAATGAGAATGACCCAAGAAAATCATGAAAATCAAGTCAATAGCCTGCTAAAGGAGACCCAAAAAAACACTGAAGAAAATAATACCTTAAAAAATAGACTAACTCAAATGGTAAAAGGCCAAAAAAGCCAATGAGGAGAAGAATGTCTTAAAAAGTCAAATTTGCCAGATGGAAAAGGAATTTGAAAAACTCACTGAAGAGAGTAACTCCTTGAAAATTGGATTGGAGCAACTGGAAGCTAATGACTTTATGAGAAATCAAGATACCATAAAACAAACCAAAACAAATGAAAAAATAGAATGTGAAATATCTCACTGGGAAAACCAATGACCTGGAAAATATATGCAAGAGACATAATTTTAAAATTATTGGACTTCCTGAAAGCCATGATCAAAAAAAGAGCCTAGACACCATCTCTCAAGAAATTCTCAAGCAAAACTGCCCTGATATTCTAGAACCAGAGGGAAAAATAGAAATGGAAAGAATTTACTGATTGCCTCTTGAAAAAGATCCCCAAAAGAAAACTTGGGAGGAATATTAGATCCAAATTCCAGAGTTCCCAGGTCAAGTAGAAAACACTGCAAGCAGTCAGGAAGAAACAATTTCAGCATTGTGGAAACACAATCAGGATAACACAAGACCTAGCAGCTTCTACATTAAGGGATCAAAGGGCTTGGAATATGACGTTCCAAAGGATAAAAGAGCTAGGACTAAAATCAACAATCAACTACCCAGCAAAACTGAGTATAATGCTTCAGGGGAAAATATGGTCATTCAGTGAAATAGAGGACTTTCAAGCATTCTTGATGAAAAAAACAGAGTTGAACAGAAAATATGATTTTCAAATACGAGAAGCATAACAAGGTAAACAGGAAAAAGAAATCATAAGGAACCTATTAAAGTTGAACATTACATTCCTACATGGAAAAATGATCATTCTAACTCATGAGACTTTTCTCAGCATGATAGTTGAAGACACATATATACATATATATATACACACACATACATACATATGTATATTACATACATGTT
The DNA here is from genome assembly GCA_028627135.1 of Pseudochirops cupreus. Lineage (NCBI taxonomy): Eukaryota > Metazoa > Chordata > Mammalia > Diprotodontia > Pseudocheiridae > Pseudochirops > Pseudochirops cupreus. The sequence goes on along the minus strand of CM053582.1, from coordinate 56,139,333 downwards.
TATATAGGAGGGTGTATGTGTATAGTTACATATGTGAGTGTGTGAATATGTGTACACATATACATACACAGAGGACACAGGATCAGTTGAATATGAAGGGCTGAGATCTAAAAAGTAAAATTAAGAGGTGAGGAATATAATGAGGAGATAGGGAGAAATAGACTAAGGTAAATTATCATATAATACAGGCAAGAGAAAACTTACAATGGAGGGGAAGAACAGGAAGGTGAAAGGGAATGGGATAATCTGATTCTCATTGAATTTGGCTTAAGGAAGGAATAACATACACACTCAACTGGGACAAAAGGGAGGTAGGGGATGAGAGGGCATATGATAGAAGGGAGGGCAGACTGGGGAGAGGGTAGTTAGCAGCAAATATTTTTGAAAAGGGATAGAGCCAAAGGAGAAAATAGAATAAGCGGGGGGGGGGGGGGGG
>CM053582.1:56122313-56138397 GCA_028627135.1 Pseudochirops cupreus | reverse complement strand
CCACACACCGGGCAGGCTTTGGAGGGCGCAGGGGCCGGGGCTCGCGGAGCCCACCCCCTCTGGGGCAGGGAGGGATGCTCCCCCCAAGGCCCAAGGACTGAGTGCCGGGCAGGCCAGGCCCTGGCCGGGAGGGCCCAAGGGTAGGGGCCTGGCAAGCTTGTGAGAACAAAGTGCCACGACGCTGGGAGGAAGTGGGGGGTGGAAAGGCGGCGCCAAGAAGCAGGCACTCCCCCCCTTCTGGCCCCTCCTGCCTGGAAACCGCCCCGAGCCAGGGGCGCTTCGGGAAACCCCGGGGGGCCGTGCCAGAAACCTCTCTGGAGGCAGTAGTGGCCCTGCAGGAAAACCCCGTGTGCCCCAACCACGTGGTCAGACACCTGGGGGGGGTGCAGGGGGAGCTGAGATGATCCCCATCTCTTCCCGTAGCCTTGTGGCCACGTGCCGGGGTGCTGAAGGCCCCAAGGGCTACTGGGGCCGCTGCAAGGGCTCTAGGGAAATCCGGTCTGCGTCTGCGTGCGGGTGGTAGGAGAGGAAACCGGCCTGGAGGCACAGAGACCCCTCGGGCTAACTCCGTCTGTGGTGAGGCAGCTTGTCTTTTGTGCCACCACCTTCCCCATCGTGTGCCCCTTCCTGCGTACTTGGCCAGGCGGATTCCTCACCCTGCTTCAATTAGGGCCACCGCATTGTCCATACTACTTCCCCCCGAGGAGAAGCCCCGGGTTGCCGTTAGAATTGTAGGCTGCCGCGTCTGGCACTGATCGATCCCTGTGGTACTTCCCTGGAGACCCATCGCCAAGGGAACCTGGGAGGACCCTTCAGGTGCCAGGAGCAAATCAACTTACCAACAGCCTTATCCTCTAGCCAACAAGAGGGAGGTGGGATGGGAGTGGGGGGCTTTGTCGAAGGCTACCTGCCAGCCTAGAGACCTCATCCTAGAGGGAAGTGGAAATGTGGCGACCCTGGGGGCTGCTGCCTCCATCCAATCCTTGCTGAGGCCGGAAGTCCTTTTCCAAGTGCTCTTGGTCATCTCTTTCTGGGCCAGTCCCTTCTTAGGGGTGTCCCAAGCATCTAAGTCAAAAGGTAGGCTGGAGGGCACAGGTCAGCATAGGTTACGCTAGTGGGGCCACTTCTGAAAATCCAGTCCTGTGCCACCTCTCAATCTCTACTGTATTTTTTCTTTAATAGCAAACATTTATTAACATTACTCCTTCCCACCCCCAGCATGGTATCCTAAGCATTAAAGAGAGCATATATACATATATATGGAATAGTCTTTTTCCTCCTGGAGTTTATATTTTCATCAAGATCACATAATTTTCACTTGGACGTGCATTAAACCATATGGCTTGCACATGGTTTACATTTAGCTCTTTCATGCAATATATCCTAAACCTCATTATAAACATCAAAAAGTTAATTTTTAGCAGCCGAATTCAAGTTCAGGCAATTCAAATATTTGTTTAAATATTATGCTTGCTTAAAGCAAGCTGCTCTCTAAATACAGTAGGGGATCTACTCCTCTGTGACAAGCTGTCAGATTTTCAGACTGGTAGTTACCTTTACAACACCTAAGCGGGTTTTTCCTCCTGCTGGTGATGGAACAGGGTCATCCTTGATAGGCAGATGCCCATTTTTAGAAAAACTTAAAGCCAAGGGAAAACAAGGCATCAAGTACCATCAAAGACAATGCACCTCTTAAAAGACGCTTATGTTCAATTAAATCACCTGAACCCAAAGGATCGATTCAGGGGGACAAACATTGCAGCAATTGGGCATGGTGATCAGTGAGACAATTGTTTTAAAAGAATACTGTTTAAATTTCATATAATGTCTGAAAAGGAAGTTTGCCATTATTCTGCATAAGGAGACAGTTCCCAAATACAGTGATCCCTATGTTTAAACAGCTTCTTTTTCCTTACGTTCAGAGATTCTTAATCTTGTGAATTTTGCTTCCTTTTGGGAAGGGTTAGAATGAATATACATGACTTGTCATCCTGTAGCCCTTTTACATGTCCCTCATTTTCCATATGGTTGTTAAGAATGCAGAAATACATTTAAAGTCTCCTTTTTAGTGAAATTGAAAATATTTAAAAATAATGTTTTTCTTTAAAGCCCTTTCCGAATCTGGAGAAAAGTCTGGAGAAAGGTGGGTTAAGGTGGAGGACAAAAAGGCTTTAAGTGGATCAAGGGTTTGCTAACCAGACTTAACTCTTGTCTAATGAAGATAGTTACTTTCCCCAGTGTAATGTTAATGGAATAGAAGATTTTAGGCACTTGTTAATAGGCCTCAGGTGCAGCCCATTAAGGGAAGCTTGCTTAGAGAGGCTGGCTTGAAGGAAGGCTTTCACACCTTTTGCTAATTTCTAATTAGGTGCGAGTCCAGAGGGTTGTGATACCCCTGGCTCTGAGAAGTCTATATACATTCTGAATTGGTATTTTGCTTTGGTGGCTTTCTTAGAAGAAGGTTCTTGTGATTCCCTGGTCTAGATTTTGAGTGGCCATGTGTTCAGAGCTCCCTGACTGCTCACGTGAAAAGGCTCTCTCCATCCAGGGATGTATGTAAAGTGTATAGTTGCTTCAGGCAGTCTTTATTTCTCTCTGTATTTTCTCTGAAGTTCAGGGTGCTGACTTTTCCCCAAATCAGTGAATGTAATTAAAAAAGCCTGTTGACAGCTTCAACAGCTCTCTTTTCTAATAAAGCACATCTAAGACCCTGTGCTAGCAGCCTCGTGGGGATGCCAGTGTGGTTGCCACTAAACCTTCCCTAGAAGCTTTTGGATCATTGACTCTCTTTCCTCAGCCCTTCTAAGTGACTGGTGTTGGAATCTCTCTAACTCCCACCCCCCTTCCCCTTTACTCCATTGAGAAAGGATGACAATATGTGTGGAAGAAGGTCCTTTTGTTTTTAACTCCTCTAAGAGTGAGTGGATATTCCTGAGGGAATGGGATGGTGACAAGTTCTAGGCTGTTAGACCAAACTATATTTTTATATATTGGGATCTTTTGCTTGTTCCAGATTCCTAGAAATAATACCCGAAATCTTTTTGGCAAGGGAATCATGTCAGAGGCTATGGTGTATGGGAGCCACTGTGCCAGTTTGGTCATTTGTCCCTTGAATGAAGCTACAAATGGGTTGCACATATGACAAAAGTTTTTTGCAGACTGATGTCTATATCTTTGAAGTAACTATTCCTCTGTAAAAGCTGATCTGACTGTTAGTGGTTAAATGGAACTGAGGTGTAAGGAACCCACCCTTAAAATTGAGAGGACACCATTGGTGGGGGTTGTAGCCATTGGTTAAGAGTCTAGACACTCTCCCTCCCCACCCGAGGGTACTGGATAAAAATCCTGACGGGTCGGAGGTGGGGGGTGGGGTGGGGAATGTAACCCACTTGTTCTTCAGCCCGTGGGAGCTAGGGTAGACAGTGTTATACCCTCATCAGTTTTGTACTTCTAAGTAGTATGAAATTGTTGTGATGACTATGGCTGTGTGGTCCAATTAGCAGTGTTGCAAGCTCCCTTTCCTAACTACTATTTTCATTATTTCACTTAAGAATCTTGATCTTGTGTTTCCCCATGTGTAGTGTCAGAATTTTGTTATTTGATATAGCTCTATAAAGTAACCCTTTGGTAGATTGATTTTTTTTAGTATGGAAATTTCTTTAGATAGTATCCTCAAGTTTTTTATACCACAAACATTTAAAATCTTTCCAATGACTTGTTTTCCTTCATCTGAAGAGTTTATTTTTAATTGAAGCCATATTAGTCCTAAATATGTCTTGGTAGGAGTACTTCCACATATTTTATACATTTTAAAGTTCTTTTGAATGGCATTTCTCTTTTCTTGCAGTGTTTCATTAGTAATATAGACAAAGGCTGATTTCTGTGGATTTAATTTATATCCTGCTGTTTTCCTGATGTTATTGAGTGTTTTAAATTTTATTAGCTACTCTAAGGTTCTTGAAGTAACACATAATGTCATTTGCAGATGTAATGAATTCGTTTCTTTTTGGCCCATGCTTATTCTCGCCATTCATCTTCCTAGCTTACTGTAATAATTAGCATGTATAAAGCTGTCAGATAACAATGGTGACAGTGCCTGCACCACTCATCTCATTGGAAAGTCTTCTAGCATTTTTCCATTATAGATCATGCTGGCTCTTTGTTTGGGGTAGACAACGTTCACCGTGTTAAGGAAAAGTACAATTATTCCTTTTCTTTTTAAGGTTTTTGAAATAAATTAGTGTTGCATTTTGTCAAAAGCTTTTTCTACACCTATTGATATAAATGCAATGTTTCGGTTTTTGCTACTAAGGTCTAACATGTCCATAGTTTTTCTAACTTTGATACATCCATGCATTACTGGTTTATCTGAAATTCAACATATCCAAAAGAGAACTCATTGTCTTTCCACTTGAACCACTCTACTCCTACCTTCTGTATTATTGTCAAAGGGGCCATCATCCTCCTATCCCTCAGGCTCATAACCTAGGAGTCATCCTGGCTTCCTCACTATCTCTTACCCCCCCTCCCCCATACCTCCCACGTCCAAGTTGTTGCCAAGGTCTGTCAGTTTAACCTTTACAACACCTCTCGAATATGCCCGGCGTTCTCCTCTGACGCTGCTACCACTCCAGTGCAGGCCCTCATCACCTCATACCTTCAGTATTACAATAGCCTGCTAGGGAGTGTGCCTGCCCAAAGTCTCTGCCCCCTCAGATCCATTCTCCATTCAGCCACTAAAGCAATTTTCCTAAAAATAGGTTGAATCATATCACCCCACTACCCCGACTCGATAAACTCCAGTGGCTTCCTAATGCCTTCATGAGCAAATGCAAAGTGTTTTTTTTTACCGTTCCAGTCATCTTACACCTTAGCCCCTGGTTCGGTGAGACTGGTCCCCCAGCTTTTCTGTGAACAAGGCACTCTGCTGACTTTCCCTGGCTGTCCCCATGCATGGAGCACTTTCTCACTGACCTCCTGGCTCCCTCTACATCCTGACTAAAGTCTGACCTTCCAAAGGGAGCCTTCCGAAAACCCTCTTGATCTCAGTGTTTTCACTCTCTCAATTATTTTCTATTTCTCCAGTATATAGTTTGATATATATATGTGTATATATATATATGTATATATACACATATATATATATATATATATAGTTGTTTGCATGTTGTCTCTCCCATTAGTTTGAGAACTCTCCTTGAGGTCAGGGACTGTCTTTTGCCTTTTTTTGTATCTGCAGAGCTTTGCACAGTGCCTGGCACGTAGTAGGTGCTTAGTAAATGTTTACTGATTGATTGACAGATGATACTTATCTCATAGAAGTGGTTTGATAGGATGTCTTCTTTTATCGGTTAATTGTACTTTGAATGTTTGATGGAATTTACTTGGAAATATCTATTTGTGGGTTTGTTTTTTTTCATTGAGCTTTCATTAGGGACTTGTTACATTTTTTTTTCTGAGATTGGGTTGTTTAAATTCTTGGTTTCTTTTTATATTAATATAAGTAATGTGGAAATATGTTTCACATGACTTCAAATACACACATAATTTTTCATGTCTTCTTGATGGGTATGGGGTAGAGGGAGGGAAAGAATTTGGAACTGACATAAAAATTTTTCTTTAAATAAAATAAAAATGCACCAGGTAAAAGCAAATTAGGACAATCTGCTGTAAATTCCTTCCCCCTGCCCAGGACTGTAAGAATCTTCCAGAAAACCTGAAGTAGACAGACAAGGGTAAATGGAAAGCCTGATGCAAAGTGGCCTGCAATGAGAGGGGTGGCTTTGGAGGTCAGTTGCAAGAGAAAGACTCAGGCAAAGACCGACATAGAGATAGCCCTGGTGCCCTATGGCAGGAGCCCTGCCCTGGAATCTCTTTTTTCATTTTTTTTCCCTTTACAAAGAGAAAGAAGGTGGAGAAATAAGTGGAATTGAATCAATAGTAATAATCTATATGTAGCACATGTTCTGGATGTCTTATCTCAGCCCCGATTCAGACTAACAGGGTGGATCCCCAGAGAATAGCTGCTGGTCGCCTCAGTGTCTTGGGGTAGGTCTGAGGAGTTGGGTGGTGGGTTCTGCTAGTGAAATGACATGGGTATGCTCCCATTCCACCTTGTGATATCAATTAGGCAGGCGGATTTAATTATCGTTTGGTTAGGATTATTTACTGAGGAGGTATCTGTTGGTGGAAACATCTGTTCAAAATCTGTGATGTATACTCCCTACAATACACATAGAATCCAGGGGAAAGTGGGCTCAATCTTAGTACATTTGGCAGACAGGTAACTCACTGCTTCTCATAGCTCAAAGTCCTTTTCTTCCCTTCATGGGTTTCTCATGAATTTCGACCTAGGTGTAATTTTTCTGTTGGGCTCTTAGTTGAGCCTTTAATCTGCCTCTCCTCATTGTGTCCACTCCCTCTGGCTCCTGACACAGACGCTGCTATTGGCCATTCTGGGAATGCTCCTAAGGCACCAATGAAAAGTCCACGTCTTCTAATTCTCAGACCTTCTGAAGTTCACAAGAGCCTCATCTGACTGAGACTAAAGCTTTTCTCCTCCCCTTTCCCCAAATCATTCCTTCTCAGGATCTTGGCCAGAAAGAATTCAAGATTCTAAACTAACTGGCTGATCTTATAGAAGACCCACAGGGTTTCTGTTACTCCTTTGTTTACACTATATGCCACATTGATAGATTCCCCAGAAGTGTTTTCTGGCTTTCTTCACACCTAGTGAACAATTGAGGTTTCTTATCAGTTGATAAACAAATCTTGGCTAAGTAGGGAGAGATTGAATGATTGACTCAATTGACTCCATGTTTACATAGAAATTGAGTGGTCTGATTCCACTTCTATGTCCTTCCTCTCCACCTAACTCAGACCAAGATAGATGGTTTGGTATTCCTTCCTTTTAGTCTCCCTTTTCAGAGAAGCCCCTCCATAATTTATTTCACTTGAAGTATGGCCTAGGTTGGAGTCAGGAGCCACCATCTGGTAGCCTTCTAGTTCTTCCTAAGTTCAGTTGTCTCTGTGCAGCTACAGGATTGAAAATGCTATAAGAAGAACCCCTTCAAATGTTGGTGCTCCGTGTCCTTACCTTAGTTATGGCCCTGATAGTTTTTTCTGCTTCTCTAAGCCACCTACAGTGCTATGTTTGATAGGCCTTCTGTGTTACAGTGAGGCTAAAAAAATCCAGAGACTTTTCTTGTCGTCAGGGTTTGGAGCACAATAAATGCTATTGTCTCTGGGTCTGTACCATCAACTGACCATGGACACAAAGGGTTAAAATGGTTTCCTAGTGCTACTCAAACAGGTCTTCATTATCTAAAGTACAGGATGCAGAACTGTAAGAAAGGCCAGGTGGGTCATTATGTTTCAGTGGCAAAAGACCTATGATTATTTCCTTTCTGTGTGATGTCACTAAACCTTTTATTAGATGATGAGATGGGAAATTGTCTACTTGACTCTGTCATGGCCTGTTTTATTCCTGGAACCTGAGAACAAGGAAGAAAGGTTTAGGGGCTGGAACTCAGCCACTCTTGAACTGTCCCAGACTGCAGCCTGTTCTCTTCCCTTGACACTAGTCATCATGTCAATTTTTTGATGCCTTTCTTCCTTTATCATGAGCTGAAATCTTTGGAAGCCATTTTCCTGAGAATGAGCAGATGGAAAAGAGCTGTAAGATATCAGTGGCACTCACCCTATCACATCATCATAGAAGGTCTGAACTGGCCTTAGAGGCCAGCTAGTTCCAAACTGCAGCCCAGCAAACAGAAGTGGTAAGTGGTAGAGTCTGGATTTGAATGCAGATCCCCAAACTCCAAGTACTTTTTCTACAGCACCCATCTAAGTAAAGATGTCTTCATGCTGGTGGCATGTCTTATGGGGAATGTCACAGAGCAGTGTAACCATCCACACCAGTCTGTTGAAAGAACTGTGGAATTGCAGAAAGGGACCTCAGATCCAATTCCTTCATTTGAGTCTCATGGCAGTCTCTTACAACAGTATACAGAAGGACTGCTAGAAACGTAGGGCATCTAAGCAAAGATTGCAGAATTACTCTCTTGACTCTTGGTTAACTGCAAAGTTCATCAGCTCTACAACTCTATCATATGAGTGGGCTCTGGTGAAGAAAAAGGGGAGAATTTTCCTTTAATCATGTAAATAAATGTCATATGACTCATTCATGGCAAAAGGCTGGTGGTGTTCAGTCCCGTTTGACACTCTGTGATGCCTTTGGGGGGGGTTCCTTGATGCTAGAGTGGTTTGTCATTTCCCTCTCTAGCCCATTTTACAGATGAGGAACTGAGGCCAGATTAGAACTCATGAAGATGTTTTCCTGATTCCAAGCCCAGTGCTCTATGTACTGTGCTACTTAGCTGCCCGATAGCAAGACCTATAAACTTCAGAGGATAAAAGTGAGTCTATACAGAATCACAGACTTTTAGGGCAGAACTACAAGAAACCTTGACCACGATCTATTTTCTTACCTTACAGCTGAGGAAACTGCCAGCCAGACTTGTTGAAACTCATACTCATCTAAGATCTGGGCCTTGACTTCCTAGATGGAAAAGCTCTTGGATTACACCCACACAGACAGCACATAAATGGAGTCTGACGAGGTTCTGATAATACTGTTATAAACTGGGGTTGGGGGGAGGTCAGCACCTTTAGCTCTTGGGCCCTGGGGTGAAAGGGGGGGTGACCACCTTGGTAGCCCTTGGATCCAGAATCCAATGAGAGAGAACTCTGGGGTGCAAGACCCCTCGGAAAACCGTCCAGCCCATACAATTTGTGGTCTGAAACAACCCTTGGACATTGAGGTCTATGAGGAAGGGCATTGGATACATTGACTGGTGGGGTGCAGGGGGCAGGGGGCCTGAGAGTATCAAATTTGGGGGAGGGTTTAACTAGGGGATCCTTGATCTATCACTCGGGGCTAGATGGGGTTTCTAGACTGCCCCCCCCCACCCTGGATTCGCTGGTGGCTAGGCCACAAGATACTGCCTCGCATAACCAGACCCATGGGGGGCAGGGGCACCGTTCCCACGTGGTTGGGGCACACGGGGTTTCCCTGCAGGGCCCCTCCTGCCTCCAGAGAGGTTGCGGGCAGGGCCCCAGGTACGGGGTTTCCTGAAGGGCCCTTGTCTTCAGGTGGTCTCAGGTATACACGCAATTGCTCTCTGGGGGGGATGGAAGGGGAGGGGCTGCCGCTGGCCCTGCCTACTCCCATCTTCCCACCTCAGGGCACTTTTTTCTTCCAAGGCTGGAGTAGGGGGTCCTGGGCGGTGAGGGCACGTGGGTGGGGGGAGCAGCCCGCGGGGGGTGGGGAGGAACGGGAGCTGGTGTCTGGAAGCTGGGCTTTGGGGTGCCAGGTTGGTGGTCCTGAGGGCCATGGTGGGGGGCATAGAGTCTGTCATCTTGACTCTGGGTGCCTGAACCTAGAGGGGGAGTCTGTGGTCCCATGCCCCAGGCCCCTGGGCTTGGTGCAAGGGTTAGCAGTGGGGCCTGGGGTGGGGGATGGTTGGGCCTTGGGGTATGTGTGGGCATGCTCTGGGGAATCAGGTTGGGAATTGGTGCAGGGTCTGTGGCTTTGTCTGGGGGTGGAGGGGTGAAACTTGGCCGTCTTGGCTGGCTTTGTACCTGCCCTGGCGTTCTGCCGATGGGCGGCCATCTTGGCCACATTGGGGCCTTGGGATGCGTGATGGGAGGCCATCTTGGCTGCCTTTGAGCCCTGAACTCAGGTGGGGGGAGGGGCGGGGTTGGTGTCTTTGGCAGCTTTGGAGTTCTTATTTAGGTTGGGGGGGAGAAGGGGACAAATTGGGCCATTTTGGCTATTCTTCAGCCCTGGACCTGAGGTTGGGGGGAGGAAATCCTGGGCTTGGAGGGGATTAGCAGCAGCAGTGCTACCTGGGTTGGAAGGGGGGAGACCACTCCTCTTGGAGCCTAGGCTTGAGATTAGAGTGGGTGGCTTTTGTGCTAGGAGCCCTAGGGTAGGCTCCTGGGCCTGGGTTTGAAGTTTGGGGAGGGACTGGACTCTGAGCCTAGTATTGGGAGGTTTTGGGCTATCTTTTTCACAGGTGTAGGTCTGGTGGATGTCACCTCTGCCTGCCCTTCCTTTCCTGAGGCTCCTCTTAGTGTTAACCCTCTGTGGTGCTGCTCTTCTGAGGACCCAGAGAGTTAACGCTTGGAGGGAACCCAGGACAGCACCAGGACACCTACAGCACCAACCTCTCCATGGATAGAGAACAGAATGAGCACCAGCAGGACTACCAGAAGCAGTGTACTGGGTCCCTCCACATCTCTGTCAGGAATTGGGGGGAACTCTTGAAGAGGGTGGGGGCCATTGCTCCCCAACCCACCCCCATCCTGTTGTGAGACAACTGTATTTTTTTCCTGACTTGAAGACCTGGCAGCAACTATGGAAGTGGTGTCCATGATGTATTTATGTCATGACATTGGGGAAAAAAGCCAACCTGGACCCTGTGTCTGGCAGCCTGTTAGGTCAGTCAGTCCAGTGTCCTGGGCCTAAGAAATCCTAAGAACCTGAACCAGAGATCCTCTGTCCTCCCCTTCCTCTTTTCCCCCTCCCCCCCATATAGAACTTGGGGCTGGAAGGTGGGGCCTGAGGCTATGACTAGGCTTGTAATTGGCACATTTGCCAAGGAAGGGCTTTTTGGGAGCAGAGGGGGTACCAAGAGGTCATATTTCTTCAGAGGGGCTGATGATACTTTGGGATCCTTGGAGATTTAGGATCACTTTCCCCTTGTTCCTCCCCTGTTCTTAAGTAGTATCTGGGTGAGTCCTCCTGTCTCTTCTGCCTCCTCTTTGTTCTTCCCATGCTTTCTCCTGCCTTTTGTCCTGTTGCTGTCAACGTGGAGGTTAAGTGTTTTGTGGGGTTGCTCTCCCAGTCCAGGTAGCCCCAGCTTTGTTGCTTGATCTGACCTGAAGTGGACAGCCTGAAGAAGCACGAGGCAGAGCTCAGCAAGCAAGGACCTCATTCCCCTCTTCTCTGTCTTCCCTGGGCCCCTATTTTCTCCCTTCTCTCCTCACTTTGTTCCCTAGATCCATGGCACCCAGCCCTCTGAAGTTGCTCAGAGGGGCAGCTTGGAACGGGGAACCCCTCTCTTCTGTCCTCCTGTGTGCCCTGAAGGCAGGCCTCTCAGCTAATTCTGAACTTCTCTAGCATTTTCATTGGTTTGCATAGTTTACAACTGGCTCTTGAGAGTGTCTTGTCTTGTATGGGCCGCTGTTTTATTTCCTTGTGTTGGGTTTTCTTCCCCACCTAGACTCAAGGCTTATGTGCTGTTGGAGTTTTCTTGACTGCCCCAGTATGTTCCTTGAGAACATGGCTACATTTTTCTATTTAGAAGTAAACTCTCACCACTCCCTCATTACCTTATCCCCATTCTCTACCCTGCCCTTCTATTGCCCTCTAATTTTTGTTAACTTACACACTTCTCTTCATTTCGAGTCTCTTCCTCGTCTACCATCCATTGACTTGTAGGCACTGCAGGTATTGCTGCAGGTGCAGAATAGGCCTGGCAAGTGCCCTCCATCCCTTGCAGTGTCCTCTGGGGGTGGGGGACAGAGCAAGGGAAGCTTATCTGGCTTGGCAATATTGAATCTTCTCCAAACTACTGTTTGGATATTGAAGTCTGGATCTTCCATAGGCTCTCAAAACTCTGCATGTCCAAAATAAAGTCATCTCCCGTTGCCATCCACCCTCTTTCCAGTATTTCTCTTTGACTATGGAGGGTGCTGTGATGTTGATGAGATCGATCTTCCCTGCCCATTAATAAGCCTCACTGTAGCCCTTTAAGGGAAGCTTGCTTAGAGGAGGCTGGCTTGTGCAAGCTTTCACACCTTTGGGAATTTCTAATAGGCACTGAGTCAGGAGGGTTGTGAGGCCCCTGGCTATAAGAAGTATGTCTACATTCTGAGTTGGCATTTTGCTTTGAGAAGGTTCTTGTGATTCCCTGCTTGTGGCCATACGTTCAGAGCTTTCTCCATCCAGGGATGTATGTAAAGTGCATAGTTGATTCAGGCAGTCAGAGCTCTGAGGTCTGTTGGTCTTTATTTCTCTGCTCATATTTTCTCTGTATTTTTTCCGAAGTTTAGGCTGCAGACTAGTGAATATCAATAAAAAACATTGTTGAGCCCTTAAACAGCTCTCTTTCCTAGTAAAGCACATATAAGAGCCTGTGCTTACAGCCTCCTGGGGGTGTGTGGTTGCTGCTGTAGGCATCACCATTCTACTACTCTCCCAGGGCCACATAGTCACCTTTCTTTACTTCATCTTGTTTCTAACTTCTTGGTTGTTGTCTCTTATAGCTATCTCCTTTTCAGTGTCCATGACTACGAAGCTAGATGAGGTTCTCATAATTGGTTTTCTGGACCATTGCAATGGCCTTGCCTCAAGTCTCTTCTTCCTGTAACCTCACCACCCTTTTGTGGGACTGGGCAATGATTTTTCATTGGACCTACTTTCCTGCTTATTCTAGTAAATCCATGTTAATTAGACTTAATAATAATTAATTGACAATCCATATTGCCTTTAAGAAAGTAATCTTTCGTAAATACTTGGTTATCTATTGATTACTATGTGCTAGGATCTGTGTTAGGGCCTAGCAAGACTAATACAGCAAATGAAACAGAATGAATGAATTCATCGTGTCAAAGAGCCCAAGTTATCACAAATGCCCTTGTTAGTATATAGAGAATAAATACAGAGAGAAGACAGTATAATTAATAGGGTAAACTGAGAACTCCTGTTTGGGTCTTAAAGCACTTCACAATGTGGTTTTAACTTTGTTTTCCAGCATTATAATAATAATATAATGGCCCAGTTTGGCCCCATCTGAACTTCTCCTATCTAATGTGTATTTTAAGATGTTTCTTTAACAATTTGTCTTTTTTTTTTTTTTGCTTTACTTTGGTTGCTTGGCAATTGATTCTTTGTACCCAGTAAGTATTGTCAAGCAAATGCTCTCAAAGCCTACATCTGAATATAGATGTTTCACTTTGCCTCTTAGATTCACATCACCATCATGCCAGGGAGAGCCTTTTCAGGCAACCTCAACCACTAGCTCCTCCTCAGTGCATGACTGAAGCATCATCAAAGAAATTTCGTTTTCTATACAGTTTGAGAAGGTAACTCTTTTCTATCTTGTTAGCAAAAAAAAAAAAAAAGCATTTCATTTTGGAAAGAAGTTGTTTGCCTTTTCAAATTTGGAATATGTAGCCTTCCTGGAACCATAACTTGAGATTGAGTTTAGATCAGCTGAAATGTCCTGGCCTATTTGGGTGTAGGCACATGCATGTGGATCTCAAGAGGCAGCTGGCACAGTGAATGGAGTGTTAGACCAAGAAGCCCATCTGTGGGGGATGGTACAGCCCAGCTCTAACACTGATGTGCTCTGTGTCTGGGCAAATCACCTCTCATATCCTCAGTTTCATTATCTCTAAAATGGGTGTAATTATGCCTATAGGGCGTTACCTGTCCCTGTAGAATCACTAATGAGCTAATGTACAGAAACTGCCTATGTAAACTTTAACATGCCGTAAGAGCATCTGGCGCTGTGTCCATGATTGTTAAAGAGGTGGAGGGAGAGAAGGGAACTATACAGGAGAACTTCAGATACTTATTTACATATGGCATTTTCACATGTGTGAAGTATGTTTCTTCCACCTTTTACCTGGACAGAAGATGAGATTGGGGGCTGCTCTTTGCCTCTAGCCCTGGGAGTTCTCTTCTTCCACAACTAGTTCCCATAATAAGAAACTTGGTCTTGAGAATAAAGAGAGGAGAGAAGGGGAGGAGTGAGGGGGCAGTTAGGGAAAAGGAAGAGAGCCTTGCAAGGATGCCCCAAGATGCTCACAATTAGGAAGTTGGTGACCTGGGGTTTTTAGAGGGGACGGGGAATCCCTCACATGATGGATGTTTTTGCTGTCTTCGTTTCCAGTGTCTCTATCAAATGACGAAATGTTGAATGGTCAGGTTAACCTAACAAGGTGCTAAAAATAACAATCAGTAATAAGATGAAAGGTGACAGCTCTCACCATCTGATCCCAGTCGACCTTTCCTAGCTTACTTCATGTGACTTCATGCAATCTCTGTTCATCCAAATTAACCTGATAACTCCTAACTGTTCTTCACCCTTCACATTTGCTCTCCTAGTTCCCCACAGATTCTGTTTGATGGCTGAAATACACAACTTCCTCTTATGCCTTTTAGAAGCTATAACTTTCTTTCAAGGCCAGGTCAGATGCCAGTCCTCTGGGGCTTCCAGCTTCTCTCCAGTTGCTAATGCTCCCTTCCTCAAACACCCTTCTGTTTATTTACCTGTGTAAGTGTCATAGAAACACAGGGTATTTAAGCTCCTCAGATTGATAGGCTCCCAGCCATAAACTTATGTGGGCAAGGTCAGTGCTGGAGCAGTTTACCTCTGCTTAGTCCTGTGAGAGACGTGAGTGCCACACGTGCATTGCTTGCACTGGCTTCATAAAGTAACTTTTGTTTCCCTTTATATCAAGTATACTGGAATAGGAAGAATACTGTATTTAAAGTCAAGTAAGACAAGCATTTACTGAATGCCTACTTTGTTCCAGGTACTGTCCTAAGGACTAGGAATATACACGAAGACAGGAAAAAAATAGTCCCTGCTCTCAAGGCACTCAGTTGAGTGAGGGAGACAGCATGCAGACAACTGTTCAAACAAGATCTAGATGGAGTAAATGGGAGATAATTCTAGAAGGAAAAAACTAGCATTGACAGAGACTGGGAAAGGCTTCTGGCCCTTGAAGCCAGGGGGTGGAGAGCAAGCCAGGGCAGGGGACAGCCGGAGGAAGTTCCCAGGTTCGGGAGATGGAGTGTCACCAGATTGTAGAATATGTGGTGAGGGGAATAGTGTCAGAAGACTTTAGGAAGGTAGGGAGTGGCCAGGTTATGGATGGTTTTAAAAGGCAAATGAGACTTTCTACTTGACCCTGGAGGTAACAAAGAGCCGTTGGAGTTTCGGTGGGGGAGGGGGGGTTTGAGATAGACCAACACTTTTTTTAAGAACAATTTGACAGCTGAGTGGAAAATGGACTGGAGTTGGGAGAAGCCTGAAGCAGGTCAGCCCCCCAGGCATGAGGCCATGAGGGCCTGCATTAGGCTGGTGGCAGTAATGAGAGAGGAAGGAGTGTGGGTGGGAGGTGGCATGAAGGTAGCCTTGACAGGATTGGCCAGGTTTTACTGAATGAGGGTTGGAGGAGATGAGAGACAGTCAAAAGACCTGGGCTTCAATCCTAGTTCTAATTTTTAATGTGACTTAGGGTAGATCATGTCAGCTGCCCAGTTTCCTGACCTGTCCTGTGACATTGGGTTACATCAAAGGTTCTTAACCTTTTTTTATGTCTTGGACCCCTTTGACAATCTGCTGACATCTGTGGACCTGTCAGGAATGTTGACATAAAATCAGGATTGCAAAGGAAACCAAAGGTTAGCAAAAATGAGTATGTCATTGTTTTTGCCGGTCTGAGTTCATGGACTTGTCCAGAGGCCTCTGGGCCCCAGATTCAGAAAGCACCGACTGATCTCCGGGAGACGTTCTGCCTTGTGATCCACTTGGTTAGTGCCTACTGTGTGCAGAGCCTGCTGCTGAGGCAAATTCTTGGTTTCTTGAAAAGATGCTTTGTTCTAATACTGCATCAAAGGTATGTTGCTGTTTGATGCAGACTTAGATCATTTCTTGCTTGATCCCTATGTAGGCTCATAGACTTGGAACTGCAAGGGCCCTCAGAGTCAGGATAATACTTTTACAGCTGAAAGGGGCCTTTGAGGTCATCTCCTGTCTTGATTTGAAGTGCTCCTCCTACTCTTCCTCTGCTGCTTCTGAATTGACAGATGCATGTTGGGAGTTTCTGCATATTCCCTATTGCTCTGCCCTGAGTTTGCCCAAAAGTGTGGTTCCAAGCTGAGTCCTTCATGTGTCTTGTTAGCTTTCCTTTTCCAAGAACCCTATCCTGAATACTTTTTTTTTAATTTATTTTATTAAATTTTTTTTGAGTTACATATTTTCTCCCCGTCTTTCCCCCGCCC
>CM053582.1:56100359-56116684 GCA_028627135.1 Pseudochirops cupreus | reverse complement strand
ATTTTATAATGTCTACAGTAACTTTAAATGGAATTTCTCTTTCTATCTCTTGCTGTTGGATTTTGTTAGAAATATATAGGAATGCCGAGGATTTGTGTGAGTTTATTTTATATCCTGCAACTTTGCCAAATTTATTTGTTGTCTCAAGTAGTTTTTTACTTGATTCTCTAAGTATATCACCATATCATTTGCAAAGAGTGATAGCTTAGTCTCTTCTTTGCCTAATTTGATTCCTTCAATTTCTTTTTCTCTTATTGTTACTGCTAAATTTCTAGTACCAGATTGAATAAGAGGGGTGATAATGGACATCCTTGTTTCACCCCTGATCTTACTGGAAATGCTTCTAGCTTATCCTCATTACATATAATACTTGCTGATGGTTTTCGATAGATTCTACTTATTATTTTAAGGAAGACTCCATTTATTCCTATACTTTCTAGTGTTTTTGATAGGAATGGGTATTGTATTTTGTCAAAAGCTTTTTCTGTATCTATTGAGGTAGTCTTATGGTTTCTGCTAGTTTTGTTGTTGATATGATCAATTATACTGATGGTTTTCCTAATATCGAACCATACTTGCATTCCTGGAATAAATCCTACCTGATCAAAGTACATAATTCTTGTGATAAGGTCTGTAGTCTTTTTGCTAATATTTTATTTAAAATTTTTGCAACTATATTCATGAGGGAAATTGGTCTATAATTTTCTTTCTCCATTTTGTCTTTTCCCAATTTAGGTATCAGTACCATATTTGTGTCATAAAAAGAATTTGGTAGGACTCCTTCTCCAATTTTCCCAAATAGTTTGTAAAGTATTGGAATCAGTTGTTCTTTGAATATTCAATAGAATTCGCTAGTAATTCTGGCCCTGGAGATTTTTTCCTAGGGAGGTCATTGATGGCTTGTTCAATTTCTTTTTCTGAGATGGGATTATTTAAGTAATTTACTTCCTCTTCAGTTAATCTAGGCAACTTATATGTTTGTAAATATTCATCCATTTCACTAAGATTGTCAAATTTATGTGTATGCAATTGGGCTACATAATTGCTAATTATTGTTTTAATTTCCTCTTCATTGGAGATTGATTAACTCTTTTCATTTTTGATACTTGTAATTTGGTTTTCTTCCTTTTTTATCACATTGACTAAAGGTCTATCACTTTTATTGGATTTTTCATAAAACTAGCTGTTAGTTTTATTTATTAGTTCAATAGTTTTCTTAATTTCAATTTTATTAATCTCTCCTTTGGTTTTCAATATTTCTAATTTAGTATTTAAATGGGGATTTTCAATTGGTTCTTTTTCTAGCTTTTTCAGTTGCATGCCAAATTCATTGATCTCCCATTTCTCTATTTTATTCACGTATGCATTCAGAGATATAAAACTTCCCCTAAGAATTGTTTTTGCTGCATCCCATAAGTTTTGGTATGTTGTCTCATTGTTGTCATTCTCTTGAATGAAGTTATTGATTGTTTCTACGATTTATTGTTTGACTGACTCATTCTTTAGCGTAAGATTATTTATTTTCCAGTCTATCTTTCCATGGCACTTTATTACATATAATTTTTATTGCATCATGATCTGAAAAGGATGCATTTAATACTTCTGTCTTTCTGCACTGGACTGTGAGGTTTTTATGCCCTAGTACATGGTCAGTTTTTGTGTATGTGCCATGTACTGCTGAGAAGGTATATTCCTTTTTATCCCCATTCTGTTTTCTCCAGAGGTCTATCATATTTACCTTTTTTAGAATTCTATTCACCTCTTTAACTTCTTTCTTGTTTACTTTGAGGTTAGATTTATCAAGTTCAGAGAGGGGGGGATTGAGTTCTCCCACTAGTATAGTTTGGCTGTTTATTTCTTCCTCTAACTCCCTTAATTTCTCCTCTAAGAATTTGGATGCTATACTGCTTGGTGTATATATGTTTAGTAATGATACTGTTTCATTGTCAATGGTGACTTCTAGCAGGATATAGTTTCCTTCCTAATCTCTTTTAATTAGATCTATTTTTGCTTTTGTTTTATCTGAGATTAGGATTGCTACCCCTGCTTTTTTACTTTAGCTGAAGCATAATATATTCTACTCAAGTCTTTTACCTTTACCCTGTGTGTATCCCCCTGTTTCAGATGTGTTTCTTGTAGACAACATATTGTAGGATTATGGTTTTTAATCTTTTCTAATATCTGCCTCCATTTTATTCTCATTCACAGTTATGATTACTATCTCTCTATTTCTCTGCATCCTATTCCCTCCTCTATTTATGCTTTTGTTTCTCCCTTTTTCCTTCGCCTCCTTAAGCATTTTCCTTTTGACCACTGTCTCCCTCAATATTCCCTCCCTATCAGGGGCCTTTTCCTGCCCTTTCCCACTTCCCTCCCTTCTAACCCCCCCTTTTCTTCCAACTTTACCCTCCTACGACTTGTAGGATACGCTACATTTTTATACTTAACAAACTATGCTATTCCCTCCTTGAAACAAATCCAACGAGAGTAAATCTAAACAGTGCTCCTCTCCATCACTTCTTTCCCTCTATTATCATAAGTTTTTGTGTCTTTTCACGTTAGAGTCCTATACTTAACTGAGTATGTTATTCCCTCCTTGAACCAAAACCAATGACAGCAAAGCTCTTACAATGTATATCTCCCTCCCTTCTTTCTTTCTACCGTAATATGTATTTATGCCTCTTAATGTAGCATAATTTACCCTTTCTGCCTCCTCCTTTCCTCTTCTCCCTTTAAAATCCTTTTGCAACCCTTAATAAGGTATTTTATCATCACATTAGTTAATTTATACCCATACCCTCTATCTATATATATCCCTTTTAAATGTCATGATAATTACAGAATTCTCAATATTGACAGGTTTAATCCTCCCATATAGGGATGTAAACAGTTTAATCTTACTGAGTAACAAAGTGTATGTGTTTTCTTTTTCCCTTTTTATGTCTCTCTTGAGCAGTGGTTCTCAATCTGTGGGCTATATTCAATTTGTAACAATGAAAATACATCCTGCATATCAGATATTTACATCATAACAGTAGCAAAATTACAGTTATGAAGTATCAATGAAAATAATTTTATGGTTGGGGATCACCACAACATGAGGAACTGTATTAAAGGGTCGAGGCATTAGGAAGGTTGAGAACCACTGCTCTTGAGGCTTGTATTTGGAGACCAAATTTTCCATTAAGCTCTGGTCTTTTCATCAGGAAGATCTGGAAGTCCCTTATTTTATTGAATGACCATCTCCTTGCCTGAAAGATTATGCTCAGTGTTGCTGGGTAGTCGATCCTTGGTTGTAGTCCAAGCTCTTTTGCCTTATGAATATATATTTCAGTCCTTCTGATTTTTTAATGTAGAAGCTGCTGGGTCTTGTGTGATCCTGACTGTAGTCCCATGATATTTGAATTCTTTCTTTCTGGCTGCTTGCAGTATCTTCTCCTTGACCTGATAATTCTGGAACTTGGCTACAATATTCCTTGGAGTTTTTAATTTGGAATCTCTTTCAGGAGGTGTTTGGTGGATTTTTTTGATAACTGTTTTACCCTCTGGTTCTAGGACCTCAGGACAGTTCTTCATAATGATGTTTTGGAAGATGTTGTCCCGGTTCTTTTTTTCATCATGGCTTTCTGATAGACCGATAATTCTTAGATTATCTTTCCTGGATCTGTTTTCCAGATCAGTTGTTTCTCCAGTGAGATCATTTACATTTTCTTCTATTTTTTTCATTCTTTAGATTTTGTTTGACTGATTCTTGATGCCTCATGGAGTCATTAGCTTCAATTTGTTTTATTCTAATTTTTGGTGAATTGTTTTCTTCAGTTAGTTTTTTAATCTCTTCTATTCAGTTTCTACTTTTAAGGAGTTATTTTCTCTTTTTTTTTGGTGGGGGGAAGGCAGGGCAGTTGGGGTTAAGTGACTTGCCCAGGGTCACACAGCGAGTAAGTGTTCGGTGTCTGGGGCCGGATTTGAATTCAGTTCCTCCTGACTCCAGGGCTAGTGCTCTATTCACTTCTCCACCTAGCAGCCCCAGAGTTATTTCCTACAGTTAGATTTTGAACCTCCTTTCCCATTTGACAAATTTTACTTCTTAAGCAGCTATTTTCTTCAGTGAAATTTTTTTTCATGTTACTAATTACATTTTTAAAATAGTTGGTCATTTTATCTTCTGCCTCTGTAATTTGGCTTTTAAAATCCTTCTTGAACTCTTCCAAGAATGCTTTTGTTTGGCTTGAGACCAGTTCATATTCCCTTTGGAGGTTTCAGGTATGGGTCTAGGGTAAATGCTGTCCTCTTCTGAATTTGGTTCTCCTCACTCACCATAATAGGATTCTAAAGTCTTTGTTTTTCCAATTTGTTTTTTCCCGTTGTGATTGCCTATTTCCTGACTTTTAAAATGAATCTCTGCTTCTAGGGTACATAGGATTCTGACCTGTACTCCTTATGTTGGGAATTCGGGGCCTGGTTATTGGCTTTGTGCGCTGTGGCCTCTGAGTGCTTAGACTGAGGCCAAGTACAGGACTGTCAGTGTTTCCATGGGGGTGAGCATCAGCCAGAGATACAGAAGGGGCTCAGGCAAGTGTCTTGTTTGTGTTCAAAGAAGTTTGAATGTGGAGTAGTCCCAATTCTGGCTAGGAGATCCCATCTGGCCTTGGCAGGCAGTAGTTTGCACCTAGCAGTACGTATGACTTTGCAGAAATAGATTTCTTTGTACCTTTTGAACTTGCTTTTGTAGGTCACGATCACTCATTCTGAGGTTCCTTCTAAGTTTGACCTTTTCTGAGAAATGCAATTTGATGTTTTCCCTTTAAAAAAGCAGGGGAAGGGCAATCTGTAGTATGCTCTGATTTTCAGCATGCAGTAGTTACACAGCTGTGGAATCTTTGACGTAGCAGTCTCTTCTGGACCTCCAACATTCTCAAGTTCCATCTCATGCCAAGTAGGTAACTGATTTACGTGCAAGTTGACTTGTTGCAATCATGTTATTTCAGTTCTCCATTTCATTTCTCCTGCCTAGTAGCTGAGAGTGACAATATGTCACAATGGATAGAGGGCTACCTTTGTAATCAGGAAGGCCCAGGTTCAAATCTTGCCTCTTAGACATATTAGATCTATGGTTTTGGGTGAGTCAAAGTGACCTCTTTGTGTGTCCCAGGCAATTTTTGGAGAATGAAGTTACAGATCAGTTATTCATCTGTCAGTGGAAGGGAATTTCCATACCAGGGTTTCCCCACGTCAGTGAAATCACAGTTCTGGCCAAAAAAATTCAGCAATCCCTAAGAAGCTTAGTTTATGGTTGGTTTCTTTCCGTCAGAAGAGTTGGAAAGATTGCTAAATTATGTTCTGTTCACATGTGTATACACACACATAGATATCATATATACATACATACTTACATGTACACTTATAATAGGTTTGCAAAGGGCTCTATATCTACTTTCATTTCATCTTCACTGTGACCCTAAAAGGGAGGTGCTATTATTAGCCCCATTGTCCACATTAGGAAACTGATATTTGTAGCAGGTAAGTGACACAAGCATGCAGCTGGGAAGTTTGAGAAGTAATATTGGAATCGAGGTCTCTCTTTAATCCCACACTCTTTCCACTTATACCGTGTTGTTACTGCAATTTTCTGATAAAGTATAATATAGAAAAAAAAGTACTTTGGGAGTCATTTCAAATATTTTTCAAATATACTTGAAATTTGTGCACATTATTAGTGAGTGAGTAGTTCATTGAAGCCGATGCTAATGCTGAGCACTCAGTATCTTTGCAGTGGTTATCAGGGGCAAAAACTGTATTAATCAGATTTTCAGATTTCTCTGTTGGTATATTTTAAGCACATGGTGATGGTATTTCCGCATCCTGCTTTGGGAGTGAGCCTTAACCTTGCACCATTTCCTTCTATGAAAAAGAGAAATAAGAAACAAACATTTCCTGGCAATGAAAATAGCTTAGGAATAATCAGAGAGATTCCAGTGCGGGCGTCATCAGAATTTTGAAAGTCTTCTGCCTGTAGCTGCTTTTTATAGTTACACTATTCAGTTCGGTAAGCTATGCTCTGCTTTTCTGAAATCACTTAGAACAGTGGTAGCAGACACAAATAGAAATGGGGCCACCAGACTGTCTATAACAATCCTTGCAGGTCACATATTGACTTAGAAAGCCACATATTAACATGATCTATGTTCTGTTGCATTTTTATTTATTTGATTAAATGTTTCCCAATTACATTTTACTCTGGCTTTAATCTGGCAATGTGCTTTGTGTTTGACACTTCTGACCCAGAATACACAAGCTCGATTGCCTTGAAATGTGTTTTGGTATAAGAAATTAGAAGTTGCAAAGACTGTCCATCTGCCTATACAAGCTGGAAGTGGATGGTTATTGTAACCTCCCTGCCCAAAGCTCCCTGAAGCCTCAGGAACTGCTTTGACAGTTATATCGAGAATTGTTATGTTTCCATCTTTTGAATTTCTCTAATCCTGATTTCCAAGTATCATTTCAAAATTGTTTAGAGCATCCTTGTCTCAAAATAGACCCCACAGCAAACATTATAGCCTGCTGACTTTAAGACATTCTTGAGCTATCAGGCATCTATTGGAACAATATGTAAGGATAGGCTTTCAGTGATTTTGTCAAATCTCATACAAATGAAATGAGCCAAAAGAGAGACCTAGACTCCCTTATGATCTTATGCTCTTGAATGGCTATATCCTATCAAATTGTTACTTGGAAGAGCATTGTTCAGGATATGTACATGTTACGATGGTTTTAGAGAGAAACAATCTCCTTCTCACAAGAGGAAAACACTGAGAACAGAAAAGTCATTGGATCCCCAGAGGCTTCAGCAAGCATACCTGTATTGGGGCAGAGGCAATGTGGCTACTACAAGACCGCAGCCTATCTGCTTCATCTACTGGAAGGCTTTTTTAAGGGCAATGAGCATATGGATAAGTAGGACTCAATTGTGTGATGGAGTTATATTTTCAGAAGGCTTTGACTGATGTTCCAGTCCAAAAGGTATTTTTAAAATCAGAGTTATAGGGAATGTTTCCTAGTGGCCAGGAGTTAATAGAAAAAGAAAGGGTATGTGGGTACTATGACTCCAGAAGCCTGAAGCCTGGTCTAAATCACAGAATTGGGAGAGCTGACTAGGGCTTAAGAGTGCCTGTCTAGTCCAACCTGTAAAAAGCTCCCTGCTCTAACATACCTGACAGTGGTAGCTAGCCTCTGTTTGAAGACCTCTAAGGAGGTACACCCCCCTAGCCCCCATCCCCCACAGTCCAGGTGCCTGATGGAAGCATTAAGGATAGACAGAGATTGCTGAGTCTCAGGAGCTCTCTTGGTAGGGTGCTTAGTGAGCATAATTGCTTAGAAACCCTTATTAGCAGTAGGGACATGAGCAGAGTGTATATGTAATGAGTAGTCTTGTTAGCCATAGTGGGCAGAAAGTGTTGGGAGGAGGTGGAAACTGCGTATATGGGCAGGGGTGAAGATCAAAGGTCTGTCTGGCCTTTGGGAAGCTGGTGAAGAGCAGAGTTGGGAATTGTATGACACACATTGATCCAGGCAGGCCAGTTTACACAGCAGTACACCCATAGTGATTATTGGCTCTGGAACGGGGTTTTTGACCTCTACCTCGGTTTTAGGTGCTCATATTGGAACGTAAAGGCTAGCAGATGTTAGTTATGGTTCTGTAAGTAAGTATGTATGTTCGCTGATCACAGGTGAGAAAAAGGCCATATCCTTTGGAAAGGTCTCACAGTTCAAAGTTCAAGGTTCATTTCTTGGCCAAAAGAGGCATCTTTTGAACCTAGCATTACCTCTGGATGCTCTAAGAGTGGCCGTGCATGGTATGAAAACAGCATTCTCCAGAAGTCACTTTGTTTAATGTCACCCTTCCTTCTAGCTCCTCTAGAGATAACTTTTTCCTGGGGGCAAAAAATATTGTCCTCTCAGGGTGACATTGCTCTTGTGAATGGGGTTGAATTTGGGACTAGATAGGACTCCTGTCTTTGCTATTTCCTGCCTAGAG
Source organism: Pseudochirops cupreus (assembly GCA_028627135.1). Lineage (NCBI taxonomy): Eukaryota > Metazoa > Chordata > Mammalia > Diprotodontia > Pseudocheiridae > Pseudochirops > Pseudochirops cupreus. Next base: position 56,108,649 of record CM053582.1, on the reverse strand, counting down.
CAAGTCACTTCAATGCTCTGGGCCTTGGTTTCCTTGTAAAATGAGGGTGTTTAACATGCCAACCCCCAGAGGCCAAATCAGAATTTCTGATCTTGTTGAGGGCAAGGACAGGTAGTTATGACTGTCGCTCTCTTTCTCTTCTGATCACCCTATTGTCAGTGTGGCAGGCTCAGTCTTCCTAGGTTCTCTCTGCCCCTTGTCTCTGTACTCTTCATTTTCCATCAGGATTTTCTTTGGATTTTTTATTGGCTCAGTATCTTTCCAGTTCTACCCTCTTACAAACCAATCAGAAGGTGAGGCTTCAGTGGGGGAGGGCACTTGACACTTGAGAAGTAGTTCTGGGGTGCTGTCTCTCTAGAGGTAGATACTATGACCATAAAAAGGAAAGGTCTGTGTATTCCAATGCTTTCTAGTATTTTTTGAAACAGAAATGTGTTGAATTTGTCAAAAGTCTTTTCTGCATCTATTGATATAATATGATTTTTCTTATTGTTGTTATTAACATGGTCAATTATATTTCTTAATATGAAACAACTCTGAATTCCTGGTATAAATCCAACCTGGTGACAGTGTATACTTGTTTTCAATTCAATCCTTCTGAGAGTGATCGTATGTGAGCCAAGTCTTTATTATCCCAGTGGCAGTATAGTTTTATGTGGTTGAGACTTGCTGAAGTTACCGAAGGTCTGGAATTTTCTATATGTTAATATGGCCTTTGGTAATATTTTTATTTAAAACTTTTGTGTTGATATTTATTAGGGACACTGGTCTGTAGCTTTCTGTCTATTTTTGTCTCTCCATGGGTTTTGTATTAAGACCACATTCATACCATTTGGTAGTATTTCTGTTCCTACCTTTGCAGACAGTTGATATAATATTGGAATTACTTGTTCTTCGAGTGTTTCACATTACTTGTAAATCCATCTGGACCTGGAGTCTTTTCTTTTGGGAGTACATTTATAGCTTGTCGATTTTCTTTTTCTGAGATTGTGTTAAGTTCCCTATTTCTCATTCTGTTAACACAAGTAGCTTCTATTTTTATGATTTATATCTATTTCATTGAAATTGTCTGTTTTATTGGCATATAATGGGACAAAAGAGTTTCTAGGCATTTCCTTTATTTCTTCTTCATTTGTTGTAAATTACCCTTTTCTCTTTTTATCCTCCTGATTTTTTCTGTAAAAAAATGAAATTACCTGATAGTTAATGATTTATTCAGTGTTTTTTGTTTTGTCACCATTTTTCTTAATCTCTTCCTTGGTTTTCAATGTCTATTTTGGTGTTTAATTGAGGTTTAAAATTTTTTGTTGATATTCTAATTGTGTGTGTGTGTGTGTGTGTGTTTCATGCCCAATTCATTAACCTGTTCTTTTTTTTTCTTTTGTTAATGAAGGTGTTTAGAGATAACAAACTTTCCCTTACATATTGCTTTGGCTACATCCACCATGTTGTTGAATGTTGTTTCATTATTGTCATTCTTTGATGAAATTATCTATGGTTTCTATGATTTGTTCTTTGACCTACCAATTCCTTAAGATTAAATATTTAGTCTTCCATTAATTTTTAGTCCCTTCAACAGCCTTTTACTGGATATATTTTGTTATTGAACTGTGGTCAGTCAAGGATAGTTAATATTTTTGCTTTTCTGCATTTGTAGGATTTTATGCCTGTATTTTGTTAATTTTGTAAAGATGTCATGAACGCCTGAAAAACACATATAGCCCTTTCAATTTTTGTTCAATAATTGCCAAAGAGCTATCATATCTAACTTTTCTAAAATTCTGTTCAGGTCTTTACCTTATTTCTTGTTTATGTTTGGTTAGATTTGTATATCTATGAAAGGGGCACATCAAGGTCCCCTACTATTATAGTTTTACTGTGTTTCCCTGTAAGCCACTTAGCTTTTCCCTTAAGAATTTAATGTGATCTACTACATATATGTTGAGTGTTGATATTAATTTGTTGACTATGGTACCTTTCAGAAAAATGTAGTTTCTCTTCTTGTCTTTTTAAATTAAGTATTTTAGCTGTTGGTTTGTCTGAGATCGTGATTGCTGTTTCTGCTTTTTTGCTTTCAGTTGAAGCATAATGGATTTTGTTCCAGCCCCTTATTTTCATCCTGTGAATCTTTATGTTTCAAATGTGTTCTTGTAAACAACATTTTAGATTCCTCTTATCTCTTATGTTATCCTATTTCATTTTGTGGCTGAGTTCATGCCATTCACATAATGTGAAGCTGATCATAATTTTGATCATTAATAGTGTATTTCCCTCCATCCTATTTTTTTATGCTTTTCCTTTCTTTGCTCTCCCTCCCTTCCTCTCTATAAAAAGGGTATTTTTGAGAAGAGTACTCTCAGCTCTGGTGCTATAGGTTTGATGCATGCAGTTAATCTCTACTTCCCCTCCAGGCCCAGTCACAGATTCTTACCCTTTCTTTCCTTTTAAACTCCCCTTTATGATCTATCCTCTGATCTAGGAATTTGCCTTGCTTATGATTTATCTCTTATTCCCCTGTCTCTCCTGTCACAGGTCACTACTGTTTCCCTGTTAAATTGAATATATTTCTAAATCAAGCTCTTTGTGTATGTGTTATAATCTCATTTGGTTCAGGTGAAAGTGAGGTTCAAGAGAACCTGTCTCTTCCATCCCTTCTTTCTTGTTTGTGTATTCTTCTTTTTATTCTATCAGATTATGTTATATAGTGTCCCCCTCTCCTTCCTTCTGCTTCCTAATCTAGTGTGTTCATTTTTCTCTCCTTTTAAAATCATTAAAACTTAATAAAGTCACTCCCAGGGCCTTTGTCTTATTTAATCCCTTTGATGGCATTAGGGTTCCAAGGGGGCACTCTTTTTCTTCTCCCTTTTTGAGAATATAAACACTTTGTGTTTATATATAGTCTAATTGTTTACATTTATTTAACTTTTTAATGTTTCTCCTGACTCCTTTGTTTGTATTTTGAAATTTCTGCCAAGTTCTGGTCATTTCCTTGGGAATACCTGGAGGTTTTCTACTAAATTAAAGATCACCCTTCACTTTTCATATTTCCCCAAGAGAAAATGCTGTGTAATAATAGAATGCTGGGCCTAGAGTTAGGAAGACCTGAGTTCAGATCTGGCCTATTGGACATCTTGGACATCTTGAAACCAATGTCCTGTAAGACATCTTAAACTCAAAATGTCCCAGACTGAATTTGCTATCTTTTTCCCCAAAAGGGGAGCCTTTTTCTAAATTCCTTATTACTGCTGAGGGTACCACTATCCTCCCATCAATCACCCAGGCTGACAGTCACCCTGGACTCCTCACTCTCTCTCCCTGTAGGCAGTCAGTTACCAAGGGCAACCCTGCTTTAAGATTAGACCGACATAGTTCCTGGCTTGCTTTATGTTCCGGCTCCCTGCTAAACTTCAGGCCCAGTTGACCTTGTATCTTCAACCATTCCTTACACAGGTATCCTCATGGCCTCTACCCTCATTCTGTGTTGGAAGCTCAGCCAGCTTGAGAGTTAAGAGTGACATAGCTACTAGTCTTCTGTTCTTAGCACTGGATCCCTTGGCCTTGTTTCACAACCACAGACCACAGACTGTGGTGAAAGGCTCTGTCCACGCCTTCCTGGCTGATTCCCCTGCCCAGTGGCCCCTGGTCTCTGGCTGGCTCCTGATGCTGATCTGGGTGGGGTTTTTTTCTTGTATTTCCTCATCACTATTTGGTCTGGTGTTCTTCCTCAGTTTTTGGTGGGAGAGAGGTGGGCTCTGCTCTTGCTTCTGACTCTGCCATTTTGGCTGTTTTAGCAGTTTTTTGTGTGGTATTACACATATACACACACACTCACACATACTCACATGCACCCCCTCACACACATGCACACGTGTGCACACACACATGCACACACCCTCACATGCACACTCATACACCCTCACATGCACACACACACTCATACACATACATGCACCCCCTCACACCACATGCGCACTCACACACCCTCACATGTACATGCACATTCATACACATACTCACATGCACACACTCCCACACGCCCTCACATGCATCCTCATACACACATTCATACACATACTCACATGCACACACACTCACAAGCGCCCTCACGTGCGCCCTCATACACACACTCATACACATACTCACATGCGCACGTGCACACACACTCACATGCACATTCACATGCACACATATACACACGTCCTCACATGCACCCTCATATGCACCCTCATACACATACATGCACACACGCACACACACTCTCATGTGCACACTCACATACACACTCACACATACACACTCACCGTATACCAATTCCCTTTGTAGAGTTTGAGATTTTCAGAGTTTTGAAGCCCAGGAAGTAAAGTATTCAAGAAGGGTTTCTCAGACTTGCTCTCATCTTACCCACCGACTGTGTTTGGCTTACAGCTTATAAAGGGCTTTAAAGGTCAAATTTTTAGTGAACTTTTTAGAGCAGGGATTGTCCTGTTTCTTGTATTTCTAACCCAACACTTAGCACATAGTGCCTACAGCAAGGTTGGAGAACCTGCAGCCTTGAGGCCACTTGTGGCCCTCTAGGTCCTCAGGTGCAGCCCTTTGACTAAATCCAGACTTCACAGAACAAACCCCCTTCATAAAAGGATTTGTTCTGTCAAACTTGGACTCAGTCAAAAGGCTGCACCCAAGGACCTGGAGGGCCACGTGACCTCAAGGCCCCTGATTCCCCACCTTGACCTAGAGTGTAGGAAGTACTTAATCCTTTCTCTGTATATCTTGAGATCTCTTCCAGCTCCAAAGTTATGATCCCATGGTTGTGATTCAGGGAGTATGTTTGGGTTTGCAGTCTCTGGTAAGTCCAGCCTGACTCTGGATCATCCCCAGTCTAGAAGACTTCAGTACTTTTGGAGTAGGTTCCATTGGCCTAAGCCTTGATGACTTCTGCTCAGGCTTCCCAACTAGAGTTGCTTGATGGTGTGCCAGCTGCGGAGACTTCAAGCCTTCTCCCCACCCCCACCCCAAGCTAAAACTGAACAGTAGTAATGTTGGAGGAAGGAGGGAAGTAGAATTACTGAAAGACTATAAAAAAGAAAGGAATTTGGGCCCTATAGACACTAAACCTTGATTGCAGCTGTTAGCTTTGGAGAACACAAAACAGGAACAGGATCAAAGAACCTTGAAAGCACACCTGTTATAGGAGAGCAGCTTTTGTCAGCATGCAGCTATACCCTGGTGATGATTTGTCCCATGTGGATTTTAAACTCAGAGCCATATTGGGGGCATTGTTTGTATGTGTTTCTTATTAATGTCTTTAAAAAGCTTTTCTTTCTTATTTATACCCTCTTGTTTCCATTTATCCTCCCACCCCCATTGGAACCTGCCCTGTAACAAAGAAAACCGTTTAGCAAAGCCATTCAGCTCAGCAAATGAATCTACTGATCTCTACCTAGTCTTCATTGCTAGCCCCTCATCTTCTGAGAATAGGAAGGTTGGTTTCCTTATTAATTCTCCAGGATCAAGTCAAGTCCACAAGCAAGCGCCATTTAATTGCCTACTACAGCCCAGATACTGGGGATACAAGAAAAGGTAAAACCGGTCCTGCCCTCAAGAAGCTTGCAGGCCCCAGCAGCCCCCTGGAAAAGGGCTCAGCTCCTGCGACTTTGTTGAACTGTAGATGATCCCTTTGCCCCTGTGGGCCCTTCCTGTGTTTGGTCGTTTCCTCCCAGAACCTCCATTTTAAGGAATGGCCCTGACAGCCATGTTCCATCCATCATCCTTTTCCAGGCTCAGCTCTTTACTCTCCAGACTTCTTTTTCCACCATCCCCCAGAGTTGATTCATTCTCTGTTTCTCTGCCCCTCTCTTCAGCTTCCTTTTATATATTGCCCCCCCTCATTAGAAAATAAGCTCTCAAGGTCAGGGCCTATCTTCTTTTAGGTGTGTTTGTATTCCCAGCACTTAGCACAAGGCTTGGCACTTAGCAGGCACTTAATAAATGTTTTGTTAACTTGATTTGTTGAGAAAACAAGATACAGAGAGGGTAGATTGGAGATCATCTCAGAGGGAAGGCACTATTAGTATTAAGGGGGAACCAGGAAAGGCTTCTTTTTTTTTTCATTGACTTGTTTATTTACTTTTAGTTTACAAGATTCAGTTCCGCAATCTCTTGAGTTTCAAATTTTCTCCCTTCCCTTCCCCGCCCCCCCCCCCCCCATGGCGGCATGCAATCACATATAGGATCTGCAAATACTTTCACATTGTACAAAAGTCTGGTTGTATAGAAGAGTTGTAACCAATGGAGTGAACAATGGGAAAAAAGAAAGAAAACTGAACATGAAAAAAAACGATAGCATGTAGATTGCTTCAGTCTCCGTTTAAACTCTGGTCTTTCTAGATCTTTCTCTGAATTTAGATATCTTCTTCCATCCTGAGACTTGTAGAGTTGTCTTATAACTGTGTGTTGCTGAGAAGAGTCCAGTTTGTCAAGGTTGGTCGTCACATACGATGTGTCTGTGATTGCGTACAAATTTTTCCTGGTTCTGCTCTTCTCACTTAGCCTCAATTTGTATAAGCCTCTCCAGGTACATACGAAGTCCATCTCCTTCCCATTTCTTATAGCACAATAGTATTCCATTACATTCATATACCACAACTTGTTTAGCTGTTCCCCAATTGATGGGCATCCCCTCAATTTCCAGTTTTTTGCCACCACAAAGAGAGCTACAATAAATATTTTTGTACGTATGGGTCTTTTTCCCACTTCTGTGATCTCTTTGGGATACAACTCCAGAAGTGGTATTGCTGGGTCAAAGGGAGTGCAATTATTTATAGTTCTTTGGGCATAGTTCCAGATTGCTCTCCAGAATGGTTGAATCAGTTCACAACTCCACCAACAATGCGTTAGTGTTCCAATTTTTTCATATCCTCTCCAGAACTTGTCATTTTCCTCTTTTGTCATCTTAGCCAATCTGACTGGTGACATGTGGTACCTCAAAGTTGTTTTGATTTGCATTTCTCGAATCAATAGTGATTTGGAGCATTTTCAGGAAAGGCTTCTTGAAGAACATAGGATGTTGTGTGAAACTTAAAGGAAGCTGGGAGTAGAGAGCAGAAGGGAGAGCATTACAAGCATGGAGGACAGCCAATGAAAATTCCTGCAAGTCAGAGATGTGCTGTTTTGTGCAAAGACCAGGAAAAAGTCCAGTGATATTGGATTGTAAAGTCCGTGGAGGGGAGGAATGTGGAAGACTGGAGAGGTAAGAAGGGGCAAGGTTATGAAGGGCTTTCAGAGTCAATGGAGGATTTTTATTTGTCCTTGATAACTGATTGCCTGTGGGTAGAGAGGGAGTGAGGGGTCCAGTATGACACCTTTATCGTCAGGCTGGGTGACTGATGGAGGATGCTAGTACCCTCAGCAGTAATTAGGAAATTTAGAAAAAGTGGAGGATTTGGGGGAAAAGATAAATTCAGTTTGTGACATTTTGAGTTTAGGATGTCTATAGGACATCCATTTCAAGATGCCTAGTTTGAGATGTCCAATAGGCTTTGTTTTTTTGAAAGCAAGGCAATTGGAGTTAAATGACTTGCCTAAGGTCACACAGTTAATAAATGTGTCAAGTGTCTGAGGCCAGATTTGAACTCGGGTGCTCCTGACTCCAGGGCCGGTGCTCTACTCACTGTGCCACCTAGCTATCCCTTCCAATAGGCTTTGGAAGTGTGGTACTGGGGTCAGGAGAGTGGTTAGGGCCAGTTAAATATATCTTATGATCATCTGCATAGAGATGATACTTAAATCCATAGGAGCTGATCACAATAAGTGAAATAGTATAGAGAAGGAAGAGATGAAGCTGCAGGACAGAGCCTTGCGGGCCATCTGTCGTTAGCAGGCATGACCTGAATCAAGATCCAGCAAAAGATCCTGAAAAAGATTGATCAGACAGCTAGGGATGGGGGACCAGAAGAGAAAGAGAATCAAGAACAGAGTAATCAGCAGGGTCAGAGGCTAAAGAAAAGTCAAGAGGGACGAGGATTGAGAAAAGGCCCTTCGATTTTGCAGTGAAGAGATCATTGGGAGTTTGAGAGAGAACAGGTTCTGTTGAAGGATCAGGCCAGAAGCCAGACTGAAGAGAATCAAGAAGAAAATAGGTGGGCGGGCGGAGCCAAGATGGCGGCATAGCAGCAGCAACATATCACAGCTCTCACATAGCCACCCCAAAATACCCATAAAACGGGGCTCTAAACCAATCCTAGAACTCCAAAACGCACACAAAGATACTTCCCATTAAAGTCAGCTTGGC
>CM053582.1:56062800-56099859 GCA_028627135.1 Pseudochirops cupreus | reverse complement strand
GACTGGGGGAGGGGGGACACACTGGGATGGCTGTTTTGGGGTGGTGGGCGGGGAAAAGACAGGGAGAAAATATGTAACTCAAAATCTTGTGGAAATGAATGATGCAAACTATAATAAAATTAAAAAAAAAAAGAAAATAGGTGGAAAGGAAGTAGAAGCACCAGTTTTAGTTGAGCTTCTCAAGGATTTAACCATGAAAGGGTGGGGATGGAGAGATCAAGAGAGGATTTTTGTTGAGTCTGAGACAGCAAGGAAGCAATCTGTAGGCAAGGAGAAATTGAAGATTAGTGAGAGAATAGAGATATAGCTGGGTGTCCCAGTGGATAGAGGGCCAGTCCTAGAGACAGGAAGATTCATCTTCTTGAGTTCAAATATGAGCTCAGACATGTTTGAGCTGTGTGACCCTGGGCAAGTCACTTCACCCTGTTTGCCTCAGTTTCCTTATCTGTAAAGTGAGCTGGAGAACGAAATGGAAAACCACTCTAGTATCCCTGCTGAGAAAACCCCAGATGGGGTCATGAAGAGTTGGACACAATTTAAAAACCTCTGAACAACACCGCCAGTGGTGATAGAGGGAACAGTCTGCTAGAGAAGACAAGGTACAATGGTATTACTTGTGCTTGTGGATTACATTCTGTAATGGCAAGCACAGAAGTAGTTCACACCTTAATTCAGCTATTGAATTAACACCTTAGTTCAAGTTTCTTTTGAGCCTTATAGCAAGTCTGTTAAGAAACAGAACCTTTGAACCCTAGCACTCATGAGCTCCTGCAACAGGAAGGGGAGGAGTTATGCCATATATAAGGAAGAGCACAAGCTGGACAGTCAGAACTTCTTGAGGTAAGCATTGTGGAGGCAGGGCAGCTGCTGCTAGACTGAGTACTGAACTGAGAATTGAGAAGAACTGAGAAGAGTACTATTGTGGCGGCAGAGTCAAGAAGGAGAAAACTTGTGATATCCTGGCACACTGTCTGCTCTGTCTGTGTTGATGTTTGTTTGTGATACTTTGTACAGAAGCCCTGGGACCTTACTAGAAGCCCTGAAAGAGGATTTTCTGGTTGTATGTTTACAAAAGTCCTGGAGGAGGGTTTTGGAGGTCCTTGGACTTTACTGATGATTTGTGCTGACCTCTTGGACCTTGTTTGTGGGTCTGTGTTGATTTCTATGTTGATGATTTGTGTTGAGTTCTCAGACCTCGTTGGTGGGTCTGAGTTGATTTCACAGGCAGATAGTGAACTGATGATGGCGTCGGCCATGTGTATGAATATTATTGTGGCTCTTTCAAGCTTTGTCTTCCTGAAAATAGGATCTGTGAAGGACTTGTGGTGGGATGGACACTGTGAACTTCAATATGGAATGGGGACTAGACAAGGAACTGGGAGCAGCCTGCCGTTGAACCCAGGTGACAGTTGGAGCTGGGACCATGGAAGAGGAACCATGGAAGCTGAGAGCCCCTCAAGTCAAGCTGAAAGAAGACTTTACTTGGATACTGTGTACTGACTGAGAAGATTATGATTTACCATGACCTAGGGGTGGAGAACTTTGACTTTTGTACTTTGTGATTGAATGAAGGATTTTGTGCTTGACTAAATGAATGTACTTTGTTGAAAACTATGTGACCACTTCAGTGAAAACTGTGTAACCATTTTAGTGATAAGTTGTTCAGTTGTGACATGGTGAATGCTGTATTTTGATTTTCTGTGATAAGTTGTAACATTGTGAATGCTATATTATGATTTTCTATGAATGTTTTGCTCTGATTTGTTACTGAATAGAGAGCTCACTATACTATGTAATCAGAATCTTGAAAGCTGTTTAAAGCAACAGTCCTCTGGAAAGCTGCTCATGCATGGTTTTACACATTCCTATTCCATAGTTTGGTCAACCAGTACTGAATCAATGAGAACCCATTTTGTTTCTAATATTTTTTTTTAGTAGTTTCCTTTTTTATATCATTGTAGACCAGGGGAAAGAGACCTACTACGCAAAGAACGTGCATCTTTTGAAAACCCATGTGTGAAGGTGAGCATTTTAGGGAAGAGAAGATTGTTGAGCCTCTAACCAACAAAGATGTCATTTCCTTATGCAAAAGTTCTAGTTGCCACTGAATGCTGACAGGAATGTTGACTAGTGAGATTACTAGCCTGACTGCAATAATTATAGAAATGTGCCTGTTTAAACTTTGGCCTGCCAAACCTTAAGGCTAACAGAAATCAAGTGTGAAATTTCTTTCAGCCTTTGAGTAAAAGTTTTTAGATTGCTAAAAATAAGAGTATGATCTAATTTTTTTTAAAAAAGCAGTAGTCAGACTATTGTCTTTTTTGCTATAAAGAGGCCACTTGGAAAGAGAGCACAGTTAAAACCCCCAACGGCACAGATGCCAGCTCTCAAATAGTCATTCTTCAGCCTGGTCCTGTCTGTGTTACAGAGCATTGTGGTAATGACATGCCAAGCAATCCCTCATCAAGGATTCATTCAGCTACTCTGTGCTGTGCAAGGCGCCGGGGATACAGTGACAAAAATGAAACAGCTCCAGTTCTTAAGGAACTTAAAGTACACCAGGGAAGACAATATGTGTGTAAGTATGTATTGAATAAATACATGGTAGATTAGGGAGGACACACACTAGCAGATGGGGGATCAATAAAGATTTCATGTAGAAGGTAGTGCTTGATTCTTTTAATTTTTTTCATGTTTTTTTGTTTTTTTGCTTTTTGCAGGGGGGAGGGCAGGGCAATTGGGGTTAAGTGACTTGCCCAAGGTCACATGGCTAGTTTTTATGTTAAGTGTCTGAGGCCGGATTTGAACTCAAGTCCCCCTGACTCCAGGGCCGGTGCTCTATTTGCTGCACCACCTAGCTGCCCTTTCATGTTATTTTTAATTGAGAAACATTTATTCCCCCATTTCATTTGAAAGAAAAGAAAAACAAAGCTCTTGTAACAAGTATAGTCAAGTAAAACAAATTCCCATATTGTCCGTCATTTTTGTCAGAAGGCAGATGGCATAGGTCATCATCAGTCCTCCAGAATCATAATTGGTTGTTACATTGGTTAAAGAGCTGAAGTCCTTCAGAGTTGAGTGTCTTTATATTCTTGTTTTTTATTGTACAAGTTATTCTTCCGGTTCTCTTACTTTACGCTACATCTATTCATACAAGTCTCTCCAGGTTTCTTCCAACTCATCCCTTTCATAATTTCTTATGGCACAATAATATTCCATTACATTCAAATGCCATAGTTTGTTCAGCCATTCTACAACTCCTTTAGCTTTCAGTTTTTATCACTATAGAAAGTGTTACTGAGCTGAATCTTAAAAGAAGTGAGGGGTCCTCTGTAAGGAGGGGGTGCATTCCAGACATAACAAAGCCCCAGGGGCAGGAAATGGAGGAACATGTGTGAAAACCAGACAGAAGGCCTATCTGACTAGACCAGAGAATGCAGAAAGGACTGTATAATGAATAGTAATACATGCGGGTAAAGTCTAATGAGAGGTATAGAATGAAAATGGGCCCAGGCTGTGAATGGTTTTCAAAGCTAAACAGAGGGGTTTCTATTTATATCTATTTAGCTAGTAGGGAGCAATGAAGTTTATTAAGTAGGACAGTGATATAGACCTGTGTTTAAGGCAAATCAGTTCTGTAGCTGTATAAAGGACAAATTGAACTGGGGAGAGATTTGAGGTGAGAGACCAATTAAGCTATTGCAGTAGTTCATGCAGGAAGCACTGGACTAAGTGTGTGGCTGCCTAATTTGAGAGGAGATGTAGAGGTAGAAGTGGCAAAATTTGACAATGGCTTGGATATATGGGATAGATGGGGCTTGGGGAGTTGAGTATGGTGCTGAACTTCGGAAGCTAGAGGGGTGGTGGTGTCTTCAAAGAGAAATAGGCATGTTCAAAAGAGGGATTGGTTTGTATCAGAATGGCAATGATGACCAAGAAGGAAAGCTGTAAATGTTAGATAGATGTGTAGGAGAGGTGTTACACTAATTCACTCATGGTGGAACTGTGAATTGATCCAGCTGTTCTGGAAAACAACTTAGGAACTACACCTTAAAGTTATTCAGTATTCATAAGTAACTGCATACCCTTTGGAACCAGTGATACAACTTTTAGGCATATATCACAAAAAGATGAAATTGGAAGGAGAGGGCCCATACGTAGAAAAATATTTATAGCAGTACTTTTGGTTTTAGCAAAGAACTGGAAACACTGTGTATGTTCATCATTAGGGGAATGACTGAAGAAATTATGATGTATGAATATGAGATATGAATTAACTGTAAGAAATAATATGAGGGAAAATGCAAAATGGCTAATTTTGATTACATTAAATCAAAAAGATTTTGTACAAACAAAGCCAATGCAGTCAATATTAGAAGGGAAGCAGAAAGCTGGGAAGCAATTTTTACAGCCAGTGTCTCTGAAAAAAGGCCTCATTTCTAAAATATATAGAGAACTGAGTCAAATCTATAAGAATACAAGTCATCCCCCAGTTGATAAATGGTCAAAGGATATAAACAGGCAGTTTTCAGAGAAAGAAATCAAAGCTATCTATAGTCATATGGAAAAAATGCTCTAAATCACTGTTGATCAGAGGAATTCAAATTAAAACAGCTCTGAGGTACCACATCACACCTATCAGATTGGCTAACATGACAAAACAGGAAAATGATAACTGTTGGAGATGTGGGAAAATTGGAACACTAATGCATTGTTGGTGGAATTGTGAACTGATTCAACCATTCTGGAGAGCAATCTGGAACTATGCCCAAAGGGCTATAAAACTAGGATACCCGTTGATCTAGCAATACCATTACTGGGTCTATATCTCAAAGAGATCATACAAAAGGGAAAAGGACTCACATGTACAGAAATATTCATAGCAACTCTTTTTGTGGTGGCAAAGAATTGGAAATTATGGGGATGTCCATCAATTGGGGAAATGACTGAACAAGTTGTGGTATATGAATGTGATGGAATACTGTTGTTCCATAAAAAATAATGAGCAGGCAGATTTCAAATAAACCTGGAAAGACTTGTATGAACTGACATTGAGTGAAGCAGAACCATAATATTGTACACAGTAGCAGCTACATTGTACACTGACCAACTTTGATGGACTTGACTCTTCTCAGCAATGCAGTAATGTAAGACAATTCCAAAAGATTCATGATGGAAAATGCTATCCACATCCTGAGAAAAAACTTTGTTGTCTGAATGCAGATCGAACCATATTATTTTCTCCCTTTTTTTTTCTTTCTCTTGGTTTTCCCTTTTGTTCTGATTCTTCTTTCACAATGTGACTAATGTGGAAATATGTTTAAAATGATTGTATATGTATAGCCTATATCAGATTGCATGCTGTCTTAGGGGAGGGGGATGGAAACGGGGGGAAATTTAGAACTCAAAATCTTATAAAAGTGAATGTTGGGGGCAGCTAGGTAGCACACTGAATAGAGCACCAGCTCTGGAGTTAGGAGAACCTGAGTTCAAATTTGAACTCAGACACTTGACAGTTAACTAGCTGTGTGACCTTGGGCAAGTCACTTAACCCAATAGCCTTGCCTTCTCCCTTCCAAAAAAAAGTGAATGTTGAAAACTAAAATACATAAAAAATGAAAAAAATAACAGGGGACAGATTCAAAATAATATGGAAAGATCTGAATGGATTGATGCAGAGTGAAGTGAGCAGAACCAGAAAAAACAATTTATACAATGATTACAGTAATATAAAGGGAAATGATTTTTGAAAGAGTAAAAATTCTGATCAGTGCCATGACCTATCAGGACTTCCAAAACACTAATGATGATAAATGCCTCCCACCTGAGATCTTAGGGTTATAGGATCAGAGCTCTGGAAAAACCATCTAGTTGTAGCCCATTAATTTTATAGAGAAGGAAGTAAAATCACTTACCCAAGGTTACACAAGCAGTAAGCATCAGAAGTGGGGTTTAAACCCAGATCCTCTGGCTCCAGAAGTAATGCTGTGGATAGAAGGGGCAGAAAGAGACTTACACTCTCAAACACGGCCAATGAGTAAATTTATTGTAAGGGAGGGATTCTGCTTAGGGAGTGACAGCTTGTGGGGGTAAGTTTCCTGGGTAGTAATAGTGATGAAGAAAAGAAAGAAAGCATCAATGAAACATTAAAAATACACAAACAGGAGCAGAAGGAAATTCAGAAGGCTACCATCAAGCAGGGCAGTTTTGTGATGTTAAATCTAATACATACTTTAAAAATGATTTGATAGAAATTCAGTTTCATATAGAATGCTCTTTTTCTGTTCTTTGTGTATTGAAATGTTCATGTTTATGAAATTCCTAATAAAGAGAGTGGGTTTGGGGAAAACAAAAGTGAGTTCTGATTGGGACAAAAGTGTGGTTACTGGGTATAAACCTGTGGGGAGCTGCCTTGGCTACCTGTCTGCAGGCGTATTCTAGTTTGCTCCCTGTGGGGGAAAATCAGACTGGTTAGTTGTGATTCAAGGAGTGCCCACAGGCTGCCAAATATTCTGGAACATAGCACAAAGAATTACATTCTCTTCCCAGAGAAGAGGAAATACATTTTTAGGGTCAAATGTCCATAGGGGGCCCAGATATTGTGCCTGCATTTCTGAAGCAGTCTCTGAGGGCCGATTCAAAGGGAGAGGTACTAAAGACTTGTTCTTTAAGTTCAGTGAAAAATCCTAAAGTATGTGAACTCCTGGGCTCATGCAGCTCTTTGAATTCATGTGCCCTGTATTATATTTGGATTCTCCAAGATGGCCTTGCACCCTTCAAATGACCCTTCTGAATCCTGGCTGAAGAGAATGTAGGGGGAAGAAGGAACTGGAAATGCTGTGCCAATGATTCTGACAGATGTGAGAGACAGGAAACAGGGGCCTATAGCAACTCACCAAAGAAGCAATTTTTTTAAAAGGGCGTGAAAAGGAAAAAGCTGTGGATTATTTTTCATTGGATTTCATCCCAACTATGAATTCACGTCAAAAAGATCCCATTGCAGACACATGAATCTCTTTGAGACAGAAAAATGACATAGTGCTCATTTCCTAGGCCTGGCCTAATAGTAAAGTGTCTCCCCACCCCCCTTTTTTGAGGGATTTTGTGTCTGCCTGACCATCACTGGATGGAACCACAAAGGAAACACTGGCAGGAGATCAGGCCTCCTGGAATCCATTAAAGACAAAGAAGGAAAAAATCTTAAACCTTGGTTGCACATCAACAGACTAACATCCAAAGGCTTTGGCAGGACTACTTGAGTATGATCTCCTGAGTTCTTAAAGTTAGAGTGCAAATCCTGACTTTCTACCTCATGTTGGATTCAGTATCTCTCTCCTAGAGGGATCACTTCTGCAGTGGAGCCATGCTAGCTCAAAATAATACCAAAGTCTTGACTTTTCTGGAGTGATGATGTTTCCTTAACAGTACTTAAAATAAGGAAATAGCATACCACTAGACTGTGTCTTAGATTCAGGGCTTTTGGGGCCAGAGGTTGTCAGCCAGCTGCATGTAGGCTACATTTCATTGGCTGCCAGGCTGATGGCAGCCACCATATCCCTTCTCATGCCACCTGTTCTCTCCACATGTGTGATACACAACTAGAAAGGTCAATAGTGTAAGTGACAGCCTTCTTCCTCCATTCCCACTTTGTTTCTCACTTCTACTCCCTAACAAAGCCAGAGAATAAAGATTACAATCTTGACACTCCTTTGAAAATATTGCCAACTCTTACTAAAGGCTTTGCCAGACTTAGCAAAGGGATGGCATTAATAAGTCAAAAAGCATATATTAACACCAACTACGTGTTTGGAACTGTGCTGAGCTCTAGAGATATAAAAATGATTGAAGTAGTCTCTGACCTTGAATAGCTTACAGTCTAGATAAAATGTATGTATATGCTGGTATGCAAACTGAATACAAGGAAGTTGGGGGAAGGTGTGCTAGCATTTGGAAGGGGTGAGGGGTCAGGAATGGCTTTCCAGAGAAGGTAGCCCTTAAGCTTTGCTTTGAAAGAGACTCAGGGTTATGAGAGGCAGCCACAAGGAGCAGATGCACTCCAGATAAGGTAGACAGTTCCAGATAAGGCATGGAGAAAGGAGGGAGCAAGAGTGGAATCAGGGTGAAAAGACAGGTTGGAGCCACACTGTGGAGGCCTTTAAATGACAAGCAGAGGATTTTAGGTTTGATCCTTGGTGTAATCAGGGAGGTTTTTGAGTAGGGAGGGGAGTGAAAGAGTCAGAACCATATTTAAGGAAAATCTGAAAATCAATTTGGCTGCTGGGTGGTGGATAGATTGGTGGAGGAGAGCCCTGAGGCATGGAGATCCATTAGGAGTTTATTGCAGTAATCTAGGTGAGAGGCGATAAGGGCTTGGAATAGGATGGGGGCTGTGTGATTGGAGGAGAGGACAGACGTGAGAGATGTGGTATAGGTAGTAACAAGATTTGGCAACTTACTGCATTTACAGGCTGAGAGAGAATGAGAAAAAGGAAGCACTGATGTTGGGAACCAGGCAGAAATAGGAAGAGCTTTGGGGAAAACGTTTGAGCTCTGTGTTACACGTAGCAAATCGCCTATGGGACTTCCATCCAACGTTCAATAGGTAGGTAGGGATGCTGATCTGGAGCTCAGGAAAGAGTGTCACATCTTGAGTGAGACCCCCTGAGTTTAATTCTTACTTCTGATACCTGACTGGTCTTGGGAAAACTGCTTTACCTTCTTGGACCTCACGTTGCTTTTGTGCAGTTGTGGAGACATAACCATGGAACATTTTTTCAAGAGATTTTTCTACAATTTCTCCATTTCTCCAGTACTCACAATGAAAATCACAGATGTAGAGCTTGAAGGAATCTTATCTACTCCAACACCCTTATTTTACAGATGAGGAAACTGAAGTACAGAGAGGGGAAGTGACTGCCTCAAGAGCATCAATGAGTAGCAGAGCTAGCATTTGAACCCAGTTCTCTACATCATCAATGCTCTTTCTAGTATGTGATTGTGCTTCATGTCTAGGACATTTAAAAGGAAGGAATGCTTACTTGGTCATCATTAAGTTGTTTCAGTTGTGTCCAACTCTTTGTGACCCCATTTGGAGTTTTCTTGACAGGGATACTAGAGTGCTTTGCCCTTTCCTTCTCCAACTCACTTGACAGATAAGGAAATTGAGGCAGACAGAATGAAGTGATTGGCCCAGGGTCACACAGCTAGGAAGTGACTGAGGTTGAATTTGAACTTGAGATGATGAGTCATCCTGATTCCAGGCTGGCGCTTTATCCACTGCAGTGCCACCTACCTTCCCAGGCTTACTTTAGATGTATTTTTAAGATATAGCTTCACCCAGAATTCAAAATTCGGGAGGAGGATTTGTTGCTGAGTCACTTAGGTAATTCTACTTACTCCATTCAGCAAATGTTTATTGAAATGCTCACTGAGTGCCAAGTACTACAATGGGCCCTAGAGGAGAAAGAAAATTTGAGATAAGATGGTTTCCATTTACTTTTGAAATGTAAAGTACTTTTCAGAAAGATCAAGTTTGTGACATATAAAATTTTACCTTGACTCAAGATGACATTTTCAAATGCAGAGATAGTAAAAAGAAAAAAAATCCTATTTCTTCCTTCTCTTAAGAATATTGTTGCTGACCAGAAACTACATTGCCATTGACAAGTCTGATCTTCAATATGGCAAATTAAGCTTCTTTGCTACAGTGTAGTAGTAGTAGTTAGTGAAAATGAGTGGGAAAATAATTGGGAGAACCTTCACAGTCCCTATATAAGTAGGGAACAAATAGTTCCTACAAAGAGAGAGTGCCCAGCCCCATTGTAGGTAGCAGAACTCTCAGGCCACAGGTAAGGTTTCAGGCCCCCTACCTTCAGATGGAGTTGATGTTCTTGTCTCTCAGGCTGTCAAGACAGATGAGTTTCCGTGTACAGTGGGGAGAGAAAAGACCATATGTTCCCAAAGTGGGTAATGCTGACCCCTGGAGGGGGTGCTAGAATGATCCAAGGAGTATTAGTCTGGACTGTAATTGGGTGTGTTGAATAAAATTAAGGGTGTGGTGAAAGCATGAGGAAAAGAAGAAAAGATAAGAAAATTTTGAAAAAACATACATGTTTCATCTGTTGTGTAATAGAGTTAAAGTTGTAGTGAGTACATTTTTCAAATAAACACACAAAATACAAGTTATAACTGATCAGTGGTCAAGTCCACTGACAGGTCTTAACAAGCAAGTGTTGGCAGGCAAGTGTGCACATTGTTGGGAAGGCCAGCATGCATCGGCAAGAATACATGTGTAATGACTCATTTACACTGATACTGTATGGTTATATGATTCAATATTAAATCATCAAAATTTCAGTGCAGAAGAAAACCCACAAATTTACAATAAATTTATTAAATTTAAGATGCATCATTTTAAGAAAATATTTTATATTTTTATCTCCCTTTTGTATATTTTTTTATTTGTATCTCCCTTTTCCATGTTATCTTTGCTCATGTATATATTTGCATTTGATTGTAGCCTTCTCTGGAGTGGCATGCGAAGGGAGAGAGAAAAAATATGTACAGCAGAGAACAAAAATAAACTTGGAAGGAAGCACAGAAAAGCAGGGTAGCATTGAAAACAACATGTAGGGTTTATTATAGTGGGTTTTTTTTAAATGAACAGTCTGAAATGGAAATTCATGGTTTTGTATTGAATTCTCTCTTTATGTTGTGCTATATACATGAAAATATTTTTTTTCTATTTTTGGGACAGTAAGCAATTTGATATAGGTTATACATATGAAGTCATTTAAAACATGGCCATATTAGCCATGTTCAGCACATACATGAAGTGCCTGCTGTGTGCAAGGGTTTCCTCATCTGTAAAATGAGTTGGAGAAAGAAGTAGCAAAGAACTCCAGTATCTTTGCCAAGAAAACACTGAATGGCATCACAAAGAGTCGGACATGACTGAAATGACTGAATGATATAATGAGAACAAAACAAACCAGTCTCTACCCTCCATCTGTCCCTTGATATTTTCCTCATTTTTGATAGAGTGCCGTGGTTATGTTTATACTGACTTAGCTATTTCGGGTAATGGTCAGAAGAGCAGTTTTCTTCCCCTCAATGCCCAAGGGCTGCCGGTTGTTGTTACTGATACTGCGCAGGTTGTTTTATTCTGCAATCGTGTTATCTGCTCCTCAGGCTATGGTAGCTCCCTGCCTCAAAGTTTGTTTTAAAGTTATTTATAATGTATTAGCACGTATTGATGTGATCAGCAGAGACTTCCCAACAATTATCCAAACTCCACTACAAAGTACATCCCTGTAAATAGTTCCCCATGACTGTCTCAGTGAGATTTTGGCAGACTGTATGAGTTCCTTTCCGCTCTCGTCTTTTGCTGTTCATTAGCCAAAATGAAGAGGGGGTGTTTTACCTTTGACGGTGTAGTATCAGACCATCCTTGTCCTTTGCCTCAAGTCATCTTATGCGGCTCTCTGAGCCTTTTTCTGATAATTGGAGCTGATTTTCTATGTCTTTTTCAGCTTTATAAAGTGTAAGGAGACTCCTGAGAGGGGAAGTGACTTGCCCAGGGTCATACAGTATCAGAAGCGGGGTTTAGACCCAGACCCTTCCTGATACGAGTCCACTACATTTCCCTCTGCTCTGTTTTGAGTCTGATGGACATGTTGCTTTGAAAAGAAGCAAAGATTCAGATGGAAACAGGTTAGTATTAAAAAGCCATGTCATTTGAATTTGAGACACTCATGCTAAATCTTCAGTTGGAAATGATTCGATGGAATTGTAAAGGGAGGCAGGCGACTGCTGTGCTGATAGCAGACACTACTGGGGACTTATTCAGGAACGGCTGCAAATACTGCAAGTGAAGCAAACTTCATTGGGAGGCAAAGAAAAACAGAAAAGAGGGGCATTGCTCTAGCTTTATGGATCGAGGGTCTGACGATGCAGAGCCATGCAAATGGGGGGAGTATTTCTGTTTGCTTTCTCGATAAGGTGACAAAGTAGAGTGTGGGCAGCGCTTGCAGGGTCGCAGCTGTACCAGGAGTTTGGCAGCTGAGTAACTGAATTCTGAGCTAGCAGGATCAGGTGGTGGCCTTCTGGTTAATGCTTGAGTTAAAGTCAGGAGGAGCAGGGACAGGACACGTCCAGAGATGTCACTTGAGGCAGGGGCCAGAGTCTAGGAGTTGGAAGAGTCTGAGCTAGCTTTGGCAGCTGCCCTGTAAACACATGGGATGATCCTCAAGAAGATTGCAGGGCAGAGACTTTGCCAAGCAGTCGTCACACTGGCCCGTGCCCTGTGAATAGCTGAGATGCACGCGCTGTCTCATTCGGCAGTGGCTGCAACAGACAAGGGGCCAGAAAACCAGCGACGTCTCCTTTAGCTCTGGTATTTTGTGGTTTATGTTCAAAATGTGACGTTTACTGTGTAGCATTAAGGATTATTCAGAGAATAAACTATCTTTATCTCCCATCTTTGACAAACCTTACAAACTATTTTTGAAGGTTTTTGACTGGAGTAAATGTTAATGGCTCAAAGGGTTTTGAATTTATGATCTATTTCACTTTGGCTTCAGAATTCTGTTAAGCATCATAACGTGCAGATGAGAATGAACCTATTGTTTAGGAACTTCAGTTTCTGTAAAGGAAGGAAGAGAACTGTTTTCTCTTTGGGAGCATCAATATTGTGGTATTATAGAACCTCAGACTCCTGGGCTGTATTCAGTAAATCCACCTTCCCCTGCCCCTCCCCAGTTTATTTCCTCCGATCAAAAACAATTCTACAAGATGGGAGACAGTACAGTATTGTAGAAAGAACCCTGGCTTCATTATCCAAGGATTTGAGTTTAAATCTAGCTCTGTTTGTTCTGGGTATGTGACTTCAGGGTCTCAGCTTCCTCCTTTGTAAAATGGAGGGGAGAGACTCAATTTTATACTTAATGTGAAAAAGTCTGAACTTAACAAACATTAAATAAAATGAGTATTTCTATATACAAAGTAAAACAGAAGAGGAGGATTGTGTATGAAACTGAATAACATTGAATATTGTTTGCTTTTCCCATTTTCCCTTTTTTTCGTGATATTTTTTCCTATTACAGGTAAAAACAGTAGGAGAGGGGAAAGGGTCTGTGTTGGACTGGGGAAAGGAAGAATAGGGATGAATGAGGCTCCACATGGAGTGCTTCAACACCATACTGTTGATATATACCTTTCCTTATAGGTATAAACCCAAACAGCCACACATAGCCCCTTCATTGGCAGATGGGTTCCTCTCCTCCCTTGATTCATTTTACAACTACCCAAAGTTGAGGGATTTCTTTGGGGAATTTTTGCTTTGAGATACATAATTGAAGCTTATATTTTTAAGGATCGAGGTCTGGCTGACTTAGGCAGAAGTTACAGAAACTTCCCTAAACTAGCCAGTTTATGAGTGGGTCAGATTAGAATCTTTGCAGTTGGATCATTCTGTGTTCTGTGAATGAACTGGATTCTCTGATTTTGTGCTGTCTCAGATTCCTTCTCTCCTCTCTAGGCTAGAGAACTGCATAGAGGCAGAAGTGAGCTTGGCAGGTGTCAGGAATGTCAAAAAGACCAGGTTGGTGAGAGCAGCGAGAAGCAAGTTTAGATTCATGGTTTGGAAAGTTTGAAAGGCAGGTAGAAGAGGTTGGAGATTTATGGTGTGGTGGCAAGAGCTTTGCTTTTGGAACCAAGGAGATGCAGTATTTTGAATGTCTAGTGTTCGACCTGAAGTCAGGAAGCCCTGGATTAGAATTCTGTCTTAGAGACTTACTGGCTGTGTGACTCTGGGCAAGTCACTTAACCTCTCTCAGTCTCAATTTCCTTATCTGTAAAATGGGGATGATAATAATAGTACCTTCCTCCCATGTTTGGGCTGAGAATCAAATGAGATACCATATGTAAGCAATTTGTGAGCTGTAAAATGCTATATAAATGCTGTTATTATTGTAGTAGTATTAGTATGGTGGTGGTGGTGGTGGTGGTGGTGGTGGTGGTAGTAGTAGTAGTAGTAGTAGTAGTAGTAGTAGTAGTAGTAGTAGTAGTAGTAGTAGTAGTAGTAGTAGTATTCCCTGTTTTATATGACTTTAGAGAAGTCATTTGATATCTCTTGGCATCATTCTTCTCATTTAAAATATGAGAGTTGGATTCCTAAGAGCCCTTTCATCTCTAAATCTGTGATCCTATAAGCTCAGTTCCAGGTCTAGCCCCACCAGTCCTAAGGTATATCACTGCCTAAGTGACTTTATTCAAGTTATTCCCCCTCTCTGGGCCATCACTGCCTTA
Source organism: Pseudochirops cupreus (assembly GCA_028627135.1). NCBI lineage: Eukaryota > Metazoa > Chordata > Mammalia > Diprotodontia > Pseudocheiridae > Pseudochirops > Pseudochirops cupreus. The sequence continues at coordinate 56,085,552 of CM053582.1, read as the reverse complement.
ATTACAAACAAAGGCGGTTAGGTCAGATGGCCTCCAAGGGCAAGGCTTCAAGCAGGGAACTAACGTGATGAATGGAGTGCTTTAGGAAGATGTCAGTGTAAGAGAGGCTAGAAGCAGGAAGATGAGCTCGGAAACGGGTGCAATAATCCAGCCATCAAGGCCTGGCCTAAGGTGATGCTGGTGAGTGCAGCAGGGATGAGTTGGTGGGACTTGGTGAGAAATTACTTATAGGGAACAAAGAAGAAAGATGGGCTAAGGATGACTTGAGCCCAAGTGACTGAAAGAATGGTGCTGCCATTGACATTACCTGGTTACTTAGAAAGGAGATTGAGTTTTGGAAGAAAATGAAATATTCAGGTTTATGCATGTTGAGTTTGAGGTGAAGTAGGAATATCCAAATGAAGATTGTCTGTGGGCAGTTTGAAATAAGGGACTAAAATGCAGGAGAGATGGGCAGAGTCATTAGCATGGAGATAATTGGTGCCACAAAAGTTGATGAGCTCCCTGAGAGAGGGGGCAGAAAGAATAATTGAGGGGCAAGGACTAAGCCGTAGAGAGTGCCTACAGTAAGTGGCTGAAGAAAATACAGGAATCCACAAATGATACCAAGAACAGTCAGAGAGGTTGGAGTGTTACAGAAGCCAAAGAAAGAGGGTTTCAAGGAGGAAGTGGACAACAGTATAAGTCAAGGAATATGAGTTATCATGATTTGTGTATTAACACCAATCAGCTTATCTGGGTTGTTGCACAAAACTACATTGTGCCAATGTAACCCCAAAGAAGATGCTGTCAGAGATGTAATACACCTTTCAAGGTAATGAAAGCACTATTTAGTATACTGTATCAGTAGAGAACCATTTATTAATGGAATGTCAGTACTGAGAGACACCTTAGAGAACAGTTCATCCGAATCCCCCATTTTAAAGATGAGGGACCTGAGGGCTAGTGAAGGGCAGAAATGTGCTCACTTATACAGCAAACCATTAGGAGAACTGGGATCAGAACTCCAGTTTCCTGCCTTTCAGCCTAGTATTCATTCTACCGGGGCTGGAATTGAACAAGCTCTTTGGCTAGTTCATAGCTTTGGTAAATTCAGGAATTCTTAAGCCAGGGTCTGGGAGCTTATTTTTTTTAATAATTGCATTTCAGCACAATAGGTTTTCTTCACAATTCTCTCTATTTCTTGCATTTAAAAACATGATTCTGAGGAGTCCATAGGCTTTCCCAGACTGCCCAAGGGGTCCTGGACACAGAAGAGGTGAAGAAATCCTCCCCTGGTCTAGTCACTTGATGATGATGTTGATAATGAAGATGAAGATGATGATGAAAATAATTGATATTTCTCTAGTGCTTTAAAGTTTTCATAGCCCTTTAATATGCTTTATCATGTGTTCTTCCCTCTAACCTGATGAGGTAGCTATCATCACCCCTATTCTCCAGATAAAGAAATAGGCTCCAAGAGTTGATAGGACTTCAGAATGCTAGTACGTGTCAGAAACAAAAGTTGAACCTCGCTATTTCTAGCTCCCAGACTGTCCAAGTCTGACCTGGGACATGCTTTTTACATAGACAATCAGGTTGGTATTTTTTTAGTATGTATTTTTTTTCTTTTGACTGAAAACTTATAAGCAGTGAATGGAAAGGAAATACACTTAAAACAAAAAAATAATCCAATTCTTGATCTAAGGCAAGCATTAAGTCATCCAGAAAGGATGTGTGGTTTCACATTTTCAAATGCTAGACAGAGTAAGTCTCAGCAGCACATTATCTTGATATTGCATAACTCTGTTTTGAGAACCAGAATAAACTCTTAAGGAAAGACAACTATCATAGCATCTTTGGGGGGAGCCTGCACAGTATCCAGGCACTCATGTAGGCCCACCTTCACCATTCAAAGTAATGAGACAACTCCACATGAGTGCCTGCTTCCCCAAAGCAGGCAGCCACTTGCGTCAGATAGACATTTATTCTAATGAGGCTGCCCATGGTCCACAGAGTTCTGGAATTGTTGGAGCCTGTTTACAGAACAAACAAGAGTGTCTGTGTCTTTACTTTATTGTCTGATCTCAGCTCTTATCCCAAACAGTATTACTCAGCTTGTTCCTTGGCCTTCTTCCCTAGAATGATTTTGGACTACTTCAAAAATCTCAGTGATACACTCAAAGAATGAAGACTGGCCTCCATTGGCTTCAAGAGAAGGCTATGCCCAAAGAGGACTGCAGACATGTTTGGAGTGTTGGTGGCAGTGTATATCCTCCCAAGGAGAAGAGTTTGAAGGACAGGTGGCCCCCCTGTGCTTCACAGAATCCTTGGCTTCCTTCAAACCACAGCTCAGGTTCCCCCTACTACAGGATTGGCATCAGCTCAGGACATTTTCCATTCTGCTGATGCTGCTCTGCCACCCTCCAGACCAGATCCCAGAGACAGTGTCTGAGAGGAGCTAAGCCATTTGGCTTTGAATTCCCTGGGCCCAAGTGTCTTCATCTTCCCTCTGGCCATTTGCAACTCTGCTCAGACTCCTCTGCTTCTACCTCTTGGTTTAAACTCTCAAAAAATCATCCCTACCATTGCCTCTGAAAGTGACCTGCCCTTATTGCTGCAGTGCTTTCCCTGGCTGCCCTCCACCATGCTCCTTTTCACTTTTGTATCAGTATCAGTATCCAGCCCTTGGCACACAGTAAGGACTTCACAAATGCTTTAGCATTATCTATATGGACTTATCTGTGTTTGAGTTGAGAATGTAAGTTCCTGGCAGGGACTGGCTGCTTTTTCATGAATTCCAGGATTTGTGGATTGGAAGGGACTTTAGTGGCTCTCTAGTCCAACTCACATGTCACCTGTGCCCAAGTAATTGTCCAACTTCTGTTTGAAGCCTTCCAAGGCCAGGGGTCCCTCTGCTTCTCAAGGCAGCACATTGAACTTTGGGCCAGTTCTCATTGTGTTGCTCCTGCTTCTACCTTCTGGGCCAGATAGAACAAATCTGATCCCTCCTCCATGTCCTAGCCCTTTATGTCCTTGAAGGCAGCCATCATATTCTCCTTGAGCCCTCTCTTCTCCACCCCAGTCCCATCAAATGCTCTTCCAACATTAATATGATGTACATGTAGAGCCCATATCTGATTGCATGCTGTCTTGAGAAGGGGGAAAATTTAGAACTCAAAATCTTATAAAAGTGAATGTTGAAAACAAAAAATAAATTGAATTTTAAAAGTGCTCCTTGAATAATGAGGACCCCAGGCCCTTCTCTTAGCTTGGTTGTTCTCCTTGAGCACCACCTAGGTTGTCAATGACCCCTTTAAACTGTGGTACCCAGGACTGAACATGACACTCCAGTGTGATGAGGGCAGAGGCCAGTGGGACTGTCACCTCCCCATTCCTGGAAACTATGCCCCTCCTAATGCAGCCCAAGATTACATTAACTAATTTGGCCACCACTTCACACCCTGCTGACTTATATCAAGATTGCAGTTCACTAAAACCCCCAAGATCTTTTCTCCAATGACTAGAACTGGGAGTCAGGAAGACCTGAGTGTTCAAATGTGGCCTCAGACACTTACCAGCTGGGTGACCCTGGGAATATCACTCAATCTATGTCTGCCTGAGTTTCTTCATCTGTGTAAGTAATTGCACCTATCTCTCAGAGTTATCCTGAGGATATGCCATAATATTTTAAAAATGCTTAGCACAGGGCTTGGCACATAGGCTTAGGAAATGCTTATTTTCCTCCTCCCTTCTCTCCCTGCTTTCCTTCCTTCTTTCTTTCTTCCTTCCATCTTGTACTTGTGAAGTTGATTTTTTGTACCTAGGTGCCTGACTTGACCTTTATCCCTGTTATATTTCATCTCTTTTAATTCATCCCAGTGCTGTGGAGCAGGAATCTGCTTGCTGCAACCCAAGGGCCGTTTCTGGCCTGCTGCCTGGTTTTCTGACTGAGGATGCTCTAGGCTAATGGTTCTCAACCTATGGGTCGCAACCCCTTTGAGGGTCGAATGACCCTTTCACAGGGTTCACAGGGGTTGCCTAAGACCATGGGAAAACACATATTTTTGATGGTCTTAGGAACCGAGACACCGCTCCTCTATCTGTCTCCAGGTGGGTCCACCCACATGCAGATACACCCACATACCAGTATTAAAGGGTCATGGCATTAGGAAGGTTGAGAACCACTGCTCTAGGCTGTCAGGAACCTTTAGGATACTGATGCTTGCAGCCGGTATGGCAGCTCATCCTCCCAGCTTTGGGCCTTCCACAGAGCTGGGGAGCAGACCATTCTGCTTTTATCCAGGTTATTGATCAAAATGTGGGACTGCCCAGGGCCAAGCAGAAATCTCTAAAGTCCTCTCCTGGGGCCATTCCGCCACATTGCCCTTGAATCATTCATCACACTTCCTTGAGTGTAGCCACTCAGCCAGCTGGGACCCAGATGACTTGTCTCTTGGTGTCTCTGTCTTTGTGTCACCAGTGTCTTGCACAGAGTAGATGCTTGTTGAATCGCCAGCATTCATTTGGATATCAAACTTTCCAAGGTATATTTGGGAAGCCAGTGATGTGACTTTATTTTTGTACTTTACATGTATGCTGCTTGTGTCTGCTTTAGCTGATGAAGGGAAATTCAGTACCTCAATGTGACTCTCAGGGAAATGGGGATTGGGCCAAAACGAAACAGGGAAAAGGGATCATGGGACCATTCCTCTCTCTTTGGGCTGAATGATCTTTTCGGGGACTCCCTGTGCTGCCCGTCCATCAGACAGTCATCCTCTGCTGCTAGAGTGTACTAAACAGAGCATTCATTAACTTGATAGGCTTACTGTGTCACCGGTGGTGCTTTGTTTTGGGTTATGTTGGTACAGTGCAGTTCTGTGCAGCCATCCCCAAAGCTTTATTAGTGTTGAAAGTCACATCATGAGCACTCATACTCTTTGTCCTCTCTGCCATTTGACACTGTTGACTGCTTCCTCTTTGAAACTCTCTTCCCTTGGCTTCTGTGTTTGGTAAATAGAGCTCCCAAAGAAAGATAAGCTTTGATGCATGAATAGAACAGTAGACATTGGGGATGATGTGGATGATAATGCAGATCAGCTGGGCAAAGAAGTGGGAAATAAAAGGATATGCTAAAATCCTGTCTCTGAGGTTCTGTGGTGATGATTCCAGTAAAAAATGACTTAGCTTTACTTAAGTCTGTTGGCATTAAAAGCTTTCAAGATTTAAATTTGAGACATCGAAAGACATTAAACTTACTATATTTCATCCTAGTATCTACATGTCAGTATTGCAACAAGCTGCTGTTTGGTATCATTTGGCCGGCCATAATCTTAACACATGTTCTAATTAGTATTGGCTGGGCGCAGAGCACTCTAAGACCGTATCTCACCACCCTCAGTTGCTGGAACCTATCTAGAAACCCTGAAGAAGTCCAAAGCTCTTCTGTGTGGTGGCTCTTGGTAAGAGACTGCCTCAGAAGTCCCCAAGACCCCTGGGAGGGCTGAAAAGCTTCAGCATACCCTGTCCAGTTGCAGATACTACATGTTATCATGATCATATTTTTTTAATTTTATACCTTTTTCTCTCATGCTCCTTCCATCTTTGAGCATACATGGTGTCCTTGTGCCGCTCTCCCACAACACCATCCCCAAGTCACTACATCCCTGGCCATCCTTTGCAATATTGGTTGCCCCTTCTTTCTTATTCCCTAACACTCTAGTCCTGGATGTAGAATTAGATTATTTTTTGTTCCTCATTGCCACTTGCAGACTCTGTGCTGCTAGCACTTAGCATTCTCTTCTTTCAGATTCACTCTATCCAAATTGCTGGCTCAATTCCAAATCTGGACAGCTAGCTACCAGCTCCTAAGTCATTTAGTTCCAAAGTTAGGCCTTTCTCAAGGAGTTACTATATCTGGGTCATGGGCTTCCTTTCTACAGGCATACTTCATTTAATTGAACTTAGCTTTATTGTGCTTTGCAAATATTGCATTTTTTACAAATTGAAAGTTTGTGGCAACCTTTTGTTGAGCAAGTCTGTTGGCCCCATGCAATAGCATGTGCTCACGCCATGTCTCTGTGTCACATTTTGGTAATTCTTACAGTATTTTAAACTTTTTCATTATTGTTAGATCTGTCTGTTATGGTGATCTGTGATTGATTGTAAATGTTTTGGGATGCCAACAAACCGCGGCTGTATAAAATGGTGAGCTTGATTGATAAATGTTATGAACGTGCATTATACCAACCCTGATCATATCTTCTCAGGCATGTTGCCTCCATAGTCATGCCCTTCTCTAATCTATAATATCTCCTTATCAGCTGGCTCTTTCCTGGCCACCTGTCAACATACCCAGGTTTTCCCCAGCCTTAAAAATCTCCTGCTTGACTCTGTCATTCCTTGAAGCTGGGGGTCCTACATCTTACCTGTTTCACAGTTAAACACCTAGAAAAAGCTAGCTACTTTTCAAGCTTTGGCAGTTTGGCTTCTGACCTCATAACCCAACCAAAGGTGCTTCCTCCAAAGTTCCCAACGATCTCTCAGTTGCCAAATCTAAGGGGCTTTTCTCAGTCCTCATCCTTCTTGACCTCTTTGCAGCATTGAATATTGTTTACTGCCTTCTCTCCTGGATACTCTTTCATCTCTGGGTTTTCATGGTGTTTTCTAATGGTTTTCCTTCCACCTTCCTGACCTTTCCTTAGTCTCCTTTGTTGGATGTCATATATGCTCTGTCCCCAACTGTGGATGTACTTGGGGGATGTTCTCTCTCTCCACACTCTTGGTGAACTGATCAGTCTCCATGGGTTCACTTACTCTCCTCTACCATTTCCCTTCTCCCTCTCCTCCTTCTTTCTCTTCTTTCCCTGCCTGCCACCCACATCACCAACTGCCTAATAGCCATTTCAGATAGAATATTTCATAGATCTCTCTAACTCAAAATATCTCAGAGTTCCTTATTTTTCTCTCAAAACCTCTAAAAAAGTTCTTCCAAACTTCCTCCTGAGGGTAGCATCATCCTGCCAAGTCCCTCCATTTATCAGTCTTCTCCCCACTGTCCCTTCCCACGCATATCCAGTCAGTTGTCAGATCTGGCCACTTCTCCCTCTACCATAGCTCTTACGTAATCACACAGCCACCCCTGTCCAGCCCTCATTAGCTTTTGCCTGGACTCTTGCATAGTCTGCTAGTTGACCTCTTTATCTCAAGTCTCTCCAGTCCAATCCATTTTTCAAACAACTGCTGAAGTGATTTTCCTAAAGCACAGTTTTCACCATGTTACTCTCCTGCTTAATAGATCCCTGTGGTTCAGTATTGCCTCTAGGACAAAAACCAGTTCCTCTGTCTGCCATTTAAAGCTCTTCCTAAACTAACTTCAGCCTCCTGTTTGGGCTTTTCATGCGCATGGGGCTCTCCATCTTCCATCTCCATATCTTTGCCCAGGCTGACACCCATGCCTGAAATGCACTACCTCCTGACCTCAGTCTTTTAAAATGCCTTATTTTATTCAAACTCAATTTGGATCACCCTTTCCCTGAAGTCTTTCCTGGTTCCTACCCTCTAAAATATTACCTTATATCTATTTGTATCAGCAAGCACCCCAGCACACCCAGGGTGGCTGCTAGCACAGGTTCTTAGATCTGCTTTTCTAAAGGAAAGCAACTCAAAATGGGTTAACAATCTTACTTTAATCGATCAAATATCATTTACCTAGTTCAGGGGGAAAAGTTGGCACCCTGAACTTCAGAGAATACAAACAGAAGTTACAAACAAACAGAAAAACAGATCAGCAGACGGCTTCCAGCGTCTGACCATTACATCAGTTACCTAGTCGTTACCAGAGAGGGAAGCACCAACATCTGGGTTTTTCACAGCCAGGAGCTCAACGGCTGCCCAGAGTCTCGTCTGGCCAAATCACACAACTCTTCTCAAAGTGAGCCCCAAACCAAAACCTCACATCAGGGCGTATATATAGCCTTCTCCTGGCTTGGAGAATGTCACAGCCCTCTGGACCCACTGCCCAATCACAAAGCTACAAGGTGCAGGCATTCCTGGAAAACAAGCCTGGCACCACAGGCTCCACGTGACCACATTCAGCCTATTAGGGAACAGAGTATACTTTCAAATATCCAAGGGTCCTCAGAGTCACGTAGCCACTTTAGCAAAGGGCCTAGGGGCAGGGAAGATCTTCAGATTCCCATAACACTATTTTGCATTTATTTCCTAAATATTGTGTTAAAAAAGGCACACATATATACAGGCTGTCTTCCCCATCTAAATTGTAAGCTCCTTGAGGGCAGAAACCATTTAATTTGTTTTTGTTTCCCTAGTGCCTGGCACAAACTAGGTATTTGTTTTTTACTTTTCATATTTACACTTCATTTTTTGCTGCACAGGGTGAAAATTTGATGTATACTTCACATTTTTCATGAGCTATCTAAATATTCTACAAATACAGGAGTACTCACATTCAGTTTCATTGTGGACACCTTTACTATTAAAGTAACTTAATGCAAACAGTACTCGCATGATGTAAAAGCATCATTTCACTTGATATATATATATACATATATGTATATATATAAATATATATACATATATATATATATAAATACATATGTATTCTGCATTGTAAAGAAAGTAGTTAATGACATACTGTGTTCTTCAGCTTCAAATTAATCCAAATGTTTTAGTAGTAACGGATTTATGCTCTAAAACATTATTTTCATGAAATTTTCGGTAGGGAACATCCTCACTTTACTTATATAAATGCCAAATTACATTGTCATAATTATTTATGAACTGAGCAATTTTCCACAATATAACCGTATACAAGAAGACTGCTAAAACTACTTGCCTTAATGTTGATGTCACACTGGCCATAGACATCCTCCCTGGTTAGTGTCTGTGTCAGTGTCTGTGTCTGTGTCTGTGTCTGAAGTGAAAAAATGAGTCTGACCACAGAGGAAATTAAGCCAACTTGACAAAAATTGCTAAACCCATTGCAGAGTTTCATTGTTCAAGACAGTCCAGGTGGTTTTTCACTTGATTCACTCTGCTGTAGATTTCCTTCTTGATCGGCATGAATTGTAAACTTGCTTTCAGATAAAACAGTCCTCATGTCTTCCAATATTTTGATACTTAGTGTTAAATTTCTGTTTCACTTCATACAAGTAAACATCGCTGGGTCTCTTTGTGCTCTCTATGGCATGGTTATACAGTCTTCCTTAGGAATGGCTCTTGTAGTTGAACATCTGTTTGGGGATAGCCTGAATGCTATAGATATCTTGATAGGTCACATAAACTAATATTTTATTTTCTTTGTTACCTGTTGGTTCAAACAGCCGCTGAGCAAATCTTTAACTAATTCATCCAAAACCTTTTCCATTTCTGTTAAATCAGTATGTTCATCATTTCTCTTTTGCCAGGTTGACTTTGTTCCAATGCCACTAAGATCACCAAAATCAAAATCCATTGAATGTGATTCTTAGTTCTTTTTTGAATGAGGTCAGTTCCATCTAATACTTTGGTGGTGTCTTACATTCTTCATTTCTGTACTCGCAGTGTTGTTGCACCCTCATTTAAGTCAAGATTTGCTCCACTAGAAACAGATTTGATGAGTTCCATGAATTTATGAGTTAAAGTAACCAAAGAACTATCGCAATGGCACTTTGCCACTCAGTGCCTTTCATGGCCATGTATTGTATATTCTCTTCCAGATGAATCTTTATTCTTGATGGCAGGTGGGGACTCCAGCTTCTTCTGGTGGCCATCTGGTCCTCAGTGTCAGAATCCCCAGTGGACTAGCAGGCTGGTGGGTTAATAGGTGTTTTTGATTGATTGATTGAAACAAGACGTCTTAAACTCCTCCTGAACTACCCAGAGTCCCTGGCTGAGACCTCAGATGATAAGGGCAGGTGTTGTCTTTATTCTTTTTGTATTTATATTCCCAGTGCTGGCACAAAGCAAGTGCTTAATAAATGCTCTGTGTCATTATCCACTTTCTGTCCTAACCTCTTAGAACATCTGTACCATCCTTTACCCCAAATTTCACCTGAATAAGGTCCTTTGAGTCAGCTAATTAAACAAGTGAATGTAAAACCCTTCTTCTTGACATGTTACAAGCTGAGTTGTGGTCATGATTTATTAAGTGATCAACGATAAAATGATTTCCATAGATACTAAGTTCTGGAATGTACAAGACTTCCTCATGGAACATGTCTAGAAACATTTTCTTAAGGATTTTTTGTAAACATTGAGGGGGAAAGTACATGGTTTAGATGATGGAATTCCTTTACATAGACAAAATCAAATCTGGGAATAAGAACCAAAGGTTTGTAGCACATCAGAAAGGGCACTAAATTTGGAACCATAAGACCTGGATTCACATCCCTTGAAGTACTACCAGTGTGACCTTAGATAAATTACTTAACATCTTTGATTCTCAGCAGCTTTTACTAGATGATGATCTGAGGTTCTTTCTAGCTCAAAATCTGTGGTCTATTCTTTTTGATATGCAAGGTAGGGAACCTCAAGGGAAAATTTGGCCCAGCTTCCACCTTTAGACAGATCAAAATATTATTGCTTCTAATTTTATAGATAGAACAACTATTATATTATTGGAAAGATTCATTTTATTTCTCTTTTCCCCTTTGATATGATGTTGTCTTACTAACACTATAGAGCTAAAATGACCTTAGAAGTTCACCTCGTTTTGACCTGTATCCTGAAATTAATTTCTATTAACCAATTCCCCCCCCCCCAACTAAAAGTTAGCATAAATAACATGAGAAGATAAGTCACAGGATTATAAATTGAGAAATAAAGGGGACCTGAGAAGTCCTCTAGTTAGAAAATCACAGAATTTGAATGTTGGTCAGGATCTCAGCAGTAATCTACTCCAATCCATACATGAGAAGAATACCCGGTCTAACATACCTGTCAAATCCAGCCTCTGTTTGAAGGCTTGTAAGGTGAGGGCCCTCACCACCCCGACATCATCTGTTCCTCTCTGGGACAGCTCTCATTGGAAAGTTTCCCCTCATAAGGAGCATGAATTGACTTCTTTGCAGTTTCCATCCATTTCTCCTGGTTCTGTTCTTTAGGTCCCTTGCAGAGAGGAAAGAAAAAGGCAAAATGAGAATGGAGTAGCTCTGTCTTCTCTTTGTTATTAGTTATTGTTGTCCCATCTGCTCCATGTAAATAGCCTCTCTCTCTTCTAGAATCCTCCTTTTTCTCCTAGATAGCTGCAACAGCAATAACAATAAACATTTCCCAAACCCTTTGGTGTTTTTAGCTTCTTTCAAAAAGCCAGCCTCATCCCGTTCTGAACTTATTTTATATATTTCTTATATTTGCCCTCTGTTTCCAGGCCTAGCTTCCATCTTCTATGCATTTCTTTTTAAAATTGGTTAGTGAGTGCCGTTTACATCCACATTGGTCTCCACACGTCTCATTTTTCTTTCTCATTGCATCCAGTTGTGTCTTCTAAATGTCCAACTGCTTCATTTTATAAATGCAGGCATGGACTCAGAGAAGTTCAATAACTTAACCAAGGGTAACACAGGCAGTAGTAAGCGGCAGAAGTGGGATTCTCTGGACCACCAGAGGCCACTAGCTTCTGCATATACAAAGGAGGGCACACTATAATTTTGTATCAAGTGATGTTGGAACGTGGGAGTTTCCAGGTGATTTGGGACTTTGTAGAAGGCCTGTCTAGACAAAAGGTAGTGTTTGTTGATGTGCAGATGTGGCCTGAATATGGTTAGATTTCAGGGAAATTCAGACTAGAGGAGTTGGGATTTCCTTCTCACAATGAATGACAGTCAGGTACCTCAGGGTTTCCATTACCATTATGATGTGGAGTCCCTAAATGTTTAGTATATTATAGGTGTTCCCCTAGGTCAGCCCATCCTTTGACTGAATCTGGACTAAAGGCAACATAATCTCCCTCTGGCCTCTGCAAAAGCAATATGCTTGGCCATTCCAAGACCAACAGCAGTGGGTGTGTTACTCCAGTCCTGTGAGTTGCTAATAAAGAGGAAACAGGCTTATTGGCAGCATTCCCTCCCCCCCATCTCTCCGTCTCTCCATCTCTCCACCACTCCCTACCCTGTGAGGTTTACTGGAAATCCAAAGGACTGAAGTGTGAACTGTAAGGCAGAATTTCCTAATAGTGAGTATTATGGGTAGAACTTGTTAAGTAAAGTAATGAGCAAGATCAAGGTAACTGAAGGAATCACTTGACTGGAGTAGGTGGGGGAAGGCTTGGAAAATGGAAGTAGTTCTTGTTGTGGCAAATATGATCCAGATCCCTGTTGCATTGTCATCTACTAGGCCTGCCTGAAGGTAGGGGAAGGGATTAGATAAGGCCTACAGACCAGACCCTCTCCAGTCATTGTGATTACATTATTGTAGGAATAAACTCCTTCCTTGTCTCTTTTCTTTGTCCTGTTGAAAGAGAGAAATGAGTTTTCTATAACAATGAAGTGGGAGCCCTTGGTTTAGTAAGGAATATTTGTGGAATAAGCTGCTGTCAGTGTCACTGCCACAGTTTGCCTTTCAAAACACTACTCTGTGACCAGGGGCAGCCCACATTTATTCAGATTATAATTTCAAAAATCAGCCTTCCTTCACCCCGCACTCCTTTTATTTTAAAATCTAGTCTAAAACCTGCAACATACTGAGTGAAATGAGAATACCTTATCTTGCTTGTAAGGATAGCCAAACTCAGAGACCAAGACTAACATGAGTTTGAACTTTACCTTGGATCACGTCCATGAAGAACAAAGGAAGCCAGATTAATCTTTTAAAAAAGTAAATAAAAAGACTTTTTCTGCATTGCCTTTTTATATCAAAGAGCCATTAACTCAAGTAATTCAAGCTTTTCGAATTCCTTATTTTAACCTGGACACAAGGTGCTCACCTGCAGCATTTTGTGCACCCAACATGGACATGCCTCCTCACCTTCTTTTCCAGTTATTTCCAGAATTGTCTTACTGCTGAACCTTTCAAACCACATTCACTGGGAGGGTGAAGATGGACTAAGTGAGGTATACAGTCAGGTTAGGTCTGAAGAAGGAGCCTGGAAACCTCCCCTGCTACAGATCATTGGGTACTATTCCTAATGCATAGCATTGGTGAGAATTTCTGTGCCAACGAAACCTTATAAAACTAACATGTTTTAGTCATAAAATTCAGAAGCAGCTCTTGTAAGAGATTCCTCTTGAGCTGACTCGTGCTTGTTTTTGTTTTGAGAAATGTATTAAAATAAAAGCAGATAGTGATGGATTAGCCTTAACCCAACTTATCATGAAGCCATTATAGCTGTCTGCTTGACATAATCTCAGGTTACCTGCTAACCCGCCTGAAGGAGGAGGCCTGGAGGGCCTCACCACCTCTCCATTGCTACCTACTGTCATCGTGTTCCATTGGCAGGTTTGGGTGAATTAATCATTTTAACTATAGCTGAATATAATAAATAATATAATTGCATGTGAACCCACACCTGGATTTTTAGTCATATAGCCCACTACTGGAAACATGGATCCTTTTCCATTACAACATAACACCTAATTCTGGCATTAACATCCTTTCAAAAATGAGGTGACAACTTGATCTCATTTCTTTTGGGAGGAAAGTGGAAGGAGGCAGACAAAAGGCTTGCAGGTAATAGACTCAAACATATCACCCCTTCTGTTTTGTAATTTAGGTTAACAGGCATTCCCAAACCCCTGGGAGGTTTAAGCATCCCAGGTCATTTAATCCCTTCCTTCAGTCAGATTGTACGCCAATCCCTCCGGTATTGAAAGAATGAGACTTGACTGGGAAGTCAAGAAGAGGAATTTGGAAGTAGAGAGGACCCTGGGAGAAGGTCACTACAGGTGAAGAATGGTTTTGCCAGAGCCAGAGACTAGCCTGAGTTCAGAGTTAATCAGGAGGGGCAGGGAAAAGGAGATTCCAGGATGGTGGAGAAGAGGTAGGAGAGCACCAGAGACAAACTCGGCTTACTGTCCATTTTTGACAAGGGCCTAGGGGCAGCCATGGGCTTCTGACCTCTGACATTCCACTTCCCGATTCCTGTTGGCGCTTGGGCTGATGCTTAGCCTGTGCCAGAAGGGTAGATGCTGCACATATTCATTTGTTTTCTTCATCTTATTCTCCAAGCAGCAAAAAATTGAGTTTCACTCTGACAGGAAAGTTATAGTTCTAGACCTGTTGCTCACAGCAAGTTTCCTAAATGGCCAGGGACCTCAGCAGGAGCACCATAAGTACAATGTGCTATGGAATTGAATTTTTCCTCTAGCTCCTGATTGTGTTTTGTCCAGCTGGGTAGCATTTCACACAGTTCTATTTGTTCTGTTGAGGGCCTTTTCAAACTCATCCCTAAGTATCACTCGTTTAATAAAGCATTTCTCAGGTAAGGAAATCTCTTGAGTTTCTGTAGTATTTCTCTTCTTTATGATATAAATGGTAGTAAGACTGAATGCCTTAGTATTTGATTCATTTTGCAGACACTTTTTAACATAGTTTTTATTGCTTTTGGTTTAACACAACAGACATTTTGCAAGAAACACGTGGAGCAGCCCTACTACAAAGTACAGTCGTCCTTCTAGGTCTCGGCTCAGTCACCAGTGGAATATGGCAGCCAACACGGCTAAAGCTCTTCTGTGCTGCATTATGAAAGGCTTCCTCATTTTGTAATGAGACAACACAAAACAAAAGCAGGGAGGAAAAGGGTCCCTCCATCAGGTATTCTGGAACTTCTCAATTTTTTCCTATCTGTTCCACTTCCACCAATAGTAACAGAACACTATTAAGTCTAATATGTACCTGTTGTTACAATGGATGAGTTGATGGGCTGCATTTCTCTGAAACCAGGCATTAAAATCTCATGGGACATTCAGCAAAACCTTTTCTCAGGGAAGTTTTCCAGAAGTAAAAATGAAGGTCACATTCCAGTAGAAATGACTGCTCTAAGGTGACTTTTGCAGACTACACATGAAGCCATGGGGTAAGTAGAGCTGAAGGCTGATGGGCCATATGGCTGTGGAGAGTTCCAGCTCCCCTTCCTAGTCTTAGAATGGTTTTCTTAGAAGCATTTGGTAGGACTTTCAGCTCCCTTCCCAAAGCTCTCCAGTTGTAGGTACTACTCAGCCAGTCTCTGTCACGTGCTGTGGAATTAGAAGGGGGCAGAGCTGGAGCTGCCTGCTAACTTTAAAGTACAATTTCCTAAACTGTTAAAATTACAAACTTTGATCAGCCATAAAATGGAATTGGGTTTGGAATAAATGGGTATCATTATCAGTGGTGAAAGGGCTGTTTACTGTAATGGGCAGGTTCACTGTTGAGAAATATTAACCTTCTAAGCATCAACTACATTTTTGTGGTACTTGAGAGCATGCCCAACTTTACGAATAGGATTTCAGCTCATTCACATGTTATCTCCACTGAGCCCCAAAACAATCTTGGGAGGGAGCCCTGTTTTATAAAGGAGTCACTGGAGATCCAATGATGTAGCGATGCTTACACAGCCGCTCAGTGTTTGAGATGGGAGGTCACCTTTTATTCACTCTGCCTCTCTGCTTTGGAAGAAGCCAACCAATAGCGGGCCTTCCTGCCACCCAGAGGGATATTTCCAAAATAGTTTTTAAAAGGTGAGGAAACAAATGTAGTTAGAAGTATTTAGCAGCTTAGTGGTGGCCTGCCTTTTGTGATGCCATATGACTCTCCTTCACGCAGTCTAGCCAGTCTAGGCCCGACTGGCCTTGTTACTATTCCTCACAGAGCATTTTCTGTCTTGCCTCCGTGACTTTTCACAGGCTGATTCCCAGGCCTAGAATGCACTTCCTTCTCTCTTCTATCTTTCAGTGTCCCTAATTTACTTCAAAGCTCAACTCAAGCATCCCCTTTTATATGAGGCCTATCCTGATCCCTCCAGCTACCTACTAGTGCCCTACTCTCAAAATTACTTTTTTGTATTTACATACCTACAGATTGTTTCCCCTGACATAATGAAAGCTCTTTGAGGGTGAGGACTGTTGTATCCCCAGTACTCGGAACAGAACCTAAAATATAGTATGTATTCTTTTCCCTAAACGCTCCCCACTGCCTTCTTTCCCTATTACTGTTGAGAGCGATACTGTCCTCTCTGTCCCTTAGGTTCACAACTTAGGAGTCGTCCTGGCCTCCTCTTATGTCTGACACCCCCCCCCCCCCCGTATCCAACCTGTTGCCAAGGCCTTCTGATTTGACTTTTGTAATCTTTCCCATGTATGTCCCCTTCTCTCCTTTGATGCTGCCTCCACTCTGGTGTAGGCCCCCATCACCTCACCCTTGGACTATTGCAAAAATCCGTTGGAGGCGGGGTCTGTCTGCCTCCACTCCCTCCCTGCTCCAGTCCATCACCCATTCAGCCAACTAAAGTGTCACCCCCCCCCACTCAATAAACTCTCAAGGCTCCTTGTTGCCTCCAGGATCAAATACAAAATGTTCTTTCTGGCATTCAAAGCCCTTTATAACCTAGCCCCCTCTTTACCTTTCCAGTCTTCTTACGCTTTACTCTCTGCCATATATTCGTCAGTCCAGGAACACTGGTCTCCTGATACAAACAAGATATTCCATCACTCATCTTCTGGGCCTTCTCTCTGGCTGTCTCCCATATCTGGGATGCTTTCCCTCTTCAGCTCTGACTACTGACCTCCCTTGTCTCCTTTTAAGTACCAAATACAATCCCACAATACAATCTGTTGGAAGTCCTCTTAATTCTAACCCCTCTTAACTCTGATGCCTTCCCTCTGGTAATAATTCCCTATTTATCCTGTATATAGTTTCTTTGAACATATTTGTTTGCTTGTTGTCCCCTTCATTAGACTGTGAGGACAGGCACTGTCTTTTGCCTCTTTTTGTATCCTTAGTTTTAGCACAGTACCTGACACATAGTAGGTGTTTAATAAATGTTTATTGACTGACTGACTAGGTGCTTAATGAATGCTTAATTGATCAGTTCTGTAGAGCTCTAATTTATTCTAGAGTTGTATAATATCACAGCTGGAATGGCTTGGGCCCTCACTACTGCAAGGTATCCCTTGTCTTCTTCCATAACTGATTCTCCATCTCACTCTCCACTCCACAACAGCTGATAGAAACTCCCTCTTATCCCTACTCTGTATCTCAAAACCAAGGCCAGCCCCTCCACTCGTATGCTTCATCCCATCCTTTCCCATCTCCTCTGGCAGATTTCCCTCACAGTTGTCCCATTTTTCCAATCAGTCTCTCCTATCTGACTTTTTTCTGTGTGACTCCTCCATCCTTAGTAATCCCTGATTTTACCCTGAAGCTTTCACCCTGAATTTCTCATCTCTTTCACAGCCAAACTCCTAGACAAAGCTGTCTGCTGTTTTCTCTGCTTCCTCTCCTCACTTTTCATACCAGTGTGATCTGACTTTTGACCTCATTACTCAACTGAAGCCATACTCTTCAAAGTTCCCAATAAGCCCTGAATTGTTAAATTGTCTTTTCTTAGTCCTTGTCCTTCTTGACTTCTCTGCAGTGTTTGACTTTGTCAGTTATTCTCTCCTTTCTGGGTTTTGGTGATATTGCTGGAGAATTAAACAGAACTACACATAGTTTGGGCCTTTGAAGGGCAGAGAGGGAGCTTACCACCCTTGCTCCAGAAGTGATTGGTTCCACTTTTTCAGAGCTCTATTTTTAAGGAAGGTTTTTCCTGACATCAAGCCTGTAGTTGGTGTCTAATGGGGAGACTTGAGGCAAAGAGGTCAGTTAGAAGAATATTGCCAGCCTCCTGATGTGAGGTGCTAAGGGCTCAAGCCAGATGGCGGCTGTGTGAGTGGAAAGATGGGGCACATGGGCCAGCTGATTGGCTGTGTAGGGGAGTGAGAGGGAGGAGCTGAGCGTGATGCTGAGCATGCAAACTTGAATGACTTTGAGGATGCTGGCACTTCCATTTGGGATAGGGAACTTCAGAAGAAGAGAAGTTTTGGAGCTATAATGATAGCTAGCATTGACATAACCCTCAAAGGTTTACAAAGCACTTACAAAAATGATTTCATTTGATCCTCAAAACAACCCTAGGACATAGGCATTGTTATTATCCCCATTCAGCAGATGAGGAAACAGAGGCAGACAGTGATTAGGTGACTTGCCCAGAGTCACACAACTAGTAAGTGTCTGAGGCCAGATTTGAGCTCAGCTTTCCCTGATTCTAAGTCCAGTACTATCCACCATACTACCGAGCATCTCTAAAAGGCATAGAGTTTTGTGTTGGACATGTTGAGTCTTGGATGCCTGGGGGAATCAGTCAGTAAGCTTTTATTAATCACCTACTACGTGCCAGGCACTGAAGAAGTTCACACTGTCCCGAATGAATTAGGAGATACGTCTCAGAAGGAATATTAGGGCTGTATATTTAGACCTGGAAACCTGCATGGGGATAATTGGAGCCATGGGAGCTGATGAGGTCACCAAAGGAGCTGCTTTAGAGAGAAATGAGAGGAGAGGCCAGGACAGAGCATTGGAGGACACACATTTAGGGAGTGTGACAGTGGTGAAGATGCTGCCAAGGAGACTGAGAACAAGCAGTCGGGAGAACCAACGAGGAGGAGTGGGAACCCAGAGAGAAGAGTCCATCCTATAGCAGAAGTTGATTAACAATGTCAGGTGCTACTCTCTGAGTGTCAGTAATGTTAAGGATTGAGAAAAGGCTGTTAGATTTGGCAACCAAGAGTTTGTTAATAACTTTGGAGAGAACAATTTCAATTGAACATTGATGTTAAAAACCAGATTATAGAGTTGAGAAGAGAGTGAGAAGAGGCACCAAGTATCAATAACTTTTTCAAGGATTTTAGCTGAGAAAGGAAGGAGGGTCATAGAATGATAGGTGGCAGGAATGATAGGGACAAGTGCAGAGCATTAGAGGACAGGAGAGAACCAGGTGAGTTTGTAGGTAGCAGAGAAGGAGCCATTAGATAGGAAGAGATGAAAACCTTTCTGATGGCCATCATGCTCCCGCCAAACCTTCTCTTCATGCTGACCACCACAGTTCCTTTACGGGGTCATTGTACCATCCTGGTTGGCGCCCCTGATGCCAGAACTGAACATTTTCCTCTGGGTGAGAGTTGACAAGATCAAGGCAAAGTGTCACTGGTACCTCCTTAATGCTGGGGGCTCTGTCTCTTTTAATGCAGCTAGGCACTGTGGCCTCATGCTACCACTGAAATTCATTAAAAGCCCAAATCCTTTGTAGAACAAGTGACTGACTACCAGTCGTTCCTACATCACTTTGTATTGGCAAAGCTGATTTTTGAAAACCCAAATGTCAGAGTTTACATTACTCCCTGTGGAATTTCATCTTAGGAGACTGATCCCCTGCTGTAGCCCCACTACCTGTTGGCCCATTGCTACTTCAGAGTCACCATTTCCACAGCTGAACTCATCTTTCTCCCAAAACTTTCCCCTCTTCCAAACTTTCCTAGTTCATTGGAGGGTACTCCCAGTCACTCAGGTGTAGCAGTAAAGTTGTGAATGAAAAAGAAAAGAGGGTGATTGAAGCATTTTTTTAAAGAATGCATAAAACAGTCAGGTGTCAGGTTGTGCTCTTGTAGTTCTTGCTACTGAGGGAGACTGAGGCTGGTGGATCCCTTTAATGTAGGAGTTCTGACCTACCGTAGGGCTAAGTGTCCACATTGTCTGGGACCAATATGATGCACCCCCAGGAGAGGAGGGCTGCGTGACTGCCTACAGAGGCATGAACTAGCCTAGGTCAGAACAATGGAGCAGATTTGAACTTCCACAGCAGTCAGCCTTGAGATCAGGCCCATGAATAACTAATGAATAACTTCCAAAGATAGGAAGACCTATTCTCAAGAAATAAAATTTTCTTTAAAAGGTAAAAAGAATTCACAGGGAAGAATTCACAGAAGGAAGGCCAGATGGAAATAGAAACAAGCAAACAGCTTTGAAAGCCACATCGTTTTCAGCCATGTTATTATACCTACTAACTGTGACTTTTCTCCAAGGCTTTGTGCTGGGCCCTCTTTTCTTTATACTTTCTTACTTGGTGATATCATCAGTTCCCCTGGGTTCAATTACCAGCATCTCTGTGCAGATGATTCCCATATCTATGTAGCCAGCCCTTGTCTCTCTCTCTCTCCTGAACTAGTCATGCCTCACCAGCTGTCTTTTGGATGTCTTGAACTAGATACCCCAGAGGAATCTCAAACTCAACCTACCCTGAATTTAATTCATTATTTCCCCCCCAAACTTGCCTCTCTCTTCCATATTGCTGTTGAGAATACTGCTATCCTGTCACAGACCCACAACCTCACTGTTGTCTTTAGTTTCTCTCTCACGCCACATCTTTAATCTGTTGCCAAATCTTGTCATTTCTAATCCAGTCCAACCAATAAACCTTTATCTCGTGTCTGCTATGTGCCAGGCACTGTGCTAAGGGGATACAACTAATGCAAAGAAAGACAGTGACTGAACTCAAGGAACTTACGAGACAGCATCCAGAAGAAGGCAGGAAAGAGTGGAGGGGGAATGGGAAATGGGATACCAAGGGGCAAACATCTTGGTCCATGGAGTTAAAACCAGGCAAAGCAGCAGATGCAGATCGGAGTAAGCTGAGGAAGTCTAGCTTCTGCCCTCCATAAAGGAAAGCATTGGAAGGAGTTTGGCATCCCCTCCTCCACCTCTTCAGAAGGGAGAGGAGGTTGAGGGAGGCGGTATAAGTCAAGGTTTGAGTTGGCAGCATGGTGATGAGATTAGAGGTGATGGGCTCCTTTACAACCTGATACATGTCTCCTCTATACTTGCACATCTGTTCCCCTAGTCCAGGCCTTTATCACCTTTTACCTGCACTAATGCCATAGGCTTTGGTTGGTTCCCTTGCCTCAGGTCTTTATCTAGTCTCATCCTTTCTCCATTTGGTTGTCAAAATGGTTGTTTCTAAGGTGTAGGCACTCCATGTCACTTCTCCCACTCCCTCTACCTCTGCCTGCTCCTCATTGAGCTCCAGTGGCCCCATGTTACCTTCGGGATCAAATATAATTAAAGCCCTTTTTCCCCTGGATCCTTCCTACCTTTCCGATGTTTTTTATACTTTGTTTTCCACTTAATCTACGATACAGATGCAGTGGCCTGCTCACCAGGGCACTTCATCTCCCATTTTTGCAGTGCCTTTGTATTGGCTATCCGCTATGCCTGAAATGCTCTGTCCTTTCACTTATACCTCTCAGTTTCCCATTATTATTTTAAGACTCAAATACTAGACTTAATACCACCCCCAACTACTAGTTTTTTCTCCTCCCACATATGCATATGTTGCTCTGTATGGATCTCGTCCACACCTACTTATCTATATGTTGTCTTTCCCTGTTAGAACATGAGCTCCTTGAGGACAAGGACTGTTTTGCCTTCCTTGTATCTCTAGTTCACTACATGGCCATTTGTCAATGTTTAATAAATAAATACACTGACAAACCGACCAGCCTTCCGAGATCTTTCTGGATTCTGCTCTGTTGTTTACTGTTAGTTCTCCCACCCAGCTTAGTGTCATTTGAAAATTTGCTGGGTATATCCTTTTTGCCTCTATCCAAGGCACTAATAGAAATGGGACACAGACTGGGGATGGCACAGACCCCTGGTGCACACTGCTGGAGATATGCTGCCATCTTGGCGTTGGTTCAAACATTATTGATGCCTTCTGATTCCACGGAGTCTTCAAGCAGTTCTGAATCTAGTTGGATTCTAGTCCAGGATTCTTAACCAAGAGTCCATGAACTCAGAAAACCCCATATTTGGATCATTATATTTCTTTTTTTTGTTTGTTTAGTTAAATTTTATGTTTATTTTTAGTTTATATAATTCATTTCCACAAGATTTTGAGTTACAAATTTTCTCCCCATCTTTCCCCTACCCACCATCCCAAAACATCGATCCCACTGTATACCCCCTCCCCCAGTCTGCTCTCTCCTATATCCTCCCCCATTCCTCTCTACCTTTCAGGTAGGGCAAGATGGATCTCCATACCCTAGTGCCTGTATATCTTATTTCCCAGTTGCATGTAAATAATAATAATTATATATATATATATATATATATATATATATATATATATATATATATATATAAAATGTAAAATATTTGATTTTAAAACTTTGAGTTCCAGATTCTTTCCCTTCCTCCCTCATCACCCACCCTTACTAGGAAGATAAGCAATTCAATATTGGTTGTACATGTGTAGTTATACAAAACATTTCCATAGTGGTTGTATTGTGAAAGACTGACTATATTTCCCTCCATCCTATCCTGCCCCCTACTTGTTCTATTTTCTGCTTTGACCCTGTCCCTTTACAAGAGTGTGCTTCTAACTAGCCTCCCTCCACAACCTGCTCTCCCCTCCATGCATCCCCTTTCTCATCCCCTTCCCCCTTACTCTCCTGTAGGGCAAGATACCCAATTGAGTGTGTATGTCATTCCCTCCCTAAGCCAAATTCAATGAGAGTAAGGTTGACCCATTCCCTTCTACCTTCTGTTCTTCCCCTCCATTATAACAGTTATCCCTTGCCTCTTCTATATGAAATAATTTACCCCATTCTGTCTCTCCCCATCTCCTCTCATTATATTCCTCTCTCACCTCTCAATTTCACCTTTTGAATATCATCCCTTCCTATTCAGTTGATCCTGTGCCCTCTATGTATACCTGTACACATATATACACACACTCACATATGTATTCATATACACATATAT
>CM053582.1:56035386-56062300 GCA_028627135.1 Pseudochirops cupreus | reverse complement strand
CTTCAACTATCTTCATACTGAGAAAAGTTTCATAAGTTACAATTATAATTTTTCCATGTAGGCATGTAAATAGTTCAACTTTGATAAGTTCCTTATGATTTTCTTTCCCTGTTTACCTTCTCATGCTTTTCTTGCTTCTTGTATTTGAGTGTCAGATTTTCTATTCAGGTATGATTTTTTCATCAAGAATACTTGAATGTCCTCTATTTCATTGAATAACCATATTTTTCCCTTAAACACCATACTCAGTTTTGCTGGGTAGGTGATTCTTGGTTTTAATCCTAACTCCTTTGACCTCCAGAATATCATATTCCAAACCCTTCAATCCCTTAATGTAGAAGCTGCTAGATCCTGTGTTACCCTGATTGTGTTTCCACAATATTTGAATTGTTTCTTCTTGGTTACTTGTAAAATTTTCTCCTTGATCTGGGAAATGGAACCTGGCTATAATATTCCTAGGATTTTTCTTTTGGGGATCTTTTTCAGGAGGTGATCAGTGAATTCTTTCAATTTCTATTTTGCCCTCTGGTTCTAAAATATCAGGGCAGTTTTCCTTGAGAATTTCTTGAAGGATGCTTTCTAGGTTCTTTTTTTGATCATGGCTTTCAGGTGGTCCAATAATTTTTAAACTATCTCCCCTGGATCTGTTTTCCAAGTCAGTGGTTTTTCCAGTGAGATATTTCACATTGCCTTCTATCTATTCCTTTGTTTGGATCTGTTTGATAGTATCTTGATTTCTCATAAAGTTGTTAGCTTCCATTTGCTCCAATCTAATTCTGAAGGAATTACTCTCTTCAGTGAGCTTTTGAAATTCTTTTTCCATCTGGCAAATTCATCTTTTTAAGGCGTTCTATTCCTTATTGGCTTTTTGGGCCTCTTTTACCATTTGAGTTAGTCTGTTTTTTAAGGTGTTATTTTCTTCCATCAGGTTGTTGACTCTCTTTTCTTGATTTTCTTACATCATTCTCATTTCTCTTCCCAATTTTTTCTCCACTTCTCTTACTTGATTTTCAAAATCCTTCTTGAGCTCCTCCATGGCCTGCAACCAGTTCATACTTTTCTTGGAAGCTTTTGGTGCAGGAGTTCTGACTTGGTTGTCTTCCTCCAGTTCCATGCTTTGATCCTTTTTGTCCCCCAAAATAAATCTAAATTTATATTGCTGTGCTTGTTTTGCTTCCTTTGCTTCCTCATGTTGCTAGTCAATTACTTGACTTTTGAGCTCTTTGCCACAGTAGAATTCTGCTTCCAGGGGGGAGAGCTTTGTCCCAAATTGCTGGGGTTTTCACAGCTGCCGGAGCTATTAGGAGGGTGCTGTCTCTGCAGCCCCCACAAACTCTGGCACACTGGTCATACACCTCAGGACCCCTACCCAAGATCGTGATCCAGATCCAGGCAGGTTAAAGCAAGAGTGATTACCCCTCTGAATGTTTACTTGGCCACCCCACAATCTGCAGGCCAGGAGCTCTGAAGCAGCCACATGGAGGTGGCTACAGGGCTGCTGCACCTCTGCTACTTCTAGTTCTGGGGGCAGGGGTGGGACCCGCTCCTCCATTGCACCCCCATTCCAACAGAGTTCTGCATTGACCTCTCACTTTGTCTTTGGCATTTATGGGTTCATAATATAAATCACCACTGCTGCTGGTGATCCACTCTCCTGAAGTCCTCTGCAGCTGCTGGTCGGGGCTGCCCTGGGGCTAAAACCATGGGCTCATATGGGGCTGGTCTCGGCTCCCTGTGTGCTGTGATGAACCCTTCCTGTCTGCCTGCCGAGTTGCCTTCAGTGGAAGATTTGTTTCTCTTTGTCACTCTGTGGGTTCTGTAGCTTTAAAATTTGTTTAGAGTCATATTTTATAGGTATAGGTATTTGAGATGGATATGGGGGGAGCCATGGAGTTTTCCTGCTTCTATGCCGCCATATTGGCTCTGCTCCCCATTATATTTCAATATAATTGTTTTCCTTTGTAATACTATGTATTTTGTTTTATGCTTTTAAAAACATCATTCTTAGAAAGGATCCACGGACTTCACCAGACTGCCAAAGACACAGAAGATACAAAAAAAGTGAACCTCCTATTTAGTCCATGTTTCTCCACCTTATTCATACAAATAGGATGAGAGAAATTAGCCCCAACTTTCTTAAAATCTAGGTGAATTTATAAGCACAGCATACCTCTCATCTCCTTGTTTAGTAATCTTGTCAAAAAAGGCAGAGGTTACTCAGCTATAACCTGTTCTTGAGGAAGCCCTGATTGCTCTTGGTGATCACAGCTTCCCTTTCTGTGTGTTTGCCTACCTTCTTTTTGAGGTTCTGTTTTGAAATTTTTCTAAGAATCAAAGTCAAGCTCATGAGCCTTTGCAGACTCTGTTTTCTGTTTTCTGGAATTTAAGACGATACTTATATCAGTCTTATGGCACTTCTCTTGTTTTCCATGATCTTTCAAAAAACTCACTGGCAGTAGCTTAGCCATCACATCAGCCAGTTATTACAGTGCCTATGGAAGTCATTCATCTGGCGTAGCTAACCTGATTTCATCAAAAGCAATTCCCAGTTAGTCATTTTTGTTTTGTCATTTCCAGTACAAATGTCATTCTCCATGGCAGAGAACACAGAAGTGAAATAATAATGGAGAAGTTGTGCTTTCTCTCTGCCGTCAGTTATAATTTGTCCTGTCCAGTGGGAAGAATACCTCATCCCTTTTGGAATTCTCCTTGTTCTCCCAGTACAGCTAAACAGGTCTCTTTGAGGTCCTAGCTACACTTACCACCTTGTCTTGTTCTGAACTTTGGCATTCTGGATGCTGTTATTTTTTCTTTTTTATTAATTTATTTTTAATTTGCAACATTTATTTTTATAAGATTTTGAGTTCTAAATTTTCCCTCCCCTTTCTTTCCTTCCCCCCAAGATGGCATGCAATCTAAGTTTTACATGTATAAACATAATAAATATATTTCCACATTAGTCATGTTGTGAAAGAAGAATCAGAACAAAAGAGAAATACCATGAGAAAAGAAAAAACAACCAAAAAAGGAGAAAATAGTGTCCTTTGATCTGCATTCATACTCCATAGTTCTTTCTTTGGGTGTGGATAGCGGTTTCCATTACGAGTCTTTTGGAATTTAGATCCTTGCTTTGCTGAGAAGAGCTAAGTCTATCAAAGTTGGTCATCACACAAAGTTGCTCTTACTGTGAACAATGTTCTCCTGGTTCTGCTCACTTCACTCAGCATTAGTACATCCAGATCTTTCTAGGCTTTTCTGAAATATGCCTGCTCATCATTTCTTATGGAGCAATAGTATTCCATTATACCTATAAACCACAACTTGTTCAGCCATTCCCCAGTTGATGGGCATCCTCTCATTTTTAAATTCTTTGCTACCACAAAAAGTGTTGCTACGTTTTTGTACATGTGGGTCCTTTTCTCTGTTTTATGATCTCCTTGGGATACAGACCTAGAAGTGGTATTGTTAGGTTAAAAGGGTATGCATAATTTTATAGCCCTTTGGGCATAGTTCCAAATTGTTCTCCAGAATGGTTGGATCAGTTCACAACTCCACCAGCAATGCATTAGTGTTCCAATTTTTCCACATCTTCACCAATATTTATCATTTTTCTGTTTTGTTATGTTAGCCAATCTGATAGTTATGATGTGGTACCTCTGGATGCTGTTTTTCAAGGACTGTATCGTGCTCTTATTCATCTTCTGTTACCTGGCCTTCTTTCTATCTCTGCATTTCTTTTAAAAATCTGAGTGGGGGAGTGAGTTAGCTGTACATCTGCATCACTCGCCTTAGACAGTTCCTGTTTACTTTCCATGGAAATGAGTCTCATTTGTGTCTTTAGAATTTCGTTCAGGGGAATCTTCCACCCTTTTGGCGGTGTGTGCGGGGGGAGACTTTATCTTTAGAATGGCAAATCAAGGAACCCAACCTAGCTTTCTCCTTGATCCCTTTGAAAACTGCTTTTTTTCCTTCCTGGAGGAGAAGGCAGAAAAATTCTAGGGTGTCTGTTTGACTGTGCCCAGATTTCCTTTCCTTCTCTATCACAAACTCTAGGAGGGAATATTCACTTCCCTCCAATGACTGGTTCCTCCCTGTGAGTAAGAATCAGATGGAGCATGGAATTTCCCTTTTTTAGTTCTTCTGCCTTTGGAAAGAGGAAATGATTGCTGGGGCTGAGGATGAGCTGCTCTGCTTTTAGCAGACAGAGCTCTGGCAGATGACTGGAGGAATGGAGTCCTTCATTTTCCAAATCTGCAGGTTCTTTCTGTCCAGGAGTTGTGTATCAGGTTCTGAAGACAATATCACATTTATTTCTCTATCCATGGGCCTCCATTCAAATACTCTCTGCCATGCTTTACCCCTATAGTTTCTGGATATCCTTATAAGAGTGGTCCTTTTAAATGCTCCCTTTCTCTATCCTGTTTCTTTTAAATAAGGTATGCCCATCCAGAGCCATAGTCACCATGGGTTTCATCCTCCTGAGTTCTAGGAGGTCAAATGCTCCTCCTTCCATTGAAGATTTTGAATTCCTCTTCTTTGTATGTACTCTCTCTGTCATCTAGCTTGTATCTTACAGCAGTCTTCTCTCCCTCATTCTTTCTGGTCTAAAGCCCTGTTGATTAGATTTGTAAGATACCCAGAAAATACTTTTTTTACTGACCTTAGTTAGATGTATTCCATCTCTAGCCAGAAATGTGTCGTTCCTATACTTGAAGTTTGGTCCGGAAGTCCAGATTGCATTCTTATATAGCTGTTCACTTTTCAAATTAATTTTGCTCTTCTTTATCCCTTGCCTTTAGCGGCTAAGAGTGAGGAAAACACAAATTGCACCCTTATGGTCTTCAGTTTCTTTGCCCAAGACTTCATAATCGTTGGCAATGCTTTTTGGCTTCCTTCTGGCAGTGGTGTTTGTGTCTACATGGATCACCAGAAATAGGGAGATGTCTTCAGGGGCTCTCTGTTATGTCCTGGATATGTGCCCTGCAACTGCAACCTCTCTAGCATTGATGTTTGGGCCACAAACAGCTGCCTCATTACCCCAAGCAAGGAATTAGCAATGGCTCTTGTACCTCTCTTGTTCCTTTGTTCCTTCCTGGATCAAGTGTCACTTGAGAGCTTCTGGGACTCTAATATAACATTCTTGGGAGCACAAGCAGATTCCTCCTCAGAGGTGCACCTAGCTAGCTCCCTGCTCCTCCAGGAAACCTTATTATATGCCTTTATACTCAGATTGTACAGGGCCGTTCTCCTTCCTTCTCCAGTATCATGACAATGATCAAGTCTCCCTTCATGTCATTATTTTTTTTACTGCCATTGAGGTCTTCTATTTCCTTTAGGAAATCCCTTGTCTCTAATAACCTTAAAGTGTGAAAAGGTGCTCTGATCCTTACTGCCTTTTCCTCCAGGAAGGAAGTTGCCCATATATACTTGGAATACAGATAACAGTGAATCAACTATGGCAGCAGTGCAAACATCATGTACTAGATGCCATTCACTTCATCATTTATCCTGTTATCTATTTGTTAAAATCTTCAACCCTGACCTTAAGTGCCTGGTTAAAATTTAAACAACTAATATGACCTCAGTAACTGGAAAACTCACTCAACTTACCTTTTAAAGTTTCACCAACTACACAGCCGTATTCCACCTCTCACTCAACCTTGCCCCCAAGAGGTAGTGGGAAGAAGGTTGGGTTTAGCATCAGATTGCCTGGGTTTCAATCCTAGCTCTGTTGTACAAAGCCTTGACCTTTGTGAGGAGTGAAAAAACAGAGACAGAGTTTTCTGGGTAATTAATAATCAATTTATTAATTAGGCTAGCTAATAATCAAGTGTTTTCTCTCAATAACCAAAGACAAAACCGTAGAGACACTGAATAGTTTAAATACCTTTGAAAGAACAATTAACGAGGGGGTAGACATTTATGTGAGGAGGTGGACTAAAAATTTTCAGCTCCTCCTGCTGAGAACTTGGCTTGAGCATGAGATTTGGCCGTAGCCAGGAATCTGGACACAGTAATCTATCTCCACCCAGACTACTCTGGTTTGTTTTCTCCTTCATGAGCTGGGTCACCTTAAACTCCAGTAAGGTGCAAGGATGTGGGTTTATTCCCTCAGGGCGAGAATTTACCTAGATTAGGATCTGTTTACACTTCAAACCAGAAGAAGTAAAATCTCCTAGTTGGGTTTGCCGCCTGCCCAAGATTGAGGAGCATGGACCACAAGCATTAGGGAAGTCTCCCCTATCAGCCATGCCCTTCAGAGACTAGCTGACTGACCAGGGGCTGACCCCTGAATGAGGAAATACAAGGCCTGGATCCTAATTAATAATGGCTTCTTAATACGATAGAAAAAGATCATTTCTGTTACCTTGGCACAGTCTCTTGTACTCTCTGTCCTTCCATTTTCTTCAAAATGAAAGGATTGCCTAGCCGACCTCCTTGATTCTTTCCAATTCTGTATTTAAGATCCTGTGGTCCTTCTTGTTTCACCAGTTGGCCCCACCCACTAATGCACTCAGTTTGCTTTGTGCTCAATCACTTACCCCTTCTTACATATCTTCCGTTATTTCCCTCCTGTCTTTCCAGTCCTCTCATACCTTTTTCATCCAGTGGTACTGGACTCCTGACCCTTGTCTTTCACTCTGGGCATTCTCTGGAGCTGTCCTCAAGCCTGGAATGCTCTCCCTCCTCTGCTCTGATTAATTGACCTCTCAGGCTTCCTTTGAGTCACAACTCACATCCCTCCTACGGGAAGCCTTTCCCAACCCCTCTCCATTCCAGTGCTTTCCTTCAGTTCAGTATTTCCTATTTATCCTCCATGTAACTTGCTTTGTATATATTGGTTTGCGTATTATCTTCTCTCTTAAATTTAAACTCCTTGAGGACAGGAGCTTCCTTTTGCTTTTTTTTTTGTATACCTAGAGCTTAGCACAGTGCTTGGCATGTAGTAGGTGCTTAATAAGTGTTTATTGCTTGCTTGTCTGTTTGATCTTGCTTTGATCTTGTTTGATCCTTTTCTTTCTTGAATTTTCTTCTTGTTCTCTTCTCTGATCCTCCCAGATCCTCCTAATCTTTTTATAGACTCCTTCATTGTTCCTGAACCTGCTTTTCTTTCATCCCAGAAGTAGAATCTGGACCAGTATCTCAGACACTTACTAGCGATGTGACTCTGGGCAATTCACCTTTGACCTTTGTTTCCTCATTTGTAAAATGGGGATTATAATAGCACTTATTTGCCAGGGTTGTTGTGAGGATCAAATGAGATCATATTTGTAAAGTGCCTGGCACATAGTAGGTCCTTAATATATCCTCCCTCCCTCTCTCCCTTTTTTCCTTCCTCCAGTCTTTCTCATTTCCTTTCCTGTTTCTCTCACAGAAGTTGTAAATAGAATCACTGTACTATTTTGTTGAGGAAATACAAGGAGAAATCTCACCTGCTTTCTTAGTGGTCAGGCTACCTAGGATTGAACCTGGTGTGTGTTAGTGCAACACTAGCCAGGGAGAAGAATTTCTTTTTGTCTCTGTCTGGAAATTACCTATGCAATTGTTTTGCTTTTGTCCAAGTTGAGCTTTGAAGTTGTGGTTTTAACAAATTGCTCCAGTTGAGTCTCAGTGACAAAAATGGCATAAGAAATCCTTTGCTGGTGGCTGGCACTCAGCCACTGCTTGCAGTGGGAATTTTCATCAGCCCTGTGGGTGAATTCAGACTGGCAGGGCACTTACGTATCAGGGATCATGAGAGCCTCTACCTGCAGTAGTGTGTTCTTCCCATTCTAGAAGCAGATCTCTCTTCTGGAGAGCTTCATGGAAAGCCTCTTGGCATTCTCCATTTTATCCAGTGATTGGAGCATCACTTGCTAGGTCTTCTGGTTCAGCTCCTTCTTTGTTCATTCGTTCCCCTCCCCCAGTGTGAGACACTGGGCTAATTGGCTTGTGGTCACTGGTCTTTAGTGCTACATGCCTTTGATAGTTGCGTTGAGTAATATTCTTGCCCTTCTGCAGGCCAGGGTTCAGCCCATCTCTCTGAGGTCCAACTTATCAGGGCCAGTGTCATACTAGATGGGCTGGAAAGGTAGCTCAGGCTCTGTGCAGCCTCCAGAGACAGTACCACTATCTGTGATACTGCATCTGGGTACAATATGGGAATGGGGTCTGAAATGCCTTTTTCTACTTCAAGCTCTTCTCTCCTGTAGTTGAGAGGTCCCCCAGCCTCTGGATCACATCTATGCCTGATGATGGGTAGAGATGGAACATTTGTATAAAATGCCAGAGCCAAATCGAACCTGCCTGCCACCCTTCCTTTTTTACCTGCAGCAGGCAGAGCTCCCCTGGGACCCTGCCCCCAGGTCCAGAATGCAGGGGGGGTGTGAGGAGAAAGTAATGCAAGTTTACCCAGCATTCATGAAGCACCTTGGTACTAAGGACTGTGCTGGGCCCTGGGCAGACAAAGACAAAAACAAGACAATCCTGGCCTTCAAGGAGCCTGCATTCTGCTGGGCTAATATCTCATGGGCACAGCTAAATAGAAGGTATGTCCAGAATCAATCCCAAGTTACTGAAGAAATGTGGAAAGGCTTCTTGAAGGAGAAGTAAGGGCTTGTACAAGAATCAGCAAGTTGGCCAGTGGGGCTTGACTGGGGCAGAGTGAGTGAGACAGAGTCCTTCAAGGTAGTCTGGAGCTAGCTTGTGAAGGACTTTAAAGTGCCAGGCCAGTAAACTGGCAGGCTTTTGTATTAACAAGCTGGTTCAAATAATAATGACCTTGAGGCAAGTCCAGTTAGGGTCTAGTAGGGATTCGAAACTCTAGTATAGTCCTGGAAGTACCAGCCCCAAATGTGGATAACAGTAGAAAAGAGCTGGGACTCCCAGCATGATGAAGAAAAGCTTTCAGGAAATAGCAGCTTGGTCCATCTTATTTGGGCTTCTTGGCTATCTTGGTGCCACCCAACATCCAGGGGAGCCTTTCCCACATGCTGCTGACAGATGCATTGCTTTACATGCAGCATACACAGCATATGCTCCCTGTTTTCTGTCTGTACTAAGCAGGCCTCTGCTCATCCCTGAGACAACTGCCGTGTTTGCAGACAACAGATGGGAAGAGCTTAACAACTGGCAAGCAGCCCCAGGCGAGAAAAGGAGCATGGGCTGCCAACACCAGAGCCCTGAGTGCTGGACTGGGCCTTTTGGGTCATCTAGTGTGGCCTCTTCATTTTATAGATGAGGAAACTGAGGCCCGGAGTCACACAGTCCTATGACGTAGAGTTGGAATTTGAATTTGTTTCTGCTGACTGAATACAGTGTACTTCCCATTCTGAAGAAAATAAAACGTTTTCAAGTCTAAGAGCTATTAGGTGGTTTTGCCAAAGCACAGAAAAAAGAGAGGAAATAGTTAAACCAAACAAAATATTGAATGTAAGCCTTCAAGCCAAACTGGCCACTTTGCCTTTATGACACTGATGACTAGGGCAGGCTGGCCCCTTCTTCATGCCTTGGGGTTTTCTCCTGGCATTTTTGTTTTATTTTTTATTTCACCTTTAGTTCCTACGGGTTTTTGTTTTTAAATTGCAAGTATTGAAAGTTTCCCCTAAGCCTGCATTGGGATTCCAGTTGTCTTGACTCCCGGGATGCCTCAGCTTATTTTCGTCTTACTCTTGGTGAAAAATCTACATCCAGATTAGGCTCATCTGACTTTTCTGAATACCTGCCCCATACTAGACCCCTGTGGCAAAGCAGAGAAGGCTGCAGCCACTTTCTGTTTTCTTGGAACTTTGAGGTAGCCACACCATCATCCAATGTAAATAATAATGATGATAGTAGTGTACCAATGGCAGAGCTAAGATGGTGGGTTAGAAGCAGGAAATTCCATGAGCTCCCACCACAACCACCTCCAGTACCTGTAAAATATGACTCTAAACAAATTTTAGAGCAACAGAATCCACAAAGTGATGGAGAGAAACAAACCTCCCACTGAAGGCAGCCTGGCAGGCCAGCAGGAAGGTATCTATTGCACCAAGCTGGGAGCCAAATGCAGTCCTGCATGAGCTACTTGGTTCTGGGCCCAGGGTGGCCCCAACCAGCCACACAGACCAGCCAGAGCAGACTTCAGGAGAATGAATCACCAGCAGCTGTGGCAATTTTCAGACTTCTCAACCCATAAACACCAAAGAGAAAGTAAAAGATCAGTGGGGAACTCTGTTGCAACTGGATGACAGAGGAGCACAGTTTGGCCCCAGCCCCCAGGGCAAGAAGCAGCAGAGGTGTGGCTGCCTCCAGAGCTTCTGGCCTGCAGGTCATAGAGGGACCAAGCCACCATTCAGAGGGTAATTGCTCTTGCTTTGATTTGCTTGGATCTGGATCACGGTCTTGGATGGTGGTCCTGGGGTGTGTGGCAGTGTGCCAGAGCTTGTGGTTCTAGAGAAGGCACCCTTCTCAGACCTCTTAACAACATTTGAAAAAACCCCAGTAATTTGGGACAGAGCTCTCCACTCTGGAAGCAGAGTTCTACTGTGGCAAAGAGCTCAAAAGCCAAGTAATTGGCTGGCAAGATGAGCAAGTGGATAAAGCACAATCAGACCATAGAATCCTTTTTTGAGGACAAAAAGGATCAAAACATGGAACCAGAAGAAGTCAACAAAGGCAAAATTCCTGTGTCAATAGCCTCCAAGAAAACTATGAAGTGGTTATAGGCCATGGAAGAGCTCAAGAAGGATTTTGAAAATCAAGTAAGAGAAGTGGAGGAAAAATTGGTAAGAAAAATGAGAATGATGCAAGAAAATCATGAAAAGTGAGTCAATAG
Organism: Pseudochirops cupreus; assembly: GCA_028627135.1. Lineage (NCBI taxonomy): Eukaryota > Metazoa > Chordata > Mammalia > Diprotodontia > Pseudocheiridae > Pseudochirops > Pseudochirops cupreus. Next base: position 56,051,505 of record CM053582.1, on the reverse strand, counting down.
CATGCTAAAGGAGACCTAAAAAAATACAGAAGAAAATAACACTTTAAAAAATAGACTAACTCAAATGGCAAAAGAGGCCCAAAAAGCCAATGAGAAGAAGAGTGCCTTAAAAAGTCAAATTGCCCAGATGGAAAAGAAATTTCAAAAACTCACTGAAGAGAATAATTCCTTCAAAAATTAGATTGGAGCAAATGGAAGCTAATGACTTTATGAGAAATCAAGATACTATAAAAACAGATCCAAACAAGTGAAAAAATAGAAGGCAGTGTGAAAAATATCATTGGAAAAACCACTGACCTGGAAAATAGATCCAAGAGACATAGTTTAAAAATTATTGGACTATCTGAAAGCCATGATCAGAAAAAGAACCTAGAAATCATCCTTGAAGAAATTATCAAGCAAAATTGCCCTGATACTTTACAACCAGAGGGCAAAATAGAAATGGAAAGAATTCACCAATCCCCTCTTGAAAAAGATTCTAAAAAGAAAACTTCTAGGAATGTTATAGCCAGATTCCAGAGCTCCCAGGTCACGGAGAAAATATTTCAAGCTGTAAGGAAGAAACAGTTTGAGTATTGTGGAAACACAATCAGGATAACACAGCATCTAGCAGCTTTTACATTAAGGGATCAAAGGGCCTGGAATATGATATTCCAGAGATCAAGGGAGCTAGGATTAAAACCAAGAATCACCTGCCCAGCAAAATGAGTATAATGTTTCAGGGGAAAATATGGTCATTCAATGAAATAGAGGACTTTCAAGCATTCTTGATGAAAAAACCAGAGCTGAACAGAAAATTTGACTCTCAATGTTAGAAGCATGAAAAAGTAAACAGGAAAAAGAAATCATAAGGAACCTATTAAAGTTCAACTATTTACATTCCTATGTGGAAAAATGATCATTGTAACTCATAAGACTTTTCTCAGTATGAGGATAGGTGAAGGGGGTGTATATGCATACATATGTATATTTGTTTATATAGGGGGTATATGTGTGTATAGATGATACATATGTGAGGGTTTGTATATAGGTATACATGTATATGTAGACAGAGGACACAGGATCAGTTGAATAGGAAGGGATGAGATCTAAAAAATAAAATTAAGAGATTGGAGAAGGAGATAGGGAGAGACAGAATGGGATAAATTATCTCATATAAAAGATACAAGAGAAAATTGTTACAATGGAGGGGAAGAGCAGGAAGGTGAAAGGGAATGCATCAACCTTACTCTCATTGAATTTGGCTTAGGGAAGGAATGACATACACTCTAAATTGGATATCTTACCCTACGGGAAAGTAGGGGGGAAGGAGATAAGAGGGGGTGGTGATAGAAGGGACTGCAGATTGGGGGGGAGGGTAGTTAGAAGCACATACTTTTGAAAAGGGACAGGGTCAAAGGAGAAAATTGAATAAGTGGGGGGCAGGATAGGATAGAGGGAAATATTGTTAGTCTTTCACAATATAACTGCTATGGAAATGATTTGTGTAACTACACATGTTCAACCTATATTGAATTGCTCGTCTTCCCAGTGGGGGTCAGTGAGGAGGGAAGAACGGAAAGAATCTGGAAATTAAAGTTTTAAAAACAAATGTTTTTAAAAAATGGTTTTTTACATGCAATTGGGAAATAAGATATACAGGCACTGGGATATAGAAATCCATCTTGCCCTACTAGAAAGTCAGAGGGGTGATGGGGGAGGATAATAAGAGAGAACAGATTGGGGGAAGGAGTATTAAGTAGGATCGCTATTTTGCAGTGAGAGGTAGGGGAAAGACGGGGAGAAAATGTGTGACTCAAAATCTTGTGGAAATAAATGTTGAAAATCAAAATAAATAAATAAATAGAGTTAAAATAAATTAAAAAAATAATGATGAATGGTAATAGCTTGGGTCTCTAGAAGAACTACTCACATTGTCATATATATACACCTATGTGTACATATCTATAGGCTAACAGGATTCTGAAAAGAACCTTAGAGATTGGAGTAGCAGAGATTTAAAGGAGGAAGGGCCCTTATAGGTCTTCAAGGACAATCCCTTCATTTTCTGGAGAAGGAAACTGAGGCTCAGAAAGGAGAAATGACTTGCCCCTGGTCATATGGGTAGGAAGTGCCAGAGCCTGGATTCGAATCCCTGTCTTCTGTCTCCATGCCCTGGTGCTCTCTCTCTGGCTTACTAAGTGCTTTATAAGCATTATTTCATTTGATCTTATAACAGCTTTGGGAGCTAGGTTCTGCAAGTTCTATGTCCATTTTGCAGATGAGCAAAGTGAAACCTAGAGAGATTGACTTGCCCCAAGCCATCTGACTCTGAAGTGGTAGAATAGGATTCAAAGCTGGGAATCTTGACCCCAAATCATCCCTCTTTCCTTTATTCTCTGCTGTCTCCCAAAAGGGGCACCTCAGTGGATAGAGCACTGGGCCTGGAGTCAGGAAGATCTGAGGTCAAATCCAGCCTCAGACACTTAACTAGCTGTGTGACCCTAGGCAAGCCATTTAACCCCTCTCTGCCTCAGTTCCTCATCTGTAAAATGGGTACACACTGGAGAAGGAAATGGCAAACTAGTCCAGTAAAAATTCTATTAGAATTGGTTACAGCTGAACAACAATCTCCTCTCAAAAGCCTACCAAGCCCACTAACAAAATCTATTTTGCTCTAGAGCTGAAAATCACCATAGATTTTCATAAACTGTCACAGAGTCTCATAACTGAAGGGCAGGCTGTTGAGTCTAATCCAGTGGTTCTCAAGCTTCCTAGTGTTGCGACCCTTTAATACAGTTCCTCATGTTGTGGTGACCCCCAACCATAAAATTATTTTCGTTGCTACTTCATAGCTGTAATTTTGCTACTGTTATGAATTGTAATGTAAATATTTGATATGCAGGATATATTTTCATTGTTACAAATTGAACATAACCCACAGGTCGAGAACCGCTGGTCTAACCTATACCTAGCCAACAACCCTCCCTCTGAAGTTTCTGCTTGAAAACCACCATGGAGAAGGGATCCTATGGGCCTGTCTTCCCGTGGCCCTGGGAGGGAGAGGTCCCTCTACCAGTCTCAAGTCACCTCCACTGAGGCTAGAGCATAGGAAGGTCATTGGGCTAGCTGTGGTTTGGTGCTGGGTGGAGACCCGCTCATACTTGGTGGTGAATACCAGGGGCTGGCTGAGAGGCTAGGAGGAAGACAGGATGTGCTGGAGCCCTTGGGCTTGGGCCTTGACTCTCCTTCTCTTGTGTTGCCAGTGTGCAAATATATATATACCCGTTGTGGTTCATAGGGCTTTTCCTTGGCGCCTGTGCAGTAGTGTGCTGCTAACTGTTTAGCAGCCACTTTTCTGGAGGAAAAATGTCCAGATGACTCCCTTTGAAGCTGAATATGTGTTAACACTTTTCTCAAGTTTAGAAAGCCACCAAAAACAAAACAATCACATCCTGATCTGCAGCATTTGCTGATTTTCCAGGTGTAAATGCTCACACTGAGCATTGAATCATTGGCTCTCACAAGCAGTAGTAGCTGGCTATGGGACACCCTGGTACCCAGGCCAGGTCCAGGTGTTCATGCTGCTTCAAAACCCTGGCAGGCTCTGCTTGCCTTGTAGGCGTTGAACTTCTTCCTACTAGTATAAGGTTCGAGGGGTGAGGGTGGGGTCCATCCCACTCCATTTGAACACAGAAGGTCCAAACTTCTGTACTGAATCAAGCCACCATCATCAACCAGAGGGTGTAGGCATCACAAGACCCATACCTCTAGTGAATCAATCCTTCCAAAAAAAAAAAACCCAAAAGGTTCAAGAGGTCAATGTGAAAGCAGCAAGTGTATTGGGATTGACTGAAAAGTCTGTCATGCCCTGTGGGACTTGGATGGAATCAGCAAGTCAGTTTGAAATCCCTCCTTCCAGTGGTGGAACACTTTCAGTCAGGCCCTTAAGAAGGAATGCCTTGAGGGAGAGGGAGGAGAGCCACTCTCCTGAGTGACCATTTCTCAATCTCCATGGCTGAATCTTCATCCAGGTCACACCTGGGTTAGCAGGCCTCTTTTCCTAGGCCCTCTTCTCTTCTCCCGTTATCATATTTTGCTTAGTGATCTCATCAGCTCCTGTGGAGTTATCTCTTTCTTCGTGATTCTCAGATCTGATTATTCAGCCCTAATTTCTCTGCTGACCTCTAGTTATGTATTTCTAGCTAACTGTTGAACATCTCAGACTAGATCCACCCCACATACTCTGACACTGACCTCCTGGACATCTCCCAACGACAGGCATTTTCCCTGGAGAATGCTCTCCCTCCTCATCTCTTCCTACTGGCTTCCTTGGCCTCCTTTGAGTGCCAGCTAAAGTTCTGCCTTCTACAGGAAGTCTTCCCCAGTAGATGTCTTAAGCTCAATATATCCCAAACTAAACTCATTGTCTTTCCCTAAAACCTTTTCCCCTTCCAGAAGTTCCTGCAGCATCATACTCCTAATCATCCAGGCTCAAAACCTGAGTGTCTTTACTCTTTCTCACACCCCATATACAGTCTGTTACCAAGGCCTATCAGTTTTATCTATTGCAGTAACCTGTTGGTTGGCCTCCCTGCCACAGATCTCTCCCTGTTCCAGTCTGTTCTCACTCAGCCATTAAAGGCACCTTTCTTTAAAGCACGGGTCTGACCATGTCGCCCCCTTGCTCAGTAAACTCCAGTGGTTCCCAGTCATCTCCAGGCTCAAATATAAAATCCTGTTTGGCTTTCAAAGCCCTTTATGATCTGTGCCTTCCACTCCTCTTTACAGTCTTATACCTTGCACCCTTCCACCCTCTCTACTCTGTCTGACAGTGGCCTCCTGACTGTTCCTCCTACGAGATCTGCCATTGCTCAACCACAGGCATTTTCCTTGGCTGCCCCCTCTCCCTGGAGTGTTCTCCCTTCTCATCTCTTCCTTTAATCCCAGCTAAAATTCCACCTTCTACAGGAAGTCTTTCTCAAGCCATCTTAATTCTAGTGCCTTCCCACTGCAAATTACTAACCATTTCACCTGTCTGAATCTTGTTTGCACACAATTTGCTTGTTGCCTCCCCCATTAGATTGTGAGCTCCTTGAGAGCAGAGACTGTCTTTACTTTTCTTTGTGTCCCAGCACTTAGCATGGTGCCTGGCAAATAATGACTCTGTATAAATGTTAGCTACATCATCATTATTATCATTACTTAATGACACTGGAAACCCACTAAATGTGTCCCCCCAAAATTCTATAACAACTTGAATGACTCTTACATAAAGAGATTGTCATGGCTATCGAGGATTTAGGCAGTTTTTATTTCCCCTTCCTCATTTCACAGAAGAGCAAACAGACCTCAGACACGTTGAGTTAACGTACAGCCAAGCAGGAGTCCTGCGCTGGCAGAGTTGGGATTTGAATCTCGAATCTTTTGACTCCAGGCCCAGCCCCCTTCACGCTCTTCCATGCTGTCATTCACAAAACAGTTCAAATTGAGTTTGGAAATCATTTTGTGTGTTATTTGAGATTATTCTCTGGTTCCAGGTTCCTGAACCCAGCAACACAGCTGTTCTCCTTTGTTCTTTCCTGCACTGGGTTTTCTGAACAACCATCTTGCTTCTAATTCCACATCTATTCCTGACATCTTGGAACAATTTACATTTTCAGAGCTTTGAGCAAAGGCACAAAAAAAATGCTGCCTTGGCTTTGATACTGGTTCCTTTATATCTGCGAATGCACAATTGCCATTATAATCTTTGTTTTCCTTTTCTCCCCTAGGACATAGGAATTGAAGAGAGAATTGGCTCAAACCAACTGGTCTTACCCATCTAACGTGCAGTTACTAATATGATACGATTAGTGGTGACACTGTTGGACTGTGGGTTTATTTATTCCAGGCTCTTTGCTGAATTGCACCACTTTCTCATTTATTTGCCTATTTGTTTTTAAGTTTCATTGGCAGCTTTTCCTTTTATATTCCATTATTTTTTTGTGTATGCTTCTCCCCCTTCTCATGAGTCTTCCCTCGTAATAAAGGAAAATAGCTAAACAAAATTTAAAAGGCCATGGTGTCTGACAGCATATGCAACTTCCGAGTAGCCCTTCACCTCTCACAACAAGGGCAATGGCCGTCTTTATCTCAGAACTGGTCACCATAATGATAGAGCGTTCATTTTTGTTGTGTTATTCTTTTGATCTTTGTGATATTGTTGTATATATTATTTTCTTGGTTCTGTCTATTTCACTTAGCATCAGTTCATACTTTTAGTTCTTCAAATTCCTTGTATTCCTCGTGTTTAATGGTACATGATTAAGTTATATCCCTATATCTTGTATTGTCTAGTCATTTCCCAGGTGATGGGTATCTACTTTGTTTCCAGTTCTTTGGTACCACAAAAAAGAATTGGATTACTTTCTCCACTTTGCTCCTCTTGGTAGAGATCTACACAACATCATTACATCAGTTGTTTGGCTCTGATTTTTTTGGCTGCTATAGTTGTCAAGCATAGAGCAATGGAGAATTCTTCATGATTGGTTTACTTTTTGAGTCAGTAAATAATCAGGCTCTACAACTACCCAAAGTAAATAGTTGAATCATTTTCAGAGGCATATTGAGGCAACGAGGTGGCCCCATAGTGCACAGAGCACCAGGCCTAGAGTCAGGAGGACCTGAATTGAAATGTGGCCTCAGCCACTCACTAGTAGTGTGACCCTAGGCAAGTTACTTTACCTCTGTCTACCTTGGTTTCCTCATCAGTAAAATGGGGATAATTATAGCACGTATCTCCCAGGGTTGTTGTAAGGATCAAATAAGATTTATAAAGTGCTTTGCAAACCTTAAGGTGTTAATATAAATTCTAGCTGTTATTAAGAATAATAAATTAAACTGGATCCACTGAACTGGGAGCTAAACTCCTGTTCTGTGCTGAACCCACCAACAGTGCATTGTCTAGAATAGATCCTGCTTCCAAGTTTCCCATTCGAATACATATTCTTAGAGTGGACTTGTTTTCTGAAATGTGTTGACTTTGAACAAAAGAAATGAGAGCTGCTGGAAAAGCAAAGAAGGGCAGGAGGATGATCGCTGGGTATACCTGCTTTTCCTCTAGGGCTCTTTTCAGCCTTTGGCGGTGCAATTTGTTCAGTCCTCAAAACATAATTGCCTTCCCCAGGGCATCATTCTTTCCAGCCATCTTTGGAGGGCTAGGCTGTTTTTAGTCATCTCGGATAGAGTTATTCTGTGTTCTGTGGATGAGTCACTACCCATGCCTGGAAGTCAAATGTTGATGGAAGCAGGCTCTCCAAAACCATAGGTTGTGGCTGAGGTCACATGATATCACCAAGAATTGAACTGAAATAAGGTTTATTCTCCATCAGCTCTTTGGCATTAATTTATTGGACGTGCTTCAACAAACCAGTGTTTGCACAGATGGCTCTATTTAGCCATTTGGTCACATCAGTTTACTCAGAAGTCAGTGGCCCTCTTATCAGGAGGGGAAAGTTTTTTCTTACCACAGGAGCAGCTAAGGCATCACAGCTCCAGAGCAGGATTTGCTTTCTATAAATTCTGAAGAAAGAGATTGGGGCCGGGAGCCACAATGAGCCAACCAGCCAGATTGGCCCCGTGCAAGAAAAGACTCCCTAGTAAAGGTCTCAGAAACTGATCTGGGCTTTTCGAAAAGGTGACAAAAGAATCTGAGTGGGGGGTGGGGTGATAGTAGTGGAGATTTCCTCTGGGATGACCTGGGAAGTCCCTTCTAAGACTAAAAGTCTGGTTCTGTGAACAATGGCCAATTGTCAAGACGGCCTTTTCAAAAGCATGTTATGTACCTGGGGAGCTCCAAACTGCTTGATCACTAAAGATCACTGATGGCCCCTGCCCTGCCCCTGTTTGGTGGTGGGGGTGGTGATGGTGGTCCTCTTTGACAGTGAAGGCCAAGTCACAACAACTCCCCACACCTAGTATTTTGGGGAAGAAGCTGAAAAGAAATGAGGTGATGATGCTTGACATCAAATCTCAGAGAGAAGAAGGAAGCCTTCATACCAATTGTGGATCAGGAAGCCCTGAGTTCCAGTTGAGACTCAGATGCTTCTGGTCATTTAGCCTCTGTCTACCTTAGTTTCTTTTTCTTTTCTTTGTTTTTTTAAACATTGATATTTGCTGAGTAGCTATAGCGAGAAGAGAGGTACAAACACTGCCCCTTCCAACTGGAGGTACACTCTGCTCCATCCACCTTACTCTGGTGTCTCAAGAAGCTTCTGCTCCCAAGCATTTACCACCCCCAAGTTCACCAGAGAACAGTCATTTCCTTTCTATACGGCCCAGCATCTTGGTAACAGGGTCAGTCTAGTGCTGGGCTGGGTCCCAGTTACTCCTTTTGGCTTGTGTGGCAGACTGGGCTTGGCTGTCCATGTACTTTGGCCTCCTTCACATAACACAGACATGAGTTACAGAGACATCCTATGCTTCTGTCTGCCTCAGTTTCCTCAACTCTAAAATGGGGATAATCATAGGGTTTTTGTGAGGATTCAGTGAGGTCCACCTGTAAAGCGCTTAAACCCAGGGCCTGGCACATAGTAAATGCTCATTCCCTTTCCTGCCCCATGAACGACTTATTTGTCCCTGATGAGCCCATCATTTGCCCAAACCTATGATTCAGTGGATCATAGGGGTGGAAAGGAATTTCATGTTCATCCACCTGCCCGCCCCCTCCTTTTTCAAAGGAGAAAAAAAGCCCAGAGAGGTGATGTCACTTAGCCATGGCTGTACAGGTATGTCCTTGGATGATCCAGCATGGAAACCCAGGCCCTTTGATCCCAAGGCAGGTATTCTTTCCAGAATGATTGATTTGCATGCTGTCAACACAGCTGGGCTAATAGACAATCATTTTGGAATCAATTTGACAGGCATTGATTAAGTACCTCCTGTACCCCGGCACCGTGCCAGCTCTGGGGATATAGAGACAAGTAGATTGGGAACACAGCTGTCAAATGTATTCTCCATATTGGTGAATGAAAAAATGGCCCACATTGAATTGTGGAGCCTGACTACCTAGAAGTCAACCTCAAAAATGCAGCAGATTCTGAAGTTGGCATCAGCTCAAGCCTGACAATGACAAGTGTCAATTAAATCAGCAGCTCAACAAATCAGCTCCAGTTTCCCCTTTTGCTCCAGAGGTTCAGTTGCAAAGACTCAGAGAGCTTCTTATCATTTTTTAGATAAAATGGAGGAGGAGGTTCTCATTTGATCTCTTTTAGTGTGCTCACTCCTCATGCAGCTGTCATGCATACCTCTGCTTAGTGTTCTGTCTGTTTTCAAGTGGGTTTATCACCAGGGAGGATACCAGACAGAATACTGAGTTACTTCAACACTTCAAGGATCTACAGTATCTTTTCCTCCATCCATGCAGATCACAGCCTCTCTACACCTTCGTCTAGATCAGCGGTTCTCAACCTATGGGTTGTGACCCCTTTGGGGGTTGAACAAACCTGTCACAGGGGTCGCCTAAGACCATAGGAAAACATATATTTCCGATGGTCTTAGGAACTGAGACACTACTCCTCTATCTGTCTCCAGGCTGGGTCTGCCCACATGCAGATATGCCATACGAGTATTAAAGGGTCAGGCATTAGGAAGGTTGAGAACCACTGCTCTAGATGGTCTTCAAGAGGCACTGTTGCCAAAATAGCTCCTCTTTCACTGGCCAACCTTGGGATGGTAATGAACCTCTCTGACTTTGCTAGGACATCAGAGACAGAGTCCACTGCCCATTGCGTACTCAAGAATTCCCTGCCTAGTGGGAAAGCACTGAGTCTTGCCTTGGAAGTCGTGGGTTTGGCTCCTGGATCTGTCATCTGCTGCTTCTGTGACCTTGGCCAGGTCACTTCCTCTCCCTGCCATCAGTTTCCTCCTCTGTAAAAGGAAGAGATTGGGTTAGATCAGGAGTTCTTAACTTTCAATCTTTGAATTTGCTTTTTACCATTTATTTTTAATTTTTAAAATATTTTGATTATGGTATTTTAATATCATTGGTTTCCTTTGCGGTCCTATGTATTTTATGTTACACAATTACAAACATGATTCTGAGAAGGCTTCCCCAAAACACCAAAGGGATTCATGACACAAAGAAAGAGAATTCCTGGACTAGATGCTCCAAATCCTCTGAAATTCAAGGCTTTTGGAGCTCAGTAGAACCTGCTGAAGACTGTGGGCTGCTAGAAAAAATGTTGACATTCCACCATCTCCTTCTTTTCATGATGATCCAAGAGTGATGCAGTGACTGAGGGATGAGGCAGAAACTTCATAGGAAGGGTCAGCAGTTTGATTTCCCAAATCAGTTCCTCCCCCCACCCCCACCCCCCATTGTCCTTAATGGATCCTAAGATGAAAGTCACTGTACTTTGTTTTGGGAGTCTGTCTCAAAATAGTTTTAAGAAGGTTTAGTATACCAATATAAGACACAGAGCCCATTAACATGATAGCAAAGCAAGCCTGCTTTATCAAGGGGATGTGCAGTGTGAAAGGTAGTTAAGGAAGATTGTTGGGCACCCCAAATTGGTAAAATTTGCCTGTTTTTTAAAGAGCTCTTGGTCCAACAGAACAGGTATTGGGGAAGGGGGGGGGGGAGTTAGCCTGCTGCTAATTCATGCTAGCGGGGCTTGAGGGAGTGGGATGGAAATTTCTGGGGAATTGGCCAGTAGTTGATATTCAAACTTCTTGCTGGTAGGAAAGGGCTTTGGGGCCATCTTCTTTGTCTGACTGATAGGATGACTCAAGGTTTTTGAGCTTGCCCTGGGCTTCTTTCTTTATTGGCATACAGCAACTATTGAAGTCATTACAGGGTCTCCTAAGTTTTTGTGTTTGCTTTGGTCGCCAGCTGAAAGTGGAATCTGGCTCCTTATAGTCAAGCTGTATGATTTCTCGAGGGAGGGTTTCCAATAATTCTTTGAATGCATCTTACTCCCCAGCACGTTCTCTTCAATCTGGTGACTCTGGCCTTCTGGCTAGATACTCCATCTCTTGACTACAGGTATTTTCCATGGCTGTTCCCCAGGCCTGGAACCCTTTCCTTTCTCTGCTCTGACTGTTGATCTCCTGGATTTGCTTTAAGTCCCAACTAAAATCCTATCTTTTACTGGAAACCTTCCCTAACCCCTGTTAATTCTAGTGCTTTCTCTCCCTTATTTTGTTTCTATCCTGTATATAGCTTGTTTGTACATATATGTTTGCTTGTTACCTTTGCCATTAGATCATAAGCTCCTTGAGGGTAGGGACTGCCTTTTGCCTCTTTTTATATCTCCACTGCTTAGCACAGAGCAGGCATTAATAAATGTTTGTTGTCCTGACCAACTTTTACTTAGGACACGGTCTTCAAGACCATTTTTTATGGCACAAAAAAGAAACATCTTTCACTCTACAGCCAAACCTGGTGATGAGTTTCTCTGCCCTAAAATTTAGCAAGGCTGGTCCTTATAAAATGGTCAGTTCATTACCAGGCCTATACTTAGAGCCTTTCCAGTTCAGTAGGATCTGCCAGAGCTTTTGCTCAGAGAAGGACTTCAGTGAAGGAAGGATATAATGCCTCACATTTATGTATCAGTTTGATGAATGAGATGCAGAATTCAGGAGATTACACTGAGGTTAAAGTCTGGCATTCTTAGGGGTAATATATATGTCTGCAAGAAAGTACATGAACTTGAAATGGTGAGGCATCTCCTCTCTTCCCCTGAATCAGAATCTGTGCTCTTTGAAGTCAGGAAATGTGGCAGCTTTCATCTGTTTCTCTCTAGCACCTAATGTGGTTCTTTGCACATAGTAGGCTTTTAATAAACGTTGACTCCTTTGCTGAATTTGCTTCTATAATATCAGATTTTAACACAGAAATGTAGTTGCAAGGATATGTATTTGTGCCTTATAAATTGGCAAACTTTTCTTAACTGGGAATAAATATCAAGCACAGGCTATTTTTCAGCATGTCAGGAAAGCACATGAGAAAGGAAAGGAAGAAGAGTGCTTGCATTTGGGCACCGCTTGGGGAATGCCGAGAAATTCTGGGCTGGTTTTTGATTCATCACAATGATCCTTCCCCACAACATAAGCATGGAGAGACTTGGGGGGGAAATTTTGATTTCAAACACAGAACTAAAACGTGTTTTTTTAACTTCTCGTGACCTGATAATGGAATTAAATCAGCAGACATTTATTTGCTCCAATTGCAGATGCTCAAAGTGAATTCCAAGCTTTTCCTTTTGGAAGTTCCTCTCATCCCTGTGCAGTGCTCCCTCTGGCCTGGAGCAGGCATGTTGCATGGATAGCGTCTACCATATTTTTGCTTCACAGAAAACAGAGTAGCAAAGGTAAGGGCTTTTTCCATCAGGATTCTTGGCTGCAATGAGTTTGCTCTTCAGGGCCAGTCCCGGGCAGAGTGGTCAGTGAGCTGATGTGAGTTTTCTGCACCTTCTCAGGGTACCTCCACCTCCCGTGCCTATCCTCGGAGGCCTCTGCCCTGCAGCCCCTTCAGCCATGGCCTGCTGAGCTCCTGTACCATGCTGAGCAAGTCCATTCCATCTGGGGACAGATTTCATTATTAGCAGGTTTCCCATTATTTTACATAGGGACTGCAGGTACTGTTGGCCAATACCAAGTCTGAGAGAGAATTTAAACTCCTACATATTGTTACTTGCTTGATTTTTACTCCAAGTCCAAGATTTTTTCTCCCTACACCGTGTTGCCTCTGGCCCTTTCCAAGGTGGGGAAGGGGAGGGGAAGGGAATATAAGCATTAATATACTCTTCAAGGTAGGTTTTTCTCATACCCATTACAGTTGAGGAAACTCAGGCATACAGAGGTTAACTCTCCTAGCTTCACAAAGCTAGGGATTGTCTGAGGCTGGATTTGAACTCGGGTCCTCCTGATACCAGGACGGGAGCTCCATCCATGATACCACCCCACTACCCTGTCCTTCATTTTTCCATGAACAATTTCATTGCCATTTTCCTTTGGCACAATCATGCCTTATCCTGTCTCATATTTATTTGTGTTCATGTTGTATCCTTGCTAGTAGAATATAAGCTTTTTGGAGACAGGCCTTATGTTATTTTTTCTTCTGTGTCCCAGTGCCAAGGACAAAGCCTTGTTCAGAGTAGGCACTAGTAGCATTATAGATTTAGACCTGAAAGAGACCTCACAGGTTATTCTGTTCAACCCCTTTAGTTTACAGATTAGGAAACTGAGGTCCATGGAGGTTATATAACTTTTTCACAGTCACACAGCTAATAAAAGGCAAAACTTCGACTTGGATCTGCGGCTTCTGTGAGCCAGTCTAGCACTTCCTGCTGCCTATCTATTGACCAGAAATCAAACCAAGCCACAAAACACAGCAGGAAGGCATTTCCCCTCCCTTGTATTTAGAGTATTGGGTAATTTGTTAGGTTTCCAAAGTCTTCTGAGAAAAGCATTGCTTGTGCTCTTTAAGTAAAGGAAACTTAAAAAGAATGATGGTCTTGCAGTTATGACTTCCTGCCCTCTTACGAGAGAGCCAGAGTTGGAGGGAATATTAGACCAGGAGAGAGTTAGCAGGTTACAGGGGTGGGGAACCTACAGCATTGAGGGCACATGTGGTCTTCTAGGTCCTTGAGTGCAGTCTTTTGATTGAGTCCAAGTGTTACAGAACAAATCCTGTTATTAAGGGGATGTGTTCTGTGATGTTTGGATTCAGTCAAAGGGCCACCCTTGAGGAACTAGAGGGCCACATGTCGTGTCAAGGCTGCGGGTTTCCCACCCCTGGTATTCAAGTGGGGAATGGCTGACTGAGTTGTGGTATATGATTAGAACGGAATAGTGCTGTGCTATGAGAAATGATGAGCGGGATGCTGTCAGAAAAACCTGGGAAGACCCACATGAACTGATGCAAAGTGAAGTGAGCAGAGCCAGGAGATCATTGTACACCGTAACAACAATATTGTATAATGACCAACTGTGAATGATTTAGCTAGTCTCAGCAATATGGTGATCTAAGACAGTTTGAAAGGATTCATGATGAAAAATGCTCTCCACCTCCAGGGAAAGATCTGCTGAATTCTCAATGCAGATCACAGCATGCTTTTTACACTTCATTTTTCTTGAGGTTTTTGGACCTATTTTCATTTACAACACGGCTAACGTAGGAATGTGTTTTGCATGACTGCACATGTAAAATCTATAAGTAAATTGCTTGCTTTTCAAGAAGGGGGGGAAGGGAGGGAGAGAATTTGGAACTCACATTTTTTAAATGAATATTGAAAATTGTTACTTACATGCAATTAAAATATAAACATTTTCATTTGGGGGAGAAAAAGGGTTAGGATAAAATTTTCTATTATATGTTCAAGGGACAGCTAGGTGGTGCAGTGAATAGAGCACCGGCCCTGGAGTCAGGAGGACCTGAGTTCAAATGCGACCTCAGACACTTGACACACTTACTAGCCTGTGACCTTGGGCAAGTCCCTTAACCCCAATTGCCTTGGCCTCCCCTTAAAAAAAAGTATATATGTTCCTGTAAGGACATCCAGGAAGCATAATGGAAAAGTATGGTGGAGAGCATGAGGTGGACGTCAAAGGAGACTGAAAGAGAACTGATATTGTGGGCTTGGGAAATGGATGCCAGTCTTGAGAGCCATGGGGGAATCTAGTTCTCCTGATGTATGCTGAAGTTCTCACTGCCAAAAGTGGAGTGTTTAATTCTTTTTTTACTTTATTGTGATGGTAATTTCATCCTTCGGTTTTATTTTAGATTGGATTCTCCTCAGTAGGACAGATTAGTTGCTGGGGTGGAAATGATGGAAGCTTTGTAGCAAAGAGCGCTGGATATGAGAGTTGGTGCTAGAGGAGATGAAAGCCAGGCACAGTGGGATGTGCAGCTCCTCTGCTTTGCTAGAGCATGGACCAGGGGGGTTGGAGGAAGCGAAGGGAAGGCTCCGTGCACTAGAACTGGACGATGCAAGGAGGGATGGGGAGCCCTGAAGCCCTCAGAAGCCGTAGGGAGAAATCCTCCTGATGCATGAGAAGGAATGGATAAGCATTTAAGTGGTTACTAGGAGTCAGGCGCAGGCTGAACATGGAGATACAATACAAGCCAGCAACTGCCCGCTCTGGTGGAGTTGATCTGCTGAGGGCAGGGATCCCGTACAGGGGAGCTGGGAGGGCGGAGAGTAGAGTAGCAACCCGGTTGAGGGAAGAGAAGGAAAGCTCAGACTTGGCTTCGAGAAAGCAGTATCAGGGCATGGATCCCCCGGTCATGATCGGGTTTTCAGAGTCCCGCAGAGAATATGGGAGCAGGGAGAGAGTGACGGGAGAGGCAAAGGTGGGGTGTGGTTTTGGTAGCTCGGACTGCGCAAAGCCCCGACTGGGAAAGCTTGGGATACGAAGGTGAGATGAGGTGTTTGTTGTGCTGGTGTTTGAAAGTTATATTGACAGAAAGAGAAGGACCAAAGGAGGAGAAGGGCTGGTCCCGCTGCTGCTGGAAGGAGCCCTGAGCACGGGGGAGCCAACTTCGGGCTCGGCTTTATTCGGCCGTGCTAGTGGAGAGGGATCTTCGGGGTGCAAGGGGATCATTTCCGAACGGCCCCATGGGGAAGGAGGTGTCGGCCGTGTGGTTGGGGGCAGACAGTGTTTCCCGAGAGACCCTGCGGCTGCCACAGTAGCCCTTGGGGCCTTCAGCACCCCGGCACGTGGCCACAAGGCTACGGGAAGAGATGGGGATCATCTCAGCTCCCCCTGCACCCCCCCCAGGTGTCTGACCACGTGGTTGGGGCACACGGGGTTTTCCTGCAGGGCCACTACTGCCTCCAGAGAGGTTTCTGGCACGGCCCCCCGGGGTTTCCCGAAGCGCCCCTGGCTCGGGGCGGTTTCCAGGCAGGAGGGGCCAGAAGGGGGGGAGTGCCTGCTTCTTGGCGCCGCCTTTCCACCCCCCCACTTCCTCCCAGCGTCGTGGCACTTTGTTCTCACAAGCTTGCCAGGCCCCTACCCTTGGGCCCTCCCGGCCAGGGCCTGGCCTGCCCGGCACTCAGTCCTTGGGCCTTGGGGGGAGCATCCCTCCCTGCCCCAGAGGGGGTGGGCTCCGCGAGCCCCGGCCCCTGCGCCCTCCAAAGCCTGCCCGGTGTGTGG
>CM053582.1:56012638-56034886 GCA_028627135.1 Pseudochirops cupreus | reverse complement strand
AAGGCTCCTGGCCCCTTGCAGCTACAAGCAGTAGCATTCTCTGTGACCAGGGCCCCTGCTGTCCACCCTGGAAGTGCAACCCCAAATTGCATACAAGTCATAGAATTGGTAATAAGTGCCAGCTGTACTCAGTGCCAGCAAAGGGTCCATTATCTTTTCCTGACCAGCTGCCAGCACCCCTCCCTCCCCCCTCCACCCCGCCCTGGTCTCTGTGCTGAGAGTTCCCCAAAGTGTGGCCGCACCTGTTTCACGTGTAGGCTCTGAACAGGCCTGCACTCTGGTGTCACAGACTTTTGCTGCTGACATCCTGAGTTTTCTTAGGCTGGAAAAATGTCTCACCCTGACCTTTCATTAGCTGTGCTGCTTCAAAATTTTTTTGTGATGTTATTTTATCACTGTTTGGAGGGGAATGTTGAAAGAGTTTAACTGGTTTGCCTCGAATCTGCCATCTTGGCTTAACTTTCTTATTTTTTTCCTTTTTGTAGGTTAAGCAGCTGTGGCCAGTTCCTTTGGCTAGATCTGACTGAGCAACCTGCCAAGTCATCAGGTAGGTTCAGGAATTCTAGCAGAGCTGCCTCTTCCTCCTCTTTCCTAGGAGTGGGAGGGAATATGCTGTCATTCAGTATCTTCTGTGTGCCGGGTTCTGTGCTGAATGATACTTACAAATATTCTCTCATTTGATCCTTATGACCACCCTGGGAGGTAGGTGCTATTATGATGCCCATTTTCTATTTGAGGAAACTGAGACAGATGGAGATGGAGGGATTTGCCCAGGGTCATAATCGCTGGGAAGTGTCTGAGGTCTGATTTGAACTCGGGTCTTCCCGATTTGCAGTCCTGGGTTCTTTCCACTCTGCCCCCTTGCTGCCTCTTGCCACTCGCCCGTCAGACGGTGTCCCTTCCTGCTCTATGTCAGCTATAGTCACTTAAACAGTTTCATCCATCTGTTTGACATAATCTGACAATTGAACATAAATCCTTTTGTCTGGCTCATTTTTTTTCCTTTCTTGGTTTTTGCCTCCTTGACTTAGAGGAAATCTCTGTGGTGACCTGGATCGTCTTCTGCTGGCAACTGTAGCTGTTACAGCTTCTCAAACCCAAGACCATTGAAGCACAAACAGAATCTACAAATTGGAAATGTTTCGCCTTTCTCATCCTCAAAGTCCCTTCTTGAATACTTCCATCATGTGAGAAAGCATGACTTGAGCAATGGCAAATGGAACCATTTTGATGTCGACTCCATGACCCCTGTCACTTTAGGAGGTGCCACATTTTGAGGGTCATCTACATGGAAAACTTCTAAGGGAGCCAGCTTTGACTCCACTAATCCAATGGCAATCTGTCAGTGTCCAGGCCCTTCCTTGTATGAAAATCCCTAGCTCTTCCTCCATTAAGACTGTGGGAATCCTGGTCATGATGTGTTGGAGGCGGGGGGATGGGTGGCTCAGAGCCTGCTTGTAATGTGCTGAATAATCCATATAAGGTGATGGTTTGAGATTGTAATAGTGAGTGGCTAATCCATATAAGGTGATATGTGTTATATGTAGTTGTGATTGCTTGTTGATTGTTTTAAATTGCTGCTCATACGGAAGTGAGGGAGAGTTGTCGTTGTGATGTAGCAGTGGACGAATAAACAACCTCTGATCAACCTCGGGCGTTCTGTCTGGTTATTCCCCGATTCGGGGCTGGTGACGACCAAAGACCCTGAAGATGGGTAAGTAGAGGGCAGGGGGCCCGAGGGAGTGAGAGGCCCGCTTCAATGATGGTACTACTAGACTTGGGAGAAGCTAGAAAACTTAGTCTGGTGGAGAATTGGTACTCTATGGGTTTCCTCCCCTACTTCTGTATTTTTTTTCTTCCTTGAAGTCCTGGCAGCAACTATGGAAGTGGTCTCCGTGATGTATTTATGTCATGACATTGGGGAAAAAAGCCAACCTGGACCCTGTGTCTCTGACAGTCTGTCAGGTCAGTCAATCCAGTGTTCTGGGCCTAAGAAATCCTAAGAACCTGAACCAGAGATCCTCTGTCCTTCCATTCCTCTTCTCCCCTTCTTCCCCCCATATAGAACTTGGGGCTGGAAGGTGGGACCTGAGGCTATGACTAGGCTTGTAATTGGCACATTTGCCAAGGAAGGGCTTTTTGGGTGCAGAGGGTACCAAGAGGTCATATTTCTTCAGAGGGGCTGATGATACTTTGGGATCCTTGGAGATTCAGGGTCACTTTCCCCTTGTTCCTCCCCTGTTCTTAAGTAATATCTGGGTGAGTCCTCCTGTCTCTTCTGCCTCCTCTTTGTTCTTCCTGTGCTTTCTCTTGCCTTTTGTCCTGTTGCTGTCATTGTGGAGGTTAAGTGTTTTGTGGGGTTGCTCTCCCAGTCCAGGTAGCTCCAGCTTTGTTGCTTGATCTGACCTGAAGTGGACAGCCTGAAGAAGCACGAGGCAGAGCTCAGCAAGCAAGGACCTCATCCTCCTCTTCTCTGTCCTCCCTGGGCCCCTATTTTCTCCCTTCTCTCCTCACTTTGTTCCCTAGGTCCATGGCACCCAGCCCTCTGAAGTTGCTCAGAGGGGCAGCTTGGAACGGGGAACCCCTCTCTTCTGTCCTCCTGTGTGCCCTGAAGGCAGGCCTCTCAGCTAATTCTGAACTTCTCTAGCATTTTCATTGGTTTGCATAGTTTACAACTGGTTCTTGAGAGTGTCTTGTCTTGTATGGGCCGCTGTTTTATTTCCTTGTGTTGGGTTTTCTTCCCCACCTAGACTCAAGGCTTGCATGCTTTTTATTTTCAGGCATCCCCAGAGCTTGCACCTTTTGTGACCCAAAATTGCTGAGCTTTAGAGGAACCTGTAGAGATGTGAATATCAGCCTCTTCAACCAAGAAGACTCCTCCTCTGGTTTTCTCCCCACAGAACCAGCCTGAACTGGGAGAAGCTTCTGGGCCTTTATGTGCTTCCTATCCCTCCAGTCTCTGGTACAGAACTCTGCCTCAGAAATGCATTTGTCAACCACCAATTTTAGTGGCCATGTCTCAAAAAAGATCTGCTTGTCATTTTCAGCCTTTAACCCAGTCACAAAAGCAGGCAGTAGGGGAAAGACCAGGCCTTCATGTTACTACTAGACCTGGAAGAAATTTCAGAAGAAAAACCCCTACCCCTTTTCCCCATAATAAAACTTTGGTTTTACAAGGACTGTAGGGATTCTTTGGCACTTTGGGCTATATTGGCCACCTCTTTGATGTTATGGTAGGTTTGCTGCCTAGTAACAAAGCAAGGTAAAAGAGACTTTATTCAGACTACTACTAATGAAACAAAATAAACATGTTCTAAACGTGGGGGGGGAAACTGGTGCCCAAATGATCATTAAAGTTTTTTTTTCAGTTCCAGCTACCCCATGGAGTAGGCAAGAAATCTAATGCCTGTTTATTCATAATGAAATCATGCAAAACACTTCCACATTAGCTACTTTGGGGGAAGAAAACAATGTAATTGTAAACTCAAAATAAAACTAAAAAAATTGTTTATCCACGTTTTCCCTCGAAGTGGGTAGCATTTTTTCATCATCAATCTTTCAGAATTCTTGTGGATCATTGTATTTAGTGGGATAGGTGAGTCTTCCACAGGTGATCAGTGTCATTGCCTTTATTATGTGCTGTGTGCTGTTGACTTGGCTCTGTACCAGACCATACGGTTTTTCCGAAACCATCCCCGTCATGATTTCTTAGAGCACAGTAGAATTCCATCATATATCATGCAGAATCAACGCTCAGTCACTCCCCAACTGATAAATAGCCACATGGTTATTTAACAGTGCTGAGGCCTCTCACGTTCTGGAGAGGGAAAAAAAAGCTCATTTGAGTTTCACGTGCTTTTGGGGTTGTAGAGAAGGTGACGCTGCATGTGGGGACAAGGTTTGGGAGTAGGTTCAGTCAGTCAGTTGACATTTAATGCCTACGTTCCGGGTACCATGCTAAGCAATGAGATAAAGAAGGGCTCAGTTTAATGAGGGAGATAAAATGCAGGCTACATATAACCTGTAGGAAAAATTGGGGGTAGTCTTTTAGGTAGCAGGTACTGGGAGTACCTTTCTGGGAAGGATTTGTAAAAGGTGAGCCTTCAGCTGAGAGAGAACCCAGGAGGTAGAGATGAAGAGGGAAACAGGGGAAATGCCTGGAATCTAGACCTCAGTTCAGGATATGGTAAGCAAGCCAACATTGCTGGATCCCCTTACCTGAGTGTGTTTGAAGTTTACAAAGACCAGAAAGGTATAGGCAAACCAGGTTGTGTAGGTGAGGTTTCCAGTGCCTGTGGGATTTTATGATCCTGGGGGTGATAAGTTAATGGAGTAATACTGAGTGGAGGAGTAGGAACAGTGATTTCTGCTTTAGGAACGTTGATTTGATGTTTGGATGGACTGGACTATTAGATATAGCAGAAAGACCTGGTAGTCCTGACATGAGTTAATGAGGGCCTGTACCAGGGAGATGGCTTTGTCAGAGAAGAGGAGGGGTCATACCAGGTAGTTGTATGGAAGGCAAAATCCATAGGCCTTGAACGCAGCACAGAGATTGAAGAATCAAGGGTGCCTTGCTTCATTTGCGTGCCTGGGTGGCTAGGAGGCCAATCCGTAATAGGCAAATTAGGAAGAAGGAAGGATTTTGGGGGAAAGGTAATGAGTTCAGCTTGGGATATGTTGATCTTAAGATGTCTGGAATATCCAAGATTCCAATCAGCAGTTGGAGATGGGAGTCTGGAGGTTGGCACACATGTTCGGGCTGGATAAGCAGTAATTGAATCCACAGAAGCTGATGAACTCGCCAAGTAATGCTGAGGAAAAAGAGGAGAGTCCAGGAAAGAACCCTGTGGGCTCCCCAGGGTTAGGAGGTATGCCCTGGATGAAGATCCAGCAAAGGAGTCTGAGAAGGTAAGAAGAGAACCCAGAGAGGAGTGTCGCAAAAGCCTGGAGAAACAGTGACTGATGATGGTGAGGAGAGTCTTGGGCAGGGATACCAACCCAAAAGATCTTGGAAGAGTTTCAGCAGGGGATTTCCTGCTCTGGGATGTGGCAGTGGCCAAGGCAAGAAAGGGATGGGTCCAAGAGACATGAAGGCCTTGGTAACAGTTCAGGCATGGAAGGAGCAGGCTGACTGGGTGAATGATGGTCATGGCCTGCTAGGAAGAAGGAAGTTAGGAAAAGGGAGAATTTGAGGGAAAATCTAGCTAGGCCCTGATTTCAGGAGAATAGTGGATCTCATGAAGTGGTCATATGTATTCAGATTTGCAGTTTTTGGAGTTAAAATGGTACAAAAATGATGACTGATTCCAGCTCAATTAGAACTATGTAATACAAATTCAAAAAATGTAACCAAGTGAGGGGATTCCTAATTCTCAGTAATTTGTACCTAGCTATAATGAGTTCAGTTGGGGTCTAGTTGAATTTTGGTGCCTCCCAGGGGCGGGTGGTAGGTACTAGAGAAAGATATTTCAGTCTAGGCCAGGGGTGGGGAACCTGTGGCCTCTGAGGCCCCACATGGCCCTCTAGGTCCTTAATGGTGCCCTTTGACTGAATCCAAACTTTCCAGAACAAATCTCCTTAATAAAGGGCCAAAGACCTAGTCAAAAGGCTGCACCCAAGGACCTAGAAGGCCACTTGTGACCTTGAGGCTGCAGGTTCCTCAGCCCTGGTCTAGATATTCCATAGGCATTCCAAACTCAAAAGGTAGGGAGCATGGTGGCTAGAGCCCTGGCCTTCAGTCAGGGAGACCTCAGTTCAAATCGAGCCTTAGGCTCTTGCTAGCTATGTGATCCTGGACAAGTCATTACACTTCTACTTGCCTTCTTACCCTCAACTGTAAAATGAGACTAATGGTAGCCCCCCCTCCCCCCTCCCCCCGCCTTCCAGGGTTTTCTGTGAGGATCAAATGAGATAGTACGTGTAAAGGCTCACCCCAGAGCAGCTGCTCCATGAGTGGAAGATGGTGCTGTTATTATTATGTTTCCTTTCAAACCCAGTCCCTCTCCAGAACTTCCCTTTACTCATGTCCATTCTCTCTGCTCCCCTCCCTGTTTTCCCTCCCCTCACATAACCAGTGGCCAGATCTTGCCATTTCTTCTCTCACAGACGTCTTGGTATTCCTGCTCACGTGGCCACCACAGTAGTTCAGACCCTTGTAATTTCCGGCCTGGACTGCTGCCATCTCAGCCTCCCCATCTCAAGTCAGCCTACTCTAATCAGTCCTCCACATGGCTGTTGGGAGTGATTTTCCTTCTGGACAAATCCAGCTGTTACTTTCCTGCTTAATAAAATCCAGCAGCTCCCTAATGCCCCCAGGATACACTATAAACTTCTGGTTGGCTTTTCCAGCCCTTCCCAAGCTGGACTAAACCTCTATTTGCAGGACAGCTCCTGAGACCTCTGTTGTGCGCACAAAGCACTAACTTGAAGCCGCCTCTTCTTTGCAGTGCCTGTTCCCCATGCATGGAATGAACCATAGTCTCACAGAATCCTTCGTTACCTTCAGGATTTAGCTCAAGCACATGCTCCTTCCCCCAACACTTGTCTGCACGCTCCTTCCCTAAACTGCCCTTTATTTATGTTGTCTGTGTTCTACAGAAATGTCTGCCTGTTTCCATCTTCCCCAGTCAACTGTAAGTGCTTTTAGTCCAGGCCTAGTTTCTATTTTAAATGTGTATTCCCACCTGGGTGCTTCCTAGATGCTTGCTGATTGACTTTGTGACCATCTGATGTTTTGGCTAATTAAACTGCTTCCTCCCCCCCCCCCCAAAAAAAAAATCCTAGTGGTATTCTCACACTCAAAGGTCCCTAAACTTGTTTAGTTAATGACTTGAGAAGCCAGGTCTGGGCATGTGTGTTGAGAGGCAGAATGGAAGACCTGAGGTTAAATCCCAAATTTGGCAAAAGTAAGCTCTGTGATCGAAAGTGAGTCACTTAACTAATTTGAGCCTCAGTTTCCCAATCTGAGAAATGGGCATAATAACCTACCCCCATAAGGTTGTTAAGAAGACCAAATGAGTTAATGTATGTGTTATAGTTAATGTGCTAAATGAACGTCCATTTATTACCTACATGCCAATAAGCAGACACAAGTTACAGTGAAAGCTTAAGGTGGCGATATGTAATTGTATAGGCTGTTTAGAAGCATAATTTTAAAAAAAAATTGTCTTTTATGCCAAAGGCTTGAGCCAGGCAGGCCTGAGACATCCTTCCCACATCAACACACACAAAATAGCAGAACACTATTAAGGCATATTTCTACTTGTTATAGCAGAGAAGTTGATGGGCTGCATTTCTTTGAAACCAGACATTCAAATCCCATGGGACATTCAGCAAAGCCCCTTTTCAGGGAAGTTTTCCAAGAGTGGAAATGGGGGTCAAGTTGCAGCATAGAAATGACTGCTCTAAGGTGACTTTGGAACACATCATGTGAGACAATGGGGTGGGAAGCGGATGGGTCACATGGATGTGGAGAGTTCCAGCTCCCCTTCCTAGTCCTAGAATGGTTTTGTTAGAAGCATCTATTAGCATGGCAGCCTCAGGGACCAGATTTCATTCAAAATCCTTCCACCCTTCCCAAAGCTCTGCAGCCTGAGAAATGACATCTGTCAGTCAGCCATTTCATGTGGAATGTTAAGTGGCTGAGTTGAAACTGTTTAAAAGCCAACTTGATAGGCTCCTAAAATCACACTTTGGTGATCCCAAGAAAGTGAAGCTTGATTTGAAATCAATAGAAACTGGCATCTGTGGTGAAAGCACCACTGGAAGGGCTGGGTGGGCTCACTGTTGAGAAGGCTTAGCTTCCTAATAGCTGATATTTATAAAGTTCTTTTGAACATGTTATGTCCTTTGTACACTCACTTGAGTGTCTCAATTACTCTGAGGCAGAGTAGGTCACACAGCTAGTGTGAGCCAGAGGATATGTCATGGGCATCCGCTTACCAGAGGGCTTCAAGTGCAAACTGAGAGTCCTTGTGATTCCAGGGAATGGAGGCTAAGCCCAGGTACCTAGGCAGGAATCATCATTGTTCCAGTTACGTATTCATTGTGCATCTCCAGCATAGTTCTTTGTCACGTCATCATGGTAGGCAGGTGACCCTAGGTTATCCAAAGCTATGGCAGCAGGACACAGTCTCTGGCAAAGATTCTCTGGGAGAATCTTTGGATGTGGGTCCAGTGACAGCCTCTATTTGGACTATGTGAGGATTGGCCTAGGTTTGGAGAGGCTCATAACCCAAATATTGTCAGGAGTTCACAAAGCCCCTTTACTGAAGAAGAGGGACAGTGTGCTGAAAGAGGAAGGGGCCCCTACACCAACAAGTCCCAGGTTCTTGACATAGCACCATGCATTGAGATGGACAAACATTTTTAGTGAGGCAGAACCAAATGGGAGATTATGGAGGCCAGAGCAGTAACGGTGGAGCTTTAGATGTGTGACTGAGGAGAAAGAAGATTCCGAAGAGAATGTCTCCGAGAGGACATGAATCCCAAAGCCGTGTGAGTGATGGAGATGACAATGTCTGTCTTCGGGAGTGGCCTTGAAAGAAATCAGAGGCCAACTTTGAGAGGTTTCTATGAGAAGAGTAGCATAGCACCCCCTAATCCAACTGAAAGAACGATTGTAGGCTGGAGAGAGGGGCAGACGTGAAGATCAAGCAGGAGCTGCCACTTGGAGTCACAAAACCCCGCCTCTGTTGTTTACTAGGCATGTGACTGTTAGCTACTTGCATAACTTCTCTGAACCTCAGTTTCCTCATTTGTCAAATGAGGTAGTAGTTGTATTACCTACCTCACAAGTATTTTGCAAATTTGCAATAAGAATTACTCCTCAGTGGAGTGCCCTAGAAACAGCTCTGGCTCGTGTTGGCAGTCAAAATAAAGATAAAACTAGAAAGGACTGAAGCTGGGAAAGGGGCTAAAGGAATAAATTGATCACCACAGGCAAGGGAGATCCTCAGGGAAACGCTTCAGAGCCTGATAAATTACGTGAATTGGAGCTGTCCTCAGTAGCCTAGATCAAGTTTGTCCCCTGAGATTCCCTAGCGTCCTGAAGCGAAGGGCCGTGGGCTCAAGGACAAAGGTGGGAGAATTCTCTGTGCCATTACCTGAAGGGAGCCATTGTGTCCAGGATTAAGGAAATTATGATTCTGCTGTTCTCTGCCCTGATCAGATTACATAGGGAATCCAGTGTTGGTTCTAGGTGCTGTGTTTTAGGAAAGATGTCTTAACAATTGAAAACATCTTTCAATTAAGTATTTATTTTCTCTCTCCCATACCCCTGTAAAAAATTTTTTTAAAACCACTTAATAAATATGTGCAATGAGGCAACCCAAATTCCATCATTGGCTCTGTCTGAGAACCTACGGCTTAGCCTGCATCTTGAGGTTAGGAAAGATTTTATTGGGTAATGGAAAGACTCAAATCTTGGCTCTACAACTTGTGTGTCTGCAATTCAGTCCCCCCTGGGCTTCCGTTTTCTCACTTGTAAAATGGAAGGGTTGGTTCTGATCTTTATGGTCCCTTCCAGCTGTCAATCTGTGGGCCAGGATGGAGGGAGAACTGGGAGATACTAGCACATGATCATGGAATCATGCTGATTCTGTCTAACCCAGAGAAGAGATTTAGGGAGGGCTGTGTAGAAGAGGGCATCAATTTCTTCTGCTTGTCCCAAGAGAGCAGAACTTGAAGCAGTGGGTGGCAGGTGCAATTCAAGCTGGCCAAAAGTGGAGGGAGTTGACTCCCATTGTAGGAGGTGGCCCCTTGCTAGAGCTCTTCAGGCAGTTGCTCCATAGCTACTTGTGGGAGATACTGTGGAAGGGAGGCTTGGTCTGGTATGGTTTAGACCAGAGGGCCCTCCCGTTATTTCCAACTCAGCATGACTCCATTGTTTCCTAGTAGTGTTTGTTGAAAGCATGCCTGCAATGGGCTGCCTGGGTTCCCCTCCACTGTATTCCTCTGGCTTTCCTACTAAGGTTTACTCATCTCCCACCTGCAGCGTCAGCCTCCTGCCGGCCTCCTAGAACCATTCTGCCCTTCAGCATGGGGCCTTTAGGGAACTTTCTGGGGGCCTCTCACTAGTTCAGTGTTGAGTGGTTTTCGAGGTTGGTCCCACTCTGATCACTCTGATCACTCTGCCTGGGTTCTCTGTCCTGTAGCCCAGTTTTTTTGTAACTGGATTCTTGCCTTGTCTCCCTGAGTCCTGCCCAGTGACTGGGTTCCTAATACCTGAGGCTGGACGTTTCAGAAACTGGTCCTCCACCCCGCCAAACCTCTTCCAATTGCCTTCCCCACTCCAGACTGGTAGACACTCTGGGTTTTGCTCTCAGTTTATACTATTCTCATCTGATATGTCTGCTCCTTCTACGCATGCCATAACCTCCTAAATGTATCTTGGGACTTATTGAGAATAACTGAGTGCTCTCTGGGTCTTGCTGGTATGTTCAGTGCCCTGGCCTGCAGCTCTGCCCAGGACTTGGCATCCTCGCCGTGCTTGTCCCCCACCACTGCCACCAGAGTCCAGGTTTGATAGTATAATAACAAAACACCCCATAACTTTCTATTGAGAGCTGCCCTGCTCCTGCTGACCCTATGCCCCTTTATCTTCTGAGCTCTCAAGTTTGGCACAACATAAAACATGGACCATTATCATATATGAAAAGATGGTCTGACATTTTAAAATTTTTCTCAAAGATCACTCTTTTATACATGAATGCATATACACACAGGTGTACATACATGATAATTCCTATTTAGAAGACAGATTAATTAAAGATTAAGAGCTATGTGAACCAGAGCTGGTCAGGTGTATTTACAACAGAACAGGGCATGATCCATCTCTCAGAGAGTCTAGCACCAGCACCCTATGGGGTGTAATGGGGGAGGGAAGATGGGCCCTGGGAGAGGACCCTTATGGCTGGGTGAGGGACTGGGAAGGAGGTCCTGCCACATTCTATGGGGCTTGTGGAAGAGCATGAAGCCTGGCCCCTTAGGGTAGGAACAGACTTTCCTCCTCTTCAGTGCCCTTGGGAAACATCCTGGTGGCCAGGCCGTACTTAGGACGTTGATAAAATAAAATAAAAACATAATCGATTTCAGGCTGTTTTTCCTTTTGGAACACTCCTTTCCAAATGCACTGATTGTTCTATGAAATACTCAAAGGAATCAGCAAAGGCTGTACTCGTAGTTATGTTGTCTTCAAAACTGAGCTCAGTTTTGAAGCATGTGGAGAAAAAAACTGAAAACCTGAAACTCAAGAGGAAAAGCTGTCAGCTTGGTTAATTTAGAGCAAACAGTGGCCACTTGTCCTCCCTGGCCCCCTATGGAATGCACAGATGGAATGTCATTGATCTAATGGGCTCAAGACAACTGCTCATCTGGCCCCTCATGGAAAAAAAAAGAGTGGGGTGTCTAGGAGCAGATGACTGAATGGTGAAGGGGAGGGAGAAAGCAAGCACTGGCCTGACGGTGACCGAAGAGCATGGCCAGGCTGCATGGTAACTTCCAGCCCTGGACGAGAACTCTTGTGCTAGTACAGATGGGTCTGGGGCGGGGGCACAGAGGACCATGACCCACCAAGGCTCACAGACTCATTAGGGTTCAAGGAAGAGAGAGGTTTGGCTGGAATGGCTCCATTGAATTACAATTCTAAGTAAAGATGAGGCCCAGGGAAATGAAGGCACAAAGTTTAGGAGTAGTAAGTGGAGGAGCTGGGATTTGAACCCTAGCCTTCCAGGCTCTAATTCAGCACTTTTTCCAGCATGGTAAATGTGCGTCCAAAATTCCTAGAGGGAACTCCTCCCCTTCTGGGGGCCTCCACCCTCCTTCAGGCCGCTATTTAGAGCTGTTTTCTCCATGGCTTGGGAGGGGGGGGGGGCGGTGCAGAATCAGCAGAGCTATGTTTGATTTCTGTTTCTTCTACTTACCAAGTTGTTGGCAGATAAAAATCTCTCTGTGCCTCAGTTTCTCCAGCCATAAAATGGGAATAACGATCCTTTTATACTTGTCTCACAGGGTTGTTTGCTCCTTCTGGAGAGAAGCATTGGGGTATATAGCTTTGGCATTAGAGGACCCGGATTCAAATTCTCCTCTAGAGCTAACCATGTAGACTTCACAAAGTCACCCCATCTCTCTAGGCCTCAGTTTCCTTATCTATAAAGTGAAATGTTTGGATTGGATGACCTCACAGGTCCCTTCCAGCTCATAATCTGTGGTCCTATGATTTTCTTATGTTCTACCACAAAAAAATATGGCAGTGTCAATCTTTAGTTTGAAAAAACTTAAGCCCGGACAATTTGGAGTGAAGTCTCACCTTTTAGCAGGCTCTACTGCAATGCTCAGATATGCCAATGGATTTGTGATGTCCCAAATAAAGGTAGTCCCTCCAGTGAGGCAGATAGCATCCCATCTATACTTGTCCACTCTCTCCCCTAAGTTAACCACTTCACGTACTGGGGGCCTTCTTTACTTTCTCTTGGCATCTGGAGGATACCAGTGAAACAGAGATGTCTGTGAGTTATTCTTCACTCTTCCCATGTGACCAGTCTGCCTTTTCTTTTCCTCAAAAGAAAATGATTCTCACCATACACAGTTTCCCTTGGTAATAAGGATTTACTACTTCACTTTCCATGTTCTTTCTAGTCATTTCCTTTGTGTCTGACTCTATGTGACCCCATTTGGGGTTTTCTTGGCAAAGATAACTGGACTGGTTTGCCAGGGTTAAGTGACTTGCCCAGGATCACATAGCTAGCAAGTGTCTGAGGCTGGATTTGAACTCAGGAAGATGAACCTTTGTTAATCCATGCTGGGTACTGTATCCACTGTGCCACCTAGCTACTGGTACAATGACTTTCCAGACAATGATTAGGAAGGTCATGAATACTAACTGAAAGTAACAATAAATTACAAATTCTGAGTAGTGTGACTACTACCTGTTAGGAAGTTCCAATTTTCCCTTGGCAGGGTCTGTACAAAAACATGTATTTCATTAGGAATGAATACTTGTAATATATATTCCTGCCACATGGTCTATAAACACAGTGAATACCTCCCACCAGATCAGAAGAAGTACTTTGAGATAAAGATAGGTTTTTGTTTAAGGTGATCCAACCCAAAGTCCTCCAGAACAGTGAATGAAACTCCCCACCCAACTAAGCAGAACTTTGACTCTCTGTTGATTGTGTCCCTGGGAGAGGGTTTTTCCCCACTTGGAATTTGCATTGTGGGAAATGCAACAAATAAGGCTGGAAGCCTTTCCCTGATGTGATTAAGGACAAGAAAGGCTTTTGGAGAGCTGAGACTAATTAGAGATTGGAGAATGATAAAGCACAGAGTACACAGTGGGCCAGTGAGGATGGTGAAGAGCCTCCAAGTCATGTCCAGTTGTGATCTGATGAAGGCTCTGTGGATGGTTAGCCTAGAGAAGAGGAAGGGCAGTGATGGTGCCTGTGTTCAGGTATTTGAAAGACTGTCATGTGGAGAAGAATTCTTCCATTTAGGCCAGAGAGCAGAAGCACCAGCCATGGAAAGAAGGCAATGCAAAGAAGGAAGGATTCATTTCCTAACAATTTGAGCTACATTGGGAGAGAATTCTTAAGCAAAATAGGAAGAGAAGTCTTGAAAGATAAAATAAATGCTTTTGATCACTTGACATTTAAAAAGCATTTGCACAAACAAAATCAGTGTAACTAGGATGCAAAGGAAAACTCTCGATTGGCACAAATATCTAAGACAAAAAGTACAATGACAAGAACAAAGCAATTGGTAGTCCAAGTTAGACCACATTTGAAGTTCTATGTCCAGCTGTGGAATGTCAGCAAGTTGAAATTCTCCGAAAGTAAGGGAACCAAGACAGTGAGGAGACTAGAATCTGTTCCATACACAAACTGTTTGAAGGAATTTGGAGAAGAGAAGCCTAAGGAGGCTTGGGGGAAGTGATAGTATGAGCAGACCTTGGAGATATTGTGAGTTCCATTCCAGACCATCATAGTAAAGTGATATTGCAGTGAAGCAAGGGACGTGCATGTAAAAGTTACATTTGTACTATACCGTAGTCTATTAAGTGACAGTTATTTCTGAAAAACCCGACGTCCTTACCTTAAAAAATATTGCTAAAAATGCTAACCATTATCTGAGCCTTAAGTGAATCATAATCTTTTTGCTGGTGCAGGGTCTTGCCTCGATGTTGATGGCTACTGACAGGTCAGGGTTCTGGTTGCTGAAGGCTGGGGTGGCTGTGGCAATTTCTTAAAATAAGTTTGCAGCATGGATTAATTCTTCTTTTCAATTGAACACTTAGAGGCCATCGTAGGGTTATTTTGTTCAGTCATTTTTTGGTCATGTCTGACTCTCCATGATCCCATTTGGGGTTTTCTTGGGTACTGGATCCAACATACTGGAGTAGTTTGTCATTTCCTTCTCTAGCTCATTTTGTAGATGAGGAAACTGAAGAAAACAGGGGTAAGTGACTTGCCCAGGTTCACACTGCTAGTAATTGCCTGAGACCAGATTTGAACTCCAGAAGATAAGTCTTCTGGACTCCAGGCTCAGCACGCTATCCTCTGTGGTTACCTAGCTCCCATTGCAGGCTTATTAACTGACCTAATTTCAATATTGTTGTATCTCTGGGAATAGAGAGGACTGAGAAGAAGGAGAGAGCCAGGGACAGAGGTTGGTAGAGGAATAAAGACACACACATTTATCGATTAAGTTCCCCATCTGATGTGGACATGGCTTGTGGCACCCACACAGGATTCCAATAGTAACATCAAAGATCATTGATCACAGATCACCATAACAGATATCATCATAATGAAAAAGTTTGCAAAACTGTGAGAATTACCAAAATGTGACACAGAGATCCAATGTGAGCACATACTGTTGGAAAAAATGGTGTGGACAGATTTGCTTGAGCAGGCTTGCAGCAAATCTCCAATTTGTAAAACATGATAGAGCAGTGGTTCTCAACCTTCCTAATGCTGTGACCCTTTAATACAGCTCCTCATGTTTTGGTGACCCCCAACCATAAAATTATTTTTGTTGCTACTTCATAGCTGTAATTTTGCTACTGTTATGAATCGTAATGTAAATATCTGATAGGCAGGATGTATTTAAATTGAACATAACCCACAGGTTGAGAACTGCTGCAACAGAGCAAACACAGTAAACTGAGGTATGCCTGTAGCCTTCAAGTAGTACAGAGACTTTGAAGTGGAGTGTGATATTTGACTTGTTCTACTTAGACCTGGAGACCAGGATGATTTGCCCATCAGTGGCAGCTCCAGGGAGGCCTTTTAGGTCAGCACAGGGAGAATGACCCTAACAGTTAATGGTGTCTGAGACTCAATTATTGGACACAGTGAGGACGCTTGTGAGGTTCACATTGCAAGCGGTTGTGTCATGCCACAGGGAAGTGTTTGAGGCCCGGGAATTAGTTGGGTCACGTGGAGGTCAGGGCATATCGCACTGTCCCCCACCAGGGGATACTGCATTGCTCAGGACTCTCTTGCGTGGGGTTACCCTCTGTTCCTGATTGGCGTCTCCACACCTTGGGGCCTTCATACCCTTGTAATTGCACTACCTCTCTCACAATTCTGTTCAGCTGGGTTCTATCACGTGGGGTAGGTGGATCTGGGCTCTATTTAAGACCTAGGGCTGGGAGGCATCTTTGGAAGCCTGCCTTAGTATATGGCTTTAAGACTGCCCCATGGAGAGACCTTAATAAACTTTTCTGTTTAGACCTCAGAGCTGTGACTCTTCTGTTCCTGAAAGGAACGCTAGTGTCGTTGAGTTGTGTGGGAAACCGGTTGCCTCTGCTGGTAAGTTAGGGCACTCTAAGAGAGAACCCTGACAGACGCTGACCATGTGTGGTCTTCAAGCAGAAATAGGGGTGTTGTAGAGGGATTCACGATAAGAGAGACTAAACTTCCTGACTGGTATTCTAGGACA
Source organism: Pseudochirops cupreus (assembly GCA_028627135.1). Lineage (NCBI taxonomy): Eukaryota > Metazoa > Chordata > Mammalia > Diprotodontia > Pseudocheiridae > Pseudochirops > Pseudochirops cupreus. Next base: position 56,018,941 of record CM053582.1, on the reverse strand, counting down.
ATTCTTCATCATTTTTTTTTTGCCATAGATCCCTTTGGCAGCTTAGGGGTGATATGAACCTCTGCTCAGAATAGTATTTTTAAGTGCATAAAATAAAGTAAAGTACATAGGCTCACAAAGGAAACTCAAGGTTCATGAACATGCATCCATGTTTTTTTTCTTAGATAGGTGGCACAGGGGATAGAGTGCCAGACCTGGAGGCAGAGAGACTTGAGTTCAAATATGACCATTTACTAGCTGTATGACCTTGGGCAAGTCAGCTCTGTGTGCCTCAGTTTTCTCATCTGGAAAATGGGGGTAATAAGTGTACTTACCTCCCAGGGCTGTTGGAAAGATCAAATGAGATATGTGTAAAGTACTCAGAGCAGTGCCTGGCACAGAGTAAGTGCTACTAAATGTTAGTTATCATCATTGCTTATTATTCCCATCTAAATTCACAGGTGCCTTGGACCCCAGGTTAGGAACCCTGCTCCAGGGTATAAGCCACAAAGATGAGGCAGGGAAGAATGGAGAACACATGAGAAAGGTGCCTGGCTGAGCAAAGCAAGGGAGGGTTCCCCACATTCTTGACAAGAAGTCTGCAATGATCTTTGTAATGCCAAGCAAAGGCAACTTCCAAGGTTCAGATTACCAGCATAGCAAATCCCATTTATTCAGCAAAACATTCACAGAACAGAGAAAGTCAAAATACAGTGTAACTCATTCATTTAGCAAGTAAGTTCTCAATTCAATTGCAAAGTACCAAGGTCCAGGTATCTCACCCTTGGATCAGTAGTCAAAGTAGCCCACTCCTGGGCAGTACATTCATTTAGTCAGTCAACAAAGTCCCTCTTCTCAAATGGAGATTAGTCTGCAATCATAAACAAAGTACATTCATTTGGTCAATCACAGAGCACAAAAAGTCAAAGGTTTCCCACCCCTGAATTACAATACCATCCGTTAATGCCAAGCACTTTCTCAAAAGGGGCAGGAGAGCACAAAAGGCCATCTACTCTTAAGCCACAACAAGGTTAAGATATCACCCCAGCATTGAAAATGCAAGGAGAGGTCCTGTCTTCATCTTGACTGGAGGCAAGTACTCAGCAGTCCCAGTTCCTGGGGAGGCATAGCCTAACAAAGCCAAAACACACATTGCCAGTGAGCTCATCAAGTCACTCTCTGCCTGTAGAATAGTCCCAGAACCCCTGAAAACATCAGCAAAGCCCTCTTCTAAGATTTCTGTGAACATACAACAGGAAAATCCTCCAACAGCAAGGTTCCAGGACCTCTCCAACAGCAGCACTGTCCTTCACCAGCAGGTGAATCTGGCAAAACAACATCAAAACAGACAGACAAAATACTGGCATCACAGCCATGCCTCCTCAGTTCTTGGCAGCTCTGGGTGGCAGTTCTCAAAAGTCCTGGGCAGTTCTAACTGGCCCTCAGCAGTCCATAGCACTGTCTCCAAAAGTCCCTCTGGCCTCCTCTGAGCTTGGGCTTCTCTCCCAATTCATGGCTCTTCCCAGTTCAGCCCTCTCTCTTCATGTCAACAAGTCCATCCTACAAGTGGGATTCACAAGCTCTGGGTTTTAACACTCAGCCCAAAAACCAAGCCAATACAGGGGCATCTCCAAATTCCATTACCATTACAATCTTGCAGGGTCGAAGCTCATTTCACTTTTTTCTCTGGTCAAAGAATAAAAGTGCCTAGAAAGTCAAGCCTTCTCTGGGACTGCTCCAATTGACTGACAGCCTGATGTGCTGGATTGAGATTACCCCCAAATGTGGGAGAGGAACCTGCTCAGGGCCCAGCTTCCTTTGGTTTCCAAATTGTGGCCCAACCTTGTCCGAAAAGCCACTTAACAGTGGTGTGCCAGCAATTATATCGATGACTTCCAATTTGGCTGAACTTGCTGGTTTGCAAAGTACTAACTTTAAGCAGTCAAACTCACAAATGCTCAGGAAAAATTCAGCGCCTATCCCTCCAAATTACTGGGCAAATACTCCAAGGAGATTCTTGGTTAATAATGTGAACCTCCAAATCTCCTTGGGATTTGGTGGAATTACTTTGATGCCATCCTAACCTTTGCAATGATGGCCACCCTCCCCTGGCCCAGCATCTGGCTGACGGGCTTAGTGCAAACATTGTGACATTGAAGCTAGATCTTCTCTGGTGGCTCCTTTGGAGCCCAGCCTTTGTCCTCTCTGGACTCGGACAAAGGCCCATGCCAAGACAATGATCTTTTGATGTTCTTGCCAGTGCTTTGAGTTCAGGCACCTCCAAAAGGACCAGCAAAGATCATCTCATTTACCTTCCATTGGCTTTTGGCCTTGTCTCCCGCTACTTGGATACAAAAATTTTCGGTCAGCCATGACAGCTCTAGAACTGGCAGGACCCTTAGAAGCTATCTCATCAAACAGCTCATTTTATGGATGAGGAAACTTAGGGGGCAAAGCACTTGTCCAAAGTCTCACGGGCCACAGTCCAGAGGCAGATTTCCAACCCAGGGTCCTCTGACTGGGAATCCATTGCACAATGCATATCCCAGCCTGCCCCAGCAGCATCTTCTTGGGAAGGTGACGTTGGTTTGCTTTTAGGCAAGGGGGTGCCAGGGTTGGCTTGGGAGGCTGATTGTTAAATTTTCAGCAAATGCCACAAATCAAGGCTTGAGGTTTTTACATTGTTGGTTGTCTAGACTTGAGAAAGTGATGGACAAAATGTTAATAATGCTGATTAAACTTCAAAGTGTGTCCTACCATACATTTTTCCCCAGAGAGCTAGCTGTGAAACATTTCCCAGCACACCCCAGCCTTTTGGCAGCGTTTTCTTTGCTTATTATTATTCATAGCCACCCCTCAATTACGTATGCTAATGGGAAGAGGAAAAAGAAGCCTTGACAATGGAAATTGAGAATTCATTTGAAGGTGAAATTTCTTTGCAGCCACTGTCTTCCTGTGGCTTGCTTGGAGAATTCTCCCCTCTCTGTCTGCTCTTGACCCACCCATACTGATGTGGCCTCACAGGGTCCTTTGTCCAGGTCTCTTCTCTGTTAGCAGTGGGGGCAGTCTGGCCCTGGCTTGCCTTTCCAGCCTTCTGAACCCATCCATCCCCTTCCCACACTTTGGAGTCTGGCCCAAAGGCCCCCTTGCTGTTGCGCATATACAACATTCTGTGCCTTGTGATTGGCAGTGCCCTCCCTTCCCCCCTAACCGGGAACACTCCCTAGTTTTCCATGGCAGGCTAGGGTTAGCCCATTCCCCTATTATCTTGTATTTACTTGGGTTGATATTTCTGTGAGAGTTCGTCTCCTTAGATAGTATTTAAGCTCCTCAATCAATCAATAAACATGGTTAGGATTCTTCCACTTTTATAGCCCACTCTCTAGCATACACTGGGGCCAAGCACATACACAGCAGCCTAGCGCAAACAGTGGGCACTTAATAAATACTTGATCAAATGATTGAGTCACCACGGCTAATGCATTAGACACACAGCTTGCTCACAGATGCCCCAGTAGGGGTGGTACAATCATTCTGGCAAGTCTTTTATATTCCCATTTCTAAAGGAGAGAGGATGGGAAAATTAGGAAGCACATTAGACTGGAAGAAAATCCAAGGGCCCAAGTTGGAGGCTCGGTTCTGACTCATGCTAGTGTGTGTGTGATCTTGGTCATGTCATTTACCTTCTTGGAGCTGTCTCTTCCTTTGTAAGTTAAGAGAGTTAGGGCCTGGATGATTTCCATGATCCCTTTCAACTCTAGATGCTATGATATTGTGCTTCTTTTATCTTTTAGGAAGGATGCCCCAAGTCATAGGGCAATAGCTGCTTCAATTCAAGGTAGATCTGCTTACTTTGCAAAAGGAGCAAGCCACCAGTGGGTATATAAAGCAAGCCAGACAGATCTTAGGATAGGAATGCAAGCTGGTGTGTCCAGAAAGGGCACTGTGCCCATCAGAAGCCTTGGCACTGCCAAACTGTGACAAGCTTATCTGTAAAATGGGATGAGACCTACTGTATCTAGGTGTTGCAGTGGTTAAGAGTGCTGGATGTCGAGTCAGGAAGAACTGAGTTCAAATCTCGCCTCAGAGACTTGCCAGCTGGATCACCCTGGCCAAGTCACTTAACCTTGCTTAGCCTCAATTTCTCCCTCTGTAAAATGGGGGTGATAACAGTGATTATTTGCACCCAGGGGTCTTCCTGACTCCAACCCAGCAGCATGGTTGTGAGGGTCAAATGAGCTACTATTGGTATGTTAGTTTGCACCTTTAAAGCACTCTGCAAATGATGTCATCACCATCATCCTTATGAACAACTTCATCATGGCCATAGAGGGGTCATGGCACAGTTGGTGGAAGCTGGGCTGAGAGTCCAAAAAAGGACCCCATACATGTACATGGGAAAGGTTCTTAATGTCTCTTGTGTCTCAAGCTATTTCTTGACATTTTCCTACCTACCTAGGCAGGCAGGAGTGCCCAGGTTGGGTGTTGTAGGGTCCCTGAAACCATGTCTGCTGTGATTCCTTTTCAAGTAGCTGGTTTCTGGTTTCAATGACCTTCAGTATGACGTGCAAAGAGGCTTCTTAACAATCAGTAACTGGTAGTGCTAGCTTTCTTTGCTCTGGGGAACATCAATGAATTTATGTCATTTGCTATGTAATATATCCTGAAGGATGGCCAACATCACAGATGAAGGGCATTCCTTAAAGAGGACGTTAGCAGCTACCAAGCCATAGCTTACTTTCCCATTTCTAGGGACACATAGCTGGATTACTCCTGTGTTGCACTGGCATTCATAAAGTGTTACAATTATCAGGATCAGTGTGCCAGTCAGATCCTCCATGAAGGACAGGGACGAGAGGGTATGGATGGGTCAGCACCCACACCAGTAAAATCACAGCTCCTACTAGAGCTATAACAAGGCCATGGCAATTTGGGCTTTGTTCCAGGTTGCTACCGTCTGCACATGTTGGGGTATTTCCAACTAACAATGTCCCTGTTCCTCATACCCTAAGGTCTTCTGTCCATCTGGAAGAACAAAGGATCAAGAATATCAGGGGGATCAGGCCTAACAGTTCCAGATTTCAAAGCCATAATCATCAAAACAATTTGGTACCAGAGTGGTGGATTGATGGAAAAGACTGGGCATACAATACACCACAGTAAATGGCCACATGCACATGACTGTATTCCTACCTGGGCAGCTGCCTCCTGGCCCCGATTTTTGCCTCAGGTGAAAGAATTCTCCAGTATAATTCTAGATGCAATAAACTCTTAACTGCATTAGCTTAGAACATGTGTATGAAAAGAAAGCCTTATGGAATGTTAATTGTCCCAATGTTGAAATGAAATTGTCCCAAGTTGAAAACACTTGATGTCTACAATTTGGGGGCGGAGCCAAGATGGCAGCGTAGGAGCAGCAAGAAATTGCAGCTCTGACACAGCCACATCAAATACCCAAAAAATATGACTCTAAACAAATTCTAAAATGCACACAGATATATTTCCTGCTGAAGGCAGCTCAGCCCAAAGCGACCATCTCAACTCTGAGAGCAGAAACCAGCCCAGCCTGAAACAGTGGTTTTTGCCCCGGGGGCGGCTGGACAAGACAAGCGGTGGCTGGAGCTTCAGGACAGCGGATCTGGGACAGCTGCAGCACTCAGATTAGTGGAACTTGGCTAAAAACTGGGGAAGAAAAGCGGTCCGGCCAAGCTGCCTCCAGGGCAAAGAAGTGGAAAGCAGAGGTTCTGCACCTGCCTCCACATTGCTGCTTCAGAGCTCCCGGCCTGCAGACAGCAGGGGGGCCAAGTGATCGTTCAGAGGCCAAGGTTCAGAGGCCAAGTGCTCTCGAGTTGAGCAGCCTGGATCCGGATCATGGTCTTGGGCAGTGGTCCTGAGGTTTTTTTTTCAGTGAGCCGGAGCTGGGGAGGGACCCAGCAGCCTCCTAAAAGCCCCAGCATCTGGGAAAACCCCAGCAATTTGGAACAGAGCAGTTCCCTCTGGAAGCAGAGTTCCACAGAACTAAAAAAAAACAAACAAACCATTGAATGGCAACCATGAATAAGCATAGGAAGCAAAGTAAGAACAGCAACCAAACTCTAGATTCCTTCTTCAGGGAAAAGAAGGAACAAAGCAGGGAAAGGGAGGAAGACAACACAGTCAGAACTCCCACACCAAAAGCTTCCAAGAAACATGAAGATTGCCAAAAAGCTAAAGATCAGCTGAAGAAAGATTTTGAAAACCAAATGAGAGAAGTAGAAGAAAAATTGGGAAGAGAAATAAGAATGATGCAAGAAAATCATAAAAAGAGAGTCAACAACCTGACTG
>CM053582.1:55964228-56012138 GCA_028627135.1 Pseudochirops cupreus | reverse complement strand
GTGAAAGTATTTGCAGATCCTATACATGACTGCACGCCACCATGGGGGGGGGGAGGGAGGGGAGAAAATCTGAAACTCAAGTGATTGTGGAACTGAATCTTGTAAATTAAAAGTAAATGAGTAAATAAAAAAAAATAAAAAAAAAAAAAGAAAAGTCAGTTTCTTCACGTGGTGGCCAGTAGAACAGCTATAATCGCACCTGCACGTGCTCAGGAAGTGGAGAGCAGGGCTTTTCCATTCTAGAGCATCACATATTCTCTAGGACTCCACAGAGGTTTTGGCAGCTGGCCGGACCCCGCTTATAATGGTATTCTGTGATAATCAGAAGGTCAGAGACTTCCAACAGGAAGCAAGCTCAGACACCATCTAGTTCAGTCTCCTCATTTGAGCCCCACAGAGATTCAAGTGAGTTGTCCAAAGTTGCAAAGATGATATCTGAACCTAGGTCAAGAAATAGCTGACATTTCTGTGGTGCTTCAAAGTATGAAAAGTACTTTTTGAAACATTGTTTTAAGTCTTACAATCACACTGGGAGGTATATACTAGAAGCACGATCATCGGCTCCATTGGACAGACAAAGAAATTGAGGTCCTAAGTGGCAGCTGCAGGATTTTACTTCTAACCTGCCTTAAGGAATGTTGATATATTGTTATTTAACAGAAATATCAGTGATGACAAAGGCTTACATTAAAATGGAAATTTCTGAACAAGTTATTTCAACCTGAGAAACAAACAGAAAAATTCAACATTGTATCCATCCATAGACACACATTCTAAAATGTGACTCAATTCAAAGTTCTGGATCATTTAGAACAATGATTCTCAACATGTGGGTTGCGATCCCTTTTGGGGGTCGCCTAAGACCATCAGAAAACACATATTTCTGATGGTCTTAGGAACAGAGACACTGCTCCTCCATGGGTCTCCAGGCGGGTCGCCCACATGCTGATACACCCACATACTAGTATTAAAGGATCTTGGCTTTAGGAAGATTGAGAACCACTGATTTAGAAAGACTAGAAATAGAGGATGGTGTTAAATCAATTCACACCTAAAAGCTTCATTTTTTGCCTTTGCTAAGTATGTAACCAACTTGAAAGCAGACAGTACACCTCAAAGTTGGCTAGTGGACATGAAAAAAGAGAGATAATTACAGTGGCCCCATTCAGGGAATCAAGAATTTATATAGCAGGAATTTTTCATACCCTAAGCTGGTCATCTAAAATGCACCCATAATCCTCATACCTTCATCCCCTGCATGTGCAAACATAGTGGGGACACGTTGGAATAAGACTGGAGACTCAGCCAAGCCTGACCCAACCAGGAACCTCTCTGCCCTTCTCCTTCCTCCTGTGCCTTTTCTAAGGGTCCAGACAGCTGGGAAGGACAATACTCATTTAATAAACCGATCTTTTCTTAGTGCCAAGTCATTAGCTGATAGCTGGGACTGTCATGAGAAGGAAATGGCAAACCACTCCAGTATTTTTGGCAAGAAAACCCCACGGACAGTATTGGCATGCTATGGACCACAGGGTCAGGAAGAGTTGACCTGGCTTGAAGACCATAAACTCTTTTGGGCCACTAGGGGGCACTGGTGCTTAATGAGTTCTGGGCAGGGGCGGGGTGAAGTGGACTTGCAAAAAATCTGGTAGCAGGGAACCCAAGTTTAGAAAGTAGATTTTAAGATTATAGCTTTAGAGCTGGCAGCCACCACAGAAATGGCCTAGTCCAACCCCTTTCATTTGACAAATGAAGAAAGCGAAGACTGAGAAGCCAAAGGAGCTTTCAAGGCCACGTGGGCAGTCACATTTGAACCCAGGTCCTCTGAGCTCAGGCCCAGGCCTGTTTCCACAGTAGCACTTTCTTCAGAGCTATATTCCCCGAATGATGATTTTTTAAAAACCTGCCCTTCTTATCCTACCTCCCCCTCACAATTTCATCCAAATGCAACTCTAATTTTAGTGTGATTTTGGCTTCCTTTCTCACATGACCCCCAAGGCACAGCAAGGTGGCTGAAGAAACCACAGTGGATACAGATTCGATTTTTGTTTTTTAACAAAAATTAAAAGTTGCAGAAAGTGTTCTTACTGTGAGCATGGCACCTGGAATAAACATACAGAAAGAGGCAGAAGGAAGCAACTCTTTGGGAACCCTGCTTTACTATCAAATTCAATCTCTGATACAAGATAATTACAAATGGAAGTCTCTGTTTACTGAGACTAAGGCAGACACAGTAGGATTCAATTTACCAAATTTGGATTTCATAGGATCAAAGATCCAGGGCCTTAGAAATCAAGTAGGTGCACCTTGTCATTTTACATATGGGGAAACTGAGGCACAGAGTATCACAGATCTAGAATTGGAAGGGAATGAAGAGGCCAGCTAGTTTAAATCCCATGTTTTCTAGTTGAGGAAATGGAGCCCCAGAGGGATGAAATGCTTTGCCCAAAGTCATAGAGCTAGCAAGTAGCAGGTTAGGTAAGTGAACCCAAACTCAACGACTCCCAATTCCGAGTTTTACAACCAGACTTGGATTGGAATTCAGCAAACATTTAATAAACATCTACCGTGTATAAGGCACTGTGTGTGTATGTGTGTTTGTGTGTGTATGTGAGTATGGTATGTGTGTTTGTGTGTATGTGTGGGTGTGTATCTATCTGTGTGTGGGTGTGTAAAAACAACTTAAAAACCAGTTCCTGACCCTAACAAGCTTATCTATTGGAAGGTTCTAGAATATAGACAGATGAGTAAAAATAAGATATTTTAAAGAGGAAATGAACACTAAGAATCAGGGTCAGGTTTCCTGGAGGAGGTGGCTCTTAAGTCTATCCTGGAAGGAAGGTCAAGATTCTCAGAAGCAGAGTTCAAGAGAGACTGCATCCAGGTGAAAGGCATAGAGAGATGGAGTCTGGAGATTAAGGAAAGGCAAGGAGTCCGCAGTGATTGATCTAGGAGTACTATGAGGTGGGTGTAATGTAAATAGGTCTGGAAAGGTAGCTGGATTTGAAATGCCCAGTTAGGAGGCAGTCCAGGTGAAGGGTAAGGAGGCTTCATGTAGGCCATTGGTTTTGTGAGTAGTGAGGAAGGGATGAATGTGAGAGATGTTATTAAGGAAGAGTTGGCAACTGATTGGATAGGAAAGATTGAGGATGACTTCCAGATTGCCAACTGGGGTACCAGGGAGGTCTATGGTGGTGGCAACAGAAGTAGGAAAGTTCGGAGGAGTGCTGGGTATGCTGGGGCTGGATAATGAGTTCAGTTGGCTATGTTGACTATGAAATGGCTAAGGAACATCCAGGGGAATGACTCCACATATGTGGAATAACACATTGGAGGATGACTTGGGACCCATCTCCAGGACAGTTAGTTTCCTTACTTCCTCAGTAAATTCAGGGACTAGCTCCCAGTCTTTCCCTTCTCCTCAATTCCTTTCCTTCTATTAGGAGGTGTCCCCACACATATTGACATTCCCCCAAATGCCCTAACTTTGTAGTTCCCCTTGCTCATTTCCGGTGACCTTCTCTTCTACCCCACTTCAGTTATACACAGAGATGGTCAGAGCCTTGGTCTTACTACCACCCCCAAGTGGTCCACTTGCATGTTTGCAGACACTGAAATTCTTCTATATCTGATCATAATCTTCCATCATTTCATCTTTCCTTGAGTCTTGTAACCTCTAACTCTGTTCTTTGTCCTTATCATGACCTCCCTCCAATCTTCTTCCACCTGTCAGTTCTTTTTCAGGCCATCCCCTCTGCACTGGTTACATTCTCTTCCCTTCTCCATCTCGATGCCTTGGTGAACCAGTTCAACTTCACCCGGTCCTCTACTGTGGAATCACTTGCCTCTTGTCCTGTTGCTCATCATGCCATGCCAAGCCCCAGCCTTGGATTATTCCCACCTTGACTCCAAGTTGTGTGTTGCTTAACGGAGCTGGAGAAAGTTCCTGTGTCACCAGTCACTGTGGAGACTGGATCCACTACAAATTTATGTTACATACTCTTGACTGGGGCTTCACTGCAGCAAGGCACAATCTTTTTACACCTCCCTAAGGGGTGTGGTTCATTCTCACTCACTACATTGGCTATGGGATCCTTTCATTCCTCCTCAAGCCTTCCAAGGCACACCTTCCCCCATCTTCTCCATTCTCATACTTCACCAATAAAACTGAGGCCATTCACTGAGCCTCTCTTGGCCACCTCTTCATCTCACATCCCTCAGATGTCTTGGCTTCCCCACCATCTCCTCCATTTGTGCCTTTCACGAAGAGGTGGAGTTCCTCTTTGCCAAGGCAAACCCTTCTCTGTGCATTCTTGAATCCATCCCTCCCTGTCTCGTCTAGCAGATTGCCCTTCATCAGTCCCATTCAATCACCTACGTCTGGGCAGTTTCCACTGGCTGGCCTCTACACCATGGATGTTCTCCCCCTCACCTCTGCCTCCTGGCTGCCCTGGTTTTCTTCCAGTCTCAGCTAAAATCCCACCTTCTTCCAGAAGCCTTTTCCAGGCCCCCTTAATGCTAGCTAGCACCTTGCCTGAGGTCATCTCTGATTCAGTCTATCAGCTTCTTTCTTTGTAGTTCTTTGCCCCCTGTCTCCTTCATGATACTATGACCTCTGGAAGAGCAGGACTGCGTTGCTCTTTCTTTGTATCCTCAGCATTTAGCACAGTACCGTCTGGCCTCAGACACTTCCTAGCTGTGTAGCCCTGGCCAAGTCACTTCACCCTGCTGGCCTCAGTTTCCTCATCCATAAAATGAGCTGGAGAAGGAAATGGCAAACCACTCCAGTATCTCTGCTGAGAAAAACCCAAATGGGGTCAGGAAGAGTCGGACTGCACTGAAATGACTGAAGAACAATGATAACAGTGCCTGTGGTCCCATATCTCTCCTCCCTTCTGGGGCTGAACTTGAGAAGATCATCTCCAAATAGGGGCCTCGGCTTCCTTTCCTCTCATTCTTGTTTTCTCTCTCTACGGAGTGGCTTCTGATCTCATCATCAATCACAACTCCTTTCTCCAAAGTGACCAGGGATCTTCCAACCTCAGACTTGGACATTGGCTATCACTCCCTTCTCCTTCACACTCTTTTCCCTCTGGACTCTCTCTTCTTTCTCCTCCTATCTGACTGCTCCTCCCCAATTTCCTCTGCTGGCTCTTTATCCAGGTTCCAGTAGGGTGTTCCCCAGAGCTCTGTCCTGGGCCCTCTCCTCTTTCCCACTCTGTTCTATTTTGCTCGGTGGGCTCGTCAGCTCCCAAGGAGATCATCTCTAGGCTGACAATCCTCAGACCTAACCTCTTTGCTGACCTCCAGTTTTGGCTGTCTGTTGGACATCTTGAACTGGAATTCAATGGACATGGTTGATATGTCCAACTCAGAACTCTTTATTCCTCCCCCCTCCCCCCCCCCCCGAAAACGTTCAAAATGTGCCTTTTTTTTTCTAACTTCCTATTGCTCTTGAGGGAACCACCATCATTCACATTCTAGAGGTCAGCCTCAACTCTTCTCTCATTCTGATCCCTCTCCATCCAATTAAATGCCAAATCCTCTCATTCCTACCTTCACATCATCCCTTGTATGTCTGTGTCCCCTCTTCTGCGGCTCACAGAGGCAGCACCCTTTTGCAGCACTGTGTCACCTCATGCCTGGGCTCTTCCAACAACCTGCTGGTTGGTCTCCCTGCCTCAAACCTCTCCATACTCCAATCCAAAGGGATTTTCTTTCGCTTTTGCTTGATTGGGTCACCCTCCTGCTCAGTAAACTCCAGTGGCTCCCTATTACTCTTTGGTTCACACGATAGTGTTCTGTTTCCCATCTAAGGTTCTTTTCTGACACTTTTCTCTCCTTCACATTCCCCTTAGTTCCAGCCACACTGCCCTCCAGACTGTGCCTCAAACAGGACACTCCATTTCCCCTGGCTGTTTCCCACACCGGGAATCCCCTGCCTTTTCTCTTCTGCTTCTTGACTTCCCTGGCTTTCAGCAGGAGGGCTTTTCTGGTCCCCCTCTCCCTCCAGGGTCTTTCTTTGTGATTAGCTCTCCTTTACCTGCTACATAGCTTGTATAGACATAGTTGCATATCTCCTGCATTAGAATGTGAGTTTCTTGAGGGCAGGGATTCCCGCCGCGCCTCCCCCCCCCCCCCCAGCTTTGTATCCTCAATGCTTGAGACAGTCAACACCATAAATGGTTGTTGATGGATAAGCTAACAGAAGCCTGGACTGCAGAGGAAAGGCCAAATAGGCCTCCTTGCACCTAGTCAGATGCCCTCTGCCCTGAGGTGCCAGTGTGAGCAGTACAATCGCTTCTTATAGTTAAAGCCAAGCCCAGGGTGCTTGGCCATCAAAATCCTCTTTCAGATCCCCTAGGAAAGAGTTGCCTGGCTGGGGAAGCCGCGGCCCGGGCGGGGAGCGCCTTGGGGTGATATGGCCCGGAGCGCTGGGACGCTAGCGGTGGGATGGTCTCCTACACAGGTGTGAGTAGTCTAGGAGCACGAGAAGCTAGAATCGAATCGCTCGAGGACTAGAGACGTCTAGTAATTGTCCGGCCAGCTCCCGAGCAGGAGGGACGTGGGCACCGCTAGTGATCTGGCCCCTCCGGTTTTCTGTGGGCACCGGGATCTTGCCCTGGGAGCCCTCCCTCCCTGCCCCGAATATATTTCTGGGTCGTTTCTTCCCGCGACGGTACAAGGTGGGCGAGGCTACGGGAAGCTGGCTTTTGTATCCCCTCGCACAATGCCAGGCCCCGAGGGGCCACCGAAAAGCTGCTTGGCGTGAATCTATTGTTGGACCAGGGGCGTTTGGGTCACTCTTACTGCACTGTGCATGAATCGAACAAGACTCATGGACGACGGTCTTTGGGCTCTCCTGAACTCAAGCCCGAAGATGAGAAAGAGTTCTCTCCTCCTGCCACTGGCAGGAAGGGAGTGGATAGTTCTTCTCCCCCTCAGGTGCCCATCGACGTGGGCGTCGCTAACTCTCCAGCTCGACGTCCCCAGCTCGGATTTCTCGCATTTTCCTGGGCCCAGGAGAAAGAGTGGAGAGGAGTGCGGGGTACCAGCCTCTCCCGAGGGCCCGCAGTCGGGACCAATCGCGCCTCCGCCTCCCAGGCCCCCCGCCCCCCCCAACCAGTGAGTTTTCTCTCCACCCCTGCCCCCACCTCTCCCGCCCCCAGCCGTTTGACGTGACAGGTCCGCGGCCCAATCCCATCTCTGGTCCCGGTTCCAAGCTGGGCTCCTGGCCCCCTCGGAGCCAATGGTCGTGACCGAGGAGGGGCAGGGGGGGCGGGGGGGGGGGCTGCAGCTGCGCGGGGGAGGGGAGGGGAGGAGCCGGAGCCGAGTAGGGGCCGGGCTGGAGCCAGCGCGTTGACTGGAAGGGGCTGAGCGGCCGCGGGTGGAGGCACAAGCAGCGGCGGCGGCGGCGGCGGCACGGTGAGTTGTCCGGTGGTGAGTTTGTGGCTGGCCTGGGCCTCGCTCGGGAGCGCTGTCTGGAGGGGTGGGCGCCGGGGCGGGCTCCAGCTAGCCCACCTGGGGGACGGGGTTTCGGGGAGTCCGCGGGCTGGGGCAGGGACGGACTGCTTGGCGGCGGCGGCTGGAGGGGGCGCGGAGAGGGAAGCAGTCCCGCCGCAGCCGGAGCCCCCGCCGCAGACTCCTCGGGCCGGGCCGGGCGGCGGCTCTCCGTGCGCTGCGCTGCCCTGGGAGGCCAGCTCCGGGGTTGCAGCCGCCGCCCGCCGCCTCTGAGTAAGCACTTTTGTGGCGGCCGGTGGCGGGCGCTTCCTTGCCCTCCGGCCCGGCTCCCCGCCGTTCCCCGGAGGTGGCAGCCGCTCCGCCCCCCCCAGTGGCTGAGAGTGGGGGGCGGCGGGGGGCCCTTGGTGCAGCCCACACTCCCCCAGTAGAGTTCCCCGCCCCAAGGCCAGCGGGTGGTGCTTCTGCATCCTCCCTGGCAGCCACCCCTGGATCCAGGAGCTGGAGGCGCCGTGGGGGGCTGCTCTAGTTCCCGGGCACTGGAGGCATGTGGGAGCCTATCTTGGGGGCTGGGGCGAGCAGCGCGGGGCCTTCTAAACGCGAATACACGGCCCTGGCTGATGGGCAGCGGACCCACTGACTTCTGACGGAAATTGACTCCTCTTTCGCGCCAATCAAATACTCTCAAGTCTGAGAAACTTAACTCCGCCTTTTTAGTTGAGGATTGGGTTTAACGCCCAGCGCAAATAGTTAATAGTGTGCCCTTTGCAAAGCCATCAGACTTTTCTGGGCCTCAGTTTCCTCTCCTGTAAAGTGACCAGGAGGGTACAGATGCCTTCCGAGGACCACTGAAGCTGTGACATTCCATGACCTCCCTGTTTCTTTTAAGCTGTGATTCAGGGAATTTGCGTCCAATTTCTTTTGGTGACTTGAAGCGGTCTTAGTCCCAGACTCTCTTGAAAATAAAAGCTTAAAATAAGAGGATGAGCTTGAACATTGGCTGGGTGGTGGCCATCCACGCCTCACCCCTGCTTGTTTCTGTCTACTCTTCAGGTTGGCTCAGCTTTACATTGCCCCTGGTTTTTATTTTTTCTCCTGACTAGCCTTCCTTTTTTCTGGAGTAGTGCCCTCTTCTCCTTCTAATTAGGCTGTTTTCATCTCTTCCTTAAATGCGACATTTGAACTAGTAGCCCACAGGGAAGAGTAAGAAAAAGAGGAATGGGAGCTCTTTTTTTTGGCTTATGTATCCTGATTGATGTGATTTGGGGGGGGGGGCAGTTTGGGGTCTCTTAGTAGTCAGCTCTCAGTTCTAGGAGTTAATTTGAATCTCAAAGTAGAAACAAAACTCTAAAACAATTTCCCCAAACTCAAAGGGGAAGACAGTGTGTGAATCTGCCCAGTCACCTGGGCTAGCTCAGGTGTAGAGGGCCATTATTCAGGAGAAGCTGCTTTTGGGGCTCCAACCTGATCTTGCCCAGGTTACCTGGATATTTTCAATTTTGTTGCAACCAGGGGATTACATTAAAATTCTTTTTTTTTTAACATTAAAATTCTGTTGTGGTGGGTTTACACATGAGCAAGAGAATTGAAAGAGAAAAGGAGTCTTAAGACCCATGCACATCCCTTTAGCATCAAATGTTATGTGGGTGAAACCCTAAACAAGGAAAAGACAAAGCAGAACGTGGTTTCAGTAACTGCCCTGGCTATGTTTGGAAGATAGGAGTTTACTTTGGAATGCTTTGGTCATGAAAACTTGTGTTTCCCATCTCCCTGACTAGCTGTGCCCCAGACCTGGGCTAGCAGTCACATGGCATGGAAAGGGGACAAAAGGGATTAACCCTTACCTGGGTAACTCGAAATTGACAGCACTGTAGGGCCCTCTTGTGGAAATGAGTTTAGACCCTTCAAATGTTCCTTGATCAACAGGTCAGAAAGGTAGGAAAGTGGGTAGCTTACAAAGGAAGAAAGCAGGAAGTTGTGTCCAAAGACAGTCATCTGTGGAGAAACAGATACATTCAATCATGGCTGATAGAATTGCACACTTGTGGGCTAGAGCTTTCTCTGGCCAGTGGTAGGGAGCCACCTAGTTGGGTGAAACTAAATAAAATCTCCGAGTGGACCAGTCCCAAGTCAGTGGCATGGTTTAATGAAATAATTTCCTCCATTTGACAGAGTTATCTTGAGATTCAGAGCTTTGAAAGGGACTTTGGAGGTCATCTTGGCCAACTGCCTCGATTCACAGATGAGGAAACTGAGGGGCTGAGTGAGAGAGAAGCTAATCCTTGCACTTGGTTTATTTCTGGAGATAGCTCAAAGTTCTAGAGCATTTTGAGCTTTGCTAAGTTCTTCCCAGCCCAACATGTTCTAAGCTGAGTCTCACAACAGCTCTGTGTGGTAGCAGTTCTATTATAAATAGGTAAAAACCGAGGATCAGATGGATTAAGTGACTTGCCTACAGTCACGCTGTGGGCCAGAGGTAGGATATCCCAAAATCACATAAAGAATGAATAGTTGTAGAAAAGTCCACCAGGAGACCTTCTCAGAAGGTCACAGTCCAAGTACCACAGCTGTAACCAATGACACCTACGAGTACGACCTAGAAAGGTATGGCAAGTTATCTCCTTCCTGCCAGTAGGCTCATTTCTAAAACTGATGTGGCGAGCCAGCTGTATTAGACGATGGGAACTGAAGGCTCCAATCTTAGTCAGCTGTCACCATTGAATTTGAATGGATAGATGAGAATTGTAATTCCTAACTGGGGCTAGAAAACTGGACTATGTCGGGTACCATGACCAACAGGGACGAAGGTGCCAGGTCACACGTTTATCCTTTTCCAAGAAGGTTTAGAATTTGATTTTACAGAGTGTTTCTACAGCTGTAACATCATTAACTAATGTACCGTCAGAAACCTAAAAGTTCATTTAGTCCCCAAAGTCCCAGGACCTGACCCCCTGTGGTTGGTTAATAAAAAAGAGGATAGGCTTGGCGATCATGCCCAAGTGCTAAAGCCGTGATTTTGGTTGACCTCACTCGATTTAGAGAGAAGTCATCAGCCTGTAGCCTGTCTAGTGGTGTTCCTCCTTAACTGTTCCAGGAAGCTGGTGATAGAATGTGCTTCTGAGCCTCTGACTGAACTCCCCCATTGTATCGGAGCATGTATAAATCTGGGTGCAAAGCTGTTTTCTCTTTCCATTATTTGATACAGAAGCCAAACTTTGATTGTATCCAGACGATTTCAGAATTAACGTCTGCATCAAACATGTGGGGAAAAAAAGGTAGCCTGCTGAAGGAAAGGTTAGAAATATTTGTTACTTTCTCTAACAAAGAAATCCTTTCTCTGGATGGGAGGGAATCCCGAAAAGGAAAATGTGGGCCTGGCTTATGGTGTCCGAGAGTTTGAGAGATGTCTGGTGGTGGTGGTGGGGGGTGGTAGTGGTGGTGGTACTGGGCAGAGTCTTTGAGCTTGTAACCTCGGCTACGATGCTGGCTTGAGTAGAGGCTTGTTTTTCATCTGAGATGCTTTTTGGGAAGTCCATGGCTCCAACCAAAGGTGGGTGACTTGTGTGTTTTGCCCATGAATTGTTGCTTCAGAAAACAAAAGAGACAACCGATTACTATGTTTCTGAGATTTTCACTTTCCTTAGTCTTTAGCTGGCTTCTAGTGAAAAGGGTTTGGGAAGAATGGCTATCCCTTGAGGAAAAGGTGTCTTAGTGTAGACTGTATTTGGAAATCATCTGTAAGAACCACATTTTCCCTTCCCTTCCTTCTGGGCCCCACTCACAATCTGGTTTTCTTACAAAAACCTTTTGCCTTCACTTTTACTAACTTTGCCTCCTTTTGAATTAAAAGAGAGTTTACAGAGACTTGAGGTACCCCACATACTCTATGCACCCAGTTTTGTGGGAGTTAGGGTACTTCTCTGTGATCTAGGAAAGCTTGGGCAAGAAATTGGTTGCTTTTCTATTTTAACTTATGGTGATAAGGTTAAAGTGTCAGCTAGCTGGTGCAGTGGATAGAGTGCCGGGACTGGATCAGAAGACTCAACTTCTTGGGTTGACATCTGGCTTCAGACAATTACTAGCTGTGTGACCCTGGGCAAGTCACTTTACCCTGTTTGCCCCAGTTTCCTCATCGGTAAAATGAGCTGGAGAAGTACATGGCAAATCACTCCAGTATCTCTGCCAAAGAAAATCCCAAATGGGGTCACAGAAGAATGGAAACACTGAACAACAATAAGGCTAAAGGTATGGATGCTCCCAGAAATAATGAGCCAATTACTCAGTTCATTTGGTTACTATAATGATTATGTAACTGCAAGTGATTGAGGTACCTATCATGCAAGTGAAGCCTTAATTCCTTTTCCTCTGGAATGCTGGATTATTGTCCCCAAAGATCATACCAATTTGCAAGTCTCTCAGCCATGAATGAATGTATCTGTTTCTCTACAGCCTGGCCAGCATCGAATTTGGTTACATTTCATTGTGGACTGTGTGTCTTCTGAGGGCCAGACAGTTCAGAGAGGTTCATTACCAGGCTGTTTTTGGTCGTACCAGCATAAGAAATTTGTCTACTGAGTTGTTCAGTGATTTCCATCTATGTTAGGAAAGGGAATATCCACACTGAGAAAATAACAGAGGACCCTTGAATTATTGAAACATCAGAGTTACTTAGTTCAGGATACAGCCTGTGGCCTAGTAAACCTCTTGACGTTATGTAATAAACAGAATCCTCTGATAAATTTGGGAAGTTTTCTTTGTGACCTGGAGGTAATGCCATCTATTGGAAAAAGCCTGCATGCAAAGTCAAAGATGTATTCGAAAGCCCTGTGAACCAGCTGCTGTTCTGAAGGAGGCCATTGAGGCTGTCCGCGTTGCCATCTGGATTTTCCATTTTGTGAGCATGCCATCTGTTTTCTAAAGGCTAAATGAGATCTATGCATGGCTTAGCTCCTCAGCAGACAGGTGCTATAGGAATCCAAAGTATATATCATGGGCCACTGTTGGCATTGCTACAAGGTTTCCAAAAGCTCCAGTAGAATCATCAAGCAGATGATTGATGCCAAAATTTGCCTTCTTTCTATGAGTTTTTCATATGCCTAGATCTCTTCTGTCATTTCTCTGCTCAGAAACCTTCAGCAGCTCCCTACTGTCTAGCAAGTGAGATTCTGGCATTCGAGGCCTCCCCTAGTCTGGCTCCCACCTCCCTGGCCAGCTATGTCTCATATTCTAGACTCTATGTCTTCTTGGCTCTGGCCAAACGGAGACAACTTTGTCTCCTGCATGCATGGTATGTCTCCTTTGTCTCACTCCTATTTGCTCTTCTCTGTTCTGGAACCCATTCTCAATGTCCTTCATATGTTGGATTCCTACTCATCCTGTCAACATCAGCTCCTCCATGAAGACTTCACAGAAACCTGGCCCTCTGTACCTCTTCTCCCCCTCCCCCAACCACATGGATGGCTTTCCTCTTCCAGTATCAGGGAGTCAATTTGAGGTGCTGTGATCACTTCACAAATGCACCAGTTAGAAAGTGTGCAGCAGAATGGTGTCCTCCTTCTAGGTTGTCTGCTCTTGGAGGGCATGGACTGGGCCAGAGCTAAGCCTCGTGTCTCCTCCAGTACCTAGCACAGCACTCTGGGCTCAACACAGGCTTCTGAAATGTTTACTGAGGGTGCCTACTTGTCCGGCTTCTTCTCTTCTCTCTAGCTGCACATACATGTCATATAAAGTCCTGGGTTAAATTTAAGAAAACATTAAAGGAGATATATTGCCAGTGTAGAGTCTGTGTCACACACTCCTGTGTTACCCCTAGTAATTTACACCTGTCCCTTCCTGAGTGTTGCTTGTATTGGGTGTGAATTTACGCAAGTCTGAGCTAGAATGGTTCACCCAAAACAGGGTGTCAAAAGGGAGCTGACATGTGGGCATGGGAAGGACAGATAAACATGGAATGAGCAGTACACCATCAAGAAGGCAGAACTGCTGGCTAAAAGCCAAAGTGGACAGTTGAGATGAGCCGATTTCCAAAGGCCCATGACTATTTAGGGAATTGCAATTCATTTTTAGTATTTTTCATGTCTTAGCAAAGCTGGAGCATTGTCGTTCCTTAACCAATCATGATGAGAGAGGCCTGGCATTCAGGAGACAGACCGTGGTTCAAATCCTGCCCCCTGCCTTTGCTAGTTGTGTGACCATGGACCAAGTTTGGATTAAAGCTTTTCCATCCACAAAATGAGGCTAATCACCCCATTACGGAATTGAAGGCCCATGTGTCACAAGGGCTTTGTCTGCTACTCGGACATGCCGCTGGCTAGTCCTGTGGTCATCATATCCAAGCTCCAGGTTTAGAAAATGCTACCATGTGTATTATTGTGTTGGACCCTCACCAGCCCCTTGCTAAGGTAAGTCCCACGGGCATCATTCTCATTTTACAGATGAAGACACTGAGTTCAGTGAGTTTAAGAGATTTGCTACCAGTGGCCAGGAAATGATGGTAAAAGGAAACACGCTGAGGTGGTCTTTCGTCAAAGGCCCACTCACCTTGGTTATTGCAATAGCCTCCAAAGTGGCTTCTTGCTTCCAGCTTTTCTGGCCCAGTCCTCCCGCATCACCGAAGCCGCCTGTGTCCCTTCTCTGCTCAAGAAACGTGTGTGGCCCCCTATTGCCTCTCAGAGAAAGTGTTTGGCTTTGAAAGCTGTTCACAGTCTGACTTATCTTTCCAGTCAGATTTCATGTGATTCTCCTTCACGAATTCTCCTTTCCAGCCAATCCGGCCCAGATGACATTCTTGTCTAACTCTTGCTTCTGTGTCTGCTCCGAAGGCTAGAATGCTTTCCCCCTCAGCCTCCCCTCTTGGAGTCCCTTCAAAGCTCAGCTCAGGTGGCCCTCCTATAGCTGTGGCTGGCACATGTCTAGCACCTGCAGCTCATTGCCTGATTCATCCAGAAGTTAGGCACCCACACCTCCCCACACCCCCATTTTACATAGCGTACATGTTTTCTATTTCAGTTTTTCCCCTGCTCGCTGGAGAGTGGCAGCTCTTGGGGGGCAGGGGCTGTTCTTTGTATTCCTAGCATCTAGCCCAGTGTCCTGGCACACAGTAGGTAGGCACTGAATAAATAAATACTTGTTGAATTGAATTCCCTGGCCCCACTGCTGCTCGAAACAAGTTAACCTGTTCAGCATTGGCCTCTGGGCTTAGGAAAAGGTATGGTTATTGCCTTTGATGTTATGCAAGACCTTGGCTGTGTTTAAAGTAGAAATTGCTCTTCCTCATGACCCCTAATGAATGACCAATCCTCCAGAAATGTCTCCCTTAAAGAAGAGAGGGGAACTTTCTATACTCTTACTAAATTAAAACAGGTTTGGAAAAGTCAGCATGCCGGAAATTGTTTGCTTGCCTTGGATTTAGTTAGCAGGTGTGGATGCAGGATGGAGTGGAATCTTAAAGGGTGTACAATTGGGACGTACAATCGCAGGAAATGCTATTCACAGTCGGCTTGTGGGGGAGGAGGAGAAAGGTAGTTTGTTTTTAAATGTGGTCTTTAGATTTCAGGGTGCTGGGATTTTGTGCCCACAAAACAGCAATGTTGTCTAAAAATCCTTTTGCGCTTAGAGGAGATAACCTGACTAGGGATGTGTGGGTAATGGCTTGGATCTCTCCCCATGCCAAACTTTTTAGTGATTTTGAACTAGCTCAGTATTCTGCATGTAAGTTGAAGGCTTTAGGGTATTTTCTTCAAGTTATGTCAGTGTACAGTGTGCCCAACTGTGGCCGATCAGACCAATGTGAGCTCTCTCCCCAAGACAGGTCAGTCGTGATAGTCCATATGAACATTTGGAGTGGAGATAGCTCTAAATGTGAAGATCTCACATTTCTTTTGATCCACTGCCATTCTGCTTGGCTTATAGAGTGTGGTGCCTTCTTTTCTGGACAGCCCTGTGCCAGTGTTTCCCATGTCTGACAATCAAATCCAGAGTTTTTCAGAGAGACCTTGAGAGTGTCCTTGTTTTGCTTCTTCTGACCTCCATGTGAACGCTTGCCTTATGTGAGTTCTCCATAAAATAGTCTTTTAGGCAAACATATATTTGGCATTTGAACAACGTATCTAACCCATCAGAGTTGTGCTCTCTGCAGTAGAGTTTGAATGCTTGGCAGTTCAGCTCGAGAGAGGACCTCAGTTTCCAGTACCTTATCTTGCCAGGTGATTTTCAGAATCTTCCTAAGGTAATTCAAATGAGAGCGATTCAGTTTCCTGGCATGGTGCTGGGATGCTGCTGTCCAGGATTCAGAGGCATACAACAATGAGGTCAGCACAACAGCTCTGTAGACCTTCGGTTTGGTAGGCAGCCTAATACCTCTTCTCTTCCCACACTTTGTTTTGGAGTCTCCCAAATACTGAGCTAGCTCTGCCAAAGTGTGTATCAAACTCGCCATCTTTGTGGACATCCCTGGAAAGTATGCCACCAAGGTAAGTGAACTTATCCACAGCATTCAGAATTTCTCAATTTGTTGTAACCTATGGTTCCACATATGGATCATGTGGTGCTGGTTGATGGAGAAGCTCTGTTTTCTTGGTGTTAATCATCAGGCCAAAATTAGCACAAGTGGCAGAGAATCCATACTCAGTTGCATCTTGGCCTCAGAGACTGCATTGAATGTGCAATCACCTGTGAACAAAAATTTGGGCACCAACCCTCCCTCTGCTTGAGTCTTGGCTTGTAGCCTTTTCAAGTTAAATAATTTACTGTCAGTGCAGTAGCTGCCTTTGATGCTGTTTTCATCTTCATTGAAGGCATCCAACAGCATCACTGAAATTATTCAGGTAATATATTAAGTTATTCACATAATATAATTAAAGAGGACCATTAGTAGTGGGGGAGAAATGATGACACTACATAGCTCATGTCTGGGAAACCCCTTTTAAATCATGCTTAGGATACAGCACACCAAACTTGGAAGCCTTAACCTTTTAGGTGAAATACCATCTTCTGTATTGATTGGCTCCCCATCCCTGTACTGACTGAGACCATTCACTGGTCTCACCTGTACCAACAGCAATCAAGCTATTTTTGGCTTACATTACCATCTTCTGGCTGGATTTGGGAGCCATTTAATTTAATATCTCCTAGGATTGTGGGATTTAGTGCTGAGAGGGACCTCAGCAGTGACCTGATGGAGGTCATCTGATCCAATCTCCTCATTTCACAGAGAAGGAAACTTGAGTCCCTTTTTGGGTGAAAAGTCACTCAGTCACGGCCAGGCTTGGAGTCCTGATGTCTTCTACATCCAGGGCCCTTTCTACTTCCCTGTGTGCTATCTCCGTACTCCACTGGCTGCCCCTCTCCTGATGACTGAGCACAGACAGTTAATGTTTCTTCTCTCTCTGTTTTTGTGTTCTCATCACTGGGAGATTAGTTTGTTGCACCTTGGGTAGTCTCTCCCATGATGACTTTCCCACTCTGGCCCAGTTGGTTTGGGAAACCTTGCTCTTGTTTCTCTCCCTTTCTTTTCTTTCTCTTTCCCCCTTTTTTCTCCTTCTTTTTTGTAGTCTAGTTGGTCCTTGATGACCATTTCACTGGGAACCCATGAGGCATTTGTAGTCTAACTGGGGGCCTGGCCTCTATCAAGGGTGTATCATTTTATTTTATTTTATTTTTTGTAAATAGTATTTTATTTTTTCCAATTACATGTAAAGATAGTTTTCAACATTGGCTTTTTATAAGATTTGGAGTCCCAAATTTTTTTCTCCCTCTCTCTCTCCCTTCTCTCCCCAAGATGGCAAACAATCTGATATAGGTTATCCACGTGCAATCATGGAAATATATTTCCCCGTTAGGCAGGATGTATCATTTTAAAAGGATTATGTCACTCCCGTTCCTAAGAACTGATTGCTTTGTGAACTTCGTAAGTTGGAGACTCATCGTGTTGTCTCACTGCACAGTGGATGGGCAGACGTCCATTTTTACCAACTACTTTTCAGTCTGCCAGGCTGAATGAATAATGCTGCTGCTTGAGTTTTTCAAGGCTTTGAAGATTTTTATAGCTTTAGAGACAGAATGGGCTCTAGGGGATGTCTGGGTCAAACTCCTTGGTTTTTGGCGAAGTGAGGTGAAATGCCCAAGGTCACAGGGATGGAATTGGGCTTTGAACTCAGTTTCCTTTTCCAGTGTTTCTCCTTTACGCCTTGCACTGGGAATTTGGGACTTGAAGGTATGTGCAGTGGGTGGGGATCAGAGGGGGCTGGAGAAACAAGCTGGTATTCTACAGATAAAAGCACCACCTTTCTGACAAAAGTTTGCAGCCTTCTTCTCAGATGGTAGTAGTTGGAGGGTCACAGTGATTGTTTCCTCGTCTACTGTGGTCACCCAAGTCAGACCTAGCCCATAAACACATGCTTAGCAAAAGTAAAAAACAAAGCTTTAGCCTCCCAGAAGAAAGACATCTTCTTTTTAGCAGCTTGTGGACCCAAAGATGGTAGCTGCTGGACTGCTCATTTTGTGGGTGGTTTTAAACACAGATAAAATTTATATCCAACAGTGTTTGCAAAGCCTGTGACCTTTGGGAAGTCATTTCTCTTTGGGCCTCAGTTTCCTTGGCTATAAAGTAAGGGGAGTGAATGTTGATACTTTTTTACAGTCAGAAGGTAATAGAATCTCCAAGAGGCCATTCAGTCGAATCCAGCCCTGCCGATTCTCCAGATGTTGCCAGCCCATCGCGAAGAGAATAAACCTAGCATCTCTGCCCGGCTCCCCTCCCCGCATATGGTAAAAAGCTGGAAGTGACCAACCTAAGGCATCAGTTAATTCAAAGCTCTCATGTTAAAAAAAGAGGCTTTCGGAAAGTGACTTGTCCAGTGGCCCACAGGCAGTAAATAGCTGAGTTCCACCCGTGGCCCTCTGATTCCAAATCTGGGCCTCTGGCCAGTCTGTACTGCTTCCTTGTTCGTTCCTGCTCCAACAGTCTCATTTTAAATTCCTTCTTAATTGTAGATAATATATTTGTAACGCTTAAAGATTGGCATCTGTAAAAATATCAGTCAACCTACATCCAAGTTTTTGGCCCATGTCCTTAAGTGAGAACATTCCAGCTCTTTCCTCTGAGACAGCACAGTGAAGGAAGGAGCCGTAGAGTCCGAGGACCTCTGCCTCCGAGGCTTTGGGCAAGTGACTCTTCTGTCTAGGCCTCCACTTGTTTGTTTAGTTATTTTGTGGTCCTATCCAACTCTTCCTGACCCCATTTGGGTTTTCTTGGCAGAAATCCTGGTGCGGTTTGTCATTTCCTTCTCCAGGTCATTTTCCAGTTGAGGAAACTGAGGCAAACAGGTTTAAGAGACTTGCTAGTCACACAGTTAGGTTCGCAAAATGCCTTACATACATTTAGTCCTCTCAACATCTCTGGGAGGCATTATCGCCATTTTTAGGTGAGGAAACTGAGGACACATAGCTAATAAATGTCAGAGGAGGGATTTGAATCCAGGTCTCTCCTGTCTCCCAGTTCAGCTACACCATGGAAGGCTTGTAGGTCAACTTGAGCAACAGTCAGTTAACATTTACTAAGCATCTACTGTGTGCCAGGTCGTATGCTAAGCACTGGGAAAACAAACAAAGGACTGTCCCGTCCTGGTGGATTTTCCAGTCAAAAAGGGGAGGGACCCCAGGAGTGCTCAGTCTGTTCCCTGAAAACTCTGATTCCTCTATAAAGGGAGGCCTTGGATAGAGTGCCTTGCCCCACCCTACAGATCAGAGTAGACTGCTGAGGTATTGAGTGTCAAAGCTGAACCATGAAGCTTTCAAAGGGGGAGAGATATGAAGGGGAAAGAAGAGAAATGGGCCGTGGGGATAAGATGGAGAAACCCAGAGGCGTGCAGCCTAGTGAGAACTGAAGGGATGGCTAGAAACAGATCACATAGCTAGTGAGGGTTGGAGACCTGATTTCAATTGGGGTCTTCTTGACTCCCCCTCCATTGTTCTATCTCCTGCGCCATTGTATGGAAGCATGTTTATATTGGAATAATGCATACTAGGTAAGGGAAACAAGATGGGAGGAGAACTTTCCTCACTGTAATTTCTAGCACCCTAGGCTTAGATCTGGGAGGGACCCAAGAGGTCAGCTAGAGTAGGTTCCTTTATTTATAGTTGAGGAAGCCAAATCCTACGGAGAAGTGAATTAGGGCCAGAGCATTTCAGTGCTCAGTGGTGGCTTGGCTATCCGCAAGGCTAACCTAGTTGGGACCTTAGAAATCAGCTCCACCAATCCCCTCATTTATTCAAATAAAAAAAAATGGAGGCCTATGGGAGTGCTTTAAACTCAGAGACAGAAGGGATGATAGAGGGCCGGAAAGGAGAAGGAACTTGCCTGGGGTCATGTAGCAAGTGATGGACAGATTTTATAACAATATGATTTTTTAATGTCACTGAATCCCCAAGTGTGGATGTTTCCATGTGGAGTAAGTCATTTCCTTAACATAGAGATACTTTTCTGCTTCCATCTCATGTAAAGTAATGCAAACTTTTATGGCTATATGTACTCAAATCCAAAGTCAGAGTAACTCAAATTTAAACATTGTTATTTCTTAGCAATAATTATTGCATCTTCAAAAAAAGAGGCCGAGAATGACCTAATTGTACTTAAATAGCTTGTTGCTCAGCCTTTAAATGGAGGACAGCAGACACCAGGGCTTTGGAAGAAAATAGCCCTTTGGCAAGGAAAGGAGCCACACCCCACTTAGTTTTGACAAAAATAAAATTCTTTCCAGCCCTACCACATTGTGGATGGTGTGAATGCCATGTCCTTCTCCAGGAGCTGGGGCAGCAGCTGTATGGCCCAGCAAATGCTTGGTAGCCCAAGGATGAGGCGCCCCTGGTCTCGGGGCTGCCTTGAGTCAGATGTTCTGCTCAGTGAGAGCTGATTCATATGGGAAATGGCAAGTAACTGCTGGTATGGCCTTAAAGGGCAGGAGAAGTTGAATTGCATGTTGCCACAGCCCTGCTTCCTCTGGGCATGTGGGCATGTTATGGCAGAACTGGCTCTTGGGCCTTTTGGAAGGAGAGGGTCCTTTTCCACTTAAACAACAAAAACAATTCCTTCCATGGATCCTGGGAGTTGGAGTATGGAGTATGTGTGTGAGCCTACCTGATCAAGGCCTGTGATGGGGTGGGCAGGAATTTAGCTAGGAAAAACCTGAAGGTGGATGATGGCCAGATAGGGAGAACTGAGCAAGGCAAAGTGGGCAATCTCATCTGCATGTCAGTGACCTAAGCAGAGACTGGAGTAGTGACTCCCAATGGAGGAAGATCTGAATTCACTAGACTAGCAGAAGTTATTGAGAAAGCCTGGACTTTCTTTGTATTGTAGCTTTTAAATCCTCTTTTTCAGAGATTAACTTTCCCCTAAAACCCGGATTGGGCCTTTCCACTTCCAGGGTTCATAGATCTAGTGTTGGAAGGAACCTTAGAGTCCTTCTAGTTTAACCTCCCCCCTTCCCAATTTTACAGATGAAGAAACTGAGGCAGAGACTTAAGTGACTTCATTCAGTGTTCTTTCTACTGCACCACACTGCCGATAGTCATTTAGCTCTTGATCTATGACTAGCCCATTCTGCATTTTTTTCTAAGAGCCTAATGAATACTATAAAATCTTGAGCTTGGAAGTAGGCCCTGAATTTGTTGACTATGAAAGAATGTCCCATGGGGTCAATAGGCAATATCTAGGATTGAATGGGTGAAAAATACATATTGAATGAACATCAAAGAAGGGAAGTTAACAAATGGTGGTGGTAGAAAGAGAGCCTGGAATGTGAAACAAGTGATATTCTGTCTTTCCTCCACATCTAGTGAGTCAAGGAGTATGAATGGAAAAATGGGGCCAGCATGGTTTTAGGATGAGAAGGTCCTAGATATTGGTAGAAGTCCCAAGTTGAAAAGGTTTCCAGAAGTTTCTAGATGCATGATGTTAAAATATGGAGAGTCAGAAGCAGAGCTGGGAGATATGTAACAATGTTAGAGAGAGAGAAATCAAATCAGCCCGATATTCTATACCACTGTTCAGGCAGTGGTAGCTCCAAGTAATCAAGGCTTCCATTTCCAAATGTTCACAAACTGTCTTTAAAAAGACATTTTGGAACTTTTCCATCTCTTTTGGTTTGTTTTTAAAATGGGTAATAAGGTAATATAGTAAAAGAACCATATTTGGCATTCTAGTTTTTACTTTTTCTCATTTTATGTATTTTATTTTAAACTTAAGAAATGAAACAAACATTTCCATAGTGTGATAGAATAGAAAAAAAGATGATTGTACGTGAAAGTGCCATGCCATTATGCACAACTTGCTGTTCCTTTTAAATATGTAACAAAGTTATATAACTTAAAAAAAATCTTCAGTTTGGTGCTCTATTCTCTAGTATTCCTGATTTTCTCCTTTCCTAATATCTCAGAATCCTAGCTTGGCTTTGCTATTTACTTAATTAGTGGTGAACTTGGGCAAATTACTTCACTGTGGGCCTCAGTTTTCTTATCTCTAAAATGAGAGGATAAAACTTAAGTAATGGCGATGGTCACTTCTAGTCCTAAATTTATGATCCTATGAGTCAATAACTGGTAGGCTATAAGCGGAGGAGGGCAGCAGATAAGAGTGCCAGGCTTGGAGGGGGGAAGACCTGAATTTAAATCCAGCCTCAGACACTTACTAGCTGTGTGACCATGGGCAAGTCCCTTCTCTCTGTTTGCCTAAGTTTCCTCATCTGTAAAATGAGTGGAGAAGGAAATGGCAAACCACTTCAGTATCTTTGCTAAGAAAACCCCAAATGGGGTCATAGAGAGTCAGACACGATTGAACTTATAACTGGAAGATGACCATTTTACACTTTGTAAATGGGAGTTGTAATTATTTAAATATTGATTCTCACATATTTGCAGTCCTTGTATCAGGAGATTACAGCCTTCATTTAATTTTGCATTTGATTGCCGCATTTGTTTTTCTGAAGCACTGCCATTATTATCAGAGGCATACTTTGGCTTCCTGTATTTTCTTCCTGGAGCGCTTATTTGAAATAATGGTGGTTGTGTTAAATAAATGTTTTTCCCCCCAGGGTAACTGAAAAATTAATAATTACTTGCAATTTTTAAAAACTCCTTTTAATCAAGTCTCCTTAAAAAATGAATTTCCATAAGATTTTAAAGTTTCAAACCCGTCCCTTGCTGCTTTGAAGGAAAGCATTATTGACCCCTTTTGTTAAGGGAAACAAATGCATTTCCCACAATAGCAAAATGAACTGATGGACGTGGTATAAAATGGGGGCTCCAAGAGAGCAGAGTGGTTGTTGGGGATGGCTTTCTGATATCATTCATGGAGTGGATTAAAAAAAAAAAGCATTTTCAAAAACTCTAGTTTTTTGCCCATCCTCACTCATGTCCACTGATTCTCCAGAAAAGGAGGTCAGTGATTGCATCAGGCTAAGAGGATGCTTTGCCAGTTGTATTTGTCTTTTCTAGCTTGAAGTCTAAGGATCTAAGTCTTAGGATCTAAGAATGGAAGATAAAATAGCATGTCTATCTGCTTCTGTTGTGGGAAAAACTGGGCTGAGAGCACATTCCCTATTTCTCTTCTTCCTTGGAGTTTGGTCTATCCCACTTGGCAGTTTCTGCTTTAAGGACCTTCTGTTTCCATTTCCAATGTTGCTGGAGCTGAAAGACTTCGGGTTGTGATTGTTGTGAGGAGTTAGGAGCCCATAAAACATATGTTCGCCCAGGCTTGGAGGATGCTCAGGTCAGGGTGAAAGGAGTTCATGGGAGTATCGGTTCTCTAGTCTGGGGAGCAGAGGTTTAAAATCGAACTGATAGCTCAGACGAAGCTTGAGTCCATAGTTCACTCTGACCGAAATACATCGATTTTGCCCTCTTGATGCCCTAGGATTCTGAAACAGATTCATTGACATCAAGAACAACTGGGCTCTGGGACCACTCCCTTCAAATCTTACTCAGTGCTTATAGTGCCTTTAGTGAGTTCTGGAACTGTGAAAGTTGACCTGTGGCAGGCAGGCAACAGAGGAACTTCTTGGCTACATTCATGGATCTCTGAGCTCTTCCATGTGGGTCTTCCTTCCCAGCCTTTGTCTTATGTCCACAGAAAGGAAGTCAAGTGGAAAGCCAGGCCCACCAACTTCTTTCCATTTCTCTTTCCATGTTGCTTACATTTTTGATCCACCTAGGAGATTTTTAGAGTTATCAAACATGTCGCGGAGCAGTCGAATCCACACAAAAGAAACCTGCTCAGGGCTTCTTGCCCTTATTTTTGTGGTTAAAAGAGCTAACGGAAATGGTTGAGAGAGACAGAGACAGAAACAAATCAATCTGCAGGATGGATCTCTGAGCTCTAGGGGGGGATCATTGGTTGGAAAACAAATTTCTAGCCAATAACAACAGCGACAGTGATCACAAAAACATTTTTGCCCCCTGCTAGAGGCAGTGACGGTAGAATTAGAGTTGTGTGAAATCGTGGCCAAGTAACTCCTTCTACATGAAAAGCAGTGAGCTGGCTGCTGGTTGGAAGGTCTCAGTTTTGTTCCTTGTTCCACCACTTACTAGTTAAAGGATCTTGAGCAAATTGCTTTACCTCTTTTTGTCTCAGTGTTTTCATCTGTGAAATGGAATTTAGAATACTTGAACTATTTACCTCCGAATGCTGTTAGGAGTCTTGGATGACATAATGTGTGGAAGGTAACTTGGTGATTGTAAAACATCATATCAGTGTGGATGGTTTAGAGGCTGGCTCATAGACACACAGTTGGAAAGGGTGTCAGGTGACTCTCTGATTTTATAGTGAGAAATTGGTGGTTCAAAGGGAAATAAACTGACTTTTCCAAGGCATCTAGGAAACAAATGGCTGAGCAGAGATTCAAACCCAGCTCTTTTGAATGCAAGGCCACCAGTCTTTTCCACTGCCCCCATTTGAATTTCTAGGAAGCTAAAGCAGAGAGGAGGGATATTATGCCTGTGGAGTATAAGAAAACTCCAGATCCAACTTCAAAGAAATAAAATCTATTTCTAAGATTTCAGCATACATGAATGCTGGTTCTGATTTGATCTTTTTCCTTCTTTATTCCTAATTCGATCTTTAAGTGGGCATGTGAATAACAGTTTTGAAGATCACAATGTTTCTGTCACCCTTCTCAGTCTTTAGCAAAGATGTGCATTGTTTACTGGCTTCTGTGTTGGACCCAACTGGAACAATTGCACATTCTGTCTGGGAAAATGGAAACCATTGTCTGCTGAATCCCATTTTCTTAGGCAATCACAAGTGTTGAAATCTTACTAAAGAGAGAAGCTTGAGAACTAGATAGAATGCCAAGACCCTATCCAGGAGGCTGGCCTTGGTATAAGTCTTTCCAAGAGCAGGTAATGAATGGGATTTCCCAGTTCTTGGTTGCTCATTGTGTCACAGTTCACAGACACATGAGCACAAAGTTGAATACATTGAATTTTCCAACACGGGAAGCAGAAACAATTTGGGGGCCAGCAGCTTGAGCATCTCTATGCAAATTATTTCCTAATCTTTTTATCCAGCACTAATCTCTCTCTTTACTTCTAGTCTCATATCTCAATCTGCCTCTTGGACATCTCAAACTCAACATGTTCAGAATAAAGCTCATGATCTTCCCCTCCACTGCCTGTCCTCCTCTTCCCCACTTCCCCATTGAGGATACTGCCATCTTCCCATCACCCACACTCCCTGTTTCAGTGTCATTGTTGACTTCACTTCTCACTCCTCAGACCGATCTGTTGCCACATTTCCTTCCTACCTTTACAACATCTCTCAATTATGTCTCCTCTCCACTCACACAGCCACCACCCTGGCTCAGGGCCTTATCTCTTATCTGGACTATTACATTAGCTTTCCAGTTGGTCCAAATCTCTCCCCATTATAACCCAACCTCTTCTCATCTGCCTAAAGTACAGGCCTGCCTTGTCGCCCCCATACCCCAACAATCCTCAGTAAACTTCAGTGACTCCCTCTGCTTTCTACTCTTCTTAAATCTTACTCCCTAACCTGATGACACTAGCCTTCTTCATGTTCCTTAGAATACAGTGGTATCTCTGGCTGGGTTTGCTTGTCTCTGCCTCGTGGCTTCCTCCAAATCTCAGCTAATTCAGGAGACAGATGGTTGCAAGGATGAAGGGCAGGCAAGGCTGCTGCTAGAAGCTGCATTTCTGTTGGGCTTGGCTGGATTTGTGAATGTGGCCATAGTTCAGAGTCTTAGTTTGAGAAATCAGATTGTTCTTATTCTATATGGGAGGAGACTGAGGCCTGGTTCTTTTTCAGGAGAGATGTTGTTGACAACAGTGGCATTTTACTGACCTGTATGTTTGAGGGAGGAGAAGACAAGGAGAGAGCCTCATTGCAACTACTCCAGCATATGTGACGGCGACCCAGTCAGTGCTTGGCTCTGCATTGCAATTTTGACTTCAAGGGCATACATACAGTAGCTAGCCTTATTCTTGCAATTTGAAACCTGTATCCTTCAAGCTTCACTTGCCAGTACTATAGCATGAAGTGGGGGCAGTATGTTCCAGTGGGACCACTGGATTTGGAGTTGAAAGTCTTAGGTTGGAATCCTGACTCTGATACTTACTCTCTGTGTGACCTTGGGTAAGTAATTTCCTTCCCAAAGCTGCAATTTCCTTCTTTACAAAATAAGGGGGTTGGACTTTTGTTGTTTTGTTTTTGGTTCAGTTATTTTTCAGTTGTGTTGGATTCTCTGTGACCCCCTTTTGGGGTTTTCTTGGAAACCATCTTGGTTTGCCATTTCCTTCTCTAGTTCTTTTTACTGATGAGGAAACTGAGGCAAACAGGGTAAAGTGACTTGCCCAGGGTCACACAGGAAGTGTCTGAGGCCAGATTTGAACTCAGGAAGACGACTCTTCCTGCCTTTAGGCCCAGCACTCTATCTGCTAGAACTGTGATCACATTAAACCTGGCTATGAGCATTCTTGCTTAGGGAAGGGCTGCCTAGTTCCATCAGTGTAGGGCATGGCAAAGGTGAGTCAGCCTGAGCAATAGATATTGTTGGGCATGAGGGCTGGGAGAATCGCTCTGCTCTCAGTTTTAATGTCCTTGGACACTAAGTCTACTTTCCCTGAAACTTCATTTGGGCAGGGAGAGAAGACATGTACAAACATGGTGCTGACGGGAGTGGGCTGAGTGTGGAAGAGGGAGATGCTCGGGGAGGTAGCAGGTGATGCACAGGGTCTCTGGCTATAGTGCTGGAAATACTGGCCACTCCAAAATGCAAAAGACCAAAGGGAACCAGAATTCAAGTCCAGCCAGGCAGCGCCACTTGCCTTGGACTGGCCAAGTTTGAGCATGACCTCCTTTCTCTGAGGAATGGAAGATCAGCCAAGTGGGAGTGGGAAGCGACATGCCCAGGCTGTTGGAATCACTGCATTCAGGAATCTGCTTGTGGGGTGGGGATTCGAGGCTTTGGCTGTCGATTTCAAAGTGTCTGTGTCCAAACAAATCATATCAATTGTAAAATATTAGGAAATTTCCGGAGAGAGAAGAAGGGGAGGCAGAGAGGTTGAGAGAGAGACAGAGAGGAGAGGAGATCTCAATTTTTCTTACCACTAGAGGACCTTACCATGTTCAAATTGGCTTGAGTTTCCCTCCTTCCCACCCCCCTCATACTCCTTAGCGCAGCCAAAATGTGATTGAGAAATAGTTAACAAAAGAAATTAAAATACAACACAATATAGATAATGTTAATTCCTGGTTTTCTAAGTCAGTATCCTGCCCATAGTGATCCTTTTCTAGTTGAGTTTGACACCCCTAGTGCAGTAAATTGAGTATGGGTCCTGCAGTCAGGAATACCCAAGTTCAGATTCTGTGTGATATGCATACTAGCTGTGTGACCCTGGGCAAGTCACTTAACCTCTGTCAGTCTCAGTTTTTTCAACTGTAAAATGGGAATGATAATAGCACCTACCTCCCAGGGTTGTTGTGAGGATCAAATGAGGGTAATATTTGTAAGGTGCTTGGTTAGCACAGTGCCTTGGCACATAGGCACAATATAAATGCTAGCCATTGTATTATTATCATCTCCATTTTCTCTTTTTCATTTTCAATAAAAATTCTGAGTTTGCAAATTCCAAATTAAGCATTTCTGTACACATTATAGCGCAGTGGGAAATGATTGTACACAAAGCTATACATTTCTGTTATGTAGTATTTTCTTTTTAAACTATATAACAGATTCAACAGAAGCTCCTGTTGTGATGACCTCCGGCCTCCTCGCTTCCCCTTCCCCCCCTTCCCCTCCCCCCTCCTTTCCCTCCCTCCCTCTCTCTCTCTCTCTCTCTCTCTCTCTCCTCTCTCTGTCTCTGTCTGCGTCTCTGTCTCTGTCTGTCTGTCTCTCTCGACCTACCCTCCTCCTACCCTTTCTCTTTTCCACCTTCCCTCACCCCTCATTCAGGAAAAAAAAAGAACAATCCTTTTAACAAATAAGCAGAATTAAACAAAAATCTTTACTTTGGCTGTGTCCAAAATTGTCCGGCTTATTTTACACCTTGAGCTCCAACCCTCTGTTAGCATGTGGGTAGCCTGCTTCGGGACTGGTCCAGAGTACTTGAAGAATGTCACTTTGGCCACTGAGTGGAGGATGGAAGGAACAGGAGAGACCCAAGAAATAGGAAGCTGTGGCCGTAGTTTAGGCTTGTGGTGATGAGATCTTGCACTAGAGTCATGTCTTAGTGGAGGGGAGGTGATAGCTAGAAAACACTGTGGAGGTAGAATCAACAAGACTCAGCAACTGATTTGGGGGCAAGGCAAGAAAGAATGGATTTGAAGATGACATGGTGGTTTTGAAGCTGAGCGCCTGGAAGGGTTTCCAGAAAGGATTGAGGAATATCAAGGAAGGTTATATGGAAGAGCTGAGTCTTAAAAGAAGACCAGGATTGTGAAAATTGCTGAGGAGAGAGATTGTCTTCCTGGAATTGTAGGCTGCCTATACAAACGCACGGTGCTAGGAGAGATGGCATGTTGAGTTTGGGGAATAGCAAGTCATCTCATTTGGCCCAAATGGGAGTAATGGGAAAATGAGACTGGAAAAGTAGGATAGAGTTAGATTGCCAGGTGGAGGAGTTTGGGTCTTTCCCAGAGTTCCCAGAGACAACAGGGCATCACCAAAGTTTTCTGAGCAGATTGTAATACGGTCCAACCTAGGCCTTTGAAGGTTTCTTTTGGCAGCTGGTGATGGATCATTTGGGGTGAACCCAGGACCTACAAATTGAATCGAAAGGGACTTTTGGAATCATTTAGCCCTTAAGAAGGCATTGAATATAGTACTCTGAGCTAGGTTTAAGTTAGCCATTTATGAGCTTGGTTACCTTGTGTGATTCACTTCATCTTTCTGTACCTCAGTTTCCTCATCTGTCACATGAGAATAATGCTATTTGTACTACCTACCTCACCAGGGTTGTTGTAAGGAGTGGATTAATGTTGAACTTAGAAGCTATAAAATGGGGTCCCAAGACCCCATTGCTCAATGTGGCACCACTAGGTGGTGCTGCAATGGCTAGCCTGAAATTAGGAAGTGATTAGTTCAAATCTAGCTTCAGAAATTGACTGTCTGACCTTGGGCAGTCACTTAGCCTCTGCTTGTCTCAGTTTCCCCATCTGTTAAATTAGGAATAACAATAATAATAATAGCAGCTACTTTCAGTGTTGTTGTGAGGATCAAATGAGATAATACTTGTACTTCAGCACAATGGCTGGCAGAGTAAGCACCATATAAATGTATTAGCAGGTCTCAGGTTCATGAGAGGCAGCACGGGGTAGCAGAGTCTGAAACCCTCGGCATCCAATTCTGCCTTGTTATAGTTCCTATCTGTATAACGTTGGCCAAGTCTCTTGATTTCAGCCTCTGTTTCCTCATCTATAAGATGGGAATAATAACACCTTACCTCCCAGGGTTCTCAAACTTTTCTGTAGTGGTAGAACTCTTTGGTACCAACACAAGTTTGGCAGAAGAGCCTCTAAAACGATCATTTTCTATGCCAGTTGACAAATAACATAAAGTTGATTAAAAACAGCAACACATCCAACTTGGGGTGTTTTAGGGTTCCTTGTTAGAGAAACTAACCTTCAAGTGCTCTACAGAGGTCTGCATTTATTGCTGCTTGGAATCCCTCATCTTGTTCTCCTTTCCCAACACTGTTTGCAAGAGTGACAGTCATTTGTGTTGTGGTGGTAGGGGGTGGAATTTCCTTTGGGGGCTGGTGGCAGTATCTTTTCAAAAGTATGAAGGAAATATATGCGAAAATATGATTCTAGGTATATTCTAACTCATGGTATGGGGGAGTCAGAAGATTTGGGTTCAAATCTCAGCTATTACTTGTGACTCGTGTGACCTTTGTGACCTTGGACAACTCACTTAATCTCTTTGGGCCTGATTTTACCTATTTGTAAGATAGGAGGGAGTTAGACTAGATCCCTAAGCTTTAAATGCTACAGCCTTCATTAAGGAGAAATGGACAACATATTAACCATATGGCTCTTGTTACCACTTGCTCTGAATAACTGCATTTCTGTCCCACCAGCCAACAAAATAGCTCTTTGGTCCTAAGGCAGAGAGGTTTTCTCTTGTAGAATCCATCATTACTTGGGAGGGGCATAGTAGCAAAGGTCAAGAAAGGAAGGAACTTGCCTCGGATTTTGCCCCAGTAATTTTTCTAGGTACCTTCTTGGCTACCTTTCATTCATTTGCTAAACAGTTGTTAGGCTCTGATTGGTACCTCACAAGCTGTGTGCCTGAGGGTGGGCTTTTTCAGATGTGATGGCCGCCTCCATCTGCTGATTGCTGGCAGGTTGTGGAGGCTTTTTCCTTCTCTGGAGTTTGCCAGAGTGTAGAATACACACTGTCCTTGTGGGAGACGGATGCCTGAGTTCTTAGTTCTCCTCTTTGCGCTAAGAGCTGACTCAAAGGAGATGACATGATGGTTCCTGTCATGGAACAGGATGGGTTGTGGTGGGAAGAGGATGTCGGGCCATGCCCATATATGCCCGTGGAGCTTGCTCTTTGCCTTTTATAGAGGAGTCACTTGTTCAAGGCAGGCCAAATGCCCATGGTCTCCTGCCTCCTCCAGCTTTCTTTCCTTTCAAAGTGCTACTAGAATGATTGGCAACTTCCCAAGCTCTGTTTGGCTGCATGAATACCTTTGGGAGCTGTGTATGAGTGTGTGTGTGTGTGTGTGTGTGTGTGTGTGTGTGTGTGTGTGTGTAAAAATTCATTTGTAGGCTGCAAGTTCATGGAGGACAGGGATCTTGCCTTAAATATCTTTGTATTTTCCTACAATGTCCTGCCTGACTCAGGGCATAGCTTGTTGAATGAATGAATTTTCAAATCAGTAGTTCTGACTTTTATTCCCCAAATGGCATGTGATCTTGGTCAATACCTTCATTTTCAACTTCTAAAAAAGGAGATTATAGTAAACTGAGGCTCAGAGAAATCCATTGATTTCCCCAGTTCACACAGGCAATGACAGAGGTGGTATTTGAATATCCAAGAGTGGACTCTTCCCTGCGTCTCACATTATCTCACCAGAAAGTCCCATGATCGTATGGAAATAGAACATTTCTCTAAAAATTCATTGGAAAAGGAAAAAATTACTGACTATCTGATATAAAATAGCTTTTAAAAAAGTTGATTGTACTTTTAACTGCATGACCCAAACCCAGGTTATAATTACAATGATGATATTTTTACTATTACTATTATCCTCCTTCCTCCTCATTATCATTATCATACCTATCCTTTGTTTACCTGAATCCTACTTATTCTTTAAGCAAATTCTTTTCTCTCTTTTCTGCCTTCTCCTCTCCCCAATTCAGAAATAAAGAAAAACAAAACCCTTGTAATAGGCATAGTCAAGCAAAACAAAACAAATTCCTGCATTTGTGGTGTCTAAAAAATGTGTTATTCTGCACCCTGAGGCTGTCACCTCTCTGTCAGGAGAGGGTAAGGTATAGCATGCTTTATAATTGGTTCTCTGGAATGATGGTTGGTCATTGTCAATCAGAGTTCCTCAGTCTTTCAAAGTTGTCTTTACAATGTTATTATTGTATATGTTGTTCTCCTGGTTCTGTTTATTTCACTGTGTATCAGTTCATACAAGTCTTTCCAGACTTCTCTGAAACTGTCCCTTTTGTCATTTATTATGGCACAATAGTATTCTATTACATTCATATAGGATAGCTTGTTCAACTACTTCCCAATAGATCGGCACCCCCTTGATTTCCAGTTCTTTGCTATTACAGAAAAAGAACTGCTATAAATATTTTTGTACATATGAATTCTTTTCTTTTTTCTTTGGTCACTTTGAGGTATAGGTCTGCTAATGATATCACTGGATCAAAGAGTAGGTATGATTAGTTTAGTAACTTTTAGAAGAGAGTTACAAATTATTTTTCAGTGTGACTGGACCATTTCACAGTTTTACCACAGTTTGTTAATGTGTCTATTTTCCCATAACCCCTCCAACATTTGTCATTTTCTGGGTTTTTTTTTTTTTTTTGGTCAACTTCCAGCAAATCTGATGGGTGTGAGGTAGGGTTAGGATTGCATTTCTTTAATCATAAGCAATTTGGAAAAAAAAAATTTCACATGACTGAGAGCTTGAATTTCATTCTAAATTTCCTTGTTCATATCCTTTTGACTCTTTATCTGTAGCAGAATGATGCTTATTCTTATAAATTTGAAACAATTCTTTGTATTTCCTGGAAATCTATGAAGCTTACTATCCCTTATTTGGTAATGGAACCATTCCCCTATCCATAGATTTTAGAAAGGAATTTCTTTCTTGCACCTCTAATTTGTTGATGATATTAACACTTATGTCCAAGTCATGAATGCATTTTTAACATATCTTGATACTGTGGTATGAGACATTGGTCTAAGCAGACTTTCAGCTAGACTGCTCTCCACTTTTCCCAGCAGTTTTTGTTAAATAGTGAGTTCTTAACCTCAATAGCTGGGCTCTTTGGCCTAATCCAACCCTAGACTCCTAATGAATTTCATTATTTTTTTCAAGCTCTGTACGGTAATCCTTTGGTAAGGGAGTATTGTTAATTTTATTATATTGGTTTATCCTATCCATGAGCACTTAATAGTGTGCTCCAATTACTTATGTAGGTATTTCTGTTAGGAGGGTCTTGTAGTTATATTCATATAGTTTCTGCGTATGTCTTGGTAGGTAGATATCGAAGTAGTTTATAGTTTTGTACTTTATTTAAGCAGCTAGGTGGCTCAGTAGATAGAGCACTGGGTCTGGAGTTAGGAACACCTGAGTTCAAATTTGGTGTCGGATACTTCCTAGTTGTGTCACCCTGGGTAAGTCACTTCACCCTGTTTGCCTTGGTTTCCTCATGTGTAAAATGAGCTGGAGAAGGAAATGGCAAACCACTTTAGTATCTGTGCCGAGAAAACCCCAAAGGGGGTCACGACCAAAAACGACTGAAAAATAAATTCTCCTCCTTTGGCTCCCCTCTTCCACCACTGGCTGTGTTAAGAAACTTGTCTCAATTTCTCCTTGTTTATTAGCTGTGTGCCCTCTACTGCCTTCCCCATCCTCAGAAAATGCTCACTCAAATTTTGACCACACTGTGAGGCATGGGGAAAGAGCACTGGATTTGGAGTTTACGGTTTGATGAGGCTTCATTTCTATTCTGTCAGTGGCTTCCAGTGATCTTGGATAACTCTCTGAACCTTGACTACCTCATCCAGAAGGTGATTTTAAATGTTTCCTCCCACTCTAGATCATATGAATTAGACAAAGGACAAAAATGTCCTCAAAATAGAAGTTTAGTAAATTTGGCATTTCTTTGCATTGTGGCCGGATTTTGAGCTTGGACTCAAATGGAAATGAGTGATTCAATTAATTCTATTCCTCTTAGATGATCCCTTCTTTTCCCTTCTAGTGGCCTAAATTATATGTCAGCATATAATCTATTAACCAATATTTTGTGCCTTTGAAGTCACATGATTCAAGCAAAAAAAAGTGCTATTTTCTGGCAGGTGAGAAATCCTTAGGCCAATTAATGGATTATGTATGCCTTTGTTGGCATTTTGATAGACAATAAGCACTGGCCATAGGGGAGACCGTTAAATACAGTTTCCATGTCCCCTATGTCCTTTTAGGTTAAGTGGTAGACTTGGAGAATACTTACACTGAACTCCTCACCTCTCATTTCCACTTTTGGAGTCCATCAGTCCTGGTATGACAATACTATCAGAAAGAAGGCCGTTGTGATACAGGAAGAAGCATTCATGTTCTAGTTCATGGGGATGTAATATGGGGGGGATTAAAATCCTCTTCCCTGCCTGAGTCTGGACACTATTCTCTGGACCAGTTTGGCTAGTTATAACTTACACAACTAGGGAAAGAAACAACTGAGTACAACAGGAAGCAAGTATGTTAAATGTCTTAGAGTTCCCTCTGGCATTCCAAATTGATTGGAATTGTTTTGTGTACTACTTTGGTGTCCATTGAATATAGTCAATTTCTTCAATTTCCCACTTTTTTTAACACTGCCATGTGATGTTGGGGATGTCATAGTACTACTGTAGTGGTTCTCAGAAAGAGATTGGCCCAGTTCTCTTCTGTGATGGGAGGAGGAGGCTCTAAATTATCCTAGGAGGTATGATGGAGAGGACTCTGTTATATGCCTCACCTCCTGGAAGAGTATACAGGGGCTGGTAGAGATTGTGCCATGCACATCCCCAAAAGTTGAAACAGATTCTGAAAGTACCATGCATGGTACACTTTGTAGGAAACCCTCATGGGGTTTTGTCTCTTTCCTTCCTCCCTCTCCAGGTTTTTTTTTCCCTTTTGTATAGCTATACTTTATGGTCACATCTTTAAAGCATAAACAATTATAGCACTATCTTCTATGAGTGTATAGATCACACTTCTTTAGCGAGGCTTGGAATGTAGCTCTAGGATTTAAGAGTTTTTCTGTTTCCTCCTCTTGCTGCCCACTTGGCTTATTATACTTCAGCGTTCCCATCAAATGCTATTACTCATAGATTGTTCTAATTCTCACCCCTCTCCCCTTCTCACCAAGTACACTTTTAGAATTCTAAAGAAGACTCCACAAGATCAAAGGTTGGGAAGCTGTGATGTGTCAAACAGCTTTACAAAGAAGAGAAAGGGGTACATTTGGGGAGGAAAAATCTGCCTGTGGATCTTAAATAAGTGCTTTAGATTAAATGAACACATTTAATAGGGAGGGGTGGGGTGGAAGGGAATATAATACCATTCAAAAGGTTTGTGGAGATTTAGGACTTCTCCCTAAGCAGGCTAGTCTGTTACTCCCATTTTGAGATGTTATTGGTAGCCCTAGGGAGCTGTCCAGCTGAAGCTCATTTAGGCAAATTTAGGAGGCAGTTACTAGCATCTCACACCTGGGCATAACATCCTGTAGCAAACCCCCAGGATGCTGAGTGCTGCAAATGATCTTGAACTCTGAAATTTGAGCTCTCTTTTCATTCCTGTTATCTGAATCTTTGATCTGCCTAGAACATATCTCTTCACTTGTCCCTCTGACAGTGTGATTTTCTGATTTGGACCCTGGCTTCTGCCTCCAGCCTCTCTGCTCAGATGTTTTATACTGTGGGGGACTCTGACCCTCTGGAGACCGTCATCCTTATTTCTGGGTGGTGTCAAGAACAACAAGACAGTGGGATATGTGGTCGCTTGTACAAATTCAGTTAAAAATCTTGAATAAACCAATCCTCAAGATGAACTGAAAAGTCAACTATAAGGCTAGAACCTTCCTGTTATAAGGGATATAAGAAGTAGGAGAAGATGCAAAGGAAAATATATTGTAAATATGTTTAATGGAAAACATGCCACATAATAAATAAATGGTAAAAAAAAAATGAACAGACAGTTCTCAAGAGGAAACAGGAATTCTTACTTTTCACTTAGAAACTTAGCTTTAAAGATAATGTAATTTAAAACTGAGGTACAGCTTCACAAGAATCACACTGGCAAATCCAAATAAGAAGCAATGAAATTCACTCTTGGCAGGCAGAGTTATGGAGAAAACAACGACAGTCATTGCTAGTCAATTCATAAACTTGTAGATATTTTTTGGAGAGCAACCTGGCAGTGGGCAGAAAAAAATGACCCTTCCCTCCTCCCTGCTCATGCATTTGGACCAAATAATTCCATTATTGGTAAATAAACCCTGAAAAGATTTTTGAAAATGAACA
Source organism: Pseudochirops cupreus (assembly GCA_028627135.1). Lineage (NCBI taxonomy): Eukaryota > Metazoa > Chordata > Mammalia > Diprotodontia > Pseudocheiridae > Pseudochirops > Pseudochirops cupreus. Next base: position 55,976,415 of record CM053582.1, on the reverse strand, counting down.
AAAAAAGAGTCATCTGTTCAAACATTTTCAGAGCTGCATTATTTGGACTACAACCCCCCTCCCCCCCCAAAAAACACATAACAAAAAACTAAAGCAACTGCACTTTCCAATGGAGAAGGGGAATGGGCGAAGAAATTGTGGCAAATTCATTTGATATCACTATGCCATTAAGAATAAGTATGACAACTATAAAGAAATGAGAAAAAATGATGAAATAGGGCACAATGAAAAAAGCAGAACACAGTATAGACTGGCTACAACTCCAAAAGGGGAAAATGCATGAGAAAGAACAAACAGTCCTCATGGAAACTTAAATTTTTTGGAGAGTAACCAACCTGGCAGGCAGAAAAAATTATCCCCTCCATCCCTCCACTCCATGCTTTTACACTAGATAATTACATTAGTGGGAAATAAATCCTGAAAAAGGGTTTTTTTAAAAATGAACAAAAAAGAGCCATATGTTCAGAGATTTTGAGAGATGCATTACTAGACTGTCAAAGAAACCCAAAACAAAAGCAAAACACCCCCCCAAAAACGTGAAGGAACTGAAATTTCCAATGGAATAGGGGAATGGTTGAATAAACTGTGGCAATGTTCATTTGATACTGCAATGCAATTAAGAACAAGTATGAGAACTACAAAGAATTCTGAAAAACCCTTTATGCAATCGGGCAACATGAACAAAGCAGAATAAGCAGACCAAAATTTAGACTGACTATATCTCTAAAAGGGAAAAAAAATGCATAAATGGATGAGGAAGAACAGACAAACAATCCTCCCAGAAACTGAGATCAACTGAAAAGTTAAATTTTGTATAGTAAAATGAATTAATTTAAACTAAGTTGCAGGAAGGGAATAAATTCATAGACTTGCTACTTCTTCTTGGGCAGATTCCTTGACTTGCTTCTTCAGCAGCTGGGGGAGGAGGCGATTCAGACTGGCTTCTTTACAGTCAGGAGTTCTTACAGATTAGCTTCTTCTTCGTTCTCCTTGTCCTCCTCATCGTTGTCCTCCTCTTCCTTGTTGTCGTCATCATCATGATCGTCATCATCATCATCACTATCATCACTGTCATCTAGGAAGGAAAAAAATTCCAAGAATGGCTTATTTAAGATTGGGGAGGGAATCACAAAGACTAGTTTCTCTGGGAACCAAAGATCAAAGCTCTTTCTGACAGAGAAAGGATGGATTAAAAATGCAGAATGAGACATAGCACTTGACTATGGTTATTTTTGAGGGTTTTCTTTTTCTTTTTGTTCACATGGGGGTGGGAAATAAGGAGAAAAAATAAATTATTGTTAATTAGAAACATAATAAAATAAAAAAAAAACTAGCTTCTCTTGGGATAAGGGTTGGGGTGAATGGGAGTTAAGGTTACTTGCCATCTGGCTCCTGGGAAGGAATTGCTTCAATGGCAGGCTTCTCTGGCATGAAGGTTGAAGAAAACTGGAACACTTGCTTCTCTGGGCCCTGGGAAGGAAGAGACCCACCCCTTGGCATCCTCTGTTCCCCAGGATAGTGAACCTGGGAAGTAAAAGACTTAGCAACTGGCTTTTCCACTGAGAAAGAAGATTCAGGGACTATCTTCTTCTGGTCCTGGGAAAGAAGAGATTCACAAAATAGCTTCTTTTGTACTGGAGAAGTCATCTCAGGGACTGCTGAAGGAAAAGATTCATGGGCTGAACTATCCTCAGACAGGAAATCGAGAGACTTGTGATGTGGCATCTTTTGCATATGGGAATGCGAAAACTCAGAGGCTAGCTTTCCCACTGGAGGTGTGAAAGGGGCTGGTATATTGCGGATTGGTGAAGACTCTGGGCTTGACTCTTCCTCAAACAGGAAATCGAGGGACTTGTATTCAAAGCTTGGCTTCTTCCCCAACAAAGGGGACTCAGAGGGTAGTGTGCCTTGGACTTGGCTAGAAGACTCACCAGCTGACTCTTCATCAAACACAAAATCGAGAGACTTATGGTATGGAGGTGTGGAAAGGGCTGGTATATTGTGGACTGGTGAAGACTCTGGGTTTGACTCTTCCTCAAACAGGAAATCGAGGGACTTGTATTCAAAGCTTGGCTTCTTCCCCCACAGAGGAGACTCAGACGGTAGTGTCCCTTGGACTTGGCTAGAAGACTCACCAGCTGACTCTTCATCAAACACAAAATCGAGAGACTTATAGTATGGAGGTGTGGAAGGGGCTGGTATATTATGGATTGGTGAAGACTCTGGGCTTGACTCTTTCTCAGACAGGAGATTGAGGGACTTGTATTCAAAGCTTGGCTTCTTCCCCAACAGAGGAGACTCAGAGGGTAGTGTCCCTTGGACTTGGCTAGAAGACTCACCAGCTGACTCTTCATCAAACACGAAATCGAGAGACTTACAGTGTGGTGGTGTCTGCATGGTGGAATGAGGAGAAGCAGTGGGAACAGCGAAGAATGGTTTTTTTCCCACTGGAGAAGGAGATTCGAAGACTTCTGAATTGTATAGTAATGAAGTATAATCATGGGTTTCCTCATCCTCTATTAGGAAACTGGGAGATGAAGGTCCTGGCCATGTCTGTTCCTGGAAAAGAGAAAACTCAAAAACTGGCTTTTTTCCTGCTGAAGGAGATTTAGAGATTTCAGTGTCATGGACTTGGGAAGAAGGCTCAGAGGCTGACTGGTCCTCAAACAGAAAATCAAAAGCCTTTTGGGATGGCAATGTCTGTACCTTTGAAGGAGAAAATTCATATAATGGCTTCTTTCCTACTGAAGAAGGGGAGTCAGAGACTACTGCCTTGTGCATCTGGGAAGAAAACTCACTGGTTGACTTATCTTCAGACAGGCAATCAAGAGACTTATGAGGTGGTGGCACCTGCTTTGCGGGAGAAAATTTGCAAACTGGCATCTTTCCCACTTGAGAAGATTCAGGGAATACTGCCTTGTGGACCTTTGAAGGGGAAGGCTCACTGGCTGAACTGTCCTCGAACAGGTAGTCCAAAGACTTGTGATGTACTGTGGGGGAAGGACCAAACTCAGAGGCTGGCTTCTTTAACATTGGAGAAGGAGTGTCAGGTACTAGTGTTTGGACTGATGGAGGTGGTTCCCAGGTGGACTTGCCCTCAAACAGGAATTCTAGATGCTGGCTGTATGATTTTGGCACTATATGACAAAGTTCAAAAACTGGCTTCTTTCTCAGCGTGGAAGGAGACTCAGAGAGTAGTGACCCTTGTACCTGGCTAGAAGATGTGCAGGATGACTGGTCTTCAAACACAAAATCCAGAGACTTGTGTTGTGGTGTTTTTACTGTTGGAGAAAATTGAGAATGAGAAAACTCGTAGTCTGGCTTTGTTCCCAACTGAGGAAACTCAAAGAGTTGTGTTCCTTGGAGTAGGCCAGAAGATGACACACGAGGTGAGTTGTTATTGTCGTCATCGTCGTCATCATCATCAAAAAGGAAATCAAAAGCCCCACGGTGTGGTGTCCGCACTGTGGAAGAAGACTCAGAGAGTACTGGCTCTTCAAATAGGTTAAAAGAGAACTCATTGGCGGAGTCGTCATCGAACAGGCAAACAGGAGACTGGTGGTGTGGTGTGTGTGCTTTCAGAGGAAGCTTAGAGCCTGGCTTCTTTCCCAATAGAGAAGACTCAGAGAGTTGTGACCCTTGTACCTGGCTAGAAGACTCACCAGCAGATTTGTCATCAGACAGTAAATCAGGAGCCTGGTGGTATGGTGTCTGTGCTGGAGGAGAAGATTCATAAACTGGCTTCTTTCTCAACAGAGAATGGGACTCAGAGAGTTGTGATCCTTGTACCTGGCTAGAAGAAGACTCACCAGAGGATTTGTCATCAAACAGGACATCAAGAGCCTCATGGTATGGTGTCTGTGCTGGAGAAGATTCATAAACTGGCTTCTTTCTCAACAGGGAAGGGGACTCAGAGAGTTGTGACCCTTGTACCTGGCTAGAAAAAGACTCACCAGCAGATTTGTCATCAAACAGGAAATCAAGAGCCTCGTGGTATGGTGTCTGTGTTGGAGGAGAGAATTCATAAACTGGCTTCTTTCTCAACAGGGAAGGGGACTCAGAGAGTTGTGACCCTTGTACCTGGCTAGAAAAAGACTCACCAGCAGATCTGTCATCAAACAGGAAATCAAGAGCCTCGTAGTATGGTGTCTGTGTTGGAGAAGAGAATTCATAAACTGGCTTCTTTCTCAACAGGGAAGGGGACTCAGAGAGTTGTGACCCTTGTACCTGGCTAGAAAAAGACTCACCAGCGGATTTGTCATCAAACAGGAAATCAAGAGCCTCGTGGTATGGTGTCTGCTCTGTAGGAGAAGATTCATAAACTGGCTTCTTTCTCAACAGGGAAGGGGACTCAGAGAGTTGTGATCCTTGTACCTGGCTAGAAGAAGACTCACCAGCAGATTTGTCATCAAACAGGAAATCAAGAGCCTCGTGGTATGGTGTCTGCTCTGTAGGAGAAAATTCATAAACTGACTCCTTTCTTAACAGGGAAGGGGACCCTTGTACCTGGCTAGAAGATGTGCAGGGCGACTGGTCTTCAGACAGGAAATCCAGAGACTTGGGGTGTGGTGTTTTTACTGTAGGAGAAAATTGATAGCCTGGCTCCTTTCCTAATAGGTAAGAAGATTCAGTAACAAGTGTCTTGCTGACTGGTGACGGAAAAGACTCCATGGTTGACTTGTCCTCAAGAAGAAAATCAAGAGAACTGCAGGGAGCCTGATCTGGAGGAAAAAACTGATAGAATGGCTTAGTTATTGCTGGAGAAGGAAATTCAGAGACTACTGTCTCCTTGGTTTTGTGAAGAAACAAGGAAGAACTGGAAAGAGAAGAATCAAAAACTAGTTTCTTAGGAGGTGGTGGGTCTTCCCCCTCAATTTCTACTACCTTAATCTTTCTTTCTGGCTTCTGCGCCCGCAAGGTTTTGCTAAGATTGGCAGGGATTCTTACAGTAGGGGTACTTGGCTGGGTTGGGCAGATGAAGTCTTGAGAAAGATCACTAATGTCCTCCTCAGGGACTTGGGTTGTCTCAGAAGAGCCTGCTGCTTCTCCTGAGGCCAAGGCCCATGAGGGAAGAGCTGCTGGGTATTTTTTGGGGGGTGGTGTACCTGTCAAGATGTCGTTATCGTTGTGACCATCATCAGAAGAGTCCTCGAATTCCTCCATGGCGGACGCCACTCGCTCACAGAGGTCTCACTCTCACGGGATCTCGTAGACTCACGCGAGATCCTGCCTGTGCCCTCCGGCAGGCCCCTCCCCCACTCTAGCACAGGCTGCCCAGCTCACTGTGGGCCTGAGTCGGCACTGGGCCGTTAGCTGTTGGTGCCCTCTGGCAGGGCAAGCCTCTGAGGTGAGTTTGGGCTCTGGCCCTTAGGCTCTCAGCAGGTGTGAATTCTGAGGCCCTGGGGAAAGCTAGGGTCCCCTAGACCAACCCTTGAGGTAAAAGCTACCCTCGAGCGATGTCGACTGCAGGACTGCTCATTGGGTTTGCTCTCGTTCTCGCACTTGGTCTCGTTCTCGCGCTTGGTCTCGTTCTCGTGCTTGGTCTCGTTCTCGCGCATAGCCTCGTTCTTGTTCTTGCCCTCCAGCTCAGTGTTCTGGCTGTTGTCATCTTGCGAAGCTGCATCAACCTTTCTGCTTGTGGGGCACCCCACTGGGCTGCCAGCTCAGTTTGTGAGGTACTTTGCTGTGCCAGCCTGCCCTTCCACACACACAGAGACCCTTGCATTCTCTTTCCATTCTTCCAGTGACTTTAGGTAGAGGGAAAAAAAGTGGGATGAGCATAGGACAGTACTCAGAAATGTCCATTTGGTGACAACGTTATTCATGTTAGTCAGATTTTTCTCACCTATTAAAGTGCTGAAGATTACTCCCGCGTATGTGTGTGGCACATACGATCATGGGATCATAGATTTTGAGGTAGAAAAGACCTTATAAATCATCTAACTGCCTCATTTGACAGATTGGAAAACTTGATATTAAGAGGGGGAAATGACTTAGCCAAGGTCATCCAGCCAACACCTGTCATTGTAAACATTTGAACCCATGGCATCAGACATTTATAATCTAGAGATCATTTGCTTTTTCTCCTTAATTTTATAGTGGGGAACATCAAGGTCCAGAGAAGTTAATGATGAACCCTAGGTCTAGGATGTGTGAAGCTTTGTCTCCCAGGATCACAGGAACACAAATCCATGGCTGGACCATAGAATTCATCTACTTTAACTCCTTTATTTTACTGTGGAAGAAACTGAGGCAGGGGTGGAGTGAGGGGGGGGGAAATGACATCTACAGTTACACAGCTGATAAAAATCAGTACAAGCACTTGAAGCCTAGTCTCTTAGGATTCCAAGCTGGAAGGGCCCCTGAAAGTCATGTAGGATAGTCACTGTATTTGCTAGAAGTGGTCCTCGAGGCCCAGAAAAGGGAAAGATCACCTAGCCAGTTAGCTGCCAGTTAAAAATTTGAACCCAGGCCTTCAGACTTCCAAATTCTTTCTGCCACCGCACAGCCTTGTTGCCCCTTGGCTCTTGCAAACATTACATTTTTTTGAGGTCAGTTGAAATAATGTTTTATTTTTGGAGATTGAAAAAAATACTATGGAGTGACTCATTAGCATAAGCTTAAAAAAACAAACCCAAGGCCCTGGTATATTAAAATACAGGGTAGAAGGCTAAGATGTTAGACTTTTGTGCTTGGACTGTAATCAGCCGACAGGGTGTGTCCTCAGAATTTGGTTTAGTTTTGAGTGCACTTGCTTTTGTTCAGATATAAAAACACAAAACAGATTAGATCTTTTCTAAGCGGTTTTTGTACTCCAGAAGGGTGTGTCATAAAGTCATGAAAACTGTAATGGGTGTCTCCTTCCCCTTTCCTTACTCCATGCCCTGCCCAAATGAATCCTGGCCACTTTACCAGCACCCCTCAATCCCATTTTTCAGCTCAAGGTTGGTGACCTTTAATTTCAGCTTGGCAGATGGCATGTGACAACTTCTTTTTTGAGGACTCAGACTCTGAGCTGTGCCTAAGTTGGGTGTGTCCCCAGTTGAAAAGGCTTGGTTGGGCCTACTTTGCTTACTGGACTTTGGGAGGAAGACAGCCAGGAAGTAAGTGGTTAGGTAGGGGTACAAAGAAGAGAGGGGGAACATGAGTTGATACCCTTTTTGATAGTTGCTTAAGTTGGCCACGGGTGTCAAGGGAAACTTGACGTGGGGAACTGTCTTCATATCTCTTTGGTTACTGGGAAACCAATTCAGAAAGACATCTCCTAGGGTGATGGGGTCAAGAGGTCAGCCTGAATAGAAAGGATCAGGTTTTGTTCCCCTCATGCATTACTCTAAGGCCCTCATGGATTTTCATCTGGAGGGAACCTCAGAGGTCATTCTGACTCCGCCCCAGGAGTCTTGCCTGATTTTGCCACCTGATCCAATCCAACCTTCTCATTTCATTTATTTGTGTTCCTTCTGTTCCTTAGCAAACATCAGATAAAAAGAGTGCTTCCATCTACAAACATTGTGGAATAGGAGAGGGTCATACATGAGAATCTCTGTCATAAACAGCATGCTTTATAAATTCAGCATGTCACTTTCAAAGCTATCCTTCATGTTTGTGATTCCTTCTGTTTTCTTTGCATTAAAAAAATGCTTCAGTGACCCTTTTTTCTCTTGGGGGTGGGGGGGCAGCTCTCTCCCTAGCTGCCTTCTTCCCAACTTCCCCCCTCCCCATTTAGAAAGAAAAACAAAGCACTTGCATCAAATTTGTCAACAAGACAAATTGTTGGCTGTGTGGGAAAATATGTGTTCTCCTGGGTCTGTCCACTTCACACCATATCATTCTGTAGAATCTTTCCAGGTTTTTCTGAAACGGTCCCATTCATTATTGCTTACTAAGTACTAAGTAATTACATTCATCTACCATAATTTGTTTAGCTGTTCCTTAGTTCGTGGATACTCCCTTAATTTCTAGTTTTTTGTAATAACAAAAGGATCTTTCTTTTAATAGAGGCCCAGAGAGGGATCATAGATTTTTGAGCTATCAGGGACTTAAATATTTATCTAGTCCATCCCTCTCATTTTATAGAGGAGGAAACTGAGGCCCAAAATCATTTCTTAATCCCCATCTCTCTGTGAGGCCCCTGGAGGCTTGATTTCCCTGCTGTCTTCTATTCCTTTAACTGCCCTTGTAACCTTGAGCCCTTTATTTCTTGAGTCATTCAGAAAACTGGAGGTGGAGCAGTTGAAGCCAACAGCTCCTTTTCCCCCACACTGTTTAGGTGATTCTCTAATGACTGCTCAGTCTTGTTTGTGCTCCCTAAATGATTTTATTCAAAGCTTAAGTGAAGAGGGTTTTTTTTTTGTTCAGACTTCAATTTTATTTTCAATTCCAAATTCTCTTCCTCCCCTACCCATTGAGAAGGCAAGAAAAAGCCAGTTACAAATCTGTATAGTCATACAAAACAAATTCCAAAAAAAGAGAAGAAAATTGGCTTCACTTTGTCCAGGAGTCTTTGGGAAAAATCATTGACCACCATGTTGATCAGAGTTTGGAAGTCTTAAGTGAAAAGGGTTTTTAGGAGGATTCACACTTAAACTTGACTTTGCCCAGTCACGTGACCTCCCTGAATAATAACAGGCCCTCACAGGGATTGTGAGTTTGCCCAGTGGCAGCCTGTGTAGTAGTACATTCTGGAAAAAAAGCATCTGTCTTCCAGGGTCATCGGGAGGATCAGATGAGCTATAGGAATACTACTGCTATTATTACAATGATAGTGATGATGATGACGGTGGAAAATGCTGTGGATTTGGAGGCCAGGGGACCTGGGTTCCAATGCTGCCTTTGCAATCGCTTGGCCTGGGTGATCCTTGAGTAAGGAGGTTGGACCCCAGTGCAGCTGTGCCACTACAGCAGTTCTGAGAAGTAAGGAAGACAGGTATTCATTCATAGCCACATTTTATAGATGAGGAAACTTGAGACTTGAGGATGGTCTTCCTGGCTCAATCCGCTTTGCCACAGGGTGAGCTGGGCACCCTGGAGGGAGTGGTTCTTCCATGGCTCCCTCTAAGTGGAAGACTCCCAAATCTCAATAGCTAGGCAGAAGCTAGCTGGGGTTCAATAGCTTTCCTGAGTGCTATCTAGTCAGGCCAAGGGACAGGCATTATTCTATTTTCCAGCTAAAGAAACTGAGTCTCAAGGGAGTGATAATGACTTTCTCAAATGTTATGGGCTGAACTGATATCAGAAGACAGCTAGGTGGTTCAGTGAATAGAGTGCTGGGCCTGGAGTCAGGAAAATATGAGTTCAGATCTGGGTTTAGACGCTTAACTAGCTGTGTGACCCTGGGCAAGTCACTTAACCTACCTCCCTCAGTTTCCTCATCTATAAAATGAATTAGAGAAGGAAATGGCAAACAAATCACTCCAGTATCTTTGCCAAGAAAACCCCAAATGGGGTTACAAAGAATCCAATGCAATTGAAAACTACCAAAGAACAAGAGCAACTTCAAGGGGTAAACTAAAAGACAGTTCTGGCTCTTGCTACTATGTTCTTTTTAGTCTGGTCTAGCTCATTTAGCCTTTATTTCCAGGTGTGGTGAGCTGAATAAATTAAAAGAAGGAAAGGTATGTGTGTTAACAGCGATTAGACAGTGGCGAAAAGACAGTAACCCAGTTTTTGGTGTATGACAACCCAAACTCAGGATCATAAAAGTGAGAGCTGGAAAGGTCCTTTGAGGTCATCTGGTCCAACCCCCTTATTTTACAGACAAGTGATCTAAGGCCCAGGGTGGGGTAACACAGGCAAAAAGGAGATTAAAACTGAGATCTTAGGAATCCAGGCAGAAAGCATGATATAGTAGAGAAATTGTTAGAACTGGGTTTGAACCCTGACTGTGACATGTAACTCCTTATGGGACCTTGGTTAAGTCACTTAATCGTGGACCTTAGTTCCTTCTCTCCTGAAAAACAAAGGAGTTGGGCTAGGTCACCTCTAAGGGACACAAAAAGGACCTTAGATATGTTCATCCTGCTATTCCTTCCCCTTGTTCCGTCCTTTTCCAGTTGTATCAGACTCTCTGTGGCACCATTGGGGTTTTCTTGGTAAAGCTACTGGAGTGGTTTGCCATTTCCTTCTCCAACTGATTTTACCGAAGGAGAAACTGAGGTGAACAGGGTGAAGTGATTTGCCCTGGAGTCACAAAGCTGGAAAGTATCTGAGGCAGGATTTGAACTCAGGTCATCCTGACTCCAGGCCTAGCACTTTTTCTACTGTGGCGTCATCTAGCTGCCCCAACTCCTCTACTATTTTTTAAAAATCAAAGTTTTATTGATGCCTTTTGTTTTTACATCATTTCCAAATATCTAAGAATCACCTTTGATTCTCCCCCTCTTCCATTCCCCAAGCAGTGAGCTTTCCTTCAAGACACAGAAAAACAGTTAAGGAAAACACATGGCCACATTTGGGCAGTATATACAACATTCTGGCCCCACACTCCCTTCCCTCCAAGGAAAGTGCCCTTTGACCTCTTAAAAAGTGGCTCTGAGGGAACAGCATAGTCCTAGTCATACTGGAATGTTCCATTTGGTTTTCCAAAGTGTTATTTTGTCCAGTTCACTGTGGCTCCTCAACAAGTAGATAAAATAAGGGGATCATCTCAGAGTCTGTACATGGGAAAAACTGCAAGAAGCACTCTGACTTGTTCCAGTCACTGGTTGAAAGATCGCTTTTGGGTTCAGTACTCTCTGACACTAGGGGTAGAGGGAGTGAGGAAGACCTGAATTCAAAACCTGCCGCAATCATTGACTAGCTATGTGACCCTCCCTGGAGCCTTTGAGCCTCAATTTCCCCTTGTGTCAAATGAAGACTATAATCATACCTACCTCACCCCCTGTGTTGCTGGGATCAAAGGAGATGATATATAAAGCAGGTAAAGTGCTATGTAAATGTTAGCTCTTATTATAGAGGGAGTTTAATGATTACTTAGCTGAGCCTCTAAGGCAGGGGGAGCGGATGGGAAGGAAGGAGGTAACTATTAGGTATACATTTCAATGGCAGATTGGAGCTGTAGTTGAATTGACCAGAATATGAGTTCCTTGAGGGCACAGATTTGTTTTAGGATCCTGGAATGTTGGCTCCAGAGCTCAGGGGACCCCAGGAACATTTTGTCCAACCCCTTAATTTTAGGGTTGAAGGGACTGAAACCCAGGAAAGGAAGGTTGTGGCTTGGCCCAGGTCCTCTTGGCAGTAAGTATCAAAGGTGGGATTGGAACCCAGGCGTTTTGACTCCAGAGCCAGGGATCTTTCTACTGTACCATACTGCCTCTTTGAAGGGAGAATAGGGAAAAGGTGGAAGGAGGTGCTCTTTTCCATTTCCAGGTTGCTTCTTTTTTGTTTGGTATTGCCCATGACAGGACCACAGTTGCTACTGGTCCTCCAAAGGCCCTGGTCCAGATAGCAAGAGTTCATCTGGCTTCCTGTGGGGAATGACTTAGACACTGGCGAGAATCTGGCTCCTTGATGTTATAAAATAAGCAGGTTCCTTGGCAACTTTTCAAGCTTTCCATTCTGTCTGTAGGTTGTAGCTGTTTAACATAAGGTGGGGGAGGGGTAGAGCCAAGATGGTGGCCTAAGAGCAGCAACATATCGCAGCTGTCACATAGCCACCCCAAAATACTCATAAAATATGACTCTAAACAAATTCTAGAACTCCAAAACGCACACAAATATACTTTTCACTAAAGTCAGCTCGACTATGAAGAACCATCTCAACCCTGCGAGACGAAACCCGCCTAGCCTGAAACCACAGCTCTGCCCTAGAGGCGGCTGGATGAGAGGAGCCAAGCCCCGGCTGGAGCTTCAGGAGATCAGATCTGCAGCAGCTGCGGCAATATCCAGAATTAGGTTAGTGGAGCTCAGCAAAATCGGGGGAGAAAAGCGGGTCTGGCCAAAATGCCTCCAGGACAAAGAAGCATGAAGCGGAGGTTTTGCAACCGCCTCCACACTGCCGCTTCAGAGCTCCTGGCCTGCAGACTGCAGGGGGACCAAGAGGTCAAGCACAGCCAGAGCTGCCCCACCAAAAGCTTCCAATAAACATGAAGATTGCCTTAAAGCTAGAGATCAGCTGAAGAAGGATTTTGAAAACCAAATGAGAGAAGTGGAAGAAAAATTGGGAAGAGAAATAAGAATGTTGCAAGAA
>CM053582.1:55929022-55963728 GCA_028627135.1 Pseudochirops cupreus | reverse complement strand
GGAAGAAGGGACATGTAATCAGACTCTCACAATATGCTCACTGTGGAGAGGTTCTGCGTAATTACACATGTTCAGCCTGTATTTGATTGCTTGTCCTTCCAGTGGGGGTGGGTGATGAGGGAAGAAGAGAAAGAATCTAGAATTTAAAGTTCTATAATCAAATGTTAAAAATATATATGTATGTATATATACAATTATTATTATTAACTACATCCAACTGGAACTTGAGATACACAGGCACTGTGGTTGGGAGATCCATCCTGCCCTACTGGAAAGTCAGAGGGGTGAGGGGGGAAGACATAGGAGAGAATAGATTGGGGGAAAGGGGATACATTGGGATGGCTGTTTTGGGGGGAGGGTAGGGGAAAGATGGGGAGAAAATTTGTAACTCAAAATTTCATGGAAATGAATGATGTAAACTAAAATAAAATTAAAATTAAATTTAAAAATAAAGAAAACATAAGGTGGGGGAGCAGTCCTTGGTCAGAAGGACTCTTTAGGGGTTCTAGCCTTTTCTGGCTCAAGTGGCAGCGGAAAGAGGGTTAGCTTTTCAGCTTGGCTTTCTGGGTATGGGCAGATGGTTGTGGCTCCCAGCACACAGACCTAGCTCTTCCTTTACTCCTTGTTGGTGCCATGGAGTCCTCCTGCTTGCAGGTTGGCTTTTCATTTGTAATTTATCATTTTGGCAACTTAAGCTTGTTTTCTTTGCCTTTGATGAGTCAGCATTGTCCAGACTGCTCACTTTAAATAATAATAGCGTAATGGTTGTAACATTAAAGTTCAGTCTTCCAGTTGATAATGTTACATTGCTATCCTCTGTGTTAAAAAAGGTTTATGCTGCTCTGAGATCGGACAGGTTACAAAGTGCCTTCGAGCCCAACTGGAAATCTGTACTGATACATACAGTCGTGTAAATGCTAGATTTGGGGTGATTTCTGGCATCTCCAACCTTACTAAGGATTGCCTTCCACTTGACAATAAGCTGAAATAACCAGTAATCTCTATAGTTTTGGCATGTTAAGCTTTTGGGAGACCTTCTATGATAGCCATCGAAGATGGAAGAAGATCAAAGGAACAAGAACTGTGTGCCTACTATGTGCCAAGTACCTTATACATCTTTTCCCTTTTGCTTTCCCTTACCAAACCTGGGAGGTAGGTCTGGTATCATCCCCATTTTACAGGTGAGGAAACTGAGGCAGACAGAGGTGAAGTGACTTACCCAGAGTCACACAGTAATTAAAAGTTTTTGAGGTCACATTTGAACTCTAGTCTTCCTGACTCCTGGCCCAGCATTTTACCTACAGCGCCACCTACTGATGCAAAAACTTATAGCCAACTCCTTCATTTTACTATAATGAGGGGGAAGCCCTGGGCTTTGGACTCCAAACCCAAGCTTCTCCCCATTACCCCACACTGTCTCTGAGGCTGAGTTCTATGGCAATGTGTTACAGAAGTACTTGTTTCTAATCCATTCTTCTGCTCCAAGGGCAGAATACAGGTATGAAAAGAATCATTTGAATTTATGTTGTCCAGTCATTTTTCAGTCATATCTGACTCTTCTTGACCCCATTTGGGGTTTTCTTGGCAAAGGTACTAGGATGGCTTGCCATTTCCTTATCTGGGTCCTTTGACTGATGAGGAAACTGAAGCAAACAGGGTGAAGTGACTTGCCCAGGGTCACACAGCTAGGAAGTGTGTGAGGATGGATTTGAACTCAAGTCTTCTTAACAATAACCTCTGTGCTTTATCCGCTGAGCGACCTAACTGCCCAATTTGCATTTATTTTGTATTCAAAGTTTACATAACACTTCCCATACACAATATTATCTCAGTTGAATTCCCATAACAAACCTGTCAGGACCCAGCGAGAAAACCAAGGCCGGCCTGCCCAGACAGGGGTCACACCGCTAGTTAGTGAACCCAGGGCCTACGGTCTCCACATCCAGTTCTTCAGCCCTTCTGTGGGCCAAGCCTGAGAGCACTGTCTTTGAGGAGCACGCACTGTGGATGCCACATTGAACCTGCCCCATCCCTCTCTTCTACTGTGTCAGCTCCCAGTGGTGACCTTGCTTTTGTCTCGATTGGTAGTAGGCCAAGCAGTCTGATCTTGCTGGGCCAGGCTGGCTCTGGGGTGCTATTGGCTCTTGGCTCCATTCAGCCCTTCCTATGGTAATTTGGAAACACCAACTCATTTCATGAGCTAATGTAAGCTGTAGATTTTTTTCCTCCAAGTGCCATTCAAAGCTTTTTTTAGAAGGACGGTAAAAGTTTACCTAGCAAATGTGGAAAATATTTAAGACTAATTGGCTGCAAGTTAAAAATGAGGGACTGGGAAATGGGGGTTTGATACTGTTTAGTCCAGTGGGTTACCAGAGCTTCAGTGAGTTTTCAGTAAGACAGAAACAACCCTCCCTCCCCGCCTCCAAGGGGCAATATGGCTCAGGGGAAACTAGGCCTCTTCGGTGTCAGACACCATGGCCTCCAGGGTCCCCTGCTCCCCTGATTGTCAGAAATGCAGCTATCTATGAAGTAGTATGTCTACTCAATGAATCCAAAAACATGGATTAAGTGCCTACTGTGTGCCAGGCTCTGTGATGAGTGCTGGGGATACCCAGAGAGGCAGTTATTGCCTTATAAATAGCTAGGCACACATAAACAGATAACTTATAAATAACTAGGCACAGAAAAGCCCAGAACAAATGAAAATTTATCTCAGAGGGGAAGGTGGGGACATGACCAGAACAGACCAAGGAAGGTCTCCTGAAGAAGGTTAAGGCATAAGTAGGGCAGCTAGGTGGGGCTGCAGTTAGAGCACTGCATAGTCAGGAAGACTCGAGTTCAAATCTGGCCTCACACACTTCCTAGCTGTGTGACCCTGGGCAAGTCCCTTCTTCACCCAGTTTGCCTCAGTCTCCTCATCTGTAAAATGAGCTGGAGAAGGAAATGACAAACCACTTTAATATCTTTGAATGCCTGTCAAGAAGGAGCTTTATATTTGATCATGGAGGTCAGAGGGAGCCCCTGGAAGGTATGTGTGTGTGTGTGGGGGGGGGGGTCCGGCCCTATATTTTGGGGTAATTACTTTGGCAGCTGTGTAGAAGATGAATTGGTGTGGGGAGAGATTGGACATGAGACCAATTAGGAGGCTATTAGAATATTTGCAGTAGGGGCTTGATGAGCTGTGTAGTAGTGAGTGGGGAGCCACAGGGAAGGTAGATACAGTATGATTTGGCAGCTGACTGGTGCTCTGGGGGCTATGAATGAGGATGAGGGTTAGGGATGGGAGAGCCGGCATTACAGCAGTCAGTATTCCATGGGGGTAAGAGGAAGTGATCGTTCTCCTCTGAATTTTCATACTATCTTTTAAAAACAATTTTCTATTTTGTATTATTCATACAACTTGTTTGGGCATGAAGTACTTCTGAATTAACACCCCAACTTTAGGCTCTCCCTCCTCGCTTCCTCCACAAACATGGATCCCTGAAAACAGGCCACTGGGTATGGGCATTAAGAGAGCCGGAGAAGTCCAGGATGGCACCCAGGGCATGAGCCCAGGTGACTCGGAGGATGGTTATAGGGAAGGTAGGAAAAGGGCCAGCATTTGGGGGTGGGGAGGGAAATGAGGTCAGTTCTGGACATGATGCATTTGAGATGCTTTAACTACATCTACTTTGAGATGTCCAAAAAGCAGGTGAGATCAGGAGAGAGATTAGGGCTGGATGGAAAAGCCATGGGAGCGGATGAGATCATGAAGAAAGGACTGAGGGAAAGAGAAGGGGGCCTAGGCCAGGGCTTTGAGACACACCCACAGTTAAGTGTCAGGGCATGGACAAAGCATCAACCCAGGAGACTGAGAAGGAGCAGAGAGAGCAGTGTTGAGATAACTTGGGAAAAAACAGAGGAGGAGAAAGCAGAGAAGTGTCCAGGGCTGTGGCAGAGAGGTCAAAAAAGACAAGATTTGACAAAAGGCCATCAGATTTTGCCATTGGTCACTTTGGAGGGAGCAGTTGTAGCTGAATGATGAGGTTGCATAGTATGGAGCCAGAGGAAGAAGCCACTCAAAGGAGAAGAGTTTAGGTTGCTCACTAGCCAGAATGCACAGGTCAAGTGAGGTTTTTTTTGAGGATGGGGGGAGACTTGGGCCTGTTTGTAGATAGCCAGGTAAGAAAGAGCCATTGGAGAGGGAGAAATTAACATGATAGTGGGGATAGGCTGCTGGAGAAAACTGGAGGGGATAGGATCCCAGTAAATGCAGAGGGGTGGGATTATCTTTCCAACTGAGAATAAAGGAGAAGATAGTGATGTCTAGAAGACATCTGAGTGATGAGGAAGAAGGACAGAAGAGGGAACTCTTACCTGAAAGGGTGGGGAAGGGGGAACCATGGGAGGTTTGAGGTGAGTGGGATAAGTAGGAATGAGGAATAGGATAAGTGGGAGGAGTAGAATTGATTGCCTCACTGCGGTGAGTGCCCAAATTGAAATAAGGTAGTGCTTCTCAGTGTAGTGACCCTCCTTGGCACGTTAGGTGATTTCTCCCATTTCATTCAGGATGCCATAAATAGGAGTGAAAGAGGTAGGTGATGGAAGTGATCCAGAGTTGGAGTTTGACAAGATATGATTGGTAATGGGCAAGGAATTAGAGAGGAGAGGATGCTGTGGAATTGAACTGGTTCTGATAGAGAAAGGTAAAACCACAATTCTAGAAGATTCCCAGGAAACAGCTAGGAAACGCTTGTCTGATCAATATTTGAATAATTTCTTCCTTCTGACCCAGTTTCTAATGCTGTGTGGAAAGGCGTTTTCTAAATGGCAACCACAATTGCCCATCGTATCATCTTTGTTTAGCGTTTAGGAAGAGAGGGGCTAGGGAACTTTTCCTTAAAATGGAGGATTCCAAGATTTGCTACTGGAATAAAGCAAATCCCAGCTTTTGCTGGCCAGGGAAGAAAAGGAGATGAGATAGGATCATCAAGTGTCTGAACTAGCAGCCGCGCCGGGTCCGGACTTGGAGGCAGATCCCACCCCTGACGATTGTTGCTGGAATGACCCTGGCCAAATCACTTGATCCTTCTGAGCCTCAGTTTCTTCATACAGAGTAGTAGCACCTACCTCACAAGGTCATTGTGAAACTTAGGTGAGAGAATGTCTGTTGAGCCCTTTGCATGTCTTAGGAGGTCAGGAGAGTTCATTCATCTTTCTAAAAATCATGTGCTTTGGCTTAGGGATGACAAGTATTTCATCTGAAAAAACATTCACCTTGGTCACGTTTCGTGTCAGTTCAGTTCTAGCAACCTTTGTTAACTGCCTTCCTCTGTGCCGGGGTGGGGAGGGAGCAGCCATCCATCCGTCCAGGCCCAGGGTTAGGTGGAAACAATGGATTGAATTTGACTTTGAGCCAAGCTCCTAGGACAGGTTGCAAACAGCTAGCCCTAAGAGAGTTTTGAGTATCTTGCGCAACTGAAGCAAGGACAGCTGTGGAAAGTAGATAAAGATGTTCTTCCAGTCCTTTCCTAAGTGAGGAGTGGGGGACCCTAGTGCTGGCTCCCAGTTCTTTCTATTCTGAGGGTGCTTTTTAATGATTCCTTTCCATTGGTAGCTCCATTGGCAAAGGTTTTTTTTTTTTTTTGGCGGGGGGGGGGGGGGAGATAGTGTGTGGGAACTACCAGTGTGGAAACTCCAAAAATTCAGATGAGCTAATCCCCAACTAAGCGTCAGGCCTTGTGTAGACAATTGTCTGGACTTAGGAGTCAATGATAAGAATTTAAATACTGACTCCAACATTTGCTAGTTGTGTGATCCTGGCCCAGTCACTTCACCTCCTTGGGCCTCAGTTTCCTGATCTGTTGGTTGGACTCAGGGGTCTCTAAAGTCTGTTCTTCCTCTGATACTAAGATCTAATGCTACGAAACCTCAGAGAATTGCCAGTGAATGCTGATTTAGAATCATAGAGTGAGAGTCATATTCATAGAAAGTCCAGGTGAGGCATTAGGTGGTAGTTGAATGATGTGGAGCAGGAGTATCAAACTTAACAAGCCATGCATATGTTAACATTATCTGTGTTCTACTGTATTTTCTTTTATTTTGTTCACTATTTCCCAGTTATGTCTTCATCTGGTTGGGGCCCCATGTTTGACAACCTCTGACATGGAGGACTCGACACTACAAGTTCACAAGCTTCTCTTCAGGCAGAGCTGATGGGCGTCATGCAGCCACACAGACCAAGTCCATTCCAAAGTCATGGTATCCAACTTGACTGCAGTAAGGCGGTCCCCTTTATTGCTCCCTTTCCCTGCTGAGTAGTCACCATGTGTCTCCTTCCTTTTGTGGTCAAACTCCCTGAGAAGGCCATCTACTACAGTAGCTACCTCCACTTCCTTTTCTCCAACTTAGTTGTCAGCCCTCTGACCTCATCACTCTTGAAAGATCTCTTTTCTCTGGGATTTCATGGCCTTCTTTGTTCTCCTCCTACCTGTCTGACCACTTCTCAGGTGCCTTTGCTGGATCTTCATCCAGGTCCCGCCCAGTAATGTGGGTGTACCCCAAGGCTCTGTTCTCTTCTCTCTCTTGGTGACCTCATCAGATGCCATGCCATGGGTTCATGAGAATCTCTTTACAGATTCTTCACAGATTTACATAGCCAGCCTCAGTCACTCCCTTAATCCTTTGTCCCACATCCCCAGTCACCCATTAGTCATTTCAAATTGGGTGTCTCAGAAACTTCGCAAATGCCTCATTCCCCAAACTGAACAACTTCTCTTCCATCCACCCCTCTCCCAGTCTTCCCTATTTCTTCATGGTTCTCAGGTTGACGCCCTTTGCATCATCCTTCACCCCCTCCCCTCTTATCTCATCAGTCGCCAAAGCTGGCATCATCTCTCCCAGAATCCCCTTCTCTCCTCTCACCCAGATCATTGCAGCAGCCTCCTGTTTATTCTCTTCATGTCAACTGATTCTCCATAAGCTGCCAAAGGAATTTTCCTCACAGCTCTGACAGTTTCACTGTCTTAATCGAATCTAATGGTCCTCTGTTACCTCTGTGATTAAATATCAACATCTCTGTTGAGTTTTTCAAGCCCTTCACAACTTGGCCCTAACTTCTCTTGCCAATTCTGTTGGACATTGCTCCCCGCCCCCCTCCATATTTTGCAGTCTAGCTGAACTGGTTTTTCTGTTCCATCATATACCATCACCATGCCTTTTTCACCCCATGCCTCTTCCTTCAAGATGCAGCTCCAGCATCGCTCTCTCTGTGAAGCCTTTGCTGACTCTCCTTTCCCCCTTGCCAGTCACTAGTGCCCTCTCTCCATCCACAAGTACTGCCAGCCACATCTATGTGTAGGTATTCTCTTCCTGTTTCTTCTGTATATACTTGTATATGTCCTTGTTTATTTCCCTGTGAGAAGGCTTGTTTGTCTGCCCACTGCTGATTGGTTAACGAGGGTAGGCTCTTTGTAGATGGTCTTATGGGGCTCCTGAAGCCTTCCTTAGGTGAGGTGGTTACTTGGGAAGGGACCAAGGAGTCAGTAATCATGTGAATGGTAGCCATCAATGAAGCATGTCAACCTTATTATCTTCATTTTGCACATGATGGAATTGAGGCAGACAGAGGTGAAGTGACTTGGCCAGGGTCACATGGCCTTTCCTGTCTGAGACTAGATTTGAAGTCAGGGCTTTCTGACCCCCATCTGGAGCTTCCTGAGAGATCATCTACTCTTTGATTCGGAAGTGAGGAAACTGAGGCCAGAAGAAGGAAGTGACAGGGCTGAGGCCTTATAGTGAGCCAGAGGACAGAGTCAGAAGCCATGGGCACAGCTTGCGGATTGAAGCTTCCTCAAAGAGAGAACTCACCCAAAGCACAATGAGCTTCCATGGGCGGTAGTAGCTTCCACCCTGGCTGCTAGATGACCACTTTTCAGGCCCGTAATAGAGGAGATTCTTACTCAGTTATAGATAGGGAAATATCTTGGTGTGGTAGAAACATTGCTGAAAACTGGGTGGACCTGGGGGGGTGGGGCCTTCCTGCATCTTTTACTTACTACTTGCCTGATTTTTATACAAGTCACATAACTACTCTGAGCCTCCGTCTCTTTCTTTGTAAAACCAGAACTTTGGATTAAATGACATCAGAGGTCCTTTCCAATTCAGAGAATCTATGAGCCAGGATCACATAGCACATACTCAAATAGACGTGTGATATTGTTGATTTGGATGTTCTATCTGCATCCTGCACGGCTCTAGCACAGAGTCTCCTCCCAGTGTGCTAGAGGCCTTTCTCAATTTCTCCTGACATGAGAGCACTCTGGCTGTGCATTCGTCATCTCCTATCATGTTTTCTTCCTTTCGTGTCCTTCTTTGATAACTCTGTTTACACCTGTTTTTCATTAGCTCTTCACTGATTACATATGGGTGGACACCCCCCCCCCTCGTGTGCCTCTCCATTGCCCTCTCTCTGATAATCATTTTGAATTCTTAGGAGATTATTGTCTTCTATGTCTTGCTGCCAGATAATAACATTGGTAGAATGTTAGTGTCGAAAAGATGGGTCTTTGTTTCCTGGGAGCTTGGAGTCAGCAAGCGAGTTTGCAATTTCCCAGCCTGCTCCTCTCTCCTGTTCTACTCTGGGCCCACTGGTACTCAGTTCCAGGTATGTGTACTATTGCACAGATCATATAGGGTGGTCATTCAAATGGATGTTGAAATCTGGACGGCCATTTTTCTTTCATTTTTCTGTATCCAGAATGGTCAGGTCAAAAGTCTATTCAGTCATTAAGCCAATCTCTTTTGAATGGTTACAGATCTTTTCCAGGAGCCTCTCCTAAGATCATAATGTTGTTTGCATATATATTCACATACTAGTATGTACGTAAAATAGCATCTGGAGAACTTCACCATCCCCAGAAAAGCCCTCTTCAGCATCCACTCGGTGCTGGCAAGCACTTTTGGTGGGCACACATCTCCTGTTTTGATGCCTGACCTTTTGTTTGTGGCCACAAGGTCCTTGAAAGGGGGTTATTTTTTTTAGGTCTTTGAAGGAATCTTGAATGATTTCAGTTTGTGGATGGGAAACATCTCACTGTGTTGTAAAAAGAACCTGGAAGGCAGCAGTTTATTCTACTGATTAGAAATGAATAAGCAGTAAGCATGAAAGGCAATATATTGTTGGGTTCCTCCTAATACTCTCACCTCATTGAAGATGCCCTTGATTCATGTGGACTTGAATAAAGACTTTGTAGAGTTTGTTGTTGTTGATGTTTCTGCAGTCACCCTTTTCAGTTGGTGGCCTGGTTAGACTGTTGGGCCTGGATGCAGGAAGACTCATCTTCTTGAGTTCAAATCCGGCCTCAGACTTTTCCTAGCTATGTGACCCTGGGCAAGTCACTGGAAATAAAGCAGAGAAGAGTACAGGGTAAAGGGCAGCTGTGGCTTCCTGCTGCTATAGACGATACTGTTATACAGAAGATGTCAATGAAAAGCCACCACCAAGTCAGGTGCTGTCCCCCTGTAAATCATTGCTGGCCCAGGAAAGCTCCACACCATCTTGGGTCCTGAAGAGGTAGGAGGAAGGAGTAGTGTGGGTTCATGATACCCTGTTTCCTGCTTTCTCTTTTGCTGACACCTTCCTGACAAAGAAGCCCACAGCGCACATGGTGGTGTTTGGAGCCTTGTTCTCTTTCTTTGCTTTCTAGGCCTACAAATCTCTGGAAGTGACTGTCAGGAGAGACTCCTCCAGGCTTTTTTTTTTAAGACCAGCCATTCCTAAGATTCCATTAGGCTCCTACATGACTCTCCTGCCAAGATCACTTCCCTCTTGAGGAATCCTAAAATCCCATATTTAGTGCTAGGCCCATGGAGATCATGTCCCCAGTGAGAATGATTGCTGCTTGCGATCAGGGCCTGCCTCCCTTTCCTTAGCACAGCAGTTGGCACAGACTATGTGCTCCGTGAATACTTTTTCATTCATTCATCTTATCCAACCTTGTCATGTTAGCAATGAGGAAACTGAGGCTCAAGGACTTATGGGTGGTGGCAGAAGCAGGCCCATGACTCTCAAACAAGTACTGGTGGGCTGGGTGTGGAAAAGTCTCCCCAAAGTAAATGTGAATCACAAAGATGCATTCTTTGAGTGCCCAGGGATTAGATTTCCATTTCCTCTCAGTTGTTAGCAGTGATCAAGTGGGGAGAAGTTCTTCATGGTCCTTAGTACTTGAAGAGGTAGAATTAAGCATTACTAAATATGGTGCATGAGGCAGCCATGAATCATGGCTTTAGTGGACATGGCTGTACTTTGGGAGAGAATACTAATAACGATAGCTGACAGTCTGCTAGGCTTTAACATCTACACATGGACCCTCACAACAATCCTCATTTGCAGATAAGGAAGCTGCCTGCTGAGGGGAACACAGCTAATGTCAGAGGTAGGATCTGAATCTGTGTCTACCCTATTGAAGCTAGCACTCCATCTGCCCCATCACTCTGCTTCTCATTAGAATTTGCTGCCTGCCTCTTTTCCCCACAGATTGGTCTTAGTCTCATTGTATCTTTGTACTCCTGCTTCTTTCAGTGAAGGTTATGTTGGAACAAGATTAAATGAATCTAAACTACTTGAAACTCTTCTTTTTCAGAACTTATGTTTCTGTTTTTTCAACAACCAGCACTAGTTAAGTGCTTGCTGTATGCTAGACTGTGTCTTGGGCACTGGGGGTACCAAAATAAAAACAACACAGAACCTACTGGAGGTGGGGTGCCAGCAATATCAGAACATTAAAGGGAGGGAGTGATGTTTACCTAAGGGAATCAGGGAGGGCCTCATGGAGAAGGGAGCCCCTGAAAGTAGACTTCAAAGAAAGGAGGGACTTGGATAGATGGAGTCTGTGGGTAAGTGGGCTGCCCATTTCAGTCCTGGGGAATGACATGAGCAGAGCCATAGAGTTGGGCAAGAGGGAGCAAAGGCACTGAGACAGGAAAGGACAGGAGGAGAATGGGAAATGGAGATGCCTTCCATCTGGCTAGAATGTAGAGCACATGAAGGGGAGCAGTGGGGAATCCAGGTCAATTGAGGACCTTGAAGTCCAGAATCAGGAGTTAAGACTTAATTCAGGAAGCCATGGGGGGGCCATTGAAGGATTGGGAGGATCTAGGAAAATTACCTGGACAGCTGTATGAAAAGTAGATTAGAGAAGACACAGAATGCTGATGTGAAGGCCAGTTATTATAGTAGTTTTAGCAAGAGGGTTTGAACTGGAAAGCACAGAATCACAAAACTTGAGAGTTGGGAGGGAATCTAGTCCAGCCCACTCATGCTACAGAGGGGAAACTAAGACCAAGGTCCCAGATTGGGTCATCACTTTAGAGCTCGAGGGACCTCAGGAGCCAGTTAGTCCAGCTTACTCATTTTCCAGAGGGGGACATGTAGACCAGAGAGGGAAAGGGACTTGACCCAGCTTTTCTAAACTCCAAATCCTGGATTCTTCCCACTGCCTTTTAGACATAGAGTTGGAGGTGAACACCCACATAGAGACACTTAATAAACAGTTGGAAATCTGGCCAGGAGCTTGGGCAAGAGGCTGGTGGGGGGAGTGGGAGCTTCAGCCTACAGACCGTTGGCATCCCTATCTGACCTGGTTAGCAGCCGCCCTTTACAAATACTGCTCTTGACTGCCTAGGGTGGGCAGTGAGGATGTGGATTGCCATCTTCCCCCAGAGAGGCCAACAGCCTTTTTGGAGACCTCTGTGACTTCTGGAGGGTGGGGAGTCTGGGAGAGAGAGGCCCAAGATTTGTTCTTCCTAACAGAGAAGGCATTTTGCTTTGCTTTTCCCTTCTGGTCAGTACACAAGTGGATCTGTTGCCTAGTTGATGATATGGGTTATACAAGCCCAGGGTCTGGAATGAGCCCCCGTTGCTGTTTGGCCATTACACCCTGCCTCTTGTCCTAAGCTTGCTTTCCCCAAGTAGAGACAAAGAACTGGAGTACATTTTTAATTTTCCAGCTTTGACTTTGGTCAAGTCCCTTCTCTTCATCTGGGCCTCATTCTCCTGCTCTGTAGAACTGGGGGCTCGGACAGACTTTCAAGGTCTCTTCCAGCTTTGAATCTCTTAACTGAGTTTCTGAGCATCTAGAGTGTGCCAGATTTGGAGTCAGAGGAGGCAAGTTCAAATCTAGCCTCTGTCATTTATATAACTGTGTGACCTTGGGCAAATTCCTTCCCCTTTTAGGGCCTCAGTTTCCTGATATGTAAAATGAAGGACTAGTTAGCCTCTGAGGGCACTTCTGGCTCGAAATCTATAATTTTACTCCCTGACCACATGGGATACTGATTATTCAGCTGGGCGCATCATAATGGTCAGTTCCTTCCTCCTCCCCCCCAAACCTGACTGACAATAACAACTAGACAAAGGAAAAAGTAAGTGAGGCCTTTGCAAGGCCAATGCTCCAGAATTTGAGTTACGGTTTTGGGGAGGGTAGAAAGGTGTATCCCCTCTCAGGAGGGATTTGTGCTCAGGGTGTATGGAGGGTGAGCTGCCTGCTGGGGCTTTCTTAATGGCTGTATTGTTAGCCAAGCCAAACCCTGCCATTAGGGATGACCTCATAGCCAAACCATTCCTCCTGGGTGACGCCCTGAGGTTGTGCCCACTTGTCCCTCCTAGCCTTTCCTGAACAGTAAACAAACAAGCTTTCTGGTGACTTTGAGACTCTTCTCTTTATTTGGATAGCTTTTTCCTTCACCCAGTTCTTGGTCTGTCTTTTACCCTCATGTCAGAGATGATTTCTACATCCTAGATCCACAGCTGGAAAGAATCTCAGAGGCCTTTGAGCACAAGCCTCTGATCTGTCAGATAAGGAAACTGAGGCCCAGCATGAAGCCCAGAAGGGCAGTATCTTGCTGCCATCTGCCTTCCCCCCTGGGTATCTCCATGCAGTTTGGGTTTTTGGTTCTTCTTCCTTCCCATCCTGTCACTTGGTCCTTGGGTCAGTCCTAGGAGGTAGGCTGGGCCATGGGACACCTTTCTCTTCACCTCTTTCTGACCCAGCTGTTGCTGCTGCTTGCTGACCTTCCTGACCAACCATCCTGGGAGGTTGATTTGATCATTATTATTGCACACCCATTTTCCAGGGAGGAATCTGAGATGGAGAGAGATTCTGACTTGGTCATAGTCATGCTGGCACACAGAGTTTGTAGAGGGATTAGAAGGCAGGTCTTCCACACAGTTCAGTGGAGGGAAGGCTGGAATTCTTGTCAGAGCCAAAGCCTCAAATCCCAGCCCTGCCACTTACTGCCTGTGGCCAAGTCCCATCCTTGTCTCAGGACTTCCAGCCTTGAGACTCACTTGCTGACCTGTCTGCCCTATCTCTGATAAGGTGGGAAGAACACTGGCCTTGGAATCAGGATAGTCTTGGGTTTGAATCCTGCATCTTCGGACACTTCCTAATTATGGGACAACTGGACAAGGCATAGGCTCAGAGGATCATAGATGAGGGCTGAATCCAACACCATTATTTTACAGATGAGGAGACTGAGTCCCACAGATGGTGTGGTGGGTAGAGAGCTGGGTCTGGAGTCAGGAAGACCTGAGCTGAAAGCCAGCAGCAGTGTGATCCTGGGCAAGTCACTTCATCTCTGCCTCAGTTTCCTCAAACCATAAAATGGGGATAATAATAGCACTTACTTCCCAGGGCTGTTGGGAGGTCCTTTCTTCTTGCTTGCAGGTGTCTGAGGCTGGATTTGAACCCAGATGTTCCTGCCTCTCAGGCTGGCATTCTTTCTTTGCTATTCCAGACTGCCTTTCTCACCTGAGTGATAGAGATAACAATCACTGGGAGACTATTATTACATTCAGAGTGTCCACACTAATCTCAGTTAAGATTCTCATTTCGGCGATGGAGGGAATGTGGGCTCGAGAGTTGGAAGGTCTGGCTCAAGTAAGTCCCCGTGCTAGCAGTTAGCAGCATTCTGTGTGGCCTGAAGTGACTCTCGGGAGCCCTCTGATCACAACCACGGCGGGAAAGTGGGGTTGAGAGAGGTCCATTTGCCCATCATCATCAGTGCTTTGTCAGGAAAGGTGGAGTCCAATTGGAATCCTGAATGTTACAGCAAGAGAAAAGGGGCCTTTGGGTTTTTGTTTTTGTTTTTGTTGTTCTTTTTGTTTTTTGGGGAAAAAATAGAACTTGTTTGGTGTTTCCCTCCATAAGAATTCTGGACTGTTGGAAATATAATTCTGGGGTTGGAGGTATAATCGTGGTTCCTAGTTTGGTTGGAAGAATTCTAACAGTCATTTGATGCAGGGGGAGCTTGGTGAGGCCCCAGTGCTGAGCAGTGAGTGCCCCCTCCTGCCAGTGTGACTAGGGGGAAGGAGAGGCCTACTGTGTGCACTTCTGTCCCCCACCGCCTCCTGACCGATGCAGAAGCAGCCAGGCTGATCCTGTGCTTCCTAAAGTCAGATGGTTTCTTGGCCAGGGCTGTATAGTTGGATTTAGTGGCACTTGAGCTCCTCCCTCTTAGTGGTTCTCTTTCTTTGCCTTTTAGGTCCTGGGATTACCCTGAAGACTCACCCACCTGGTGCTTATCTGCTTCTGGTGCAAAAAGGTAAGCACTTTTTCAAAGGGTCAAGAACTCTGGGGTTGGTGTCTTTCTGATCTGGATTTTAGTAGCTGAGGCCCAGAGAGGCTGGCTCTCACAGTATCTTAGGCCCTTCCAAATGGAGGCCCAGAGAAGCTGTGTGCAATGCCTATGGCCACACAGTTCTTATTTTTAATATCAGAGGCAGGTTTTGAGGCTTGTTCACTCATAACTAACAACAGTTCCATCATCTTATTTGTGTGTGGCCCTGCCATTATTTAACTAACTGTGAGACCTCTCCGGTTGTGCGCTCTTTTCTCTAAGGCTTTGTCAAGGGAAATGCCCTTTTCTGACCCTCCTGGAGCTCCTTGAAGGGAGAGGCTTCCTGGTTTTTTCTTTGTAACCCTGATTACTTAGTACAGAGATCAGCCTCAAGTTAGTAAGCACTTAGCGCTGACTGAGTGACCCAGGTGGGTCCCCACTGGAATAGGGTCTCAAGGGCTTGGGCCTCTATTCTAGCCCATCAAATTCCACATAATGCCTCATCAGGGGCTTTCTACATGTCCTGAGTCCTTAGTGCAGCTGTGTGTTACAGGACCAATTATCCAGAATGGCTGAGAACAAGGTGCCCTTTGTAGTTTTTGGGGGAGGGACAGTCTTCTCTTAGTCTAATTACAGTCTATGGTGTGATGATGGCCACTGGTGATAATGGGAAATTAGGTAGTCTCTGAAGGTGGGGTGGAGAGAGTATGGACATCTGTCTTGGGGAAGACCTTGTCCCAGAATACATTGGGCTCTCCTCTCCTCACTTTGGGGCTCCAACCTAACACTTTCAGATATTTATTATCTCAATGTTGACTTACTTTCAGTGCAAATTTAAATCAAGTGACAGGTTAGGTGATCTGGCTGAAAGCCTCCCTCCCCCATTTCCTGGTTGTCCCACTTCTGAAGGTGCCATGTTCAGATGTGGACGAGGACCAAGATGAGGAAGGCCTACTTGCACCCCTGCAAGAAAAGGGCCGGGGCCCAGCCTAGACCTTTTGCTGAGGACTTCCTGGCTCTGGAGGCAGCATGGCGCAGAATGCCAGACCTCAAAGGGCCTTTTTCTCACCAAGCTTATATTTGCCTCCTGGCAACTTCTGCTCCTCAGAGGAGAAAGAGTGGTAAAGCCTTCAGCCTTTAAAGCCATCTCTCCACATCCTGTTAGCTGCCTGGGCCACTTAGCTACATGGCAGGGGCAGAACCCAGGCCTCTCTGATGCCAGAACATCCAGCTGGTGTCACTGCCTGGTTGTTTCTCAGAGCTTTTAGGTCATAGGCTCATAGACTCAGAGCTGATAGGGAGATGGACTTCACTTAGGAAACGAAAATAATCATGTTATCTAGGTTGTGTTTCATAATCATGTTTTTATTTTGTCAGACGTTTTCATCTGGTACTGCCCCTGCCAGCCCAAGTTTCATACTGCTGATCTAGACCAACCATCCCCTTGAATTGTACAGCTTCAGAAACCACGGTTCAAAGAGGCAAGGAGACTTGTCCAGGGTCCTTCAGGGAGTAGCCACCGGGGCTTCCAGGACTCTCAAATTCTGGCTCTTTTCTACCACTCTCTGTGTTTGTGTTTCATTTGAACCAGTCGGGTGTGCACAGGGTTGTTTGTGTACTGTCTCTCGAATTAGACTGGGAACCCCTTGAAAGGAATGCCAGTATCTGTCTATCTGTGTATCCCCAACACAACACAGAGCTTGGCACCTAGCTAAAGACCAGTTTCCATTTCAGGCTTGTCTCTGGTATCACAGGACCCCTTCACCTTCCATCCAGGGAGGATGCCAAGAGTAGGGTCCAGTTTGGTCATAGTGGGGCTTGGAAGGAAGGTGCTGAATGTGTGTGTGTGTGTGTGTGTGTGTGTGTGTGTGTGTGTGTGTGTGGTGGGGGGGGATGCTGGGAGGCTTCTCACTGCATTCCAAAGTCAATGAGCAAGAACTTGTCTATTGTCACCCCTTTCCCCACCCCACCCCCATTAGTAAGCCATTGAGACTTGGCAGTTTGCTATTAGAAAGGGAATATTTTGAAGGTGAACAATTGAATATGGCTCGGTGGAACAAATGAGATCATAATGCATGAGTCACTCTGGCACATGTAACTGAGCATAAGGATTAGGGGCTAGCGCTCACCTCCACTTCCTGGCGTTGCTGGCTACCTCTGGCTTGTCTATTATTTTTAGCCAATGAATGCTGGCCTTACCCTTTGCAGAAAATAGCTTTCTGGAGGAGCCAGGGAACACTGTCATGGCCCCTTTATATATGAAGGCCTTCCCTCCCCCATTGGCGTTGTAGTCCTTGTGAAGACAAAGGCCTTTTTTCCTGATGGAGGTGTTAATATTTTGCCATCATATTCAGATGTGTGTGTGTGTGTGTGTGTGTGTGTGTGTGTGTGTGTGTGTGTGAGAGAGAGAGAGAGAGAGAGAGAGAGAGAGAGAGACACAGAGAGAGCGAGAGAGAGTGAATCTTTTACCTATGGTCACTTGAGAGGCAGGTTGGTGTAGTCCAACAAAGGTTCTGGGGGGAGGAGATGCTAAGACAGAATCCCTGCCTTCAGAGAACGTACCATTTGGTATGGCATATATTTAGTCTTGGCAAAAATACTGGAGTGGTTTGCTATTTCTCTAGCTCATTTTACAGACAAGGAAACTGAGGCAGACAGGGGTAAGTGACTTGCTCCAGGTCACTCAGCTAGGAACTGTCTGAGGCCAGATTTCAACTCAGGCAGATAAGTCTTCCTACCTCCAGGCCCAGCACTCTGCCACCTAGCTACACATCAGAAAGCTGAATGGTGTAAGTCCCAACTATATTCCAGCCCATGACTCAATGCTTTGCTCAGAACAGAAGCTTAATAAGTAGTACTTGTAGAGTTACAAAGTGCTTTCCCCCCTCTGAGATAGATAGAGCACATATTTCATATGTGAGGAGACTTGCTCGGGTCGGGTCACCCGGCTCAGTCAGGGCTGGCACAAGGGTGGAATTTGCCCCTCTTTGTATGATGCCACACCCCCTGTCACCAAACGTTAATGGGGCCTGACAGGGACAAGGTGGTCTCAGCCAAGGCCTCCTAGAACAGGTTGCAATTGAGCAGGGTTGAGATATGTGTGAGAGGGAGGCCCAGGGGCAACTTGGCCTCTGCCCATCACCAGCTTTGGGATCCTGGGCTACTCCCTTGACTAATGGCCATCACTGGCTTGTGGCAATAGAGCTGCTTTCTAAATCACCGATGTTACAGGAGCCTGAGCTGATACTTTTGCCAGTGAAAAAAACAAAACCAAAGACAAAGCAAGCCAGCAAATGGATTCCGTTCCATTCCAAAGCTTTGTGCTTTCTCTGCAGATTCTTCCTTGGTTGATGAGATGGCTTGTTCCACGCAACAGATCTCCAAAGATGAGCTTGAAGAACTGAGGGAGGCCTTTGCAAAAGTTGGTGAGTTATTCTCTCTGGGAAATATGCTTCCATTATAGAGCCAGCTGGGCCATGTAAGCCACCTGGACTGCAGAGGGAGGGACCAAACAAGTCTGGGGGCCTTGATGCTTCCTCCCTCCACTGTCTCACTGATGCCTGCTGTTTCTCTCCGCTTTCAGAGCCCTGGTTCACCTTGGTTCAGACCTTGACCACCTCTCTTAGGCTGTTGCAGTAGACTTCTAAGTGGCCTCCCTGTATCCATTTTGTCTCCTTTCCAATTGTCTTTCACACAGCCACCAAGTTAATCCTTCTAAGGCACAGGTCTGATCCTGATCTAAGCAGCTTGGCAGCTCAATAGAGAGAGCACAATAGTATCTCTCTCCCAGGGAGATAAAGCGCCTACTCTGTAACTGTGCTTTATGCTTACCTCAGTTGGTTCTCACAACAACCCTGCAAGGTAGGTGCCATTATGATAACCATTTTATGGGTGAGGAAACTGAGACAAACAAGTGCATTATTTGCCCAGGGTCCCACATCTAGTAAGAGCTTCCTCCCTCCAGGTCTTGAGCTCTGTGCTGTGGTGCCCCAGCCTTGAAGCAGCGTAATAGCAAACGTTCCCTTAGCTGTGGATTTTAAATGACATAATATTTATAAACTCTGGTATTTTTTAAAAAAGCTCCAAAACCTTTAGTGAGTCTGTATGGCCTCTAGATATTAGGGTAAACATGAAGACATTGGTCTGTCTGCTTCCACTCTTTAGTAATGGTGATGTCCCTCACAAAGAAAGACCAGTATTCTGCTGCTGGGTTGTCCATGGACCAGTCTAGTTCTTCTCTTTTTCCTTTGGAATCTAAGGCTTTTCTTGGCCAAGTGGCACCATGCTGAGAGGTTCGGAAACTCCATTTGGTCAAAGGCTTCTCCCTGATGAGGTTCCTCATGTTGAATTGCTATGGAAGAGAGCAGAGGAATGCTGAGCAGTGAGCTTGCCTTCTCTTAGCCTTCTGAGTAGTTTCGGGTCACACTGGGGTGCTCACCTCTTCCTTTCCCAGCCTCCTTAGAGTCTGCTCTATCTGAGCTCCTCCACTGGAATCCAGGGAGCCTTTTTATTGTATCACAGGAAGTAGAGCTTGGCTGGTCGGAAGGCTAAGAATGATTTCAGCAGGTCTGCCAAGTGCTTTGCTTACATTATCTAATCGGAGTCTCCTAACAGCCCTGTGAGGCAGGGGCTGTTGTTATCCCAGGCACTGAGGTTAAGTGACTTTGACAAAGTCACGCGGATCTTAAGTTGGTAGAGCCAGGATGAAATGTAGGAAATATTCATTTTTTCCAGTAAAAGAGCCCACCTGCCTCAAGGACAGAAATGGGCCTTCCCTGTCATCTTCAGCCTTTAGAGACACCAGGCAATGGGGGCTTAAGAAAGACCTTTGGGACTCTAAGGTTGATTGAGAGCTCATGAAGAGCCATCTTAAGTGAGATTTTGTAAATAAAACAGATAATGAGTCAGAGCCAGGGTATCCATGTGCCCACCTCTGTTAGACTGGATGCTCCTTTAAGGTCCAGTGAGCAGTTAGGAAGAACTTGTTGACTGAATGGCCCTGGTTCCCCACCCCTTGGGGCCCTGTAAAACAGGAGGGCTTTCGACTGCCAAGATCCTTCTGTCTGGCAAGCTTGGATGAAGGAATGGGACCAAATGGTTCCTTGACATCCTGGGTGGCTCTAAGATATGGCTCACATTAGGCTGTCTTCTAGATTTCTCTTTTATTGGGACCTCATGATCAATTTGCAACTCGCCTGGTGGCTTAACTTCTCAGATTGTCCCTCTCCTCTTGTCTTGCCTTGATACTCACAACCTCAGGATCAGGTTAGTGCAAGGCTAGCCCCAAAGGAGATGCACAGGGGATCCTCACTTGACTGAACTCCAAGGAAATTAAATGTTCTTAGGACATAGCCTAGGATGGTCTATGTGAGGTCTGTCCACTGGGCATTCGATAAATTTGACCAGTAGAGTCTTCAGGTAGTCTGGGAATTGTGGCCTTGTGGAACACACTCTAGAAGGTAGCCAGCCTTTGGCCCAGCCCGAGGGATTGGGGCCTGTCCTTGCAGCAGGTCCCCACTGCCTCACCACCTTGGTCTGTGGGCTTTGTCCTTGTGGTGGTTCCAAAGTGGGCACCAGAGGTGGGATGGGAACTTCTCATTCAGTGAAAAATTTTCAAAATTCAAAACTCAAATTTTTTTTCCTGATCAGAATGATCCTTTTTTTTATTCTCCATGGGGAAGAATGGGATGGGACATGGAAATGGCTTTTTTCCCTTTCCTTTATGAAAACAAAATCATATCTTTTGTGTCTCTGTTTCCTTCTTTTCTCCACTAGGACAGGTATGGCGTTGAACAAAAATCTCAATATGAGATTAAAAAATGTTTTTATTTTCTGGTAATAGGCCATGTTAAGTTGGTTAACCAATCTAACATAGGTGTCCTTTTTTTTTTTGGAGGGGGGAGGGCAGGGCAATTGGGGCTAAGTGACTTGCCCAAGGTCACACAGCTAGTAAGTGTTAAGTGTCTGAGGCTGGATTTGAACTCAGGTTCTCCTGACTCCAGGGCCAGTGCTGTATTCACTGCACCACCTACCTGTTCCCCCAAATTAAATGTTTTTATCAAGAACCTGACATTGACCATCCATATAATGAATTACATTTGCTTAGGATCTAATGGGAAGAGCAGGGTCTGGGTCTGAACCCCTTACTATCTCTGTAGTCATTTTACTACCCTGGACCTTAGTTAATGGGGAAGGGGGAACTTCCACTGCCAAGATGGCAGAAAGAGGAAGGAACCCTCCGAAGCCCTCCCGAAGTCCCCTCCAAACAACTAGAAAACCACCTCAGAATTGATCTAGGAGCAGGAAAGCAGCTTATCAGCATGGCAGGAAGGGTCTACCTCACTCAGAGTCCAAGAGCAGCAGCAGCCAGCTGCCAGCCTCACAGAGGGGCCTGCAGAGAGGCTCCAAGCCTGAGGCAATCTACCATGGCGGTCCTAAGGCCAGTGAGCAGAATGTGCAGAGCAGCAAGGCCCTGCCCCAGGCAGGCTGGGAAAGAATTTGGAATGCTAAAAAAAATGTTCAACACAAAAATGGGGGGGGGGTTGTTGTACCGGGTGAAGGCTAAAATTCCTTCTGTCTCCATTCAATTGTGCTTCATTTCAAAGTGCAAAACGTTATAACACTTTGTTAGTCACTTCTTCGTTGTGACCCATCATCCCTGCACTTCAGGCCATTATCCCTTCTCATCACTGGAGTCGTCTTTACTCGGAATCACTCTTGCCCTGGGCTGGAAGGTTTTCCCTAGATTTATGAGCCTAGTATAAAGCTGTGACCAGGCCTTCCTTTTGTCCAGCCCCAGGGGGCAGTTCAGGTTCTTGCCCCTCAGTAGCCCCATCAAACTTACTTCTTACTTGAACTGGACACAGGAGCTCCTTGGCATAGGGAACTCTGGATAAGGAAACTTAGCTCTACTGATGCAAATGGACAACTGGTCTGCAAAGGAGCATCTTCAAGATTTGCCTCTTGGGGGCAGCTAGGTGGTGCAGTGAATAGAGCACTGGCCCTGCAGACAGGAGGACCTGAGTTCCAATCCGGCCTCAGACACTTAACACAAAACTAGCTGTGTGACCTTGGGCAAGTCACTTAACCTGAATTGCCTTGCCTTCCCCCCTCCAAAAAAAAATGATTTGCCTCTTGAACTCAGAATTTTTTGACTTGGGGGCCAGCTCTTCCTCCATGCTGTATCTTAGCTTTCCCTCCCTATTTAACACACATCTCCTTCCTAGAGAATGGAAGTGAGCACGCTGTAAACAGAGGCAGCCAACTTGTGGGCATGCAGCCCAGAGCAGACTACCGTCTTGCTGGGAAAGGTCAGTAGAGGGCACCATTCCTACTTGAGTTCAACAACACTTTGTAATAGAAAGAGATGTAGGCCTCGGTTTCCCCAACATGTAAAACAAAAGGCTGGGAGTAGATGGTTCTTCAGGTACTTTGTTGCACTGACATTCTTGTCCTAAATAGCCTATGCCACATCACTCTGCATGGAAGTCAATCCCGAAGGGCTGGCTTCCTGGGGCTCTTCTCAGGTTTAGGCCCCTAATCTGTTTGGGTTCTTTGGTGTCTCTTTATTCCAGGAAGGTCTGTTTTGTGCTGTTTCCCATTAGATCAAATATCTGCCCACTCTGGGGCCAGTCACCTGCCAGGTGATTGGAAGTGAGCCTCCTCAGTCAGCTGGCAGAGGCCTTTGGGGAGTTGGTGGGTGGTGAGGGTACTAGGAGGCCATGTGCATGGAGGCGATTTGGTCTCATGCCTTTATCCCTCCCATTCACTCCTAGGCTTTTATGCATCTGGGTTTGGGGGAGGAAGAGAGGGGGTCTCTCAAACTTGGCCCCTCTGAATATATGAACTGCCTGCTCGTCTGCTGGCATTCGGCCTTCTGCTGTTACCTGATCTTTAGCTGCACTTGAACCCAGCGT
This sequence comes from Pseudochirops cupreus, assembly GCA_028627135.1. Taxonomy (NCBI): domain Eukaryota; kingdom Metazoa; phylum Chordata; class Mammalia; order Diprotodontia; family Pseudocheiridae; genus Pseudochirops; species Pseudochirops cupreus. The sequence goes on along the minus strand of CM053582.1, from coordinate 55,941,214 downwards.
TTTGGGGGTAGTCCTCCACAGGACCTAGGCCTTCTGCAGCAGGCCAGGAGGCCCTAGTCTGTCCTCAGCTGGGAGTTATTAAGCTGCCCCTTCTGTTTGTTGGAGTGGGCTCCCTCAACCAGAGGCGGAGACTGTGAAAAGCCAAAAACTCGGTCTAGCTAAGCATCTGGAGGTATTTAGCCACTGTGTTTCCCAAAGCCTTGTGCCCAAGGAAGACTCGGCTCATTTTGCTGACTGGAGAGATGAAGGGCACACTTTGTTCTGCTGCACAGTCATCATTTAGCAAAATCTTTCAAACCAGTGACACCTGTGCTCCTGGGAAATCCAAGAGCTCATGGGGGGCTGTTGAGTCAGTTTGATACCTCTTCCATGTGCATCTTCAAGCTCAGTCCATAAAAAATCAGAGCAAGAAATGCTGGTCGAACCAAAGGTCTGAGGTATTTCTGCATTTCACTGTTCTCAGGCGCCCCCTCCCCCTAACTTCCTTACCCATTTCTTTTCTTGCCCTTAGATGTATCTAAGGCAAACTCAGACCCCTCTCGTCCCTGAGCCCACCTGCGCCCCCTGGCTCTCAGCAGTGGCAGGCAGCACCGAGCAACTAAGCTATTGGAGTTCTGTCCCTGCTTTCTCCAGACAAGTCCTTAAAATAACTTAAATTACAGGATGCAAGGGGAGGGAGGGAAAAAAACACCATTTCCTTTTAAGGCTCCAAACGGCGGGCAAGGACATGGCTGGAGACTTAGCTTATTTACTTGAAAGTTGCTTGTGGGGTGTAGGGGAGTGAATTGGCATTTAAACAATTACTTTGAATAAAGGGCATAATGAGATTTACTTGGAAACAAAAAAGCAGATGTAAAAATGCAGCTGTTTCTGGGAGGGAAAAGGAGGAGTTGGTTGAGAAAAGCTCAGCCTCTGGCTGAGTGCAGAAGTGAGAGCCGTGGCCACGAGGACTCCATCACAGGAGTGCTGAGGGTCTGAATTGGGGAGAAGTGATGGGGCCTCAGTTACTTTTGGGAGGATTGAGGAAAAATTAGAAGAATAATAAATAATCACCCTTTTTCATTTCATAGGCTCATGGAATTATAGAGTAGGAAGAGAGCTCAGGGAGCAGGAGAAATGAAGGGTCTTCAGAAACCACTAATCCAACTCCTCTCACTTTATAGAGGAGGAAACTGAGGCCAGATTAGAGCCCATGCCTTTCCCGGCCATAGCACAATGCCTCCTTTGCACATTCTAATTGTACGAGGCTTATTCATTTGGATCTATCAGAACCTGGATATGGCCTTCTAAGGAGATCTTGCCATCACATGTACCTTTGGCTTCGGTGATCTGGTGGAAGCTTCTAGGGCTCTCCCCCTTTTCTTTGCAACAGTCTGGGGCAGAGGAGGACACTGGGAGGTGTTTCTGGAAAGGAAGTAAGAAAAAGTAAGTAAAACAAATGGCAGACCTTTCCTTCCAGTACTGTGCCAGCTGGAGGGTTTTAGTTTTTTTTAAGTTAATTGTTAGCCATTTTGCAGCCTCTTCTTTGAAACAGAAACCATTTCCTCCCCCAAAATAGATGATTGGAGCTCCAGAGAAGGTTAGGCTGCCGCTTCAGAAGGCTAGTTAGGAGCTAGAGACTTTGAGGCATAGATAGGTGTGACAGGCATGGGGAGCACCTTGGAAATGACCAAGTATTACTGAATTCCAGAAGGAACAAACAGGCAGATAGTATTCTGCTCTGCCCAGAAAGACATGAGAACCAGGGGCCCTCCTTTGCAGTGTTGGGAAAAGTGCATTGTCAGCTAAGGTTTGGGGAGACCATTCCCCTCCTAGAAACTGAGATGACTCGGTGAAGGGATCCTGTAAGTTAGTCTTTAGAGAGTGAAACCAATAAATCTCTTCTTGGGGGCCAAACCCAAGCTTGGCTCTTTTCTCCAGTAAGTAAAGCTTTCTGAGACCCTGTGGCCAGTAACCAATTCCAGCTAGGACCTTGAGGAGCATTTACTTGACCAAGTAATGTAGTCATTCCCAGGGGGTGGGACCATATTGGTTTGTGGGAATCCAGTGAGATCATCCTTGTAAAAAGTGCCTGGCACCTAGGGGGAATTATAGAACTGTTCTTCCCTTCCTCTGGGAATGGGGGTGTATGTGTGTGCACACTTGAGGGGTTACCTTGGCCCTTTGATGAGGTGGCACTCTCAGAACTGCAGAGAAAAGTGTTCACCCCCACCTCTACCCCCACCTCTACCCCCTCTTAGTAACCCACTTTCTCATTAGAGACTGCTTGCTGACTTGGACCACATCGGGAGTTCCCTCTGCCAAAGAAGTCAGAGGTGGGGAGCAGGGAATGGGACCAGGAAGATTAGTTGGAGTCGCTGTGCTAATCAATAAGTCAGCATTTTTCTCATGCTTTCCCTGCAATGTCAGGGGAATCAGGACACTTAAGAGATCATCCAGGCCAACTGCCTCCATTTGCAGATGGAGAAATTGAGACTCAGAGAGGAAGGGGGGGCTTGTCCAGAGTCCCAGAGGTCTAAGGGGCTGGAACTTGGCTCAAGGTCCTTTGAGAGGAGAACAAGCACTCTTCGCACGCTCCCTTGGCCACAGATGCTTCCCAGGCCTTGCTCTCCCTGGCCAGTCTGCTTCTCTTCTTGAAGGTTCTAAGAAAGCTGTCATGTGACCTCTCCCAAAACATGAACTTCTGCACCTCATCCCAGTGGCATATTTTTCTAATCACAGAGTAGCGTAGTCCCAATTCCCCATCCCCGTGCTTAGCCAGGTCCTGACGTAGGTGCTACGAGGCATGCACAGCAGTGAATAAAAAACCATCACATCATCGTGTACCCGGATTGGGTGTCTGCCTTAAGTTCATCATTTCTCTCCTGATCCCAGTGCCGATTTTTCTGTTATTTAATGATGGACATTTAGTAATGCTCTTCCCTTATCTGCCTTCCTGCCCGATCAATGCTAGAGAATAAGAACCTCATTTTCTCTCTCTCTCCCTCCATACCCAGAGCTCCCAACATTCAGCATTAGTCACGTGCCAGTTTTCCATTTAGCTTATATTAGTTACATTTGCTTGCTGGGATGGATCCTAATCCAGGGGAAATGGCACTGAATTTGGAGTCAGAGCCCAGCAGGAGGTCATGAGGATGTTTTGTAAGGTTGTGGTCAGTGAGAATGGACAGGACCTTGGATAGGTGATTTCCCTCTTCCACACCTGTGGAAAATGAGGGAGCTGCCCAGTGGCACTGTGGAGTAGGAATCTGGACTGCCAAAATTCTGGCCATGGAGTGGGAAGACCCTGCTTGGAAGCCTGGCACTAGGGGCCCTTGGTAAGTCACCTAACCTCTGGGCCTCTGCTTTTGCCTTATCTCTAAAATGAAGGGTATGGACTGGCCAGCTCTCAAGGTCCCTTCCAGCTTGAAGCCTGAGACCATAAGCTCTCTCCAAATGACCCGGAAGGTTAACGTGCATACTGAGTCCCCTTATTGGGTGCTGATTTCTGTGTTGGCTGTGTTTATTTTGGATACAGCTTTTGAGCACCCTGCACCATCAAATCATAGATTATCAGACCTGAGAAGACCCGTAGAGATCATATTATTGAGTTCTTTGAGATTCCTGCCCCAGCTAGAAGCGCAGTGACCAATCTTGGGCTCCTCCCACTGCTAATCAGCACGGGAGCTTTGCTCTCCTCCATTTTCCCCAGCTTGGGCTAGTTTGCCCCATGTTGGAAACTGATGCCTGCCCAAAGAAGGTAAAGGAATTTTCCAGGGTTCTAATACAAACATGCAGGGAATTATAGTCTTGCCTCAGTAGAATGGAAGCTTATTTGAGGTGGGCAATATTTTCCATTTTGGTTTTCCTAAATGTTGGAAGCAACCAGTAGGGCTTTGACTAGTCCACATCCCACATTGCCCTGTGATCTTCACTCTCTCCAAGTGTGGAGCCCCTCCTTCCTGTATAGGTCCTTTGGCCCACAAAGACTTCCAGCTTCTAAAAGATCCACAACTTTTTGGAAGAAGCTTCACTCCTTTCTCTTTGCGGCAGCTGTTCCCCTACTTGCCTTTGTCTTGGAGTGGTGGAAGCCCTCTGCCTTCTTGTGCTCAGTGGCCTTGGTTTTCAGTTTTGTGCTCCTGCCTCCCCATCCCCAAGGTACTTGATTGTCCCAGACTGTGGACTGCTCTGCTGGAGGCTGATCCTGCTCTGGGCTGTCTCCAAGGAGCTCTTGTCCTCTTCCCTCACTCCCCCAGTTGCCCTGGTTAAGCCATCCTTATCTACTGAGGGCAGATGTGTTCTCTCAGCCTTCCCTGTCTCTGGCAGAGGGTGCTAGTTACATGTGCAGTGCCTGGGGCCTTGCTTCTCAGGTGGCAGGGTCCTTTGCCTTGTACTATGGTGGAGTTGTCAGTAGGCTGGGTTCTAGTCTGAGCTCACTCACAGCTGTGTGATCGTGGGCCGGTATTAGGCCTGTTTCCTCATCTGAACTAGAAGGACCTACCAATGTAGCTCTGGCCCATCAGAATGCACAACTGAAGCCCAGCTCCTAATTAACTACCAACCTTTTTCCCTAGCAGCCCCTGCCTGCCCCACCCCTCAAATGTATTCAAAGGCACAGTGAGTAAACATTCCCCAATAGCCTAGAAAGTGCATTCAAAGGTACACTGGACAAACACTTCTCTCTGGCCAGAGCCCTTGAGGCTGGTTGTTGAAGGTTCACAGGGCACCTGCTTTGTTTCCCAACATTCCCAGTTGCTCAGGTTGGTATAAGAGCCATTATCATTTAGCCTCTAGGTTTGTTCACACACAGTTTAGTCTTATAGGATGTTCCTAGTTTACCAGTGAACTAACTCAGTCACCAGACCAAACAACCCAACCCTCCAACAACCAGTTAGTAGGTGCCTGGTGTATGGCAGGCATTGGACAAGGCCCTGGGGATGCTGCCTTTGTCCATGAGGAGCCTGTAATCTTTGGAGAGAAGAGTGCTGGGGTGGCTAGGTGGCGCAGTGAATAGAGCACCGGCCCTGGAGTCAGGAGGACCTGAGTTCAAATCCGCCCTCAGACACTTACCACTGTCAGCCGTGTGACCTTGGGCAAGTCACTTAACAAAAATTGCCCTGCCTTCCCCCCTCCAAAAAGAAAAAAAGAGAGAGAGAGAGAGAAACAAGAGTGTCTAGCTCAATAGCTATTGTGTTTGTCCTTCGTTCTCGAAGAAGACCATGACATCAGGGAATGATGACATGACTTGTAGCTGACTTGGATCTGAGGGAGGGAGGGAGGGCTGGGCAAGGTCGCCAGCCTCACTTTTAGACATCGAAAATGTCTGAGAAAGGAGGGGAGGTGTAAGGCTGAGTGACACAGCACACCTGAGCCTGCTGCTGTGAATAATTGCAAAGGCCTAACCACAAGGTATAATTAGCACTCGTTATTCAGAACTAAGCCTTGAGCCAAGAAACTAAAGCATTCACAATCCGTGACATAACAGCTCACTACCAGGGTGGCCACATGGCCTCAAACAGACCCCAAAGTATATAACATAATAGCAACCCCACCTTATACAGTCTTGGGGGACCAAAATCTTTGGGGAGTAAGCAACCAGTTCTTCACTCAGGTACTGTCCCAAAATGCTTGTTTATACAATCAGGGGATCCCTGGCCAGGGTCTTCCCTTAACACAGCACATCCCCAGGGGGAGCAGAGAACACAACACCCTCCACCCCTAAGTCACCATAGGTTACAGTCCCCTCAATCCAAACACAGTGTTCAAGTAAAGTCCTCTTGGGTGGGGTGTGTCTTTCTCCCCATACTGTTGTTGCAGTCTCCCACCTAGCACTCTCAGGTGCACACATGTTCTAATGAGCTAAAGAGCCCAAGACTTAACACTGCTCCAAGTCCTGGGGGATGACAAAGCCCACAGAGTAGGTCCTGAGGGGGCCACAGCACTTCTCCACCCCTGGGTCCCAAACTATCCTAGGGAAAGGGAACAGGAAGGCAAGTTCATTGCTACTGCCTTGCTGCTAAGTTTTCATCTTGGCCTGGGGCCAAGTCCTGAGTCCCATGGCCTCTCCTGCAGGACAGCTCCTGCCACGGTCCTGATGTAGACGACTCTCTGCCTCTTCTCCATGTCTAACCTCATGGGAGAAGGGACTGCTCCACTCCAAGCTCTCCCTGTTCCTGCTCAAGTCCAGGCACAGAAGGCTCCAGGATCCCCTGCCCCCAGCTTCTTTCTCTGGCTCGTATCACCCAAACTCTGGGCCAGCTTGTCGTCCTCCAGCCTTACATGGGGAGGGACCACTCTGGTCTGGGCTCTGGGTACAGTAAAAAATAATACAGTAATTGGGAAATAACACATAACTATCCCAGTCTCACTAAACCCCATACTTTCCTGAAAGGTGTTAACAATCTTACTTTCTATCAGTCCAGTTTTCTGACAAGGGTTGGTATCAGAGGTCTCCTCTCCAAGCCTTGATGAGTAATTCACATTCACAGCTGGGGGGGGGGGGGGGGCTCTTGATAACAGTCCATGAGAGAGCCCCAAGGCAATATCTCACCTCAGAATACACATACGCTTTCAACCAATAGGCTCAGGGCCAGAAGGCACCAAAGCCCACGTGTGACTTAGTGTAGCTATGAGTTACCAGGGTTCAAAAGAGATTGATCCTTCAGATGTTTACAATTTAGCATGACTTTTGGGAAAGTGAACTCCAACACAAAGAAGAGAAAAACAAATATCGCACCTGGCTTGCATTCACAGGAAAGGAGGGGAGAAGATGAGATGAAAGGATATAGCAGAAAGGAGACAAGAAGAGATATCAGGACAGGTGGTTAGCAGAACTACTAGGGAGATCAGGAAAGAGAAAGGGAGGAGGAGAGGGTGTCCTCTCTTAGTGGTTAGAGGTCTTCTCTTAAAGGTTAGAGGGTCTCTTCTTCTACCTTCCTTTCTTCTCTCTCCCCTTTTCCCACTTCCCCTCCAGTCTCTCCTCTAAGAGAAATGAGAGCGGAGGAAGAGGGGGGAGAGAGGAGGGAGGGAGGGTAGGGGTTTCGTCTCCTCTCCTCTCCCTTTCTCTCTTCTCTCAGTGGTTAGAGGTCTTCTATCCTATGTCTTCTTTATTAGGGGTTAGAGGTTTTCTCTTACACGATAAAGGGTCTCTTCTCCTCGGGGTTAGTTGGTCTCCTCTTCTTTTCTCCCTCTTCTCTTAGCAGTTAGTTATCTTTGAACTTAGAGGTTCTCCTCTCCTCATCTCCCCTTCTCTCTCTTTTCCTCTTTTAGGGGTTAGAGATCTTCTCATCTCCTCTCCCCTTCTCTCAGGGGTTAGAGGGTCTTTTCCTCTCTGTCTTCTCTTCCTTTCTCCCCTTCCCCTCCTCTGAGAAGAAGGAGGAGGGAGAGGGAAGGAAGGGAAGGAGAGGAAGTGGCCTCTCTGATTGAGCTGTGAGTCTCTTAAGGGAATTGTCTCTTCTCCTCCCTTCTCCAGAGTGACAGAGACCTCTACTCTCCAAGAGGCCCCCTCTCTTCCCTCACCACCCTCTCCCACCCTCCCTGTATTCCCTCTGCTCTCTATCCCTTCCCCTCTCTTCTCAGAGGAGGGGAAGGGAAGACAGAGAGGAAAAGACCCTCTAACCCCTGAGACAGAAGAGATGAAACCCTCTAACCCGTAAGAGAAGAGAGAGAGAGAAGACAGGAGACAAGACCCTCTAATCCCTAAAAGAAGAAAAGAGAGAGAGGAGAGAAGATGAGAGGAGCCCCTCTGACCCCCTAAGAGAAGACCTTTAACCCCTAAAAGAGGAGAAGAGAGATGAGAGGAGACCCTCCAACCCCCAAGACAGAAGACAGAGAGGAGAAGGGGAGAGGAGACCCTCTAACCTCAAAGAAAAGACCTCTAACCCCTAAGGAGCAGAGAAAGAGAGAAGAGGAAAGTCTTTAACCACAGAGAGAGATCCTCTAACCCCTAAGAGTGAAGACAGAAGAGGAAAGGAGACCCTGTAAGAGAAGATCTCTGACCCCTAAGAGAGAAGACAGAGAGGAGAGGAGACCTCTAACCCGAGAGAGAGGGAGGGAATAGGAGAGGAAAGTCTCTAACCCAGAAGAGGAGAGGAGACCCTCTAATCCCTAGGAGATCTTTTTTCCCCCTTTTTGGAGGGCAATTGGGGTTAAGTGACTTGCCCAGGATCACATGGCTAGTTTTTGTGTTAAGTGTCTGAGGCCAGATTTTGAACTCAGGTCCTCCTGACTCCAGGGCTGGTCCTCTCTTCACTGCGCCACCCAACCGCCCCCTAAGAGAAGACCTTTAACTCTTAAAAGAGGAGAAGAGAAAGAAGAGGAGAGGAGACTCTCTAACCTCTAAGAGAATACAGAGAGGAGACAGGGAAAAGGGGAGAGAAGAAGAGAAGAGACCCTCTAACCTCTAAGAGAAGACCTCTAGCCCCAAAGACAGGAGACCCACCAACCGCTTCCCACTTGCAAAGAGAGAGGGAGGGTCTCTTAGGGGTTACCAGTCTCCTATCACATTCCTGTCATCCCTGCTTCTCTCCCTTCCCCTCTCCTCTAAGAGAGAAAGAGAAAGGGAGGGGAAGGAGAAGAGGAGACCCCAAGGAACCTGGGCAGCTTCCAGCCGTCAAAATTTATCTTCCCTTGGAGAGGAGGAGAGGGAGGGGACAAGCTGAGTTACCCAACTGGCTGGGTCCCCATGCAGGCAGCTCTCTACACAGATGACTCTTAGATCTACTTGTCCAGCCCCTAACCTCTCCCCAACATCACATGGTCAGCTACCTATGGGACATTTTGAACTCTCTCACAAACGCCTTCAAATCAACATGTCTCAAACTGAGCTAATCATCTTCCCTCCAAACCCGTCCTTCTTCCTCATTTCCCTATTTCTGCTGAGGGCACCGCCATCTTCCCAGTTGCCCAGGCTCACAACCTGTCATCCTCAACTCCTCACTCTGTCACCTCCCACATCCAATCAGTGGCCAAGTCCTTCTGATTCTGCCTTTGTAACGGTGCTCATATCCTCTTCTCTCCTTTGACACTGCAACCACAGTAACATAGTCCTTCATTACCTAAAGCCTGGACTACTGAAACAGCATGCTGGTTGGCCTCCAGTCTCTTCCCTTAGCAATCCATCCTCCATTTTGCCATCCAATTGATCTTCCTCAAGTGTCTGACCATAACATCACCCTCCCCCCCCCCAACACACAGACACAAGCAATCAACTCCTGTGGCTCCCTAATACCACCAGGATCAACTATTCAATCCCATTTAGCAGTGCAAGGCCTTCCTAGGCTGGCCTCTTCCTACTTTTCCTGTCTTCTTCACACCTTCCTCTTTCATCCAGTGCCACTGGCCTTCTGGTTCTTACTTGCATTTACCGTGATCTCCCATTGGCTGGACCCCCTGCCTGGGACACTTTCTTCCTCGGTTTAGCTTCTCTGGCTTCAAATCTCAGCTAAGAGCTCCCCTTCTGCAAGAGGCCCTTCCAAATGCCGCTCCTGCTTCCCTCAGACTATCTCCAACAGGTCCTGGGCAGAGCTGCTTTGTGCACAGTTTCCTGCTCGTTGTCTCCCCCATTAGACAGGGAGCTCCCCGAGAGCAGGGACAGCTTTTGACCTTTCTTTGTATCTCCAGTTCTTAGCATGCTGCCTTCCACATAGCAGACACTTAATAAATGCTTGCTGACTGACTGAACGACCATGTCAGTTCTGATCAATGAACTGTAGTGACTCCCTACCTCAAAGATCAAACAATAGGCATTTATCAAGTACTAGTTGGCAAGGACTGTGGATCAAATGCAGATTCCTGTTTGGCACGTGACAACCAGGGAATGATGACGTGACTTGCAGGTTTAAGAGCAAGCTTTTTTTGGGGGGGGGGGGAGATAATAAATTAGAGTTTGAGAAGCCTCTGAGATGTCCATTGATTTGGATTTTCTAATATCCCACCACCAAAATGTGACAGCCTGGGTGAGAAATCATGCATGTCAGCTGACCAGGTCCACAGTATCACCCAGGGTTCCACTTCATAGACCTCTCTGGCTTTGGGCTGTCATAGGAAATGAGTTCAAAGAAGAAATAAAGTCAGCTGACGGCCTTTGGGGGCCTCCTCCCCTCATGCCTAAGGAGATGTAGTTCTAGGGGGAGAGGGGTAAGTTCTTGGGAGCCCTAGTGCACACCCTGGTACTTAGCCTATTTACTCTTGCATTTTTCACAGACTTGTCTAGCTAGTTTCCCAGATCACAGACCTTAGAAGCAGCAACTTAAGAGAGGATGAGGGAGGTAGGGGAGATCAGGGTGGGAAAGCATTGTTAATAATGAGTATTTATCATGGATGTCTCCAGAGCAGTTGAGCCTCTTACCAAGCCTGTGATCCTGATTTAGAGGCTCTCGTTATTGCACGTCACTGTAGCAGGAAGAGGGGATAGCAAGGATTTGAACCTGTGTCTCCCTGCTTCAAGGCCAGCTCTCTTTACTCTATCCCATTTACATGTCTTGAAGTTGCATGGCTTTTAGAATCCTCACACTGACCTTATTAAAGTTAAGCATCTGTACAACACTAACAAGGGTTGGCTTAGGAGGGCCCAGACCAGCTGAGCGGTTGAGCTCTCTTAGATGCTCTGACACCTAGTCTTTGAGTATTGACTGTGGTCTAGGCCCAATTCAGAGTCAAGAAATTTTTTTATATGATATTTTTTGTACTCTTTAGGAAGTCAGGGAATACTGAATATCCTTGGCAAAGGTTTCCATCAAAAGTGGCTAAGAGGAGACCAAGTTTTTGCAATTGGAGAAGCCTTCAGTTTTAGCAGGCAGACTTGTTCATCTGTTTGGAGCCAGTATATATTCTCTAGGGGGCCATGTCAGGAATCTTAGTGGAGGCAGGAAATTCTTCTTCTCTGAGACATAGCATGCATCAGAAAGGGTTACCGCACCTCTCATTCTCTACCTCAGAGGAAAAAAGGCCATCAGTTCGAAATCCCCAGCAAGCACAGGACCTCATCTTTGGGAATAGCTTTGTTTTGATCCAAACTACTTCTTTTTTAAGTCCAGAATTTGGCCAGACAGGCTTATTCAGACACCAGTATTCCTCATTCACGAGGGACAAAAGATTATATCAAAATACTGTCTGAAATGTGGCTGTTGGGTCCCCATGTTGATAGGGGGAAGCTGATGGCCCGGGGGATCAGAGTGCTTGGTCTCCCATTCAAAAAGCTCTTGCCATGCCATCCTTAAATTGCGGGAATCTTAACCAATAGGCTTAAAACTGGGACAGCAGCCTTTTGGACCCTTGGGCTGCCAGTGAGAGACATTAAATGGAACTGGGCTCTGTGGCCCCTATGGCTCCCTTCTTTTCCTGTGTATATTCTTCTGCATCTGCTTTTCTTACATTTCTGTTGCTCCAGCAGGCTCTTCCTTAATTTCTTTCTGTTCCCCAAATTGGTGGGTATCCTGGCTTTTTAGGAGCCCTTAAGTTTAATGTGCCACCAGTCATTCTGGGATATCGAGATTGCCTCCGGCTTGGTTTTTGTTTTTCAGTAATGGAAAACTGGGACTAGGAACATCTTGAAAGGCAGGGCCTTTTTTTCTTTTGTTCTCGATCACCCTTTGTAATAGTAATCAGTTTAGCAGGATACTTAGCACTTAAGCGCTAAGTGTGGAAGGTGCAAACTCTGTCCCACTGTTGAGAAGGCATGAACTTCCCTGTTGATGTGGAAGAAGGGGATTGGCTGAGCCCCTGTTGATGTGGAAGAAGGGGATTGGCTGAGGTGTGTACGTAAGCAAGAATTCCAGAGACAGACAGACAATTTGAATGCTGCTCCTGCTGAAGGAAGAATTGTGGAGACTGAAGCCAGCTGAGGCAGAGAGAGACAGAGAGAGAGAATTGGAATTTTGCTGCCCCTGGTGAAAGAAGAATCCTGGAGACTGAGGCCAGCTGAGAGAGAGAGAGAAAGAGAGAGAGAAAGAGTTTCTCTCCCAGCATCTGGAAGCTGAGAATTGACTGAGAACTGAGGTGGAGTTTTCCTGAGACCAGAATCTGGTGAGGGCTGCCTGGAAGGCTGAGAGGGCTTGCCTGGAAGGCTGCCTGGAAGGCTGAGAGGGCTTGCCTGGGCTTGTCTGGAAGGCTGAGAGGGCCTGCCTGGAAGGCTGAGAGGGCCTGCCTGAAGAAGCATGACCAGGATAAGACTTGTTTGTTCGTGGCCTGGCTGATCCTTGAGTTCCAGGCAAG
>CM053582.1:55880563-55928522 GCA_028627135.1 Pseudochirops cupreus | reverse complement strand
ATGTAATGTTGTGAAAATTATATTGTGATATATTGTGAATGTGTGTCTTGATTTGTAATAGAATAAACAGAGTGTTCACTATATTTTGTAATCTGAACTCTAAAAGCTGTTCACAGTAGCATTCCTTTGGGAATCTGCTAGTGCATGGCATTACACCCTTTTAGGCTATATTCCCAACAATGTAACCATACTGATTTCCTTGTGGAAAGAGCCCCATGAGGCAAACATAGGGGGCTTTTGGCTCTCTGATCCTGGAAACGTTTGGCCGTTGCAGTCTAGTTGTCTTTGGCCTGGAGTTAGCTTCCTTTGCCCAATCAATAAATATTGACTGATCCCCCTTTGCTTAAGTTTGGGGGCACTTAGAAGTCTATTCTAGGTGAATCAGGAAACTTGTCTGACTCTTGAAGGAAAGACTGTGGAACTACCCAGTTTTGTGAATTGTCTCCTAAAAAGTATGTCTGTGCTCCTAGATGGACTAGTTAGCAAAAAAAGAGTGAAGGGCAGAGAGAATGCTGGCTTAATACCTTGGCTCTGCCATCTACCCATTCCTTGTATGAGCTTAGGCATAGTCTATGACTTCTTTGAGCTGCTTCCCCCTGCCCCGCCTCACCATGACCCTTCCAGCTTTAAACCCATAATCCAGTGAAACCTGGGTTCCAATCCCTGCTTGGCCAAATGTATGTCCTTGGGCAAGTCATTACTTCTCAGGGCTGTAGTTCCATGTGTCAAATGAAGATTCCAGCCCTGGATCTTTGACTCTCTGCTCTATGGCCCTGTGCTGCTTTCATTTCCCTAACTCATCCATCTAGGCTCTCACCACAGTGTCTTGCACCACCCCTGTGCATCCCATCGAGACTTTTTTCTGAATGCTAGTGGCTTTTCAGTTTGTATGAGACTCAGAAAACCCTCCAGGTAGAACCGAATCAAACCCCCTGAATGAAGGTTCTCCTTTCTGTTGCCACAGTTTTCCCAGCACTGACCATAGCTTTACCTTAGGAGCAGGAAGAAAAGAAGCTGGTAGAGGACAATGCTCTGGCCTTCCTACTGGTTCTAAAGCCTGTTTTCTTTTTCCCTTTTTTTTTCCTCTGGATTTTTCATAAAGATCTCAACAGCAATGGATTCATCTGTGACTACGAGCTACATGAGCTTTTTAAGGAAGCGAACATGCCGTTACCAGGCTACAAAGTAAGAGAAATTCTCCAAAAGCTCATGATCGACGGTGATAAGAATAAAGATGGGAAGATCAGTTTTGACGAATTTGTTTTGGTGAGTACTTGCCGGCCCTCTAGATGGTCATTCCAGCTTCTTTGCTTAAGGGGCACCATTATACCTCCCTTCCACGAAGTCCTTAGCAACTTTGTTAGCAACTGGATGACCTGGATTTGACTCACCGTTGGCCCGTTGACACCATCTGGCAAATGCCCTGGTTCAAAATGCTGAATGCTAGAGCCTGGTGGAAGTGGGTGCTTTGTTTGCCTGCTGGGGCCAGTGGGGGATCCCCAAGATGTTATCCATACTGCTTCACCAGGCTCTGAAAGTGAACTAATTTAACTTCTGGATTACATTAGAAATATAAATACATGTGTGCATACCATCTTTATATTTTTTCCCTAGATCTTACCAGTAGGGCTTACTAGCACCATTTTCCCTACAATTTTAACAGTTATTAAATTTCTCCCCTTCCATCTCTTTTTTCTGTCCCCCTCTCTTCAGCCAATTCCTAAGTGTCCTGGTGTTCTGGACACAGTGGGCATTTCATAAATATGTGTTTAAATAAATCAGGACTAGTTAAAATGACTTTCTTTGTAAGAGCCCTCGGTAATTACCAGGTCCAAGTCAACTGCTTTCTCTGTTTCCCCCAAGTGTTTGCTCAGCCATTAGGACTCAAGTAATTCTGTGAATCCAGACCTTTCTTATAGGACTTTTCCCATAGGGTTTGTCACATGCCATTTAATTATTGCATGACCAGATCAAAGAAGAGATCCTCAAAAGAAGAGAAGACTTGTTTAAGTACAGGTGATTCTTGCCTTTGGGAGTTGAAGGCTCCTGCTTTTTCTTGATTGCTTTATAGGATGGCTGTTGAGTTGAGATTTGAAGTTATTGGTGCTGCCTACACTGGCTTGCTTTGCAGACGACTCCCCCATAGGTCCCTTTCCCTATGCAAGTTCTCTTTATTCTATGTTCAACAAAGGGCAAAAGGCCTCTTTAGGAAATGCAGGGGCCCAGAATTTACGTTTGTATTACTAGTTACATGTAAGACAACTCTCTCTCAAAACACTTCAAGTCGTGTGTATGGAAAAGTCATTCCGAAGTATTAGTGGAGGAGTATAAAGTAAGTACCCAAGAGTGCTCCCACCATGTTGGAAAGGCTTCAGATACAGACGTCAGTACATTGTGTCTGCCGCCTGGCCAGCCTAGCTAAGTGTGGAGAGGCTCCTCACCACTCAGTTGGCCATCAGGTGATGAATTCTTTTTGGCCATGTGTCCCACAAAACCGAGAACGATAGACCTGAACTCCTTCTGCGCCTCCACGGGGGCACAGGAAGAATGGCAGAAAAGGGCCCAAGGGTGCTCAGAATCACACAGTCCTTCAATGATGCCGCTGACGTTCATTGAACTCTCAGTACTCTGACCTACAAGTTGATGTTCTACTGGAGGAACCCAACCACATCCAAATCGACTCACTCACTAAAAGTGAAACCAGAAGGTAAAATGAGGTTGCATTTAAATAGGACGACTGTTCAAAGGTTTTTCCTGAAGAAGCAAATATAGGATCTAATTTCACCAGATGCCCCCAAACAACAGGAAAATTCATGTGTGCTTAGCACTCAGTCATCTTGCCTTGCACTCATAATGGTCACAAGCCAACACAATTTCAGAAACATAATTGTACCTTACCTGTCAGTATGTGTTGCAGAAGATAAAGTAGTAGAGAAATACTCTAAAGAGTGTGACTTAGACCCTCCAAACCCTCTTCACATAGACCTTCAGAGCTTAGCATGAGACTCAGATGAGACAGATCACTCGGGGAGCATTTGTAGACAAAACCAGCAGGACACCCAATAGACCTGCAATGGCTTCTGCTTCTTAGTGCTCTGTTTGCATTCGTGACAAGAGCCCAGATATGGCACGAAGAGGACCATTGTGTACAAAAGGAATCTGTTCTGGAAGCAACACAACTTGGAAGGCGTTGAGGGACCAGTTTTCAAGATATCCTCCAAGTCTACAAATATCACTGTTGAGTCACTTTCCTTCTCCCTCCTCAGCCCTCAGCAACAACCAGCCCACACAGCAACTTCAACATCACCATGAATTCTTTGCCAATACCCTTTATATACACCAAGGATGCATCCACTTGTGAGGAACATGGCAAGGAGATGCTGTCTCTTGCTGACAGCTTGCTTCAGCTGATCCAGCTCTCCAGCGTCATACAAGTGATTAAGAAGCCTTTAACTTCCTGATCTATCTACTGCTTGCTGATTGCCCAAAGAAATTTTACTCCCCCAAATAAAATCTAGCATCTCCCCCAACAGGTGTTTCCCAGGCATATATTAAAGAGAGAAAAGATCTTCCTAGCTGCCCCCACCTGATCTGTTGTGTCACCATCACAGCAAGAAGATGCTCGTCAGTGCTGCTGCCCAGTGTGTCCTATGAGCACCCAAGTCCTGGACCAGCCACCTCTGTGAAAGCCATGTTCATTTGAAAGAGGCTGATACCTAAGCGGGCAGCTTGGGGGAAAAGGGAGACGCAAAGCCCATGTTGCTCTGATTATGGCACACAGCTGGAGGGCAGCCCATTTTGCCACTGAATCAGTACATCATTGTTGACAGACACTGAGAATGGATAATGAACAGAATGGGAGGGGAAGATCAGGCTGCTGAGTTGCATAATGCCTTCTCTAATCTCTTTAACATGAATATTTCTCAGTATTTTCCTCATGCTGTCATGATTGTCAGACGTGGAAGACAAACATCTTAGAAGAAAACAAATGAAGAACTTGGGCACAAGAAGTGGGCACTGAGCATGTGTGACTGGAAAAGGAGATCATGGGCTAGACCTCAAGTTGTACCTCAGTGCCCATGAAGCAAGCAGAAGGTGTGGCCAATAATGTTTTAAGTAGATTCAATTCAAGAGACTTCCCCCAATGACACAGGCGAGAATAATTCAGAATAAGAAAGTGTGGATGGGTTTGGTTCTCCAGTAGTACCGGGAATGCCCACACCCATGAGATCATGGAGACAGCAAAGTGTGGAGAGCCCTGCCACAAAGGAACTCTACGTTCCTCTTGGTAGGGGAAGGTGAAAAAGGCCCTATACTGTTGTTAATTGTTCACTAAAGTCTTTAAGCTTTATCAGATTTTGTTTGTCAGTAGTGTTTACCTCCCCCCACACTCTTCCCTTTGAGTTGGGACCTCCTTAAGGAAAGACCAGTCTTTTCCTCCATACCCAGCTTTGTATTTCACCTTCCCTAGGCCATCACACCCTTGCCAATGCCTAGCACATCGAGAGAATTGCCCCAGGGTGAATTTGGGGAGGAGGTGGGGGAGGGGGTGGTGAACATGATACCAGGCTCAGTATCTAAAGGATTTTTGCTTTTCCTGATGAAATACCGACATGTGTTCTAATTAGGATGGTTTCTTTCTTGCCATTTTCTACTGAAATACTGAATTTGCCACCATTTTCATCTTCATCTCCAGTTCTTTTAAAGCCCTTGGTTTTGAATTCTGTGGCAGTGAGTAAGTTGGACAGTTTGGAGTGCTTGCTTGCATGTCTGATGGCCACCCCGCATCCCCCTCATAACCAACCGCACATTTAATTAGGAGGCGAACGCTATTCAGAACACTGCCCAGCTAGAACTGCATTTCATTCTTTAATGAGAAAACATTCCAACCCCCAAGTTTATCTAGCAAAAAGAACGCATCTCTGGTAGGAAGATTTTCATGGTGTGCTTGTTTTGTTAATGAGAAAATGATGAAAATGTCCTTGAGTGACACAGAATTCTTGAATCGCCTCTTGCAAAATGTGCCTCTTTCTCCCTTTAAACAAGGAAGTATGGGCACATCCAGGAAAAGCCTTTGAGAAATAAGGAATAGGCATAGGTGTGTGTCTTTTGACCATGATATGAAGGACATTTGGGGTTTTTAACAGATGAGAAATTTTCAGATTCACCTCATAAAATATTAGCTCTGGAAGAGACCTTTGCTAACACAGAGTTGGAAAAGAAGTGCCTTGCTCCAGGTCATACAGCTGACTGTAAAGCCAGGGCTCCTGGCCCTCATGTCCAGCACCTTATTTCCACAGTAAAATGGAGTCCTTAGCTTGGGACAAACCAAAGAGGTGAGCCAGCGTGGGGCCGGTGACCCCCCTCCCTGTGTCTCTCGGTGGCACTTTCCCTCCTGAGGAATAGCAAGGACATTATTCCTCTAGTTTATTAGCATCAGGAATTGGTAATGCACACATTGATGAGAGTGTTAATTTATTGAGAATGGGGAATTGCTGCCCAAGGGGTGTTAATCATAAACCAAGTTCCAAACAAAGTTGGTGTTTGGCTCAGTGGTGCATAAGAGGACATGTGGGCGGGGAAAGGGAGGGAACTCAAGCACCCCAATGTAAGAGTTTACAAAGTATTTTAGTATTTAAACCAAGAACGTCACATTTTTAGTCAGCATCTGTGCAGAGGCATCATGGGCCATTGGGAAGCTTACCTTTGACCCTCCCTACTCACCTAACCTTGGGCAGGGGCCTTTGCCCTTTTGGGATGCCTCACCTGCAGATTGAGGGAAGAGAAGGGTGCCTAGGTGCAGCTCCAGGTCCATGGCCCTAGGACGAGCTTTCCTAATACCTGGAGGTTCAGGGCCTTCTTTTAAAAAAATATTTTGAGAATTATATTTCAGTATGATTGATTTCTTTTGCAATCCCATGTATTTTGTCTTTCAAAACTTGATTCTGAGAAGGGGTCCAGAGACTTCATCAGATAACTTGCCAAAGGGGCCACCATCCAGATGAGCAGAGTGAAAGCCAAGTGCTTGCAACAAGAGGGTGGGAAATAGTCATTAATAGAATCAGAGATTTTTGAGCTCGAGGGGCCCTCGGATCTCCCAGGCCGATCTCCTCGGGTTTGCCACTACAGACACAAGGGGGGGAGGGAATAGTTTGGGAACAAATTACAAATCTGAGAAGATAATTGGTATTTGTCGACCATTTTTAGTAACCCCCTCAGGGTCACCCAGCTCAGCTGAGCTGTCTCTGGGGTCAGAGCACTGACCCTGGCTGATCCTGTTTCTCTGAGAGAGATTTTTTAAAAGTAGGAAAACCTTATCTGTTTCCTAAAATGAGTTAGGAGATTGGGGAAAAGAGGGGTGCAGTGTAGCCTGGTGGCAAGAGCAAGAGGTGAAATTGAAGCTCTTTGCCTTTAAAGCAAGCCCATCCATTTCATAGGAGGAGAAGCCAGTGAGCCAGGCCTGTCCATCCCCAGATCAGTTAGCAGAGATTTAATGAGCAGCCCCTAGCACATTGTGTGGGCCTTGGCCTTCCCATGGGGAGCAGGTTGAGCTCATGTAGACCTGCTCACCTTTAATATGCTGTCTCTCATCTTCTCAAGCCATCTGTGCACAAACTAGAGTCTAAGATTGGAATGTGAAGGAGCAGAGGATTTTCGGTGATCAAGCATCATGAATAACTTTTTTTAATCCAAAGGCCAGAAGAAGGGAACCTGGAAATGAAACTTGCAGCCTGCCAGTGATACCTGGCTTTATTATCTCTAATAAAGAAGCTCATACCTTCTTTGCCAAGGTCTTGAAATATGTCAGGTCTATAACTTTTCCCGTTTTTGAGCAGTGGGGCATTTTGCAAGATCTCTTTAAACCTGGATGGCAGATCCTGGAGTGTTTATTCCAAACTCATTAGGGTGGCACACTGTACTTCCTGGCAATTCAAGATGGGTCGATTTTTCCGAAACACCTACGCAATTGTCTTGTAGACTGGGATTGCTATAATCACCTAATTTCTCAAGAATTGTTGATCTTGAAGGCAAAATCAGTAGCTAAGTAACAAGAAAAGAAAATTATTTCCATGCAAAATTCCAGGTTCCTGAAAGATGACCACAAAACTCATCTCAAGTTTGTTTTCTACAACTGATATTGCGTTTTTTGGGAAGCAGGAACAAGGCCATTCACTTTTAGTCATTCCTGTAATTTGGAACTTAGCTGGTTTGGTAAAAGGTACCTCTTTAGACTACTTAATCTGAAAATGTGGAAGTGAGTTTCTCCAAATCGAGATGGAGGCCAGTCAGTATAACTTTCACTGGGCTGAGCGAGATTGGTGCCTTCTGGCTAATGCAAGAGCAGGGAACCTAAGACCCCAAAGTAGCACAACTAGAACCAGTTACTGTGCTACCTCATGAAACAGCCTTTTTGGAATTATTACCAAGTCATAGTGGGCAGCTAGATGGCTCAGTAGATAGAACTTTGGGCCTGGAATCAGGAAGACCCAAGTTCAAATCTGGCATCAGACACGTAGTAGCTGTGTGACCTTGGGCAAGTCACTTAACCTTCTTTACCTTAATCCACTGGAGAAGGAAATGGCAAACCACTCCAGTATTTTAGCCAAGAAAACCCCATAGATAGTACTAGCATGCTATGGTCCATGGGGTCAAGAAGAGTCAGACTCAACTGAAAGACAACAACCAAGTCTTATGAGCTAGGTTCAGGTCAGGAGGGAAATTAAACCAGGCCTAAAATCAAGAGCAGGTATCAGTTGGAAGGGGCCTTGAAAAACATCTCATTCTACATCCTCATTTGACAAAGGAGGAAGCTGATGGCTTAGGGTTAGGCCTTGAAAGGAGGGTACTTGCCCTGGCTCACATAGGTAACCTAGCACACAGAGGAGAGCAAGGATTTGAATTCAGGTCCTCGGATTACAAATTCATTGCTCTAAACTGTTCAGCTGGCAGAGAGGCCTATCTTTTTTGGCCTCCTCTAATGAAGGAAGGAGGCCTAGCTGAAATAGACTGCAGGACACCTAAACATTTTGGAGAGGGATACGTTGGGGCTTCCTTCCAGGCGGTGGAAAAAAAAATCCCAACTTCAAAGCTGACAGTGAAATATTAAAAAGGCAGCAACTCTATAAGCAAGCTGGAAAGATAAATCGTAGTCAAGTCCCTTCTTTTTGGCCTTCTCAGTCTCTGGTTGGGACGGATAATTGCACCCACCAAGCACCAAGTCTGTATGTGCACAGCATTGTGCCAGGTGCTGTGAGGGATGTAGCGGTAGTACCTGTCTGCCCGTATACCCAAGGGCCAGTTGGGAAGATAAGGAAAGTGTGTCTAATAAAATGTTCCCTGGTATGGCCTGCCTAGAATATAAGAGGTTAGGAGTTGAGAGAAAGGGTGGCCCCACAGGACAGATCCCTCAGGAAAGGCCTCTTAGAACAAGTGCAACTCACTGGGTAGAGAGACACTAGCAGGATGAGGCCTTTGTTGGCAGCAGGCCCACGTCCCCAAACTGGGCTGCCTGAGTCCTGTCTCCCCAGGTTTTTGCCTGTATTACTTTGGAGTGGCCTGGAGCTTCTCGGGTGAGCCCAGTGGCAGATTACTACAGATAAGCAGGAAATGCGGAGACAGTGCATTTCATTACTTGCAGGATTTCTTGCCACTCTAGAAGCTTCAGGCCACTCAGAAAAGAGAACACAGGCGAAAGACAGTGGCGACAGTATCTGTTTTCTAGAAATTGGGGTCTTTTTGACACAGGGAGGAAAGTCACTGATTGTTCTCTATGGTAAGGTGAGGCCAAGTGCTTTATCATATGTAGTCCCCAGTCAGAGATCCCAGGTCTTATCCCAGACTCCATTAGGGAAGTCATTCTTGGATGAGAGAAAAGGGATTTTCAGGTGGTTCTCCAAAGCTTTGAAGGGGAGAGAAAGCAAGCTACCAGGGTCACCAGGAAATGTCTTTTGCAGTTACTGAGCACCACCATCTGGAAGAGTTTTTCCTCTTATGCTCACCAAGTCGAACTGCAAGTTTTCATGGTTGGTCTAGCCGTGGATGAGCTGCTCAGATGTTTCTAGAGATAGGCACCCCTTTTTGGAGGCCTGTTGCTCAGGAGCAGTGCAGATACCACAGTGAACTCATGCATGGGGAATGCATTGGGAGCCAGTTTAGGGGCCAGGCCCTGCCAGGGGTCAGTGAATAGAGACATTGCTTTAGACCATCCCCTCAGCCAGGTCCCTGGCTTACACTGCCTCTGTTGATGACATACGGAGTATGGAATTTGTCTTTGTTAGAACCTGCTTGCTAAGAATGAGCCAAGCTGACAGTATTTCCATCTGCTCTCTCTCTGGTCATGATGAGAGATGGAGAAAGTGAAGCGACAGAGAGGCTGGGGGTACACAATCACCAGAGAACAGAATCCCTCTCCCAAACCTCTCCACACCTTGAGGTGTCCTTCTCCACAACAGCATGCCGCTGCCCAACTGTAGACAGCTGTTTCTTACCTTTTTGGGTCTACACAATTAGAGCTTCTTGCTTATCATACTTTTTTGAGGGGGAAGGGGACAGGGGCACTTAGAAAAAGGAAAGCCTTGGTTCCTTTTCCTCTTGGTCACCACTGGGCACAGTCACCTGCTTTGGGGCGTTTCAGCTTTGAGGGTATCTGGTGCATGGCTTTTGACCAGTGTTGCATTTTGAAAAAAAGCAGATTATCTGTAACTATCAATGGAGACCTAGGGATGAAGCTGCAGAACTATGCCAGGAAACTATTGTGACTGTCTAAAGTGTCCTCTTCACAAGTATTTGCTAGCTAATAAAATGTCTGAACTTGCAGATTTTCCAAGAGGTCAAAAGTAGTGACATCGCTAAGACCTTCCGAAAGGCCATCAACAGGAAAGAAGGCATCTGTGCACTGGGCGGGACATCTGAATTGTCCAGTGAAGGGACCCAGCATTCATATGCAGGTAATGGCCTAGGCTCCCTGCAGTACCAGAGAAATACCCTATGTGTCTGCCACAGAGGCTGGTGCCTCACTCTTTCTTTTTGGAGGGTGGTACCTTGTAAAGTTTGAACCGTAGGATTCCCCAGTCTGAGTGAGAATAAGCCATGTCCTTAGAGAGTCCTATAGTGAACTCCTTTTTTTTAATGGTGATTTTTGTTTTAGTATCTGTTACATAAGCCCCATCCCAGAATCCTCTTGGCTAGATTTGTGCAGTTCCTATGATGAGTAAATCTCAAGTAACCAAGTATGGTCCTAGGCTTTCTGGGGGTGCAGAAGAGGAAGCCACATGATGGCACCAGGCAGAATGAATATCTCAACCCGGGCTGACTTGAGAGTCAACTAACCCCTTACTGCCTCCCTTGTTTTAGAGGAAGAAAAATATGCTTTTGTGAATTGGATAAACAAGGCCTTGGAAAACGATCCTGATTGCAGGCATGTCATCCCAATGAACCCAAACACAGACGACCTTTTCAAAGCTGTTGGAGATGGGATTGTGCTTTGGTAAGATGGCATGTTAATTGAATTTTAATTGGATTACCCTAAATCAATTTCCCAGATTGTTTCATGGAAACAGTTTTTATAGGGCACATTGAAATATATCAGGAGAGTGTGGAAAGAAGTATGAAATACAGGGATCATGTGATTGGCAACATGGCTGATTAGTTGTTATGGCAAATTTCTTAAAACAGCAAACCTCATAAAAGGAATTCTATGCCAGATCACTCAGTTGATAAACATTTATTAAGCTCCTACTGTGTGCTAGGCACTGTGCTAGGCGCTAGGGATACAAAAAGAGGCAAAAGACAGTTGATGCCCTTGAGGAGCTGACAATCTAACGTGGGGGACAACAAGCAAAGAAGCTAACCAAGAAGATACAAAGGAAGTGATCAGGAGAGGCGAGGCAGGATTTTATCTGGAATTTGAAAGGCACCTGGAAGTGGAGATGAGGAGGGGAGAGCATTACAGGCATGGAGGACAATGAAGGAAAATGCCCATTGTCTCGAGACAGAGAGGTTTCTTTATGGAGCAGCAGGAAGACCAGCATTCTGGGGTCAAAGAGTATATATGTGTGTGGGGGGGGGGGGCTAGGTTGGGAAGGGCTTTGACAGTTGAGAATGTCACCTAGCTTGGGAGTCTGGGTGACTAGGAGGAGGGGATTGCCCTTGAAAGTAATAGGAAAGTTAGGAGGGGCAGAGAGGCCTTGGGAGATAAGAGAAGGAATTCCGTTTTTTACATATTTAGCTTAAGATTCAGTGTGAGATGTCTGAAAGGCAGTCAGAGATGGGAAACTGGAGGTCGGTAGAGAGTTTGAGGAAGCAAAGGCCAATTTGAGAATCCTCAGCATAGAGATGGTCATTAGATCCATGGGAGCTGAGATCGACAAGTGGAGTAGTACAGAGGGAGATGAGAAGAGGGCCCGGGACAGAGCCCTGAGGGACGCCTGTGGTCAGAGGGCACGATGCGGAGGAGACAGAGAAGGAGCGGTCAGAGAGGGAGGAGGAGAACTGGGGGGGGGTGTCCCCTAAACCCGGAGAGAAGAGAAGGTAACCATGTGTCAAAGGCTGCAGAGAAAGTTGTGGAGAATGAGGATTGAGAAAAGGCCCCAGGATTTGGCAACTAAGAGCTCATGGGTTACTTTGAAGAGAACAGTTTTGGTGAAATGATGAAGCTAGAAGCCAGATTGTAAGGGGTTAAGAAGACAGTGAGAGGAGATATAGCAAAGGCACCCAGTGGAGACAACCTACTCAATTCAGGTCTACTTGATGAGATGAGATGGTTTCTACCATCTCAGTTTAAAAACTTTGTCAAGTAACATCAGAGAAGTTGCAAAGCTTCAGGTTCCAGCTCTGTATGTAGGGCACTGGCTTCACTCCTGCTGGGCCTCCTCCCCATGGTGCGCAGCCATGGGAAGGAGATGGAGAAGGGGAAGAGAACACGGGCAGAGGACGAAAAGCTTCTGCTGGAGGTCAAAGGGGACTGGAGGTGTGAATGGGAGCAGGCCCCTCCCTTCCCGGTTTGACTCTGGGCAAAGATCCCCAGCTCCAGGCTGCAGCGTTTCCTGTGTTGTCTGACTTGTTTGTGTCTTAAGCAGTTTTGCTCACCCGCTTTTCCCCTTCCCTTTGTATTTTTGGTGACAATTTCTTGAGGGGTCATTTAGAACTGAAGGTGATAATAAAATTTAAAAAACCCTCCAAAATAAAATAGATACATAGGCAGATGAAGGAAAGAGAAAAAGAACAGGGTAAAGAAATCCAGAGAAGGAATGAGGAGAGAGTGTGGAAGCAGACTAACCCCCAAGAGTAATAACCAAAACCAGTCCTAGGGCCATTTGTTCATTCATTGTTTGCCCTTCATTGTCGGAGAGGCCCATGACATCAGGAAGGTGATGCCATGACATGCAGGTGAACTGGATTGAAGTGACGGAGGCCTGGGCAAGGTCACCAGCCTCATTGTCTCCTCCAGAGCCAGCTGGGTCCAGGAGCCAGATACAGATCAGGATGACTGGAGATGCACATGCCCTCCCGATGATGCACTGACTGAAAAGAGAAGGGGAATGATAACATCTGGAATAATGAGTGGATCAAAGAACAGTTCAGAGAAATGCTAGCAGTGAGACAGTGTGCCAATATTTTTGCAAAGTAGAGAAAGCAGTTTTCAGGAGAAAAATGACTTCTCTGAAGATATACATTGAGATAAAAATAGAGAGTTAATGAAGGGAACATGCAATAATGTTCTTATTAACTCTTATTTTTCTAGTTCTAGTAGGAAAACTAGGAACTTGATATAAGCACAAAAGAGGAAATGTACAATTAGAGGAGAAATGAGCCAAGGAAAGCTAAAGAGTAAAGTTGGTTCTCCAGAAAGATGATCCAAAGGATGGAAAGCTACCAAGATGGTCCCAGTTACATGCTAGCAAAACCAAGATTTTAAAACAAATTATTATACACAAAAAGAGAAATATCATATAAAATTCCCACAGAGCATGAAATGGAGATCTTGAACTACCCAGTCCCAGAAAATGAGACTTCCCCCAGCCATAAGAGAAGCCAGCAAGGGAAAATCAAGAGCTCTGCTCTAGACATTTACGGGTATTTTCTATCAGATGTTTAAAGAACAAGTAGCGTTGCCTGTGTTGTACAAATTATTCTCAGAACCTGGAACAGAAAGCCCTCTTCCCAAGTCTTCTTACAACACAGAGTCCTAATGCCTCCACACAGGTAAGAGGAAACAAAGAACTATGGACCAATTGCCCTAAGGAATATTGAAATAAAAATTTTACATAAAGTCTGAGCAGAAAGATGCCGAAACATCCCTAAAAGAGATTGACCATGACCAGGTGGGAGTGGTTCTTAAACCAGGGATGCCATAATGACTTTGACATCAGGAAAATGATCCACATGAGAATTTGGACTAAAAGCTACCTCCGGCCACATCGTTTTACCACTAGATGTCAGAAAAAAACCAAACAAAACTTGTGACAAGGCACAATGCTAAAACCTCTACAAAGCAGGGATGGAGAAGGGCCATTTTCAAATAGAAAGATAGGTATTTTGATGTTTATCTTTATATCTTTAAGATAAAAAGATTCTACCTAAAATCAAGCTAGCATTTTCTGCAGGGGAAAATATGAAAAGCTTCCCCAATAAATACACAAACAGAGATGCCTTATCTTGCCCCTCTTATTTGGCATAGGTCTAGAAATGCTAGTGATAACGACAAAAGAAATTAAAGGCAGAAACATTGCAAAAGAAGAGACAAAATGACCTTGATACAATAGTTCATACAGAGAGCCCCAGAGGGGTAGCAAAGAATTTGAAATAATTAATAGTTTAATACAATGCAATACAAAATAATTGCCCAATGGTCGGTAACTTTCCTATATTGTATATAGCAATACCGACCTCCAGGAGAAAGTAATAGAAGGGGAATCCCCAATAAAATGATTAAGGGCTTCCACTAAGTCATAGGCTCTCCACCGACACACAGTCAAGACATAAATAAAACTACAAAATATTCTTTAAAAAAGAATAACTTAAATATTTGGAAAGACATTTATTGTTTATAATGAAAGTGAGACATCATAAGAAAAATACACTACCAAGGGAAAATGTCCTCTGGAAATGAATGTGATGTAAAGCCAAGAGACTTTGACCAAATCCGACCGAATTGAAAAAATAAGTACGCAAAACAGTTCAATTAAATCCTATACTTAAGTGCACATTTCTACTGGGGGTAGAAAGATGAGGAGATGTGTGTGATAGGGAAGAGGAGAACTTTCCACAAGGTGCTCTGGGAAGATCTGAGCAGGGTGAAAATGGGGTAGGTTAGAGAACAGTTCACATAATTGTACAAAGTCACCAAACCCAAATGGGTTTATGGAGAGGACGCTGCTTTCCTATGTGTCCGCTGGTGACTTTGATTATGGACACTCAGTGCTTTGCTGGCCTTAGGCATATGATCTAGAAGAGTCCCAACACACTGCTAGGGCCAGGAGGGATAGATGTACAGTATGTTCGTTCCAACCAGTATTGGAGTTACTGATCAGTTAGAGTCACTGATCCAAGTAGAATCAGGGGTGGGGAACCTATGGCCTCAAGGCCACATG
This sequence comes from Pseudochirops cupreus, assembly GCA_028627135.1. Lineage (NCBI taxonomy): Eukaryota > Metazoa > Chordata > Mammalia > Diprotodontia > Pseudocheiridae > Pseudochirops > Pseudochirops cupreus. The sequence goes on along the minus strand of CM053582.1, from coordinate 55,913,931 downwards.
TGGCCTTCTAACTCCTTGGGTATGGCCTTTGACCGAGTCCAAGTTTTATAGAACAAATCCTTATGTTAAGGGGTTTTGTTCTCTGAAGTGTGGATTTAGTCAAATGGCTGTACTTGAGGACCTAGAGGGCCACAGGTGCCCCACCCCTGATTAGTAGACTGTCAGCTCCTTGAAGGCTGTTGGTATCCTTAATGCCTGGCATACCTTGTACGTTGTGGGTATTTTAGAAATGTTGGTTTGAACCACATGAGTGCCATTTTATTTTTCAGGCTATATAAGTAACAACATGTTACTTAGGAATACCTACCAACTATGAATGCAATGTGATCTCGATTTTCTTTTTTTTTTTTTTCAGTAAAATGATCAACCTTTCGGTTCCAGACACAATTGATGAAAGGGCAATCAACAAGAAGAAACTTACACCATTTATCATTCAGGTAACGATGTCATCATCAGGGTCAGGCAGAGGGAGGTTAAACTAATTGTTCAAATCTCAAGTCGTGCTTCTGACATAAGCTCTTAGAACCACTGATAGACTAGAAGGGACGTGGTGGAGGAATCTTCTAGTCCAACTGCTACTTGTTTCCTGAAGGTGGGCACTGGGGCCTAGCATGGCTCACTGCCACCTGGGACCCCTAGCATGACTCAAGTGGCAATGAGAAGCAGCACTGGGCTTGAAACCCACCATACTCCCCTGTGCCCTTAGCCCTCCCCAGCCTGGGGTCCCAGTTATGAATCTACCTGGTTGGAGAATTGGGTTGTTTGGCCTAGAAGTCAGAGACTCAGCCTTGGTTTCTGGAACACCACCTCAGACACCTAGCAGCTGGGAGTGTAGCATTTGAGCTGCCAGAACCCCATGGCACCTCCCTAAGACGACAATCTGTGTTGGTGGTTGGCAAGTCCACACTGGGAGAATCAAATCTCAGCTCTAGGTTAAAAAAGCAAAGAAAGCACAAAGCAAGCCATCCATGCAGAGCACCTCTTGGCACGGCAGAAAGACTGTGATTTTCTCAAAGTCTTCTTCAGCTCTTGCATTGGTAGAAGGGAACCAGAGGCCCTGGTGTTAAGGATGGGAGAGGTGCTCTGCTTCGTAGAGTCCCCCAGGAGTGAGAGGACGTCAAGAGTTCAAGAAGGGGGCTGGGACAAGATGAGAACATTTTTTCAAAGCCACGTTTCTTTCTGAGGATTTTCTCACGTCATCATTAAGAACAGGGGCTGCTTCCTAATAACTTTCTTGATTCCAGGATAGCAGCTGGAATAATAAGGTAGAGATTAATTTGCTCCTTGAGTGGTTTCCTCCCTTCATTTTCCATCGCCATTTGGTATGCCGCTGATCCAGGTTGTGGTCTCTGGAGGGGGGTCAGGAAGTGAATCAGGGCCACCACTGTCAAGCTCAGTGGGTGCTGTTTGCAGCTCCTGGACAAGTAGCAGCTGCTCAAAAAGAAATGCCAAAATCTCCTTTGTTTCTTTTGCAGGAGAACTTAAACTTGGCCTTGAATTCAGCCTCTGCCATTGGGTGCCACGTGGTCAACATCGGGGCTGAGGACTTACGGGCTGGAAAGCCTCACCTTGTTCTGGGGCTGCTTTGGCAGATCATCAAGATTGGATTGTTTGCTGATATCGAGCTCAGCAGAAATGAAGGTAACGGCCCCAGCTCGGACCAGTCTGGGGCATGTATTAGAGTGCTGCAGAAAGCAGCTGGGATTGGTGATGAGAATCTGCTCTATGACCAGGTCCCTGGCTGCTAGCCTAGCATCACAAAATTGGGAGGTTTCCACATACCCCTAATGAGGACCTGCATCCTCTAGATGGCAGGGCCTCCAAGCACTGAGTTGCATTCAGAACGAGAGGAGCTGGGTTTATATCCGAGCTCTGCCATCTCCTTCCTGTGTGACCTCCACCTCTGTGGGCCTAGGTTACATCCCATCTTACAGACTTCCTTGGAGTTTGCCAAGTACTACATCCAGAAGCCTTCCCACTGGTGCTACCAACATATGCTAAGAAGGGGGACAATTTTTCCTTCAGAAACAGCCCCCTGGCTTTCTAGGAGCATTAACTTAGAAAGAGATTTGAGTCTTACCCGCCTGAATTTGCCCCCAGGGCCTTTAGGGAAGGAGAGGGTATAGTGCTAAGGAAAGAGAATGGACTTTGGAATCCCAGGGCCTGGGTTCAAATCCAGCTTGGCTGTTCTTCCTCTCTGGGCCTTAGTCTCCTCCTGTGTAAATTGAGAGAGTTGGATTAGGTGGCCTCCAGGGGCCCTTCCAGCTCTAGCTTTGAGCACAGACTCCCCGGAGAACAGCGGCAATCTTTCTTGAGGTTATGACACCCAAATCATCTTTGTTCTTTGGGTAAAAATGCCACATCCAGCTCTTTTGCCATCTGTATTCTCTTGACTGAAAGGTGCCAGGGGAATTGGGTCTGCCAGTCAAGAGCCAGAGGCAGGAAGCCAGCAGCTCTGGGGCAGGGGCATATATGGCCCATCTCCTAGGGCAGGTTAAGTCCTAGACTTCAATTCCGACAATGTCCTGGCACTTTATCTTGTAGCCTTAGCAGCCTTGCTCCGAGATGGTGAGACCTTGGAGGACCTCATGAAGTTATCTCCAGAAGAACTCCTACTGAGATGGGCCAACTTCCATTTGGAAAACTCTGGCTGGCACAAAATCAACAATTTGAGTTCTGATATCAAGGTAATTCACACAGAAGGCATCTGACCATGAAACGGGCAGCAGCCAAGCTAGGCTTGCCAGGAATCCAGGAGTCCTGATGATGGATGGCAGGAGGAAGGTGGGGAACAAGAAAGCAGCCAAACCCTGGGCCTTTTTGATAATGAGAAGATCACCATGTGTGTTAACAGTGATGACTTGTCTACTTACCGAGTGCAGAGTCAGGAGAGCAGTGGGATGGCAGAGCTGTAATCAGGGTAGGGTGACTAGGGTACTGTCTAAGCTGTCAACCTCAGGCAAGTAAATTTCCTTCCTTTCTGTCATTTCTCTCATTCTGGAGACCACTGACTGTCCACCTCACAATACAGCCTAGTAAGGATGAAGCAGGGGGTAGTGGGTCAGCAGAGGGACTGGGAGAAGGGGCCAAGCCATCCCTTCCCCCATCAGTTGGACTGTCTCTTGACCCCTTTATGCTATTGCTACCCCTCCCTGATCAAAGAGGTTAAAGTACTTGTCCAGGGCCACATTGCCCAAAGGGCTGGGATTTTAATCTAAAGCTCTAAGGGTAGACATGTCTCCTACCACCTTTTGTTCCTAGGCTTTAGGGGACCTCCTTGTCCTGCTGACATGAGTCACTGGGCCCCAGACCCTCCCCTGGCTCATCTCCTTTGTATCTTACATTGTGCTCCACATTCCCTGCTCTAGTGGTTAGGAGCAGTGTTTAGAAGCTGCCAAGCCAGAGACATTAATCCCATTCTCTAGCCACCTGCTTCCTTTGACCCCGGAGGGAGACAGGAGATAATCCCTGTGGCAAATGCCTGGGGCATTCCAGCAGCTGCCTGCCTGCCTGCCTTGAGTCCAGTCCTCAGCTGCTGGGGCCGATACCACAGCCAGCTGTCCTGAGGGCTGGCCATGAAAGCAATCCAATCCTTGCGGGGACAGTCTCTGGGATCCTTAGGAATCGCTCTGCATCTCTGTTCCTGAAAACTTGGATTTAGGAACTCAAAGCAAGAGGCACATACCCCAGTGCTCCTTGGGCTGGGGCGGGCCATGTGCAGGAGGCACCCACCTTGCTGACCTCTACTGTGCTCTTCTGGGTTAGCTGCTTGCTTCAAGCCTACAGCTCCCTCCAGGTTGGGAAGACTGCTCTCCTTGGGGGTCTTCTTCCCTTCTGCTGCTCTCTTCCCAGTGGGTTGGCAGCTGTAGCTGATGAATGAGTTCTTTGTTCTCTAGGCATGCCTCTGGAGGTGGGAGTTGTGATGATGAGGATGCCCAGAAGATCAGGCAGGGGTGGGGATGCTCCCTTCCTGCCAGATCCCTGTCATTTTGCACTTCTGCCATGCTCCTGCAATGGCCCCAATTCTGCTGCTCTTGAGCACGCCATTATGGTCTATGTAACGTATTTCTCTTTAAAAGTTTGGTTGGCTTTTCCAATTAAAGTCTAAAAATCTTAATTTGGGTGTTCTGCACATATTGTAGCAAGTAGCATTTTGTGGTAACGTGACTTTTTTTTTTCCTCCTTTTCTGATGCTTCCTGGATTTCTGTTCTCCTGCCTTTGTTCCCTTGCTTGGTTTATCTGCCAAGTTAATTGACTTCAGTAATTCAGTAAAGGTACAGAACTAGCCACATGTTCACTTTGAGGTTCAAAGGTCTTCATTGGTCCCTGGGAATGGATGTCCATATGGGATATTGGGATTTGACCCATAGAGTCTCACAGATCTTAAATGCTTTTCAAAACATGGACACATAAAGCATGCCCATCCTTGGTGGAGTAGAAGTACCTTGAGGCAGGGCTCACCTCTTGCTTTGGGTTTTTTTTTCTTTGCACTCTCAGTGCTTTTCACACGGTAGATGTCTAACAAACGCTTGTCGATTTGAGAGTTGTATTCTTCTTGACCCTCTTGATCCCTTGTAGGATTCCAGAGCCTACTTCCATCTTCTAAATCAGATTGCTCCAAAAGGCCAGAAGGAAGGGGAGCCCCAGATTGACATTAGCATGGCCGGTTTCAATGTAAGTATTTTTGGGGGGGTATCTATGGGCATGTGTTTTGTTCAGTTAGATCAGCAGTTCTCAACCTGTGGGTTATGTTCAATTTAAATACATCCTGCATATCAGATATTTACATTACAATTCATAACAGTAGCAAAATTACAGTTATGAAGTAGCAACGAAAATAATTTTATGGTTGGGGGTCACCACAACATGAGGAACTGTATTAAAGGGTTGTGGCATTAGGAAGGTTGAGAACCACTGAGTTAGATCATGCTAAAACACCAGATGGTCAAGACCCTGTTGGCTTTGTTTTTTAATGTCTGAAATATTTCATGGGTGAACTCAAACGCCACCTTATTTATCGTCAAGGAAGAGAGGAGAGTCTGCAAGGCCAAGCCTGTCTTAGACACTGACCAGGTTTTGCTGTTGATTGACTATGTGACCCTGAGTGAATCACTTTTCTCCCAGCTGGGACTCATTTCCTCATTGGTCATATCCAGTTTTCTCCAAAACTACCAAATGTAGCCCAGTCACCCAGCACTGATCCAGAGAGATAAAGAGGACCAACCCTTAAGTCATTATCATGTTCTGAAGAAACACATCAAACTGAACTATTTGTATTTCAGTGTTTATAGTAAAAGGGAAAAAAAATAGCCCATGGCCTAGGAGAGTGAGTCCATCCTGCCCATGGCTGCCAGCTTCCTCTTCCTAAAACACCATTTTCTCCATGTTACTCTCAGTGACTTCCCACCACTGAAAGAATTTTAAGTCCCAACACAATTGTTGGCTCCACCCGACCTCTTATCACTTGATCCCGGGCTATTCCCCAATGCGTGCTTCATGCACATATTCCTCTAAGTCTTGACTCTGACTGTTCCCATCTCTCTGCCATGGGCCCACCTCTCTGCATCATGGACTCTTTGGCAGCCTGCACACTGAACAGTTTAGATACCATATACTGCCTTTTGTGGGGTGTGGGGTGGGGGGAGAGAGAGGGTGACTTGGTTTTGAAGGGAATTTGAGGATCTTCTCTTCATCTTCTTGGTGTCTGCTTGCTCAGGGGCCCAATAGTACAGCACCACTCACCTCTACTATTGCTTTGGCCTTCCCTTGACTCTCCCTGACCCCAGTATGTTCTTTAGACACTTCCTAAGATACTGCCCATCCATGGCTCTCTCTTCTGCTCAAAAACCCTTCAGAAACTCCCTGTGGCCCCCAGATCAAACACAAACACTTCAGTGTCAAAAACCCTTCAGAAAAGTTAGCTGCAGTCAACTTTTCCGGGCTGATTATGTATTATTCCCTTGCCAGCGTGGCCTGTGCCCTCCTTCCTCACCTCTGACACTTCAGATTCCTACCTTCCATAGTCAATAAGTGTCCACTCTGTGCCAAGCATTGGAGGGTTTTATGATTTAGTACGTGTAAGGGGACATGCTGCCCACCGTCCCCCGCAAATGCAAACAGCCATGTTGGTTTTGTTCTTATCTCCCTAGCTCTATCCATGGTGCCTTTTGTATCTTGGTACTCTTATAAGGGTTTGTCTGGGACTTTTTATCATTAGGGTTTTGAGATCCAAATTGATCTAATGGGATTACATCAGGTATTGAGCAATATAGAGTTGGCCTCAGGGTCAGGAAATCCTGGGTTTAAGTCCTGTCTCTGCCACATGCTGACTGCATGCCCCTGGGCAAGTCACTTGACCTTGGTGCTCTAGTAAGACTAAGTTGGAGAGAAGGTGCTGCTGACTGGCTTTGATAGTGGGGTTTTTCTCACCTCAGGCATTTCCTAGACCCATGAAATTACAGGTGTCCCAGCCTGATCCCTCCCCTTCCTTAGAGAGAACCACAGTGGGGATTTCTTTTGGACTCTGAAGTTGCCGGGTGCTCCCCTCTTGGGGAGGATTTGAAGCCAGATTTTTCTGCCTCCACAGCTGGTGGCCTGGCCCTGCACTAAACCAGGGTTCTGTGAGGCCTCAGCATGTGCTCAGTTCAGTCCTTCAGGGGCCTTTGTTGCCTTTCCCAGGAAAAGGACGACCTGAAGAGAGCCGAGCACATGCTCCAGCAGGCCGACAGGCTGGGCTGCCGCCAGTTTGTCACCCCAGCTGATGTGGTCAGCGGAAATCCCAAGCTGAACTTGGCTTTTGTGGCAAACCTGTTCAACAAGTACCCTGCGCTCACCAAGCCCGAGAACCAGGACATCGATTGGACACTTCTAGAAGGTTCGTGCCAGAGGGAATGATGTTTATGCCTCCAAATCCTGCTTGTTGAGTATTGCTGTCTGTCACTGAGAAGTTGGTGGTGGAGTCGATTGGTGTTTTCCCCAACTAAATTGAATGTTCCACAGCAGAGGCAGCTAGGGGGCGCCACTGTGCACAGAGGGCCAGACCTGGAGTCTGGAAGACTTAATCTGTGTGACCCTAGACAAGTCACTTAACCCCTTTCTGCCTCAGTTTCCCCAGCTGTAATGCACTAAAGGTGATAACAGCACCTACCTCCCAGGGTTGTTGTGAGGATCACATGATATTGTACTTGGAAAGTACTTAGGCAGGGCCTTGCATATAGCACTATGTAGATACTTATTCCCTTCCCTTGCCCCCTTGTGATCTCCAAGGAATTGAATTACTGAAGGGAAGAATCTTTAGGCTACAGGTTTTCAACAGCCTGCCGTATACTACACCTATTCCTCCTCCTAGCCCTGCCAGTCACAGCCATACAGAAGTAAAGCCCCACTTTCCAGCACATTCAACAGAGGAGAGGGAGGGCCAGATCCTTCCAGATATTGGGGCCTTGACAGTTGAGGCCTGCCTCATGGCCCTTTCTGTTCTTCCTCATTGAGGATATGAATTAGCCAAGTGTGTTCCTAACGTTAAATTGATTACTCGTCCCAAGATCAATTGTTAGTGGCAGTTAGGTGATTTCTGAACTTGGGGGACTGACTTGGTTCCATGGTCTGAAATGCCAACTTGAACTTTCTGGCATTGTGACCTTTGCCCCCCTGCAAAGGGACCCCCTCCAGAAGGCATGAGATTATGGTGCAGAACAAAGACCCAGTTCTAGTCCCTGTTCTGCTGAGACCTTGCCATGTGAACTTGGACAAGTCCCTTTCCTCACTGGGCTTCAGTTTCCTCCTTCCCTAGAGGCTGTGGTGTTCTGTCTACTCAGGGAGTGACCTGTGTTCTCCCAGGTTCTTCTTTGGAGCCTAAAATCATACAATTTAGAGCTGAAAGGAATCCTAAAGAATATCTAGTTTTAACATCTAGTTTTATCTTAAAGTAGGTTTGAGATATCTTGTTTTCACATCTTCTCTCTTCCCTACCCTGAGCCATCCCTTTATTAAGGATTAAATCTACTGATTTTTAGAGGAAGAAACCAGCTAAGACCCAGAGAGGTAAATTAACTTGACTAAAGTCACACAGCTGAGATTTGAACTAACGTCCTCAGACTCCAATTCCAGGGCCGTTGATGCCACATCCTGCTGCCTCCCAAGTGACATGCCTTTCCCTCTTCTCAGAGCTTGCCTGCTCCAAGTCTCCCTTCTGGATGAGCATTTCATTCCCTTTGGAGTAGAAGGGAAAACTCTTATACACCTGCCTGGCCCAGTATCAGACTTCTTAGCATGTCCAGTCTGTTTCTGTGCCCCAGAGTGTGCTTAAGAGTCTGACATTGGGGGAGTTGAGAACTTCGTGTTTACTGGCTTCTCCCACTAGCTGGTTTTGTCACCTGTAGGCAGCGCATTTAGATAATGAGGCAAAGAGATTGGCAGACAGGGAAGCTGGGTGGGCCTAGACATCCTCCCGGCTCCTTTCAGAAAGGTGGTGTGGGTGGTTTGGGGAAGCTTGGGAAGGGCAGTCTTCCTGAATGTGTACAGATTCTCCAGATGCTAAGTGTATGTTAAGTAGCTAAAAAGAGTCATCTACTCCCACTTCGGGGAGTCCTTACGAAGCCCCCACGGTCACTTCATTTGTTGCACGAGCAGATTTTCTTTTTGATGTGCTCTTGTATTGGAGGGCTCCCTTATTCTCCCTGGGTGTGACTATTCCCACCAATGTCTGGGTGCACTGTCGTAACCCCACCCAGCCCATGCATATAAGATTGTATGACATGTCTCGAACCCTGCCTGTGCAGACGTACATTTGTTCACTCTTTGGAAGTATTTATAAAGTCAATTTTCAACAGGAGAAACCCGAGAAGAAAGAACCTTTCGTAATTGGATGAATTCTCTTGGTGTTAACCCTCATGTAAACCATCTGTATGGGTAAGTCTGCGTGGCAAAGTGGCGGGGACTTGATATCTGCTTGTTTGTTTCCTTTTTCAAATGAGAAGTGTCTCTAGTAAGCAGGGCCGCAGTGATTTCTGGGAATTCACATTGGGGTTGTACCTTTTAATGCCAGTGGCTCAAGAAGACTCTGAAAGCAGTGACTCAGTCTCTCCCCTTCTGTTTAGTGACCTGCAGGACGCCCTGGTCATCTTACAGTTGTACGAAAGGATCAAAGTTCCCGTTGACTGGAATAAAGTCAACAAGCCACCATACCCCAAGCTTGGTGCTAACATGAAAAAGGTAGCTGTGAGGGCTGGGTGAGGCTGCCCTAGGGGGTTCTGCCTCTCCTCTGGGCCTTTTCCGGTGTAGCTGTCATTTCTTTTGGAATTCCTAACAAGATTCTGTGTGTGTCTGTGTCTGTGTCCGTACACAGCTAGAAAATTGCAACTATGCCGTGGACTTGGGGAAACACCCTGCCAAATTCTCCCTGGTTGGCATTGGTGGGCAGGATCTTAATGATGGAAACCCCACCCTGACACTGGCTCTGGTCTGGCAGCTTATGCGGAGGTGAGTAGCAGCTGGCTTGGCCTGGGGAGGCGTGTGGGGGATGGGCGCTAATTGGACAGCTTGGAGAAAGGTTAAGTGATGAGTGCTGGGAAATGATGCCATGTTGACCCTTTGCAGGATTGAACAGAAGTTAGCCCATCCAGAGTGAAGTAATTTATCAGTCATGATGGCCCCATTTGAAAATGGAGGGAATTTAACTCAAATGATACCAATATTCCACCATGCTTTCACCTTGGCCCTTGCCCTGCTTGCTTCCTTCTACAGTGTTCCTCCTCAGAGGGAAATGAAAGCTTCCCACCTGCCACATTCTTCATATTAAGCAAATACCTTTTTCAAGGCTATGTGGTATGGTAGATAGTGTTAGGTGTAGGGTCAGGGAGAGTTGAGTTCACAGATGACTTCTGGTCTTTACTAGTTGTACAACCTTTTTTTTTTAAGAGGGGAGAAGGCAAGGTAATTGGGGTTAAGTGACTTGCCTAAGGTTACACAGCTAGTAAATGTCAAGTGTCTGAGATCGAATTTGAACTCAGGTCCTCCTGACTTCAGGGCCAGTGCTCTATTCACTGTGCCACCTAGCCGCCCCACTAGCTGTACAACCTTGACATATCTCCTTACTAGGAGCAACATCTTTAAGCTGGAAAAGACCAGACCTTCGAGAGCAGTGTTCTTCCCTCCCTCCGCCCCCCATTTTACAGATGAATAAACTAAGGCCTAGAGAAGGGAAAGACCTTCCCCAAAGTCATAAAGATCATGGCTTAGGAGAGAAAAGAAATTGATAGTCCAAGTTTCCCTTTGAGCCCTTCCATGCCCACATGCTCATGTCCATGTGCTTGCCTCTCCTCCTGTAGATACACACTGAATGTCCTGGAAGATCTTGGCGATGGCCAGAAAGCCAATGATGACATCATTGTCAACTGGGTGAACAGAACACTAGGGGAAGCTGGGAAATCAAGCTCTATCCAGAGCTTCAAAGTAAGCTGACACGCTGGCACCTCTGGCTGTCGGCCCTCCCCCGTCCCTCCACAGAGGTTTCGAGGTGGCCCATTCTGACACACTTTTGGGTCTGTTTGTACCAGGACAAGACCATCAGCTCAAGTTTGGCGGTTGTGGATTTAATCGATGCCATCCAGCCGGGATGTGTTAACTATGACTTAGTGAAGAGTGGGAGCCTGACCGAAGAAGACAGGCACAACAACGCCAAGTGAGTGGCCCTGCCAGTCTGGGCTCATTCTCCCTTCTGTCCTCACTGTCTAAATGTTAACCTACAGAACTAATGCAGGCCAGTGGAAAGGGCCCCCTAGACTTGGCCTCAGAGAACCATGCTTTAAGTCCCACCTGACACAGACCACTTGCCTGATTCACTGCATCTCTTTGATTCTCTGTTTCCTAACCCATAAAATCGAGATTCCACTTGCAGAATCAAAGGAGGTAAGACATGCAAAAGCCTATGGAAAACTTTAAGTCTGAAGTTCTTAACCTTTTTGGGTTCCAGCCCCTTCTCCAAATGAGGTTTTTAAATAACTGAAAGAAGTGCCAAATTTTAATGAAGAGGTTAGTGAAGACAGAGTACCCCAGCCCACCTTCTAGTTCATAGACTCCCTGAAATGTGGCCGTAGAGCCCTTCAGGACCTGTGGGCCTCTGGTTAAGAAGCCTGCTTTAATGACAGCTCTGTATAACATCCCATCTCCAGCCACCATGCCTTTTTCTGCAGGCTCTCCCCTCCCCGGCTCCTCTTAAGGTTCAGCTCCTGTTCCATCTCATCCAGGGAGCTTTTCCTGATTCTTCCTAGTTTCTAGTGCCCTCTCTTCTCAAATGATGCCATACATATATACACACACACTTCATATCTATCTGTCTATCTCTGGGAAGGAACAATTTTTTGCCTTTGACTTTGTCTTTGTATTTCCAGATCCTAGAAAATCTGAGAGTTGGGGTTAGATGGTTCTAAAAGGTAGCTGGGGATACAGTGGATTCCACTTGAGCGCTGGCTTGGAGGAGGGTTTTCTATGGATTGAAAATAAGGGTACACAAAAGCTTCTTTTAAAAAAGACAAAAGGCACCAGTAAAACGTATTCAATACCAAGGCTTCCTCTACTAGCTTAGGGGCTCCCCAACAGGGGCTGTAGCAAGGCTGGCCTGGAATCATCCACACTTTGTCTTTTGAACTGGGACTCTTATGCAAATGACTGGGGTAAAACATTCATGCCCCAGTAGAAGTCTCCCAGCCTATTGAAAAATAACAATTCAAATTTCTCCCGTGTTAGAAGCAGGGAAGAAAAAGTCAATCACAAAGGAAGATTTCACTAACTATCCTTGCCAGCTTAGCAAACACTGACTGAGTACTTGTTAGGAGCTCTGGTTCAATGAAAGGATTCTTTGCTGACCTCAGGGAGAGACATAGTCAAGAACTTAGTTCCAGGTATAATGAGGTAAGTGCTTAGGATGACTGCAAAGGATTGTGGGATTCAGAAGAGGGAGAGCTGACTTCTAGCTGAAGACAGCTAGAGCAGACAGCGTTAAAATGCCCAGGGCCCTCATGGATAGCACTAAGCCCATTGACTGACAAGAATCTATTTTTGTTTCCTCGGAACATAGGTATGCTGTGTCGATGGCCAGGAAAATTGGGGCCAGGGTCTATGCTCTTCCTGAAGACCTTGTGGAAGTGAAACCCAAGATGGTTATGACAGTATTTGCCTGCTTGATGGGCAGAGGGATGAAGAGGGTGTAAGAAAGTCAGTCCACATGCAAACAGAAAGCCTTGCCTCCTCCCCCTACCCCATCCCTGCATGACTCCCAGATCAGCTATTTCCAGGATGAAATGCTGTTGGCTTACAAACTGTTGACCTTTAAAGGACTTTTAGTTTTGCTTTGCAAGACTAGCATCATCATCATCATCATCATCAGAGTTCTCAGGGAGAGGAGTTTTAATATAAGCAACTGCTCTTTCCCACACACAGTGAAAGTGTCATTTGTCAAGTGCACACAAAGTGTATTCATAGCCGAACCATTTGACTCTCTCCCCTTCAATGCCATGCTGGAAGTTCCCAATTACTGTATGTTATTTCTCCATTTTCCCTTTAGGCTTTCCACCTCTTGGGTTTTCTTGGATTGATTGGTATGGATGCTACTAGACAGTAATTTCACATTTTATCCCACAATTTCGTTCAACTTGCATAGTATGGGTCGGAACACTTGGGGCTTATTTTTGGACTTGAAGTTGCTCAGCAGAAAGTGATAGAAGGCCTCATAAGACTTATTTCTTAAGATCATATCTTTTACGGTATGCACTCTACAGTAGGCTTTTTTGTACATCCAAAGGTTTGGGTTCTTTTGTAAACAAGACAGCAGCAGTTTCTTCTACCTTCCCCCCCTTCGTGCCCCTTTAAAAAGCATCTTCCAGGTAGAAAACAGTCTTTAGAGAGTGGGGACCACACCTTAACCTTTTGTCAGCTTTTCCAATGTAGACTGAGCAACTTCAAGAAATCATTTTGTGATGGGTTGGATCTGTCTTTTACTTTTTTTTTTAAATTGAAAATGCTGTGGAATAGAAACACTGTTTTCAGGGGAGGGAGTGCTATGAACAGCTCACGTCAAGTGGAGGGTAGGGCCAGTGTGCCAATTCTCAAGATAAACACACCGAAAACGAGGAGCAGTGACCACCAAAGAAGGAAGACAAATGTACCCATACGTCTTAATGTACTCTTGCTTTGGCAAGCTGTTTGCTCTATTTTCAAGATCATATTGTTATTCTAAGCTATTAAAGTGATGTAATTGGGTGGCAAATACTAGTTCAAGTAAAAAACATTTAAGTACAAACTGATTTCTTCTGTGTGTTTCTTTTCATGACATTTGGCTCTTTTTTTCCACCTGCTTTTCTGACTGGTTTCCTGGTCCCTTGTCACCAAGTTGGGGGCTGACCTGAGGAAGGACAATGTGACTGCTCCTCACAATGGCTGCCTGGGGGTGGCAGCAGCTGAGCCGATAAGGCAAGCTGCTCTGCCATCTCTGTACAGTACCTGAGCCCAGAGGCCCACTTGGGGCTTGGGAACCCCTGCTAGAAACAAACATCCCTATAAGAGGAGAATAAATAACCCAATTGGTCCCACAGAGTGCTACTTTCGAGGTACCACAGAACTGTTAGAAGCCTCATACCAGTAACTAGCATTTTTTAGCCTGTTAAGTTTGGCGAAGCCCTTTAAGGTAACTCATTTCATCCTTGTGACAACCCTCTGAAGTAAGTGCTGTTAGCCCCGTTTTATAGATGAGGACACTGAGGCCCAGAGGTACACAGCTAGAACTTGTGTCTTTCCAATTCCGAATATTGTTTTCTGTCCACTAAGCTCCCTTGAGTGTTGATCTTGTGTCATGATGATAATTTAATCATTGAAGATAAGAAATATAATCACCACATCAGCATCCTATCTTGGAGAGTGGCAGAGAAGTAGATACATTCTCACTCTGTGAAATGAAATCCACTCACTACAGATGCCCTCTAAATGGTCGCTTGGTCTCTCTACGATCTGTAGGCCAGGAGCTCCTGAGGCAGCCTTGGCTGCTTCTTGCCTCAGGGGCTGGGGCTGGACCATGCTCTTCCATTCCCTTCCCTCCTTGTTCCAACAGAGTTCCACGCTGACCTTTTCCTTTGGCGTTTATGGGTTGGGAAGTCTGGAAGCTGCCACAACTGCTGGTGATTCAGTCACCTGAAGTCTTTTCTGACTGCTGCTGGTCAGGCCGCCTTGGGGCTGGAACTACGAAGACTGTGCTTGTCTCCCAGCACGCTGGGATAGACTTTTCCTATTGGCCTGCTGGGCTGTCTTCAGCAGGAGATTTGTTTCTCTCTGTCACTTTGTGGGTTCTGTAGCTTTAAAATTTGTTTAGACTCATTTTTTTTACAAGTATTGGAATTGTTTGGAGCCAGAGTCCACACCAAGTTTGTGCTTTTACTCTACCATCTTGGCTCCACCCCTGAACCCAAGTCTTGTGACTCCAAGGCCAGCCCCTTTTCCACAACACACTCATGTTCATTATGTCCAATCAATCAGCAGACATGTATTAAAGTGCCTGCAATGGCAGGTACTGTGCTAAGTGCCAGGGATGAAAAGGAGGCAAAAGGTAGTTGGGGAACCAGGTAACTATATAGAAATAAATACATACACATGTATACTCATATATGTATATATATATGTATATATATATATATATATATATATATGTGCATCTGTGTGTACATATGTGTATGTGTATATACACATGTATATAATACACATCCAGAGGGAAGAAAGATCTGAACTTGCATTTTCTATTTTTCTCTCTGTGTATAACAGCTTAGAAAGGAAGAAATGGGAAAGGATGCAGCTCAACTCTCTAGGTGGAACTAGATTATGGAGGGCCTTAAATTCTGGGTTGAGAAATTTCTCTTTTATCCTCCAGGTAATAGGGAGCCAGTGAAGCTTCTGGAGGGATAGGGGACTGACATGGTACATACATCTTGCACATTGGATAGGCAGGCCAGTTAGCAGGCTACTGAAGTAGTCCTCATGAATTATGATGAGGGACTGAACCCAAGTGGGGCAGTGTGAACTTGGATGAAGGGACAAATGACAGGACATGAGGAGATACAATAGACGGGATTAGCAATGGACTGAATTTGGAAGATGGGGACAAGGGAAGAGAGTCCAAGATGCCTCCAAAATATCAAGCCTGGGAGACTAGGAGTAGGTGTTGCCATCAACAGAAAGAAGTTGGGGGTGGGGTGGGTGGCTAAGGCATTCTGTTTTGGACATTCTGAAGTGTTGGCGAGATGGACGAAGGAAGATGCCCAGCAGACAGTTGGAAATTGGAGCCAGAGGCTCAGGGATGGGCCCAGAGGTAAACACAGAAGACACCCGAATGAACATGATCTCCAAGGAAGAGAGTTTGCAGAGAGCAGATGGATGATGGGCCTTCGGTGCTCTCCTCTCCTTTTCCTAGACTGCAGAACGTCACCCGTGATTCCATTTGTCTTTTCACACGTTGCCTTTCATTTCAGGAGATTCCTTCTAACTTGTTCTAGGTACCAAGATTACAGACTTTCTCATGGATTCCTTTGAGCTCAGGTACTTCCTCTCCTAGAATCTTCATCTCTATCTTCTTTCCCAATTCAACCAGAAGATGAGTGATTTCTGGGAAGGGTTCATAGCAATGGCTAAGACCATTCCCAGTGTGTGGATTGTTCTTAGGAGTTTCCCCTCTCAGACGGTGCCTCTGAGACTCCAGGGGCCTTTGTGATCGACTCTGCCTAGATTTTGGGGTTCACCTGACTTTGGAGCTTGTAGCACCTATAACAGTTACAGAAAGCTCATGATGAAAGTCTGAGCTGGAAGTCAAAGCCAATCAACAAGTATTTTTAAAGCTCCTATTGTGGGCCAGGCACTGTGCTGAGCCCTGGAAGGTATTTGGCTCCCTCCACTGGAGGTCTTCCAGCATTGGCTGGATAGCCGTGTCTTGGGTGATTCCTTTTCAGGGAAGGGTTGGTGCCAAGGTCCCTACCAACTCCAAAGGATCAGGTTTGATGTTAGGGCTAGGAGAGATTTCTCCTTACCAAGAGCACGTGGAGCTGCGCTGGGTGTGGCTGAGTCAGATTGTGCACCACCTTCCTGAACCTCAGCCTTGTTTTGTTTCGAAGAAGAGTTAAGATATTTAGGTGAAGAAATTGAGTCTCAGACAGGGAAGGGACCTGCCCAGGATCAAAAGCTATTATGGATCGGACACAGATTTGAACCCAAATCATAGGATCTTGCAGTGGGGGCAGAAGGGACCTCAGAGGAGGAAAGTGAGGCTCAGAGCAAAGATGCAGCTAAAAGTGGTCAAGCTGGGTTGGCACTCAAGGCCCTGCCTCCACAACACCGCCCCACTTTATGGTGATGCTGTGGGTACTTACACTGTGGATACATTATTACAGGACTTGGGTTTCTGTCTCCAATGAGGCTGTCTGCCAGCAGGAGGTTCAGGCAGGCTTCAAAAGCAGCTAAATGTAATGACCCTAGACCACATTACCAGACATTGGATTGAAAAGAAGAGTAAACCCTCAACCTGCCAGAATTTGGGCCTTTGCTTTAATACTCATTCTGTGTGATCCTGGGTCTCAGTTTCCCCATTTGTAAAATGAGTCAGTGGTGTTTGTGAGCCTGGGACTCCACTTCCACCTCTGCTCTCGGCCTCTGATGCTGACGCTAACCCTTCCTTGGAGGCCCCAACACCTCTAACCCCAGGTATGATTCAGCATTTTCCTCATTATCTTTAGTCATTTATCTGTGATTGCCCTTGCTAACTTTGGTTGTGTAAATGGCTTCCAACTCCCTTTGAATCCTTGCTTTAGAGAGCTCCCACTTTCATTTGGCCCCAGCTCCCATCGGCAGCACTGAGGAGATGCTCCTTCCCAACCCCCATCCAGATGGGCCAGACTGGGGCTAACAGGGCCAACCTCATCTGAAGGGGGTGGGGAAGGGCGGGACCCATGGCAGTTGGGAAGCTCCTTGGATGAGCCCAGTTGAAGCCAAGTATGAGTGCAGTAAATCATGTTTACAGCCTTTGTCTGCTGCCTCTTGGTGCACCCAGCTAATATGAGTGTTCAGTTTTCATTTCCATCTCTGAACACCACATGTGTGTTTTTAATATGTCTGGCTTCTGGTTTCCTCAGCCAGGCCCAAGGTCTTTGCTTTGCCCAGATGCCACCCCTCCCTCCAGGCAGCCCCCTGAGCCACACTGCCCAAGTTCTTTTAGTCTGCTCAGATTTGCTTCAGGCTGGTCCCATTTCCTGTGGAGTCACCCTGGGAGGTTTTTGGTAAATGAGACATCCAACTGGATGATGAAGGACTAAGAAACAGCCCAGGAGACACAGAAGGCTGGATTTCCCCCTGCAAAAGAGCACCTTTTCCTCAGCATGCGCCCATTATACCCAAAGCCTCAGGCTCCACCTCCTGTCCACACTTCAAAACAAAAACCCCAAAACCATTCACAAAGTGCTGTGATCCTCACAACAGCTTTGTGAGATGGGTGCCCTCAGTATTCTTACTCCCATTTTGTAGATGGGGAAGTAGAGGCTCAGAGAGGGGGAGTGAGATAATAGGGCGCTGTACTTGTCAGAAGTCCTGGCTTTGACTCTTGCCTCAGATACTAAGGGGGGAGAGAGGAAGAGGAGGACGAGAAAGAGGAGGAGGAGGAGAAGGAGGAGAAGGAGGAGAAGGAGGAGGAGGAGGAGGAGGAGGAGGAGCAGCTGCAGCAGCAGTAGCAGCCCCAGTAGTAGTAGTAGCAGCAGCACTTACTATGTGCCAGGCACTCAAGTACTTTATAATTATTATCTTCTTTGATCAAGCAGCTTAACCATTCTGAACCTCAGTTTCCTCACCGGTAAAACCAGGGCATATGGCTTTGAAGGTCCCTCCCAGGTCTAAAATCAATAAGCCTATGATGTTCCGAGGGGATTTGCCCGTGGGTACCCACCTATTAAATGGTATTTGAACCCAGGCCTTCCTGCCCATGTGCCCCCCACTCCACCCCCACTATCATGCTTATGTACACAGTTTCCTTTCTGAATGGGGTAGCTACTTTTTCAGGATCCATCTTGGTCTCATAAAACATCAGAGAAAGAAACACACTGAAAATTCCAGGGGCTGAAAATTGCATTCAAAGACTTGACTTCCATGGACGAGTTTACAAGAGCAAACAAAGGACTGGTTGCCAAGATCATGGTTTCAATTTGGAAGGTCTTGATTGGGTTCAGAAGCTGGTCCTTGGAAGGGTTCTGAGCATGCCTGGCTGGCCTGGGGCTGCAAGGGGGGAAGGGGGGCGGGGTGTGTGTGGGGGGGGGGGGGTGGGATTTGGAAGATGAGGGCCAATGGTGCCATCTTGTGGCAAGAGTGAGCAGCATCAATTGACGTTTCAATCTAAACACAAAGGAAACTCTTGGATGGAAAGAATAGAACTTACGAAGTATTACTGAATATTGTATTTTAGAAGGGTAGCTATGGCTTTGAACATTCCAGTGAATATGTGATCTCTCCATCAGAGCAACACAGTACACAAGTTGTCTATGTTTCTTGTCCATACCTCCCCCCAGATCCAACACAGCAGTGACCAACCATTCAATCTACAGGTGGTCTTCTGGTTTTCCAGAGATGGCTGGGAAGCCAATGCAGCCTGACCACTTCCCAGCCATCCCCACACCATTCTGCTACCCAGCAGCCATCGTGTTCATCTTCTTCCCTGGCCATCCCCCCACCAGACTCTATCCCTGGGATACTGGGTTTTGATGGGAGCCTTGACCTCCATGCCACTCTCTGAGTCAATGCAACAGAATTTGCATTCCCAAAGCATGATATTAAGGGAAGAAGCAAAAGGAGTCCACCATATAAGCTACTGAGCTCTCCTATGCTTGGAAGAAAAACACAACATTGGCTTGGCCCTCTTCCTTTGAGGATGTTACAGCTCTGCTCCCCAAAGAATCCCCATCCTTTGCACTGGGATATAAGCCTCAGCCATGAGACTTGAATACTTGCATCAATACCCAGATGTTCCTCCCAAAGCTGCCCATGGCCACTACGAGTCGCATGCCCATCTCGCCAGCACTGCTATGAGTCTGTGGCTGCCTTGGTGGTGCCACTCTTGCTCATGTCCTTCTCCCAGAGATTTGCCCTCGTTGGCCTCCCTGGCATGCTTTGTTTGCCTTTTAAGGCCCTCTACAACCTGGCCGCTTCCCACATTTGCAACCTTCTCATACTTCACACATTCTACAATTCAGCTATGTGGGCTTTTTGGCTGTTCCTCTCACCCAACACTCAATCTCCCAACTGTCTTTGGGGACACACTGGCTGTCCCCTGAGACTTCCAGGCTTTCATCTCTACCTCCTCGCTTCCTTTTACTTTCTCTGAGAAGCCTTTCCTGATCTATCTCCATTAGTGCTTTCACTCCCCAACCATCTTCTTTTGACCCTGCATCCAAAGTGTGACAAGACTCTCAGTCTTACCTTAAAACTGCACTAAGACTTTTGGAATGTGCTGTCCATGTTGGACGCACCTAGTATTTGTGTGTTAGGAGGTAACTTCTTTCAAGGGAAAAAGGGCCTATAACTACAGTGCCCATTGGGCTAGGTCATGATGTCTTCTTGGCTTCCCCCTCTTTGGGTTCTGAGGGCCAGGGCACCATTCACTACTGTCTGGAGGAGGAAATACACTAAGGTTCATATTGGTGCACCCAAGCCACTGATGAGAGTGTGTTCCCAGAGACATCTCTTTGCACAAATAGGAGATGATGGGGGCTTAGTGGCCAAATGTCCAGTGTGCCATTCAGCATGACTACCCTTCAAGGGAATGTTCCTGGAACCTAGAAGGGTTCTAGAAGGCCTTCTGAGCAAGGTGGCCTGGGATCTTAGTCACAGGTACTCAGGGTACTCAGCAAAATCCAAACTGGAAATCACACCTGATTGGCCAATGAGAGTTCTTTAAAGGATGAACTTGATTCAGAGATGCTGCACACTTGAGGTTTCCCAGCTAAAGCTTAGTCTAAGAGACATGAGAGAAAGTGGACCCTGGGGTTGGAGCCAGATCAGGTAGGATTAGAGGGGAAGGCAGAGAGATGTCAGCCTGTGTGTGTGGTAGATGGCAAGGAGAGGGATCAGCCTCCTCACTGATATCACCAAGAAACATTTTGTTGCTGTTATTCAGTCATTTTCAATCATGTCTAATGATTTGTGACCCCCATTTGGGGTTTTCTTGGCAAAGATACTGGAGTGGTTTGCCATTCCCTTCTCCAGCCCATTTTACAGATGAGGAAACTGAGGCCAACAGGGTGAAGTGACTTGCCCAGGGTCACACAGCTAGGAAGTGTCTGAGGCTGGATTTGAACTCTGATCTTCCTGATTCCAGGCCAGGAACTCTATCCACTGCACCACCAAGCTGCTCCTAAGAAACATTTATGAATGCTACTCTGTATCAGGCACTGTGCTAAGCCCTGGAGAGGCAAAGAAATGTAAAACACAGGCTCAGCTCTCCAGGATCTCAAAGTCTAATAGAGGCAATGTGCAAACAAGGATGCACCAAAAAGCTGTAGGTGGTAGAAGTGGGGATCCTCAGGAAGGGAGCCAGATGGCCAGTAGCTGGGGACACTATGGCCCTTGGGGATTCTTGTTCTGACTCGAAGATCTCTGCAAGATTTTGTGTCTGACTGTTGGTTAGATGAGGGTGAGACTCTCAAATCCTGAGGGGTGGTGGGGTGCGGCTGGAATCATAGAATGAGCTAATGATCTCCCCTTAACAAAAAAGGAAGCAAGGATGGGGAGCCAGAGTCAGCAGGGGCGGGGAAGAACTTGGTTTTTGACTCATATGATCGTCTGATCCAGGGAGACCTCTCTGGCTATACTGTGACTCATAAGGCTAGCTTCTAAATAGCACCTGGAGTCAGTTTACTGGCTCTGCCACTCACTGTGAGTCTCTGGGCCTCATCTTTAGAATGAGGGGGTCAGCCAAGGTGCCAGCTCTAAGGCTGTGATTTTGGGTCATTCCTCTTGGGGCTTTAGTTTCCTTCCCGGATTAGATTGGCTCTGAGGTTTCTTCTGATCCTCCAGGTTGGATTTGGAGAGGGAACGTGGAATCAAATCATCTGCCTGGAGATGATGATGAAAATGGAGACGGTGGAGACAGGGAGGTATGAGCAACTATTTGCCAAATAAGGATTGGAAGGAAGAAGACAAATTGAACTGTGAGGTCACCAGGGTGGGCACAAGAGATGGGGAGAGCTGAATCTGCTGGCTGCCAGTGGGCCCCAGACCAGAGAGGCCACCGCGGGCAGACGCTACTCCAGGCAGGCTGCTGCTTCATTCCCCACATGTACAAGGTCTTGTGAGACACAGGGCCGGGCCTGGAGTCACCAAGATCGGAGTTCCAGTCTGGACCCAGACATTTACAAGCTAGATGTAAGTTACTTAACCTCTCTTTGCTTCAATTTCCTCATTTGGACATTTGGAAAGAGCTGGTCTAAGGTCTCAATGAGATCCTCTTTGTAGAGAAGCACATAATTGGGGCTATATAAATGCTTCCTTCTGGCAAAGTCGAGCACGTGGGCCCCTTAGAGCTGTCTCCTTCCCCACCAGCCCTCGAAGACCTGCCTCCAGGCAGCAAGAAGCGCCTCTGAGCTCCGGGCCAAGCCCAAGCAAGCTTCTAGTCTTTTCCTCTCTAGATACTTTGGGCTTGTCTCTCCATTCACTGAGTGGATACTGAGCAGGTCAGAGGCCTCAGCATCTTCGTGTGCCGCCTTTCGAATGGACTGCATTTGAAGAGCCGGAGAAATCTGGGAAGCAGCTGCTGGGCATCTTGCATTTCATCACAAGCTTGGAAAGGCAACTCAACACTGCAGCTGAGCCTAGGAGAAAGAAGGCTGCTCTGGGGGTGTCAAGCAAGGGACCAGAGAGCAGCATTTCCCCATGACAGCCCAGGGCATGGAGAAAAAGCAGGCAGCTTGGAGGCATAGGACCCGAGTTCAAAACCTGGTCATGCCATTTGCTGACAAATATCTTCACCTTTCTGAGCCTCCGTTTCCTCATCTGTAAAGTGTATTTTATGACCCAATTACACTGACTTGATTGCTGTTCCTTGTGATAGTTCATCTCCCATCTCTGGGCCTTTGCACGAACTGTGCCCCATGCCTGCAATACTCTCCCTCATCACCTGTTTGCCTGGATTCCTTCAAGGTGGCTCAGTTCAAATGTCACTTTCCAAAGGGGGATTTTCTAGGCCCTTCCAACTGCTAAACCTTTCCCCTCCAAGGCTATCTTTCATCTACTCTGTGTATCTCGTAGGGGCGGCTAGGAGGCACCATAGTGCACAGAGTGCTGGGCCTGGAGTCAGGAAGACTCATCTTCCATAGTTCAAATACAGCCTCAGACCCCTACCAGCTGTGTGACCCTGGGCAAGTCACTTCACCCCTGTTTGTCTCAGTCTCCTCATCTGTAAAATGAGCTGGAGAAGGAAGTGGCAAACTGCTCCAGTATCTTTACCAAGAAAACCCCAAATGGGGTCACAAAGAGTCAGACACAACTGATGTTTCTTATCTGATTTCTTTATTGTTGGGAGCTCCCAAAGGAGCAAACTTCTTCCAGAAATACAGGTCGGCACCTTCTTGGCAACTTTGAGCAGTGAGGAATGAGGGAACTTGGCCTGGGTCACGTGGCCCCTGGATCTTGTGTGTGCCCATTCCACTGTGGAGTTGAGGGCTTAGTTTTTTACCTTTCTCTGTATTCCCAGGGGTTGGTACAGTGCCAGGCACATGGCAAACACTTACTAGACTGGCCATGGTAGTGACGGGGTGCTTGGACCCCACTTCCAAGATCACATTTCTCCCTAGCCTCAAAACACTCTCCCTGACACTTTTCTCCCCAGCCTCAAAACACTCTCCCTGACACTTTTCTCCCCAGCCCAAGGACACTATGCCTAGCAATAACTCACGAGTGGACCCCAGTAAGACAAAGTATCTTTCCCCATCACAAGAACAAGCTGACCTCTGAAGAAATTCTCTTGTAAAAACAGGACTATCTTGTAAACACAGAATTATCATGTATTGATTCCCAAAGTTATCATATTCAATCCAGAGGTCAAGCTACAGACATCCACTTTCAAAGCTATCTCGCTACAGATATAACAGACCAAAAATACACCCCTGAGAAACCACTTCCCCTGGTTTCCAGTAGTGAATGACGCCAGTGACCAGGGTTGTAAATTATCACCTAATTGGCAAATCTGCCAGATAATCCACTACTTCTCCTATATAAGCTTTAGCATCATTCCTGTTAAATTGCAAACTCTTTAAGGAATGGAAGTTCCCTAAGGAGCTCTGCCTGCCATATTGGCGTTACAATAAACCTTTGCCAACTTGACTTAAAGAATGTTTGAGTCTGTGAATTCATTCCAGACCACCCTCTCCTGTACTTCAGTCTTTGGGGGTTCCCTGAACCTCTCAAACTGCATCGGTAGGCTCCAATTATCAGAGCATTTTCAGGAAGGTCTGCCCAATACCAATCCAGGATGAAGAGTTTGTGAGGCCTGTTTCTGGGAGTGCCCCAATTCAGAGCACAGCCTGGGTAGTTCTGACTTTCCTGTCTGCTTACAGTGTGGTAAAGAAAAGGGTAGAATAAAAAAAGGATCACTCCAATTCCTTTTTCCTGGTGTGGGCCTCTTGGTGGGGAGAGAAAGAGCCTGCAGACCCTACTTTTCCGACCCGGGTCTGCCACATGGCTCTGAACACATGGCACCTCTTTTTTTTTTTCCTGTCCTTCTTGTAACGATTTCTTCCAGATCTAAGGTGAAGGAGTATTGGGGACTGAATGACCTTGTGAGTTTTTCTGGAGAACTTATGCTGGCAGGCAGATGTCCAGAAAGGGCCTTGTACTTGTACTATAAGATCGCAGGACACTGAGAAACTAGAAATCTCCTATTTGCCTTTGTAGCTGTTATGTTTTCCTCAGGGGTGTTGTAGTAAAATGTTACTGCTCCTCCCAGGCCCCTGGTAAGCACTTTATGAATGGGGAAGTTGAGGCCCCAAGGAGACAGGAGACTGGCTTCCTAGGAACCTACATCTGGGAGGGGCTGGGAACCAAACACCTTGGAGGAGGTTCCATTGCTCCCAGCACTATGGCCTTTTTCTGTGCATGCACAGGTATGTGTGTATGCACATGTGAGTATTTGTGTGAGTTTGTGTGTGTGATATGAGAATGTGGTGTAAGAGTGTAAGTGCGAAGTGTGTGTATGTATGCATTTGTGCACATGTGTGCTTGCACATGTATGTGTGTACATGAGCATGTGTGAGTGCATTGTGGGAGTGAGTGTGCGTGCATGTGTGTTGAGTATGCATGTGTATGCATGTGTGCATATGTGTCTGTGAGTGTGCATGTGAGTGTATTGTGCGTGACTGTGTGTATGTGTTAAACATGCATGTATGTTTTGAGCACATTTGCACATATACATGCATGTGCATATGCACATGAGTGTGTATGAGTGGGTGTCTGTGTCTAAGTGGGTATTGCACGTGTGAGTACGCATTCACATGTGCTGAGTGTGAATGTGTGTTGAGTATGTGTGTATGCATGTGTATGAGTGCATTGTGTGACTGTGTATGTGTGTATGTGTGTGAGTGTGGTGTGTGTGGCATGAAAATGTGTGTGTTGAGTGATTATATGTGCATGCATATGTGTGTGTGCATGTGTAGGAGTACATGCATGCCTGTGTGAGTGCAGTGAGTGTGTGCGAGCGTGAGCGTGTGAGTGCATGAGTGTGCATGCACGCATGTGCTGAATGAATGTGCATGTGCGTATGTATGTGTGCATGCCTGTAAATGTGTGAGGGTGTGCGAGTGTGGATATGTGTGTGCACATGCGTGAATGTACACACACGGAGAGCGCGCTGGCCGACATGTGGAGGCCTGGCATGCTGCAGGGCGGCCTGTTGCCCTCTTCTTAACAGCCTTCCTCACCATGGGGTCCTGGGGCACATTCTGCCTGCTCTAACCCATCATCGCCATGAGGTGGCGCCCCTGCCACATCTCTGGGACACTCAGACAAGAATTTCTCATTGGCTCAACTGTGCTTCCTGCTCTAACGCTCCCACTCTGAGCTCCCTCCCTTCTGCCAGCCCTAGCTTCCCGTCTGGGTACACAAGTAAGAAGCTAAAAACCCAACCCCCCTCCGTGTGTATGTGCGCGCGTGTATATATGTGTGCGCGTGTGTGTATGTGCACGTGCGTGTGTGTACGTGTGTGTGTGTGTGTGTGTGTGTGTGTACACGGTGATGAAGTAAGGAATTTGTGAGTTGTATGCACATATGCAGACGTGCTTGTGCCTTCTGCTCTTGAACCTGCCACTTTCTAGCTGTGTGACCTTGACTAAGTCACTTCACTCATTTGGGCCTCAGTTTTCCCATCTGCAGACCAGCTGATCTGTGAGGTCCCTTCTAGCTGTCCATCTATGATCATATAATGAGCCCCCATGTGATGACCCACTTTACAGATAACAGAAAGCTAAGTGATCTGCCCCTGGCAGCTGGAGAGCCATGGAGGGCATCATGAGCCAGCCACGGTGGGCACTACAAACTGGCCATGGTGGGCACCGCACGCTGGCCACAGTGGGCACCACCAGCTGCAGCAGTGGGTACCACAAGCTGGGCCATGGCGGGCACTGCAAGCTACAGCAGCTTGCTCCCAGTCACAGAGCTGCCAAGCCTCATTGGCCAGACTCACCCCAACTCCTCCGGAGTTCATTGCTGGGAACTCTACCACCCACTCAATGGAGTCTCCAGACAAAAATGTAAGGACTCAGAATTGACACTGATAAAATGAAGTTTGCCCCTCCACTTTTCACAAGAACCTTGCAAGAGAGATGCAACAGGTGTAGCCCATTTTTCAGATTTTACTCATCTGACCATATTATTGAGCCATGACTTTCATGGGGTCATAGCTTGCAAGGGTCCAAGGTGGGATTCACCCTTGATCCTGAAACTGAGTGAGCACAGGCTAGAAGCTGACTGAGTTCAAAGCCAAAACAATCCAAGCCTCTGCACACTCCAACTCATCCCCCATCCAGCTGTCAAAGGGACTTCCCTGAACCTGCCCACCCCCCACTGAGGCCCCCATATCTGCCCCCCCACAGGGGCACCCCTTCCCCCCCAGGTAGCAGTGGCTCTTCCAGGATCAAATATCACTTCTTCTGGTTGCCAGTGAAAGCTCTTCCCACCCCAGCCCCTGCCTACCTCTGGCCCCTTGGATGCCTGCCAGGTTCCTCTCCACCCATGCTGCCATATAGTCACCTTGGCCTGCTCACTCCATATCATTGCCTCCTCTCTCCCGGCTTTTGCAATGACTATACCTCAGACATGGAATGTTCTCCTTCCTCACACCTCTGCCTCTAGAATCCCTGCCTTATTTTTAAAAAATCACCTTAACGTAGGCCTGTTCTGTTTCCCCCACTTAGGGGAGGCTAGGTGGCTAGAGCACTGGGCTTGAAGTCAGGAAGACCCGAGTTCAAATCTAGTCTCAGAACTTACTTGCTATATGACCCCCAGATAAGTCACTTCACCTTGCTTGCCTGAGTTTCCTCATCTGTAAAATGAGCCAGAGAAGGAAATGACAAACCACTCCAGTTATCTTTTCCAAGAAAACCCCAAATGGGGTCACAGAGAGTTGGACTCACCTGAACAATACTGACTGGAGCCCACCCCTCCCTGGTTATCTTCTATCCTGATGCTTCTGAGGTAACAGCATTGGGCTGGCAGAGAAGGGCAGAGGGTGCTGCCAATCAGAGTTTCTGAACTAGCTGGTAATGTGAATGCACCTGGTGGTACTCAATGTGAGGTCTTTGGCCAATGGCTTGATTAAAGGAAATGAAGCACAGCCATTCTGGTTTGCTATAAATGAAGGCTTAGGGCCTGGACCTGTGAGTTTATTGGGGTGAGGAAACCTTTTCTCTTTCATGGTTTTTTTTGAGGGAAGAAGATAAGGCAATTGGGGTTAAGACTTGCCCAAGGTCACACAGCTAGTAAGTGTGTCAAGTGTCTGATGCTGGATTTGAACTCAGGTCCTCCTGACTCTATGGTCCGTGCTCTATCATTGTGCCACCTAGTTGCCCCAAGGAAACTTTTTCTCTAACTTAGAGTCTTCAAGAATTGCCTAGAGCACCAAGGGATCAAAAGTGACTTGCCCAGGATCATACAGCCAGTAGAAGTTAGAGACAGGACTCAAACCCAGCTCTTCCTGTCTAGGCACTCACCCACGCTGCCTCTCTGCTGTAAATGAGGCCAGATGTTAAGATGTTGTAGTTAAATAGGACAGGTCACACTGGTGATTCTCTGGAGAGAAGCCCCAAAATGGAGTCCCCAGAGTCACATGGTCAAAGACTTTCATTGGGAAAAAAAAGGGTCTGCTTTTAAAAATGCTGAACTTAATCAAATACAAGCATTGCAATCCATTGTAGAACTGAGCCAGCACAGGGGATACAGCCTCAAACACCTGTGTGGGCCTTAGTTCCCTCATCTTGAAAATGAGAAGGATAACAATTGTACTTACCTCCCAGTGTTGTTGGGAGGGTCAAATGAATAACCATTTGTCAACCTTAAAGCTCTATATAAATGTGAGCTATTGGCTATTACTACAAAGAATGAAATAAGGATTTGACTCCACAAATTTCTTAGTAACAGTTTGGTTTTTTTTAGTGTTTATTAAATTGAACAGAGTAATAAAAACATCTGGGCTGCTAGGTGGCGCTGCAGTGGATAATGTGCCAGGCCTGAAGGCAGGAAGACTCAGCTTCCTGAGCTTGAGTGTGGCCTCAGACACTTTCTAGCTGGTGACCCTGGGCAAGTCACTGAGCCCTGTTTGCCTCAGTTTCCTCATCTATGAAATGAACCTATACCTCTTCATAATTGGCCCAACCTCTTTTTGCAGCCTCACTGGACATTTTACTCCCCACCCCCAGCTGTGCCATCCAGCCAAACTGGCCTTCTTTCTGCTCCACATGCACACACGCACCCCTCATCTCCTGCCTCCATGCTGTTGTATAAGCCAGTCTCCATGCCTGGAATGTACTCCCCCTCACAATCTCTTCCTTCAAAATGCAGTTCGAGCACCACTTTTCTACAGAAAACTTTGCCTAATTCGTCCCAACTGCTAGTCCAGGGGTGGGGAACCTGTGGCCTTGAGGCCACATGTAGTCTTCTGTCTTCAGGTGCAGCCTGAGTCCAAGTTGAACAGAACCAAGATTTTTCTGAAGGGGATTTGTTCTGAGAAGTTTGGACTCAGTCGAAGGGCTACACTTGAGGACCTAGCAGGCCATGGGTGGCCTCCAGGCTGCAGGTTCTCCATCCCTGGTCTAGTGCCTTCTCTCCCAAACCCTCTCCTTGATATGTCTATGCCGTGTGTACTCATATGCAATAGACTATGAGCTCTTTGGGGACAAGGACTTTCACTTTTATCTGAGTATCCCCAGTGCTTAGCACAGTGGGTAGCACATAGTAGGTGCTTTAGAAGTAAAATAAATGCTTGTTGATTGACTAATTGGTGGGATGGTAGAGGATAGTCATGAAGAGGTTGCAGCATTTTGATAAAAATAACTTGTATGCTTTCAGTGTTGTAAGAAAGATTATACTGCTAATATCTGCTTAGAGAAGCAGGTGGGCTGGGCACATAGAGAGAGCAGGGGCAAACCCAGGGTCAACCAAGGGCTCTTTTGATGACCACATGTGGTAAACCAATAAACATTAAACCTAGAAGAAGTACATTGTACTGATCTTCCAGGGATAATATGGAATCACTCAGGATGAGATCACGTGAATGGATTGTATCATGTAGCCCTGGCGGGAATGTCCACATTGGAGAGGTCACAGAGCCTGAGTATGGAAATATAACAAGCACCCCTTTCTGGAGGGCTCCTACAGCCACCAGGAGCTAGAGAAGTATTGGGGGTCAGTCCACTCGATGGGCTGAGTTGGTGTGACCATATAGATTTGTAACAAGGGAGAGCTTCTATTGGGGGCAAGGGAGTGGCAGGATGGAGCCATAGTGATGGAAAAAAGGAAGAAGAGCGTGTCAACCAAACCTTCAAAAAACAGCCAGGAAAGTTCAGAAGCAGAAACAGACAAGTGGAATGATTTTGCTACTACTTTAACATATACCTTAAAAACGAGGCAATAAGGTCAGAACTTTTCACATATAGTCTTTTTTTCCTGTACTTCTTTGTATGTGGAAATGGTTGTGTTTGTTGCTGCTTGAGTTCACAGTACAAAAGGATTTTTAAAAAGTCATCTGGCCAAATCTCAGGACACGAGTCAGTTGGGGAAGGAAAATCAGGAGCATGGAAACAAACCATGTGGAGGCAAAGGAGGGAAAGAGCCTGTGGTCACTTGCCTGTACTTTTGTCCTAGTGAGTTCATCATGTGGACCTTAGGGCTCCCATTGGCCACCAGGGCTCCAGGGACTCAAGGTTCTTAAGGAGCTTCTGTGGGATGTTCGAAATACAGACTCCTTTCATTTTTTGCTCTGTTGTAGCTTTACTTTCCTCATCTGTAAAATGGGCTCACGAAGGCATTGGGGAAAAAAACACTTCAAAATTCATGAAAGGCTCTGTGAATGGGAGCTGGGATTATTGCTATTACCCCCTGATACAACAGCATTGCTAGCTGGTCCCACCATTCTGGAGAACAATTTGGAACTATGCCTAAAAGTCTATAAAGCTGTTCATATCCTTTGACTCAGCAATATCACTACTAGGTCTATATCCCAAAGAGATCAAAGAAAAGATAAAAGGACCCATAAATACAAAAATATTTCTAGGAGCTCTTTTGTGGGGGCAAAGAATTGGAAACCAAGGGGATGTCCATCAAATGGGCAATGACTGAACAAGTTGTGGTATGTGATTGTGAAGGAATACTATTGTGCTATAAGAAATGACAAGCAAGAAAGTAACAGGAAAACCTGGGAAGAGATATATTAACTGATGCAAAGCAAAATGAGCAGACCCAGGAGAACATTTTACACAGTAACAGTAACATCATAACAACGATGAGCTGTGAAAGACTTAGTTACTGTGATCAGTGCAACGATCCAAGACAATTCCAAAGGACTCATCATGAAAAAGCTCTCCACCTCCAGAGAGAGAATAGATGAACTCTGAGTACAGATTGAAGCTTATTTCCTTTCACTTTCTTGCTTTTTCTTGCTTTTTTTGGCAACATGGCTAATGTGGAAAGGTTTTGCATGACTTTAACAAAACCAACAGTATTGCTGGACACCTCCTTTCCTCTATAACTGTGTCAAACACCTCTTCTAAGCCAAAAGATGGCCACAGAAAGAAAAGCCCAGGGAGGCCAGAGCTGGACTTTTGGAAGCTAGCAGCTATGGGAGCAGGAGCCATTACTGACTTTTGCCCAGACACAAAAATAACATGAATTTTTTTTTCCTCTTTGCTTGGTTCTGGGAAGCCTGTGACTATTCTAAGAATGTTTCTGGCCTTTGTGGAAGTCTTTTTCTCTTTATTTTCTGAGCTGGGTGGATGTGTAAAAGGGCAGACACCTGATTTGTTTGCCATCACAGGCCTCAACTGTCCTCCAACTGCCTGTTTGCTTTAGAGTACTTCCATTTGTCGTGTCTGGCCAAAGACAGGCCTCACAAGGGCTGATTCTGATCAAAGGTCAGATTTAAAATTGGAGAATATCTGACCTGGGTAGGAGAGAGAATTTCTTCATTCAATAAACATCCATTAGACACTGTTGGCATCTAGCCCAAGCCCAGGATTTTCACAATGAAAACTCACATGTAGGTAGCACAAGGTACTTTCCTTATGCATAATGATGATAATAAAAGTAGGTGCTATCTCTCTATCTGCCCACTATGTGCCAGAAACATATCCGAATCATCAGGTCCCTGTTCCAGAGGCAGAAATAGACTCAAAATGCCAAATGCCTCACAAATATCTCATCGGATGTTCCCAACAATCCTCTGGGGTAGGTGCTATTATTATTCCCAGTTTACAGATAAAGGGACTGAGGCATCTCAGCAGCTCTTTAGTCCAATCCCCTCTACAATATGCCTGGTCTGGAAGACCTCCAAGGACGGGGAACTCACCACTTAGTCACTTTGGGCCAGTTCTCCATCTCCCCCCTATCCTGCCCCCTTTGCTCCTGGTTTGGCCCTCACATCCCCAACAAAGGGAATGGATAACTAGCAATAGGAGGATTTCAGGGAGAGAGTGTAGCTGAAGTTGTTCTAAAAACACTCTAAGGGTGGAAGTCTCTAGCTCATGGAATATCTCTCCTTTTTGACTTAGAGATACCTCACCAACCTCATGCTTTCTGACTCCACCAGGCCCTGGATTACTTGTCTCATTGAACCCTCTAAGAACTTTTGCCTTCTGATCTGACCACCTGATCCTAGTTTGAGATGTTTGCCTTGGCGGGTCTGGAAGGTGCCCCTCCACAGACTGCCAAACCCCTTATAGGATCCTAGCCTCTGGCTGCTCCTCCAGTCCTCACTTGTAACTCCCATTTAATGACTACTTCAAGGTTTACCCTCTTCATTTTCATTATCCTGGTATGGTCCAACCATGAGCAATGAAGCTCTCTCTAAGTCTTCCTGAATTTCTGAAAAATACTATATAGATACTGAATGTATCAAGGTATTTTATGCATTTTACAGTTATTTTAAACTAAATGTTTCTCTTTGTTTTAGGTTTTGTTAACATACAATAGTTGACTATGGATTTAGGTTACATCCTACTACTTTACTGAAGCTATGTTTTTTTTTAATTAATTTCCTCTCTAAAGTTGCTTGTCAACATATTAGACAAAAGTCTTGACTCCAAAAATCTATAGGGAGCTGTTATGATCACACAAGTGACCACCTCTCAGTCCATAAGACAGCTAACCAAAGGATTGGAACAGAATTTTCAAGAGAGAAAACACAAATTGTTAATAATGACTTGAAAAAATGCTCAACCTCACCAATAATTAGAGACTCAAATTAAAACAACTTTGAGGTACCATTTCACAGTCCCCTCAAACTGACAAAAATAACCATTACAAGCCTAACAATGCCGTGCTGGCAGGTCTGGAGGGAGAGGGAGAGAGACAGGCACACAGACTCAATGCTGGTAACATCGCGCATTCGCAGAATGTTTCTGGATAGCAATTTGACACTAGGCAGTAAAAAAAGACCAATATAATTGTCTCCTTTGATCAAATAATCCCATTGAGGAGAATATACCTGGGAAGCCTCATCACCAAGCAGACTCAAGAGCTAAGTCCTAACATTTTCACAGCAACATTATCTGTAATTATAAAAGTTCGGAAGAAATGTAAACACCTTCATCCGTTCTTTTTTGTTCACTCCGTTGGTTCTAACCCTTCTTTACAACTTGACTGATATTTAATGGGAAGGGATTTGTACAGCCTATATCAGATAGCACAGTGCCATGGGGGGGAGCGGGAGGGGGAGAAAATTGGGAACTCAAGGGATTGTGGAACTGAGTGTTGGAAACTACAAGTAAATAAATAAATTAAAATAAAAAAAAATATGAATGCCGAAGCATAGGGGAATGGTTCAATGAAGAGAGGAGGGTGAGGACCACCAGTGTGGCAACTGTGGGCTCTTACCTTGGGAGCTACAGTATCTTCTTGGTCTCTCGAACAGGCCGCAGATGCTTCCAGCCCTGTGGGCCCTCAAACTTCTCCTCCCTTGGCTGTGTCCTACCAGGTCTCAGGCTTTAGCATAGGTTCCCAAAGTTGGGGACACTGGAACACTGGGGAGGGGAGCAATTGTGGGAGTAGCCTCGGGTGATGCAAATTTCTTTTTTTTTTCAATGACTTATTTACTTTTAGTTTACATGATTCAGTTCCACAATCCCTTGAGTTTCAGATTTTCTCCCCTCCCTTACCCCCCTCCCATGGTGGCGTGCAATCATGTATAGGATCTGCAAATACTTTCACATTGTACAACAGTCTGGTTGTATAGAAGGGTTGTAACCAATGAGTGTACCCTGGGGGAAAAAAAGCAAAACCAGACATGAAAAAGAACGATAGCATGTATTGCTTCAGTCTCCATTTAAACTCTAGTCTTTCTATATCTTTCTCTGAGTTTAGATTTCTCCTTCCATCTTGAGACTTGTAGAGTTGTCTTATAGCTGTGCGTTGCTGAGAAGAGTCCAGTTCGTCGAGGTCGGTCATCACACATACGATGTGTCTGTGATTGTGTACAAATTTCTCCTGGTTTTGCTCTTCTCACTCAGCATCAATTTGTATAAGCCTCTCCAGGTAAATATGAAGTCCATCTCCTCCCCATTTCTTATAGCACAATAGTATTCCATTACATTCATATACCACAACT
>CM053582.1:55838020-55880063 GCA_028627135.1 Pseudochirops cupreus | reverse complement strand
CTCTTAGCCGAGCTGACTTTAGTGGGAAGTATCTTTGTGTGCGTTTTG
The DNA here is from genome assembly GCA_028627135.1 of Pseudochirops cupreus. Taxonomy (NCBI): domain Eukaryota; kingdom Metazoa; phylum Chordata; class Mammalia; order Diprotodontia; family Pseudocheiridae; genus Pseudochirops; species Pseudochirops cupreus. Next base: position 55,880,015 of record CM053582.1, on the reverse strand, counting down.
GAGTTCCAGGATTGGTTTAGAGTCCTATTTTATGGGTATTTTGGGGTGGCTATGTGAGAGCTGCGATGTGTTGCTGCTTCTACGCTGCCATCTCTAACCATGTCAATATTGATATTCTCCTGAATGAAAGGAAACCAGAAGACCAAAAGAAGTGGTATGAAAGTTAACTAGTCAACAAGCAATGATTAAATGCTTACTTTCTGTCAGATACTGTGTTAAGCACTGGAGATTCAGAATAAGGCAGAAAACATGGCCCCATGCCTTCAAGGAGCTCACCTTCTTTCTAATGGGGGACATAACATGTAAATAATTAGGTATATACACGATAGAGACAGAGTAGATGGAAGGTAATCTCAGAGGGAAAGACACTGGTAGATATGGGCATCAGGAAGGGCCTCGTGGCCAAGGTAAGATTTGAGCTGTCTTTTTCTTTCATTAAATTGTATTTTTTTCAATCAGCAAAAATCCTTTCCCCCCCTTCTACTCTACCCCGCGCCCAACAGAGAATAAAAGGGAAACAAATAGGTGCAATCAAAGAAAAGAAATTTCCTCATTGAGCGTGTGTGCACATGTGTATGTAAATATATGTGTACGTATCTATCTACATGTGTGTTGTGGTGTAGTCTGAGTCTTCTCTCTATGAGGAGGTGAGTGGCACGTCTCATTATTAGTTCTCTGGAATCTCGGCTGGTCATTACTCTGATCAGAGTTACTAAGTCTCTCAAAGTTGTTTTGTCTTTCCAATATTGTTGTCTTTGTAGAACCTGTTCTTTGACTTCTGTTCACTTTGTATCAGTTCATTTAAGTCTCCCCATGTTTATTCTGACGCCATTCTCTTCATCATTTCTTACAGCACAATAGCGTTCCATCGCAATCATATGCTGTAACTTGTTCAGCAATTCCTCAAATGACAGGCACTCTCTCAGATACAATTCCTTGTCCTCTCAAAAAGAATTACACTTTTGTACATCCTTACTTAGAGTTTGTTTTGCTTAGGATTAACACACACACACACACACACACACACACGCTACCCTCTTCTCTCCTTTCCCTCCTATTTCTTTGTTAAGAGAGGTTTTCTTTACCCAACTCTGCAAGTGTGCATGTGTGTGTGTTACATTCTTCCCTCCTTTGACCAATTCAGTGTGAAGTTTCTGGCAACTGTTCCTCTCACCTTTTACTCTTTATTTGTATAGATGACTCCTTGCACACTTCAATTATGTGAAATTTCCACTAACCTTCTTTTTCCTCCTCTAGTGTATTACTCTTCTCCCTTTACATTTGTCTTTTAAGATCATCAGAAACATAAAAAACCCACTCTGAGGCCTTCTGTCTAATCATATTCCTTGTACAATCCCTGATGGTAGAACTCAGAGGCGGCGTGCATCATTCCCACACATTAGAGTGTAAGCAGTTTATCGCTGTTTAATCCTTTATCATTGTTCCTTTGTCCTTTACCTTTTCAGGTTTCTTTTAACTTTGTTTGAACGTCAAAGTCCCGACACAGCACTGGTCTTTTTATCAGAAATGCTTGGTAGTTCTCTGTCTCATTAAAGGTCAATTTTTCCCCTCTAGGATTCTACTGAGTTTTTCTGGGTAAGTTATTCTTGGCTGTAAGTTTTTATCCTTTACCTTCTGGAATGTTGTGTTCCAAGCTCTCTACTCCTTTATAGTGCTGACTTCTAAATGATGTGTAATTCTGACTGTCGCTTCTCAGTATTTTAATTCTTTCTTTCTTTCTGACTGCTTGCAGTATTTTTTCTTTGACTTGGAAGTTCTGGATTTTGGCTAAGATGTTCTTGGGGTCTTTACTTTGGGGTTTCTTTCAGGAGGTAACTGGTGAGTTCTTTTTATTTTTACTTTTCCCTTTGGTTCAAGAAGATCTAGACCAGGAGTGGGGAACCTGCAGCTTCAGGGTCGTATGTGGCCCTCTAGGTCCTCAAGTATGGTGCTTTGACTGAATCCCAGCTTCCAAAGCTGGGGATATACAAGCTATCAATGCTCCCAAAGTAGTCTGATCCCAAGCAAATTCTGATCTCTTCTTTTCTGGTCTGAGCTCTACAAGTTCCTGACCTGGCTTTGCATCTGAGCAACAGGACATTGCTGCTGGACTCAGTCTCTAGCTTACAGTAGGAAAGCGCTGCTTATTCAGAGTGACATAATATAGGTTTCCTTTTGGTCTGGGATTCCTACCCTAATTATTGCTCTCTAGGCTTCAGATTGGGCTGGAAACTAGAACTGACACCCTCCTCTACTCCTGGAGTCCAAATCACACAACTGCTGCTTGCTTCTGGATTTCCTTCTTGCTCAGTCCCCAGCTAAGGACCTGTGACCATTCTACAACCTGGAAGGCTACCCCTGGGTACAGGTCCCTTCCTTATCTCTGACCTAGAACTGTGAAGTGAGCAATAAAACTGCCTATTTGTACCTATTCCTACATCTTTCATGAGGTTCTGGTGCCCTGTATGGATTTGGGACCTTATCTTACCCTTGGGTAAAGTCCCTGGGCACTACAGTGACCACCTGGTTCCTGACCAGACCCTCTCCTCAGTCTCCACAGACCTCTCTGTTTCCTTATGCCAACATAAGCTGGAAAAGTTACTTTGGAAAAAATCACTGTGATTTTTTTTTTATATCCCCCATCCCATCGTGATTTTGTCTCCTACATTTTCTAGATCTGTTTGGAGAATTTGTAGTGGGGAGAGGGTAGGGCAATTGTATGGAGTATGGTGCTTGCTGTATTTCCCCCTGCTACTCTGTCATTTTGACTGTACCTCCCTGGTCTGAGTCTTAAAGGAAGCCAGGGACACTAAGAAGTAAGGAGGGAGACCATTTCAGGTCTGGGAGAGCAGCCAGTGAAAATTCAGCATCAGAGTGTCATATACGAGAAACAGCATGTATACTTGGATTGTAGATTTCCTGGAGCGGGGAGACTGGACAGGTAGCATGGTGTCAAGTATTGCTTGATGAACATATATAGATAGAGCATACAGACATTCACAGATTATTTCCTACAGTAGACCACACCTCATAGTCATACAACTGACTTAGCAATGTAGAAAATAGGATTTATTGATTACAAAAACAAAAACATTTGACTTGATAGAACAAAATGTGGCCTTTAAAGGGTCTCTTTATTCCATTGAGCTGTCTCCCACGGATATAGTAATGTTATATGAGATCTCTTCATAGATGCAAGCACAAGTTAATTTTGTCTAATGCTTATCAGTAAAAAAAAAAATAATCCATAAAAGAAAAACCAAATGGGTCTCACCCAGATTATGGCCAGTCCATAGAGATAATCCATCAGGATAAATTTGGGATATGAAGTGCAGATGAGCAATGAACTAGGACCACAATTGAAGAGGGAGAGAATGTACTGGGTCATATTTGGAAAATTGTACAGTATTTTCAGTGATCTCTACCTGCTTCCTGCCACCAAAGGCCATCTTTTTTGAATTTGTGTATAATGGGATATGACTTAATATATGTGGGACAGACTAGCTAGACATGGCTTAGATTATTCCAACATTTTTTTCCTTTTCCAACATCCACAAGCATCATAGTCTGGGTAAAGGCAGACACAATTCTTCTCTCCATCCTGCCAGTTTAGTGTGTTGCCCTTGAACATATCAATGTCACATACCTTCTTTACAGCCTGCTTGATTTGATGCTTATTGGTCTTGATACCCATGATGAATCCCAGGATGGTACTGTTCTCAGTCTTCCTCATAATTGACTCAGTGATTAAGGGGAGCTTAATGACATAGTCAACAAGGTGCTTCTTATTCAGTGCATTTTTATTAGGACATGTGGGCTGCCTATGAAATCTAAGCATCTTGGGTAGCCTGAAGGTGGGGGGAGGTGTTCAGATATTCATCTTGTGGCTTCAACACTGCCTTCTTTAGCCCACAGATTTTTAGCCTTTGCTTTGGAATCTTCTTTCTTTGTCTTTGATAACATCTTAGGGGAAAAGGTCTCCCACATCAGCTCACATGGACTTATGTCTACAACTGTCACTCAAGCCTGGTGAGGCTTTGCTGCCAAAGTGGGCTATGGAAATGTGGTAGAAATGAGGAGGGATAGTGGTGGTGGGTGAAATCTCAAAACCCCTTCTTTTAACACTAATAATTTCCTAATGGTACTATATATCTACCTAGTATAGCATAGCGTAATCTTTAAAGATTCAGAATTGAAGATAAACCATAGAGCACTGGTAGGTAGAAGTCTTCAAAATATTATCATTGATAACTTTACTGCAAGAATTGCCCTAAAAAGTATGATCCAGGGCATACATGACCATAAAAGGTGAATGGCCAGTCATGCAATAGGAGCAAGGAACAAAGGATAAGCCTAAAGGACTGGTATTGATGAAATATTCAGATACTCAGGGAAAGGCACTTCAGTCACTCAGATCCTCCAGAGCAGATTTGGTGGCAGACCTAGACCAGGCTTGCATAGGCTGTAAAGGTGTAAATAAGTAGTGAGCAAATAAGTAGTGAGCTGCACTCTTAGAAGGAGGATCTATACTGATGAGATTGTAGGAAACTTGGAATGTTAAAGAAGTGTTCATTAGAGAGAACTAGGGAGAGCTCCCTGGTAATAGCTGTACATTTTCATCACCACACTGTAAAGAAAACGTTCAAGCCTTTCTAGTCTAACCCCGGAGTGACTCTGATGCTGGCAGTTTCAGGATGGAAGAGATCCTGGGATAGCCCTCTGGTTGCCCCTAAAACTTCTCCAAGTAGATGGCCACTGATCCTAACTGGACGGAGGTCCAGCCCTCCCACATGTTGTGTGCATAGGAATTTGCTGACCCATAGTCAGAGCTTAAGCCATACCAGGGCATAGCCATGTTTGAAGAGAAATAAACCCCTTCTGGAAATTATCCTCCCCTCCCCCAGTCACTTTGAAGGTCCCAAGAATAATGTTAAGTCATAGGCTAAAAACTCAATTCAACTTAACAAGCATTGTAAATGTTAGTCACATGCCAGGCACTGTCTATGGACGTAGAGAAGCAAAGATACAATGGGATTTTCTGCCAAGAAGCTCACATTCTACTGGAAGGCTACAACACTGACCCAACTAAGAAAATACAAAATAATTGGGGAATATGGAAAGAGTACAAACAGCAGGGAGGGGGAGAGCAAGCATCAAGAAAGGCTTTGTGATGGGTGGCTAGATGGCTCAGTGAACAGAGCACCGACCCTGGAGTCAGGAGGACCTGAGTTCAAATCTGGCCTCAGACACTTAACACTCACTAGTCATGTGACCTTGGGCGAGTCAATTAACTCCAATTGCCCTGCCTTCCTCTCTCAAAAAAAAAAAAGGCAAAAAAAAGGCTTTATGAGGAAGGCGGTATCTGAGCTGAACTTTGAAAGAAGCTACGGTGTTCCAAGAACCAGACGGGGCAGGGCAACATTCCAGGCATGGGAGACAGCCTTGTGTAGGGACACAGATAGGACATGGAATGTTGTGTGTGGGTTCCAGCAAGTAGGCTTCTTTGGCTAGAAACCAAAACAAGTTGGGAGCCAAATTCTGCAGGCCTTTTAATGACAGAGAGATGTGGGATCAATCCTAGGGGCAATGGGAAATCCCTGAAAGGTTATTGAGTGAAAATTCTGTGTTTTAGAAAGATTCTCCTAGCCACATTGGAGGAGTAGCAAGGGTGCCTAATGTTGCTGCAGCACTTCTAAAGCAGCAGCTCACATGTATACCCTCAGATTCTTGCCAGGAACCTTCCTGGGTTTTATTGAATAAGTGGAGTGGGGGTGGGGGATGGGGGAGAAGAAGTTGTGTCCATTCACTGAATAGCGGAGCTGTCTGTCAGTATCAACTTAGTCTGGAATGAACAAATGAATAGCATTTATTAGTGGTTAATATGTACCAAGCATATGTGGGCACCTAGGCAGCACAGGGGAGAGAAAACTGAGTCTAGAATCCGAAAGACCTAAGTTCAAATCCAGCCTGTGACACTAGGCAAGTCACCTCACCCTGTTTGCCTCAGTTTCCTAATCTGTAAAATGAACTAGAGAAAGAAACGGCAAACCAGTCCAGTATCTCTGCCAAGAAAACCCCAAATGGGGTCACAAGGAATCAGACACAACTGAAAAACAATTGGAAAACATGTACCAAGCAGTAGGGATCCAAACACAAAAGCAGAACACCCTCCTACCCTTAAGGAGCTTACATTCTGATGGAAAAGACAACACAGAGAGAGGAGCGGTAGCCAGGGAAGGGTGCTTTGGCCTGAGAAATCATATTAAGCTTGTCCATTTACATGTCCTTTCATAGGTAGTGGGACTATTGACCAGATTATGATTCTCAGAGAAAGAGGTGAAAAGCCTATAGAATTCTGTAACTTTGGCAGAATGGCAAATAACGGGCTGCCAATGAGTCTGTGTGCCGAGCTGTATGGCTTAGCTCCTCCCAGTCACAATCTCTGGTGGTCCAGTTGGGTACAAAATGCTTGAAGAACCTCTCAAAGTAATGGGTGGCTGACCTGCTGCTGACCAAGACCTTGGCCAGTTAGTGCTAATTATAGAAAATAGGGGAAAGGGGCCTCTTCCCCTTCACTTGTAGGTCCGCCTCATAGCTATTTGGAACAGGCGACTTTAACGTAAATTCTCTGCATGTGACCCTGCCCAGAGGGTAGGGAATCTATGACATAGTTGTGTACTTTGTAATATAGAAATAAAGTGGGACCAGCAATTATCCCTCCCTATCAGTTTACTTTTAACAAGGAAAATGTGGAGCACCATTCGGCAACAGCCCGATGAAACACGAATGTGGAAATACATTTTTGATCCTCATTATTTCTTCCCTCACAGAAAAATTGATGTATCAGGGCTTTTCAAAGCTTGTCAGAATTCTTCAGGAGGACTCTCTGCTTCCTGTATTTGAAGGATTAATGAGAGCTTTCTAATTTCATAAGGTCCTATATCCCTTAAAAGGAGTCACGACTGTAACTGACATCACCTGAGGGAAGTGAAATTGTCAGGCTCTCAAAGCTACTCTTTTTGTCCAGGAAATAATTTTGTTCTTTTCAATAGAGTTGGGGGAAAAGTTTCACAAAAACAATAGGATCAAACTAAAAAAAATACATAGGTAAGACTTACTGATACTTTTTTAAGGTAAAATAGTCCCCATCTTAGTGTTTTTTGAGACCAGTAGTTGAGAATCTTTTTTCAAAACAAAACAAAACAAAATCATAAATAAGGTGGATGAAAACATGAACTTTTTTCAAGGGGTTGAGGAAAGAATCATGTACTGGAAAAAATAAGGATTGAAAAGAGTATAGTTCTGAAGCAGGAATGTTCAGGATGACGTAGTGGAAGAATTAGCACTATTAGCATGCTTCAAGGATGCTGAGGGCTGTGGTGCATGGAGTGGAGTGGCGAGTAGCAGGACATCTGCAATCCATTGACTTCCCCCAAACCTATTGATAAAATTGTTGACAGCTGGGGAATGTGACAGACACAAGAGATTAGGCTCTTGTATCAGCAAGCACCCTAGCATACCTAAGGCAGCTGCTAGCACAGGTTCTTAGATCTGCTTTTCTAAAGGAAAGCAACTCAAAATGGGTTAACAGTCTCACTTTAATCAAACATATATCATTTACCTAGTTCAGGGGGAAAAGTCAGCACCCTGAACGTCAGAGAATGCAAACACAAGTTACAAACACAAGTTACAAACAAACAGAAAAACGGATCAGTAGACGGCTTCCAGCGTCTGACCATGCCATCAGTTACCTGTTCAGTTACCAGAGAGGGAAGCATCAACATCTGGGTTTTTCAAAGCCGGGGGGCTCAACGGCTTCCCAGAGTCTCATCTGGCCAAATCACACAACTCTTCTCAAAGTGAGCCCCAAAGCAAAACCTCACATCAGGGTGTGTATATAGCTTTCTCCAGGCTCGGAGAATGTCACAGCCCTCTTGACCCACTGCCCAATCACAAAGCAACAAGGCTTGGACATTCCCAAAAAACAAGCCTCCCGCCACAGGCTCCATGTGACCACATCCAGCCTATTAAGGGGCACAGTATACTTTCAAATAGGGGAAGGTTCTTAGAGTCACGTAGCCACTTTAGCAAAGGGCCTAGGAGCAGGGAAGATCTTCAGATTCCTATAACAGCTCTTAAATGAAGGGCAGAGAGGTATTTCTATTTTGTTTCCCTTTTACAAGGTATTAAAAGCATTGTGGGCCAAGAGGGAATTCACTCTGACTGTTGAGAGTTGAGCCATGGAAAGGAGCACACCCAGGAAGCCCAGCTGAGAAGTATGCCCAGGAAAGATGCTGTTTCGTTATTTCAGCAAGTCTGACTCTTCATGACCCCATTTGGGATTTTCTTGGCAAAGATACTGGAGTAGTTTACCATTTCCTTCTCCAGCTCATTTTAGAAAGGAAGAAACTGAGGCCAACAGGGTAAAGTGACTTACCCAGGGTAACACAGCTAGGACGTGTCAGAGGCCAGATTTGGACTCAGGAGGAGGAAGGAGTCTTTCTGCCTCTAAGCTCAGCTCTCTGTGCACTGTCCCAGATGTGCTGTATCTAGAGGACCTCATGAGAAAAGAAAGGACATTTGAGACCTGATGGCCTGAGGGTGTGACTTGCCTTGGCCACATTTTCTGTACCCACTCAACTCACTAATACTGCATAGTTGTGGGAGAGTGTACCCCAGGTTTATGGGGGGAATTTTTTTATCACTATTGCTCATTCTGGGCCATCTCAGTCAATACTTTTCCTTTGAACTAGTTGACTCTTTTGGCTGTTAATGGTGAGTGCACCTGTGGGAGCTTGTGAACTATATACACACTAAATATCTTGCACTTGGAGGTAGTCACTTCCTAGGGACCCAGACTGTGAGTGGGAGTTGGGGGCATTTCCTTGTTCTGCTTTGCCCCAGAGGGTAGGACTAGGAGCAGACAATGAGGGGAAGTTGCAGAGGAGCAGATTTCACCTCATTTCTCAACAATGAGAGCTGTCCCAGTGTAAATGAATAGGCTATCTAGGGGGCTAGAAAGCTCTCCCCCATTGAAGGGCTTTGAGCAAAGGCCAAATGCCCACTTTTCAGGGATGTTGGGGAGGGAATTCTTGGTCAGTGAGGGGTGGTCCATATTGGCTTCTGGGCTTTCTTCCACCTTGAGTCTCTATAATTGCCTAATTATGGTGATTTAGTCAATTCCAAAATATCTAGATGAAAAGTAGGAACTTGAGGCCGTCAAACAATTAATAATAGTAATATCTATTATGATTGTATTTGATAATTATTTAATTACACTGCTTGCTGTACTGCTGGACAAAATGACTGCTGTTGGTAACTGAATATCAGCTCCTGTTCTATAGGCATCGTCCAGGAATTCCAACAGCAGGCCAGACATCAGAGATGTTCCCACGTGGTCATGATCTCTTCCCTTTGGTCTCCACATTCGGAAATCATTTCATTTGGACATTATGAGTATCAGCTATGGTAAAATCTGTTGAAAACATGGGTTATAAATTTGTATGGGTCAGTGTAATATCTGTCTCCATATCTTTGATCTCCTGAGGACATTCCAATGTCAGAGATCTCTTGGGTTTTGGGCCAACTAGAAGGCTCTGATAAGCATACGCATCTCTTTTTCAATGACCTGCCAGGAAATTTGTTCCTCCTCCAGTTTCAACAGTCCAGGATGAGATCTTGTTGGCTTCAATCCCCATTTAGCAGAGCTTGTGCTGACTATAGCTCCCTACCCTCAGCCCCTGCTTTATCCCCAAGCTGAACACCTAAAGGCTTAAGGCCATCTTCTGGTATAGTCCTACATGATATTGACAAGCTTACTGGCATTTCACTCTAGTTTATTGATCATTGCCTCTAGTCTCTTTTTTCTTCTCTCCTAGAGTTTCTAGTGAAGTTGGGCTCCTGGGGAATTTTGTTCATAAAATCACAAATCTACTCCCTAGTACCAACATAGCCCCTATAATTGGACAAAATGCTTCTGACTAATTGCCTTAGTATCTTCATCCTTTAGCATTCATCATTTTAGTTATTTGGTTTTGTACTCTTTTTTAAAACAAATTAGCTATTAATTCACCTAGTTCATTAGTATTTTTAAACCTACTACTAAGTAAAGCTTCTTATTTTCAATCTGGTTAACATTTTATTTGATTTTAGAATTTCTGTCTTTGTGTTTGGTTGGGGCTTTTTGTTTTTCTAGTTTTTAGTTGTATGTCTAGTTCTTTTTCTCTTTTGTTGATAACAATATCTAACATGGTGCTTTTAAGGTTTGCAAAGTGCCATACATACATACATACATACATACATATATGTGCATGTGTGTGTCTTTGTGTGTAAAGATATCTATATAGATAAAAAAAATATATAAACTTCATTTGATTTCCACATTATTCCCATTTTACAAATGGAGAAACTAAAGCTAAGAGAGGTTTAGTGATTTGGCCAGGATGACACAATCAGTAAGGGTATGAGTCTGGATTTGAACCTGGGTCTTTTTAACTTCAAGTCTAGCACTTTGTCAACTATACCATCTAGCAGCCTCTAGTGCTATTTAACATAACTTTGCCTCTAAAGCTTGTTCTAGCCATATCCCAAAACTTTTGGTGTATTGTCTTATTGTTGCCATTTTATTTGATGGAATTATCTGTTGTTTCTAGAATTTGTTCTTTAATCCACATATTCTTTAGTGTTATACCATTTAGACCTCATTTAAATTTGATTCCTTTCTCCAACAGCCCATTATTGATAGTAAATTTTGTTTTGTTGTGGTCAGTAAAGGATGTATTTAATATTTCTGTTTCTCAACGATTGAGTTTTTATGTCCTAGCACATGATCAGCTTTTGTAAAGATGCCATGCAAAGTGGAGAAATTTGTGTACTACTTTACATTCTCATCCAATATGTGCCAGAAATCTATTATATCTAACTTTTATAAAATTCTGCTCAAGTTCTTAATTTCCTTCATGTTGTGTGTGTATGGTTTGGTTTGTTTTTTTTTTTCTTTTTAGATTCCTCTACATCTGAAAGGGGAACATTGAAGCTCCCAACTATTAGTTTTACTGCATATGTCTCCCTGTATTTTGAGTATATTTTCCTTTAAATATTTAGGTGCTATGCCATTTGGGGTGTGTGTGTGTGTGTGTGTGTGTAAATTTTCATTATCTACAATATCTTTAACATAGTGGAACTTCATGCCAGTCTCCTTTAGCCAGTCCTAATTTTATTATTTCCTTGTTTGCAAAATTATGATTCCCTCTCATTTCTTTTCACTCTTAAAACCAACAAAACAAAACCACACCCATCCCCTGTGTTTGTCTTCCTTTACTTTCTACTCTTAAGGATGAGATTCTGAGAAAGGGGGAAGGGAGGAGAACAAGCATTTATAAAGTGCTCATTTTCTAATTTGATCCTCACAATGATCCTGGAATGTAGGTATTGTTATTATTCCCATTTTATAGTTGAGGATACTGAGGCAAACAAAGGTTAAATAACTTAACTAGGTTCATACAGCTAACGTCTGAGGTCAGACTTGAACTCAGATCTTCTTGACTCCAAGTTCAGCACTCTATTCAATGTCCAACTTAGCTGCATATTCTCTATCACTCTTATCCCCTTGTGAGGGTCATCTCCAGTCATCCTAATCTATATCTTGCCCCTGGCCCCAGATGGCTCTGGAGGAGAGAGTGAGGTTGGTGACCTTGCACAGCCCTGCCTCACTTCAATCCAATTCACTTGCATATCATGACATCACCTCCCTGATGTCATGGTCCTCTTTGAGATTGAAAGACAAACCACAACAACTGATCCCCTTGTGAAGATTGAAGGAGGAGACATATTTTTTTTTCCTCCTTTACAATACAAGCATTTGATCATCATGTAGCCCATTCTAGTTGTTCAGATATATTTACTTTTCTGTGTTTTTCTAGTCTCCTGTATGTGGATTTCCAAGTCTCCAGGCAGCTCTGGTCTTTTATCAGGAATGCTTAAAAGTCCTCTATTCTATTCATGATCTATTTCCTCCTGTAGGATTATATTCAGTTTTTTAGGGCAAGTTATTCTTTATTATAAGCCTCTTTCTTTTGCACTTTGAAAGTTTGTATTCCATGATTTCTGTCTCTTTCTAGTCGTTTTAGCATAGTTTTGTGTGATCCTGACTGTGGTCCTTGATACTCAAAGTCTTTCCATTTGTCTTTTTGCAGTATTTCTCTTTGACCTAGAAGCTACTGATTTTGGCTTTGGTATTCCTAAGTGTTTCCAGTTTAGGGACTCTTTCAGAAAGTGACAAATGAGATTCTTTTTACTTTTACTTTGCCTGGTTCTAATAAATCTAGGCTGTTTTCTTTTACAATTCCTTAAAATAGGGTGTCCAAACTTTTTGTTTGGTCATGGTTTTCAGGAGGTCTAGTAACTCTTAAAATTTCTCTTGAGGACCTCTTTTTCAGGCCAAGACTTTTTACATATTCTCAAATTTTTTTCAGTCTTTTGACTTTGTTCTAATATTTCTTCTTGTCCTGTGAAATCATTGAATTTGTTTTCTTCATTGCATTTTTCAGGATTTAAGGTACTGTGCTAAGCATTTAGTGCTAAGCAATACTTCAGGTTAAAGTTTTCTCCCTTCTGTTCTCTAAGGTACTTATTTTTCTTCCAATTTCATTTTTAACTCTTGCTTCATTTTTTCCATTCTCTCTTTGGAGTCCTTGTGGCCAAGTCATTCTTTTTTCCTGAGTTTTCTATTTATTGTGGAGTTACTGTCTTTTTCTGAGTTTACTTCTTGGTCTTCTCTTAAGCCTATAGTATTTCTCCATTGTATTCCAACATTTCTTCTCTTCGCTCATGTCTTAAACCTCACTTCGTGGATTGGTACTTTATGCCAGGTCCACATTCCACCTTTTCTCTCACTCCTGTTTTCTCTCCCATCTGCAATTTGGATGCCTCTGCTGCTGTCCTTCCAAAGTTCTAGTTGGCATGGCTGATTAAAAGTATCCCTCCCTCTCCTCTTTTCTAATATGTCCTGGGATTGACCCTAGACCTCCTCTTTAATCCCTAGTTTCTGCTGATCTCGGCCCTGGCTCCATCTTCTCCTGATACATTCACCCATTGTGAGTTGACTTTTTCCTCTCTTGTGACTTTGATATGCCCTAATTAGATATCACATATTGTGCTGGCTCCTAGCCACCTGGAGGGCTCTGTAGTACAGAGTAATACAGAGTCACACAACTAGTACATATCCGAGCTTAAATTTGAACTCAGGTCTCCCTGACTCTACACCCAGCACTCTCCACTGCGCCACCTAGGGGCCAAATGCTGTTTGGTTGCCTTTGCCCTATCTCCATCTCCTAGATCCCCTTGGGAGGCCACTTCACATCAGAGATCATGCTAGTTTCAGTCCTCCTTTAGTATTATTGATCAGTATTCCATCTGGTGCCTTTTTTGTTAGTCTTACCTGGGGAGTTCCTTAGGGAAACTAAGCTCAGATGCAATATCTCCTTACAATGAGTTCCTATGAACCTAATACTGATACTGACCTGGAGAAATTTACAACTTGTAATTGTGAGTGGCATTTCATTTTGCCTTACTTTGATACTTTGGTCTCATCGTTATGGATACAATGCTCCTTGCAACCAAGCCACGTTGTGATACTGTGCAATTCATGTGTATGTCCTATAAATTCTCTGCAAGGGCTCCATATGACATGATGGCAGCCTTCTTCTAGTTCTCCTAATATTGCCTGTATCCTATCCTTGGTAATTCCTGGCTCTTACATGAACAGCACACTTTCATTTCCATCTATACAGCTCTATGATGACAACCTTTATGCTTCTACTTTCACGCAGTTCATAGTCTAGTCAGTAATTGTAGCTTACTCATGCCTACCTTGTGCTTCTCCAATGCCCTTTGTATGATCATTAATTTTCTAGAGCTCATCAAATGTTTTGTCACTTAAACCAAAAACTATGCCCTGAGGACTTAACCCTTTCATCCCCCTAACTCTAACTCTTCCACTCCATCGGTTTGATTAGTGAGTGTCTCCTGGGGTCCCCTATTTCAGATTAGCCCCAACCATGCTTGCCTTAACTTCCTTACCATTTTCTTCCCAATTCCCTTGCCCCCTGGGCCAGAAACCATGACCTGAGGACTTAATCCTTTCACCTCTGGAGTGTCTGCCCTAGGGTCCCATTGGTCTGTCTGATCAGTGAGTGCCACCAGGAACCCACTATTTCAGATTGGTGCCAGTCATGCTTCATTTTATTCCCAGGTCATCTTCTCATTACCTGCCTTGCCACCATAATACCACTCACCGCCCCCCAAACATATACACTTACCAATTCTGTAACAATAATCAAATCAGTACTGTCATTACCTCTGATGTGTGTGTCAATCTACTCCCTTATGACTCTACCCAGCATCCCAGGAGTTTTTAAACAAAATGCTCCTACCTACCCTTCAGTCCCCTAAATGTGTTGTTTCCCCTATTAGAATATAAGCTCTTTGAGGGCAGAAACTGTTTTAGTTTTGTATTCGTATCCTTAGCACTTAGCACTCTGCTTTAGACATAGTAAGGTGCTTAATCAGTGTCTTTTTTCATTCATTTCATAACTCCCAGCCATACAGATGGGTCTTTGTTTCACAGAGAAGCTTGGGGTCAAAAGAAGGGCTGCATAGTTTCCCAAATGTTTGTAGATTGTTAACAGGCAAATTCTGTGGTCACCAAAACATTGCCACAGAAGAGCTATTAAATGAGAAGCCCAAAATCACATTAAACCAGACCAGAAACTGCAATAATATCAAGCCCTGAAATGTGGGTTCACATTGACAATGGCCACTCCATCGCCACTGCAGTAACAGGCAGAACACTCTGTCGATGGCCTTGTGAGGAGCTTTCCCTTGGTGACAGTCAAGCCTAGATGCAGAAGATATTTGCCTGTCTAAACAGGGCCCCTAAAATGTTTGCTCTCATTGGAACACCTGGACCACTCATTCCTTTTGTCAACATTTTTCACTGAAGTGAACGTTTGAGCTATGCACATGGCACCACATTGGCTGGTAATTTGAAAATAAAACACAAATGTTTTATTTAGAAAACTCTTGCCAACGTGGATGCAACCACAATCTCTTGTTCTGCCTATTAGGCCCCACTCCCTCCCTTTTTGACGCCATCATGTCATGAGTTAGTTAGCAGCCTGGCAATCCTTCCAGATTTGCTTCATTCTCTAGCAGGGCAGGTATATTTGTATAACAGCTCTCTGGCAATGGGACAGATTTTTCCCCACTACAAATGTTGGATTCAACAGTCGCCTTTCCTGAACGTTGGCCCATGACCAATGTTTAAGGAATCCTTACTGTATCTCCAAGTGCTGCAAGTCAGGTTTGGCTCTATCTTTCCAAGCTTGGAATTACTCACATTATGCTATGTGATGATTGTCTAAAATATTGTCCTTTCTTCCTCCATTCCTGCTTGGCCAGTTTCAGACTGGCTGAGTGATACAAAAATTATAGAACAATACTCAATACTTTTCTTTTACCAACCAAAAGACCTCTTGCAGAATAGAGAAAAGGCAATGTGGTAGGATTGTACATTTTTTGCTGGTGCCCCAAGAGGGTCAACATGACTTCCCCAACTTATAGGTAGGCTTAGAGATGAGCTGCTGATCTTCAGCCTCCTGGGCCCCATGCTGCTTCCCAAGTTGTTGAATTTATAATTAGATACATGCCCATTGACTCACCCAGATGCCATGCTAATCAAAGTGTTCATAGAGCAGGGACAGTACCTATTTGGGCAGCCTACCCTTGGGAAGTCAGAGCTGGATGACAATTATAGTAGGTTACATTTATTCCTTTATGTCTTCTTTCTTTCATTTACAAATGTAAAATGTGGCAGCTCCAGATGTCCTGGATAAGATCTCTGCTTAGCCTGAATACAAAAAGCTGAATTGATGAGTATAATATTGCCCAGCATACCATCTGGAATAGTGCCTAGAGTGTTGAAAGGTCCTCTTCTGAGAGCTGGAGATACTAGTGTAGGGCCAGTCTTGCAGATCCTATGAGGTTAAGAGCAGATAAGGATACATCATGATCCCTCACAGGTCATGATACTGGGGAGGGTAGCCCGAAAAGGACCAAAGCAATGCCATACATCTTCCATTGCCATCCACCCAT
The DNA here is from genome assembly GCA_028627135.1 of Pseudochirops cupreus. Classification (NCBI taxonomy): domain Eukaryota; kingdom Metazoa; phylum Chordata; class Mammalia; order Diprotodontia; family Pseudocheiridae; genus Pseudochirops; species Pseudochirops cupreus. The sequence goes on along the minus strand of CM053582.1, from coordinate 55,863,863 downwards.
ACATGGTAGCTATGTAGAGATGCATGGATTAGGACGTTAACAAGCCCAACCTGTAGCTACTACTTCTACCACTCTGTATCTATCACATGCATGTGCACATGCACACACACACACACACACACACACACATGCACACATTTATATTGAAGGATTACAATTCCCAGGTCTAGAAGTAACACCATGGACTATAATGAGACAGCCCTATTGCTACCTGTTGATATCCTACCCAGCTCAAAAGTCTGCTGCTCCACAAAGCCTCCAGAGAGAGAGACAATGCTGTGAAGGAATGCAAGCATTCACCTTGGAGTCAGAAAACCTGAGTGTCATAAGAAAGTCACTTCCCCTCTTAGCAGTCAAATGAAGTCAAGAATCACCCAGCAATGTTGTGAGGAATGTGCTTGGGTAACCTTAAAGTGCTCTAGAAAAGTGAGCCATTATTCCTGCCTCCTGCTCCACAGTGAACCAGATTTCTCCTTCCTTTGATCTTCTCTAACATTAAGCCAACTCTTTCCTTGGCACTAAAATTACGATATTTACCATCTCTTCTCCCTGACTAGACTGGAAACTCCCTGAGGGAAAGCACCATGTCCCATTTGTTATTATAGCTCCCTAGCACCTGGCACAGGCCTTTATATAGAGTAAGCATTTACTGAATGTTGTGGCATTGAATGAGATTTGGGGGAGACAAAGATTTATGAGTCATGAAGTCACCTTAGTGATACAGGATGAAAAGAAAGAAAGATGGGATGGGGGGAGAGAGAAAACAAGTATTTTGCAGAAAAACAACTATTCCTAATTGTGTGAATCAAATAGCCCCTCGTTAATGTGTGCATATAAAGTTCTACTGATGTTCTTCATTTCTTCTACCATAATCCTTTCCTAGAATACATCCACAAACCCACTCCCCATCCATCAATCTTCCCCCTGTAACAAAGAAGTCAAATCTGACATTATCTACAACATTCTGCACCCATAGTTCCCCACCTCTCTATCAGAGAGAGGGAAGTCTGTTTCTTTTTTTTTCCACTTTAGCACCAAGATCCGTTATTGGAATTGGGCTGCTTTTTCATATTGACTGTATTTGTTTTGTCGTAATAGTAGTCATTGTGTAGATTAATTTCCTGGTTCTTTCTGTGGATTTTCATTAAGGCCCAAAATTCTTCCAAGGTTCCTCCCTCTTCCTTGATAGCTACATGACCTGAGCAGACATCAGTCAGAAGAAGGTGTCTGACAGAAGATGGCCTCCCATCTTCAGCCCAGCGTCAGCTAATCCACTGCCTGTTTCTCAGATGTCTTGTTCAAGACTGAAGTGGGGCAAAGAGATGCTAATGTATGAGGACAACATGGCCTAGTATAGTGTGCCCTTGGTGACACTTAAGGATGAGTTGTTCCTATTTCTCTCTGCCTGTTTCATCCAGGGCAAGGATGCTTGTTCCTCCTCCAGGAAACCACCTCCCTAATACCAGAAGCATAAAAGAAGCTCATTGTTAGCCACTGGCCTGGCCTGGCTGTGGGCCAGTATCGGTCATGCCAATTATTAGGTGGAGATAGTAAAGTCAGCCAGAGGAGGAAAAGGAATAGGAGGGAGAGTTAACTCAACACTGATTTGAGGGAAGATAACAGTGTGATAGCTGGCTTTTATTTTTATTGTTCAGTCATTTTCAGTCACGTGACTCCATGTGGAGTTTTCTTGGCAGAGATGCTGGTTGCCATTTCCTTCTCCAGATCATTTTACAGATGAGGAAACTGAGGAAGACAGGGTGAGCTGACTTGCCCAGGGTCACTCAGCTAGGAAGCGTCTGAGGCCAGATTTAAACTCAGGAAGATGATGAGTCTTCCAGACTCCAGGCCCAGCACTCTATCCACTGGGCCTTGGAGCCGCCCAGTTGGCATTTATGTAATGCTCTTATTATCTCCTATGAGCCTCCTGTCGATATGGGAAGGTGAGTACTCCAAGTATTATTCCCATTTTAGAGATGGAGAAACCGAGGCCCAGAGAGGCCTTTTCTACTATAACATCAGCACCTATCCATTATACCATACTGCCTCTCTTCTTCTAGCTCTGAAAACAGATAGTCTAGTGGATGGCTCTAGAAGTAGTCTTAGTGACAAGTTGAGGAAGCAAGGCTTCCACATCTCCACCCACAACTACAGCCACCAGCTTCATCTCTGGAATTGCGGTATAATAATAAGAAGAAGAAACACTGATTGAGAACATACCGTGTGCAGAATATTGGGCCATATTCATTCATTGCTTTATTCTTTCAATACGCATTGAGACTTTGACTAGGGACCAGGCATGGATCCAGGCACTGGGGATAGACAGATGTAACAGGAAAAAGAAAACAGTCCCTGCTCTCCAGGAGCACGCATTCCACCGGGGGAAGGAGGTGTACCCAGATGAGGAAGATGGGGGCGTGGGCTAAGGAGTGGGCGGGTCAGACAAGGCTGGGATTCTGGGGTGCACTGGTTGTACTTTGATGGCTGCCTCAAGGGGAGGGCTTAAGGAAGGGCCAGGGCCAAGGCATCTGGACCCCTATAGATGGTATTCTCTGACAGGTGTGAGAGCTACAAGGTTGTGGAGGGAAGGGTGGCATCAATAGGGAGAGGGAGAGGAAGATATGAGAACGCTGTCCTTAACATAGCTGTGATCAGTCATTGTTCTTGTTTGTCCTTGGTTCTCAAAGAGGACCATGATATCAGGAAGTTGAGGTCATGACATGCAAATGAATTGGATTTAAGTGAGGGAGGCCTGTGTGAGGTCTCCAGCCTCACTTTCTCTTGGGGTCAGTGGCCAGCTATAAATCGAGACCACTGCAGATGGCCGTGGGTGCAGTAGGAGACCTTGACCCTTTTAAGCTAAGGTCTTTCCTAGGTCTCAGTTTGACCATGAAGTGATTAAGGCTAGGTAAGAAATGAGGCAAAAGGGGCAGCTAGGCGGCACAGTGAATGGAGCTCCAGCCCTGGAGTCAGGAGGCCCTGAGTTCAAATCTAGTCTCAGACACTTAACACCTACTAGCCATGTGACCTTGGGCAAGTCACTTAACCCCAATTGCCCTGACTTCCCCCCTCCAAAAAGATTTTTAAAAGTTAAAAAAAAAAGAAATGAGGCAAAGATTGGCCTCTTTTACCTAGTCAAATTTTAAAAATCCATCTGGGAGGAGAAGATCCTCAAGGTTTCTGGACAAAATAGAAGCAATTGCTATTTACACTCACTCTGAGCCATCAGACCCAAACAATGCCAACTAAGTGGGGCTTGGGCTGGGCCCTATTGTTGATCAATCAATGAGAGTCAGAGCAAATTGGATTTAAGGCATGGTTTGGAATTGATTGTATGACATGGGAGACACTGGCAAAGAATTGCCCAGCATAGTGTGCCCTCATCAGAGAAGATGCTATGCTCCATGAGCAAAGAAGAATTGAAATAGCTCCAAGGAAACGCAAGATGCATAAATTTAGAGAATCCACCCCAAATGTTCATCCCGTTCATTATCTTGAACTAAATTGTTTTCAGTGGGTAGAGTTAATAGCTTAACATTCCCAGAAATTCTGACCTTTTGGGGGATTTAAAGGATCCTGGGCCCTTAGCAGTCCACCGCCCTTATCTTCAGTATGGTATAGTGAATTAGGGTAGTGACTGCACTTAGAATGAGAAGACCTAGGTTCAAATTTTGGTGCCAGGGCCCAGGCAAGTCATTTCAATTTCCCTAAGATTCAGTTTCTCATCTGTAAAATTGGGGTGGACTAGATGCACTACTGACATTAACTTGTGTAAATTCCATTTCTTCAGCCTGACTCCCCAGCACACTCATACATAACTGCTTCCATATTTGGTGGGGGACAATGTGCAATGCAAAAAGGCAGATATTTGAATCCCAGTTCTTCTCTTTACTACCTTTGTGACATTGGGCAAGTTATTTGATCCCTCTAGCTTTTGTTTTTCTCATCTGTGCACAGAGATTGGACTAGATGGTGTCCAGGATCCCTTCTAAACCAACAGTGTCTCTGATCCTTTACTTACAGGGATGTTGTGAGCCAAGTTTTGCTGCACTCTATAAATGGGAGTTGTTATTCATATGATAGTCACAGATGAAGAAACAGAGGCCTGAAGTATGATAGAGTCAAGATCTGAACCTGGCTTTTCACTCGGGCTTGTAGATTTCAAGCTCTAAGCCATCTGAGAGATCATCTGATCCAACCCCCTGAAGCTTACAGATGGGGAAAGTGAGGTAACTGATTTGTCTTCAGTCACATAGCTAGTAAGGGAAAAATCCAAGATTCACAGGCCCTAGCCTCCCTTGATGTGGTCTGCTTTGTCGGGATCATCCTACCTTGTTGACTAGAAACTGGACAACCAGAACAATATTACCTTAAGGCTAATTTGAAATAAACTCTATTTCCTGGCATATGCATTGCTATATTAAACTGGAATTTCTTTCTTTTGATTTTTTTCCTCCTGCCCCACTATTCCTCTGGCAGCGGGAGCTCTACCCAACATCTTGAGGCTCATAATTGTGTCAGAAGCTTTGATATCTGGCCCTGAAGAGCAGCTATTACATTCCCAAGGACTTCAAATGGAGCTTGGAATTATGTTAAGAAGAATAAGACCATAAACTACTGCACACAATTAGCTCAAAGCCTAGTGCAGTGCTGCAATTGAGCTTATCTCTGGGCCCTCAGCAGGATGCCTAATGAAGATGAAAAAATATGCCCTTTCTGTCAATGAATGCAGAAACTGATTTTATAATTATCAGTTGAATGGGGAGGCAGTTACAACTCTGTGAAGGATTAAAAAAATTTTCTAAAAAAATCCATTTTACGACATATTTGGAAAGCATTCCAAAGTTATGACCCTGTCACCTCCCCAAAAGGCAGGGTGACAAACGTGTCAAAAAGGTTGTCCCTTTGGTTACTAATCCCTGTCCTCCCAACTTTTGCCTCACAGGTTCACCCAACTCCACTGTGTGCTGAAACTCCAGGAATCCCACCAAATGGAGGAGAGTGAGAGGCATTTCCTAGACCTCCCTTTCCACAAGCATCCACAAACTGGCCTGCCAGCCAGGCACTGTCAACATGCCTTTGTTTCGGTTTTGATGCATTAGCAGATGGGCCCTGACAACCTCTCCCTATACTTAATGTGAAGTTATTCTCTTCTTCTGGCTTTCCATCTTGGGTTTCTTTTAGCCCTTAGAATTTCTCCATTGTATTCCAAGGTTTCTTCTTTTTACTCACATCTAGGCTAACCTCAATGTCTGGATTAATACTTTGTACTTGGGCTAGGCCCTCTAGCCCCTGCACTCTTGGATAAAGGGGACAGGACTCCCCTGGTCCTCAGCTATCTAGATGCCCCTGCTGGGGCACAGTTCTAAATGAAGCATCTGGAATTAGATCGTGCCCTATGATGTACTCTCTGACTCACTTCATGGTGGCCCAGTGCAAGTACTGGCCTTGATCCTGTCTATCACCCCTTTCCACATGATAGATGGCTAGGGATTCTCTCTGTTCCTTGCAGTATCCCTGAAAGATCCCAGCTAATGCGCTATTTCTCTTCTGGCAAACACTTTCCCAGAGTGGATCCTTTCTCCTTCTGTGGCTCCAAGGGGAGCACTGGCTTCAGGCCTTTTGTTGGACCTCAAGGTATATGTGTGGCCTGTCAGCTCCATCTCCTAATGACAGTGACCTATTGGAGGCTGACTCTGTCTTCTACTGTAGCTTTAACAAGCCAGGCCTCAGATTCTATTGGCCACAGACCCATTTATTGGTGATGGAGATGCCTTCCAATCCCACTGTGTGCTAATGGTCTTCTTGAGGTATCCTAGACTGCATGGAGGAGATCCCTGGTATTTCCCTTTGGTTTTATTGGTCATCATTTCCTCTGATACTGATTTAAATATTTGCTGGGACATTTGTCAGGGCAATTGGACTGGCTAAGATCTATTACATCATCATTATAACTGAAGTTCCCCCCCACATTTATTTTTTGTATAAATTTATTTTTCCCTAGTCAGTAAATATGCCTGCTATGTGCCAGGCACTGTGCTAAGCACTGAGGATACAGAAAAAGACAAAAGATGGGGCAGCTAGGTGGCACAATGAATAGAGCACCGGTCCTGGAGTCAGGAGGATCTAAGTTCAAATTTGGCTTCAGACACTTGATCACACTTACTAGCTGTGTGACCTTGGGCAAGTCACTTAACCCCAATTGCCTTGGCTTCCCCTGACAAAAGGTAGTCCCTGCCCTCGAGGAGCTTCCAATCTAAGGGGAGAGACAAAAAGCAAACCAATATGTGCCAAAATGCTCTCTATGGGATACAGTGGAGATAATAAATAGAGGGAAGGCACTAGAATGAAGAGGGGCTGGGAAAGGCCTCCTGTAGGAAATGGAATTTTAATTGAGACCTGAAGGAAGTCAGGAAAACAAGTGGGTGGAGATAAGGAAGGACAGCATTCTAGGTGTGGGGCATAATGGGTGAATATGCTTACCCATTGTTTGAGCAGCAGCAAGGAGGCAGGTAAATGGAAGAGGATGGGGGGGAGGAGCAGTACTAACTTATGAAAAGACTTTGAAGGTCAAACAGAGCATTGTGTATTTGATCCTGGAGTTTATTGAGTAAGGGGTTGACATGGTTGGACCTTCACTTTAAGAAAAACACTGTAGTGGTGGAATGGAAGATGGATTGGAATGGGGAGAGGCAGGCGGCCCCCCAGCAGCTGCTGCAATAGCCTAAACATGAGGAGATGAGGGCCTGTACCAGTGTGGGGGCAATGTCAGGGGAGAGAAGGGGGCGTATTTGAGAGATGCTGCAAAGGTAGAAGCAACAGGACTTGGCCACACCTTGGACATGGGAAGGGATAGGGGTTGGGAGGAAGGTCAGAGAGGGTGACATGTAGGGGCCTGGGAGGATGGTGCTTCCCTCAACAATAATAGGGAAGATTGGGCAGGGGAAAGGCGAGGATTTTGCTTACACTACCTTGATGCCAGTCTATTCCCTCAGCATCTCCTCCCCATTGTTTGTTGTTCCATCTGAGCCCAAGTTCTGTGAACTCATTTCACTTGGCGACTCTCCTTTTCTTAGTTTCTCCTTTCTTTTGTCCCTTCTTCTCTTTGCCGAGCCAATTAAGCAAGCAGTTCAATATTATCTTCACCATGTCCTCTCTAACTTCTTAGTTTGATGTGCTCTTTTCCAATGAATTTTCCTTTGCTTTGTCTGCTCCATGAGCCACACCTTTCCTTGGTACATCATTGTTCTTCATTGAGGGCAAGGCTTCTAAAATACTGGATGTGACCTCTCTTTTCCATCCACTTTCTATGTTATTGCCTTTCTAGTTCTTCCCCTGTATTTGCCTTTTTTCTTTCTCTCACTTAGAAACATCACTTTATGAGGGAAATCACATCAGGTGGGAGCAGTCCCGCATGGTAGGAGTCATGCTGTGCGGTACATGATGAGGTCTGGCCCACCCCTATCTTCACTATGATCATTCTTCATCCCCAGGGCTATACCATCCTCCCCGTGGATATATGTCCCATCAGCCCCATACCAACCACTCTGGGGCCCACCCAGCTGCACCTGGGGCCTCACACTTCTTTGCTCCTTGACCACCAAAAGATTCTTACGTGGAGCAACAGTTCAATTCTTCTACCTTTACTTCTCCTAATTATTTAAATAGCACCCCTAGCCTTCTTCTCTGACTTAGTACTCTCAATTTTACAGGTTGATTCCCTGGGGTCCAGGATACACCCTGCGAGTCTATACTCCTAAAACTCTTAACTCACAAGCCCCCACTGGTGATCTTCCTACCAAGTCACTCAAGGAACACAACTCAGGCAGCTCTGTGGCATAGGGCCTGGAGTCAGGAAGACTTGAGTTCAAATCTAGACTCAGATACTTATCAGCCAGTGATCCTGAGAGAGTCATTTAACCTTTGTCCTCAAAGGTAAAATGGGCTAACAATAGCACCTACCTCCCTTTCCCTGTGAGGATCCCTTAGATAAGATTTGTAAGTTGCACAATAACTGTTTGTTCCCTTCCTCTTGCTCTTTCCCTCAAAGGAAAAGCTTTTCCTAATATACATATTAAGAATCGTTGTCTTCAGCAATACAATGATCCATGGCAATTTTGAAAGACTTATGATGAAAAATGCTCTCCAGACCCAGAGAAAGAGCTCGTGGCATCGGAACACAGATTGAAGCAGGCTTTTTCAACTTTCTTTAGTTTTTTGAGTATTTTGGTCTGTTTTCTTTTGCAACATGAATATTATGGATATGTTTTACATGACCACACATGGAGAATCTATACTGAATTGCTTTCCTTCTCAATGACAGGGGTTGGGGAGGGAGGAAGAGAGAGAATTTGGAGCCCAAAGTTCTAAAAATGAATGTTAAAAATTGTTTTTACATGTAACTGGTGAAAAACATAAATAAAATACAAAAAAAAAAAAGAGTTGTTGTTCAGTTGTTTTTAGTCCTGTCTGATTCTTCATGGCCCCTGTTGGAGTTTTCTTAGCAAAGATTCTGGAGTGGTTGGCCATTTCCTTTTCCAGCTCATTTTACAAATGAGGAAACTAAGGCAAACAGGGTGAAGTGACTTGCCCAGGGTCACACAGCTAGGAAGTAGCTGGGGCTAGATTTGAACTCAGGAAGGTGATTCTTCCTGACTCTAGGCCTGATACTCTTTCCCCTGTGCCACTTAGCTGCATATTAAGAATAGTAGCTATAAGACATTCCCCTAGCTCGCCCACAAATACACACGGCATCCTTGGGAAGAGTGGGTCCAAATTTGGGAATGCAACAGTAGTGAGGTGCATGTGCAGAGAACAACTCACATCTCTGGTATTACAGGGCCTTGCTATGCCTTCTCTCTTCAGGAAATCCTTAGTCTGCTCCTTCATAGAAGTGACTTTTCTATTGGGTTCATCTTTTATTTTTTCAGCTTTTCTTTTGTATTGTTTCTCACTCATTAAGAGAATCTTCTTGTTTCTCTTGCCTTTGCCTCTGCTTTCAAGCCCTCTGGGGCTAGACTTCTAGATGACCTCAGTGTCATCACATAGGGAATATAGGGGTCATCTGGGTCCCGGTCTCTGTCCCTAACCTTTGACAGTAGAAGACTGGCCCCGGATGAGTTTCTTATCACTAGTCCTCTTTCCTTCTGGCCTGATACTCTGTTCTCTTCCAACCTGTGGCTTAGCAGGTTATTCATCGTTCATCATCTCTCCTTCCCTGAGACTTCTGCTCATCTTCCCCTCCTCCTTTCCTTCACATGGCTAGGTAGAATCAGTTTCTGAAGTCCCCAGCTCTGCAAGAAGCAGCAGATACTGCCATGGAGAAAGGTCCCTCCAGCTGAACCCTGCATCACAAATCTACAAGACTGCTCATTGTCCTGGGAAGGAGAAATTGATGAGGTGTGGGCACATGGAAGCAAACCTCTAAGCGGTCAAGTTCCCCAGTGTTAACTCACAACTTTGTCTTGAGGAATTGCCTTTTATCTGGCACATAACAGCTTCTTTTTGAAGTCTGCAGGTGGGAGATGTTTTTAGAAAGCAACTATTCAATCCTCTTCTTGATTCCATGATCCACTGTGTGCATATTTTTATAGAAGGGGAAGAAGCTAGCCAAGAGGGTGAGACAGAAGATAAAAGAAGGCATCTTGCAAGGAGCAAGCACTTGGAAGATAAAAAGAAAGGATAGGGGTGAGGCTCCTTGTGAGGCTTTAGCCTCAGGCAGTAGGAGAGTCAGCTCGTTTGAGAAAGGAGGTAAAAAGGAGTGAATGAGTCAGTGGGTGCAGATAAAGAGAAATCTTGCAGATGGAGAGAATGGAAGTTGGACAGGGCTCACATCCGTTTTTGAAAGGATTCACAGTGAGAAACATTACTGGAGGGACCACTTGGGCCTAGTTCAGTGAGAGCGTACAGGCACAGCCTTGAATCCCTCCTCCTTGCAAAGCGCTCTTGTTCAACATTCTTTAACAGTTCACAAAAGTCTTGATTCATATACATTGGAAGATAAGTATGTCCGGGTTGGGAATTCTGGCTGGAGCATTTGTACCCTTGGAAATGATGGAGAGTGGGAAGACGTATGTATACCATACCTTCTGTATCTGTTTCACACAGACTTTGGAGTACCCAGGAAGGGTGTCTGTGTTTTGGCATTTCCTCAGGATGAGAGATTGGGGCCCTCAAACACTTTAACATATACAAATGACCTCCCTGCTTCTAGCCTTGTGGGTTAGGTAGTGCAAGGATTCCACATCCCATGGTACAGATGAGGAAACTGAGGCTGAAGGAGGATCAGTAACTTCACCAGAGTTCCCCAGCTAGTAAGCAGTAATTAAACCCAGCTCTCCCGACCCTAAATCCAGAACTCTCCTCAATCTCACTTTGCTTCTCTACTTGGCCATTAGCACTACTCCAGGAATTTGCATAGCATTCTACTATAACTCACTAGCATCCTTGGAAAGGATTGTAGAGAGCCATAAATTTATATTCTTCTTGGCAGTCCAAATATTTGGTGGCCAGCTTGTATGAATTTGTGTCTAGTTGGAGGAAAAATCTGAAATTCAGTCTGTGCTTTTAATAAAAAAAAAATAATACACACGTGGAAAGCACTTCTGCCCAATGGAACCTGGCTGACGCTGGCACGGCCACATGAATAACTGTTTAGCTGCCATCTTGTGGCCAACTATAGACATGGCAAGAACCTCAAAAACCCATAGACAGATGGAATCAGACTGGAGAGCTCATTAAGCCCAAGATTCTCATTTTACAAAGGGAGAAACTGAGTCCCAGAGAGATGAAGCTGAAGGCCTCACTATCTAGTACATATTTCATTCCCCAAATCAGGGGCTTTGTTTTCATTTCTTTTTAATTGTGTTTTTTAGTAGTTTTCTCAAGTTTTAAAATGAGGGAATTGCACTAAACGATGGCCTCTCCTTTCAGGGCTGAAATGCTTCCTGTACTTTGCTTTCTTTTACCTTGGGTAGGTGAAAGGCACCATGATTTAAACATTTACCCAGAACTATAACTAGGAAGAGGTAACTCGGGCTTTGTCCCACAGTGCCAAATATAGAGGAGGCTGCCTTTAGCACTTTCGGTCTCTGGGCACCATAGACACAGTAGAGCTTGGCACCTAGCTGTAACAAATAATCAGCTAATATAGGAATCTAGCAGTTGGGGCAAGTTCTTCCACTGCTCCACTTTCTTCCCCCTCTCCACTACATGGGGTCTCGATATCCTCCCGGCAGGGCAGTGACCTCCCTACTCTACTTCAGTGTCCTTAGTGCTAAGAGAATGTACAAAATTTGAAGATGATCCCATTTCAGAGATTCCCTTCAGTTTCATCCAAGATGGAGGCACACTGAGGTATAATGAAATGAGTGCTGGATTTGGAGTTGGAAGACATCTGGACATGAATCCTACCTCAGGCACCTACTCAGTTAGCTGTGTGATCCTGGATAAGTCACTTTAGCCCCATGATGTTCAGTTTCCTCATTTGTTAACTGAGGATAACAGTATCTGTAGTACCTACTTCCAAGGGTTATGGTTGTGAAGCTACTGTGGCATCTTGTGTGGGAGGGGGAGGCAGTTGTGGGAAAGGATAACAACCTTAAAAATGACATAAAAATGCCAGTCATTATTATTCTTGGTGTGTGTGTTATGTGTGCATGTGTACGTGTGTGTGTATGTGTATGTGTATATTCCAACTTGAGATGGACAATAAATTGAAGTCTTGCGTCTTACATTCTTCTGGTGAACTCACTTCCCACTGCTAAGAGTGGCAAATTCCACCCTGCCCTGTCCCAGAACACCCCCTTGCCTATTGGCCTTAATTTGTGGGTTATGATCTGCCTCACTTGGAGCCTGTGCTTCAGTGAACTTTGGCTTAGCACCCAGTCTGTCCTGCCTCCAGTCCCCTTCTCTCCCTATTAGCCAGTCTTTCAGGGTCTGACTACCCCCCCCAGCCCAGAATCATGTCACATGCTAGCTATCTCTTGCCTTGGCCCCTATCCATGCCTATACTGCTATCCTTCCTTATCTCTGCTTCCTGGAACCCCGAGCTAGCCTTGGGGCTCAGCTCAGGGGTGACATTTAGCCCAAGGCCTTTCCTCATCTTCTACATCCCCCTCATCATTACCATTCCCTCCACCCTCTACCCCTCCCCTAGTTATCTTGCATTCATTCTGCATATATTTGCCATTAGTCATTTGTATTCATGTCTCCCTCAGTAAAATGTAAGGTCCTTGAGGACAGGGATCATTTTGTTGGCATTTTGGCTTCCCAGGCCCTAGCATGGTACCTAAACCATGGTAGGCGCTTCATAAATGCATGGTAAATTGGATTGAATTGATGTCTGGGTTCTGATGCTTGCTCTTTCAAATTATGCTCAGATTTTGGCTTAGAGGTCCACCACCCTGGCTCCTGTGGCTGGACTTCTCAGGACTTGGTCCAGCTTCTCCAGAACTGGGCCTTCAGGCCTCTGTCTCTCCCTGGCTTCCTGCAGCCTGAGCATCCAGCTACCACCCTCCTCCACCTGGCATCGTGTCCTCTGGGGAATCTTACCGTTTTGCCTCTACATAACACCTTCCCTACTTTTGTGTGTGCCCCAAACGCCAGGGCCCTGCCCCTGGCCTGCCTACTCACAGCTTGCTTCCTGTCAGTTTTCCTCAGGCAGAGTCCAAGCCCCAAATTTTAGATGTGAGCTCTTTACCTCTGGCTTGTCATTTCTTCTTCCTTCCTAGCACCTCTAATAACAGCAGAGAAACTGAAATTGGATCTGACTCCAAGCTCAGACACTTACTGACTGTGTGATCTTGGGCAAGTCCTTTACCCTTCCACAGACTTAAGATTCCACGTCAACAAAATAAGGCTCATCCATATTCTTGAAGTCAATGAGATCCCGGATGTCCAAGTGCTCTGTGACTGTCCTGTATGAAGGCCAAGTGTGACTGTGTCACTGAGTCCCACACTGGCCTTTCCTAATGTTCTGGCTCACCCTTCTTTATTAAATGAAGGGATTAATGTTCTTTCCTGCTTTAGATCTTTGAGCCTCGGATCTTGCGATATCAAGGCACTCATACCCTGCCCTTAAGTGTTTGTTGACCATGTGCCAGGCACACGGGCCAGGCACTGTGCTATTGCTGGGTGTACAGAGAACAACTGAACAGCAGCAACCTCTAAGGACGCTGGAATTATCATTATGGTTGGTGCATTTGATTTAAGAAGGCAAAGTGTCTGATGCATTTCTATATAAAAAGAGTTCCTATGAAAGTGTGAGTATGGAAAGAGTGGATAAATGAGGTATGGATATATACTATTTTGAATCTCTCCATAGAAATTGCCTTTTTATTTAAAGCAGAGTAGTAGCAGTAGTATGAAAAACTCCGGCTCCCTTCCCCATATAGTCCTTTGGGAGTTTTTTTGTTTGCTTTTTATAGACTTTTCCCATGTCTTCCTTACTGTTAGGCTGCTACTTGTCACTTCTTGCTACTTCTAGTATGACTGCCTCTAGCAATTTCCTATGATCCCTTTTCCCCCTCCCTCTAATTTCCTGCTTCTAACCTTCAATGGGCTGGAAACAAGATAAGTGACTTGTTAAAATTGTGTGTTGAATAAGAGTAAATGATCTCTGACTGAAGGCCTAAATGTACTTTGTATAAAGTACACAGATTTTAGGCTGTAGATATTATGACGGCAATTTCAGCTCCTCAGAGGCCTTATAACACTCTCAGTTTCTTAGCTAAATTCTAGGTGGTTAAGGTCATTAAAAAAATTTCTGAACTCTGGTTGAGTGGAATGTTATTCCACCATCTTTTTATTTCAGCAAAAGCTGTGATCAGAAGTGCTGGGCCATAATGGTGTATACAATATAGTAAGTCAAGGGTAGGGAACCTGTGGCCTCCAGGCCACATGTGGCCCTTTAAGTCCTCAAGTGCGACCCTTATTGACCTCAAGGCTGCAGATTCCCCATCTCTGGTAAACTATCCCACTCCAAGTCTTGGGTGAGAGTCCCCAGGCAAAGTTGGAATGGAGAAACAGACCCCAGGGAAGATAATCTAACCTGAAACTGCCCCAGGACATCTTCTTCAATCTCAGTACCCAGTTAGGAACACCAAGCTAAATCAGTCACTCCTTTATCCGTGGTTGTAATCTGCTTGAGAAGGTCCCAGTTAAGCTTTGCATCTCTGATACCATCCATCAAGAAGATTGGAATCCTAGGCAAGGATCACCCACCCACCTATATGTGGTCTGGAGCAATGGCAGGATGAGTCTCCTAGGTTTGCTCCATGGTCGCTGGACTGACACCTGAGGCCAGGTCAGGGCACAGAGAGCCTTGTATGATCAAAGTCACTTGGCATTATTGTAGCATTCAGGTTTGCCATCTTCCGAGATACTATCCATGTGTCCCTCAGGCACCCCATTAAAACTATAACAGAGCCCTCATTTTATGTTCTCTTACCATACCTGTTCAAAGTTTTAAAAAGTTTAAGTATTCAGAGACCTTTTTGAAAATAGCCAACAATTAACCATCAGGTCCTTTCCTCGGACAGCAGGGCAGGCGCTATTGCTCACAAAATCAGGAGACTGGTGTCTTATAACCCAAAAAGGGTGTTTGTTTTATTTATTGCTTTCAGATAATCACAGGAAAAGGGATATTATAAAAATCCCAGTTGATACAGAGTATCTTTAAAGAGATATTTTTTGAGTACCTTGTATAATAGGCACTCAGATCTTTTTTATTGGTTACATTATACATTCTACTTTCTACTACTATCACAAATAATAATCCCCTCACCCCCAAAAGAAGAGCCTTTATAAAGTAACAGTGCTTAGTAAATGGCACGATCTAGAGATGAGCAAATAAATGGATGTTTACGTTCTGAATATCTTCATGATGACATAGGTGATGTCAGTTTCCACATATGCTTTGGTGCAGCATAAAATATATTTTCTTTACACATATAAATGTGTCTCTTCCCCTTCTTATGGTTCTGTATAGGAAGAGTTGAGCTGCTGAGAGTTAACATGCTGCTCAAAAGCTGTGGGAGAGTAGACCATCTCAGAGCATTCTCTCTACTTCAAAAATGTAAGTTGACCAAATCACGAATCATAAGAAAAATACTCATTCAAAAAATCTGAGTTTTCACTTCACCCCCAGCAAATTGTCAAGAATGGGAAAAAAATGACAATAATCAATGTTGGAAGGGTTGTGGAAAGATAAGGCGAACTGAGTCGCTATTGGTAGAGCTGGGAAGCAATTTGGAATTAAGGTAAAACCCCAAAAAATGTGGCTCAGTCTATACCCTTTCAACCGGAGACGCTCCTGAGAGGCATATACCCCCAAGGTCAAATGTGAAAAGGTTTCAGATAAACCAAAATATTCATTGCAGCCCTTTTTTGTGGTAGAAAAGAATTGGACACAAAAGGTGCTCATCAGTTGAGGAATGATCAAGGAATCGTGGTACATGAATATAATGGAATATGTTATATTGTACTATTAGAAACGATGAATACAAAAAATTCAGAAAAGCATGCAAATATTGATGCAGGGTAAAGTCAACAGAACCAGGAAAATAATATACATGACATAAATGGAAAGAACTTTAACAATGACAACGAATAGAACACTGTGTAATTATGATGACGGAGATGAGAAAAGATAGCACCGAGGTAGGGGACTCTGGGTGCACTGGGTGCTGTCAGAGTCGGTGGAGGCATTTATGG
Organism: Pseudochirops cupreus; assembly: GCA_028627135.1. Lineage (NCBI taxonomy): Eukaryota > Metazoa > Chordata > Mammalia > Diprotodontia > Pseudocheiridae > Pseudochirops > Pseudochirops cupreus. The sequence continues at coordinate 55,848,149 of CM053582.1, read as the reverse complement.
AACTGTTTCTCCCCCTCTTTCATCTCTCCTTTCTTACAAGGAGAGATTCCCTGGGCAGGGAAAAAGAGAGATGTATTTGGAAATGAAGGTGATGTGACAACAAAAGATATCATTTTAAATGTTTCAAATAAAAAGAATAAAGAACATACCATCAAAAAATGTCAAAGAGTATACAAAGATTAAATCAATATAGATCTATATATATCTCATCCATGCTAATACAAGAGGATGAGCTGGAGAAAACAGATGCATCGATATAGAACAGTATTGGCATATATGAGTGAAGGCTACGAGAACTCTAAGCCACCACTGCCGATTTGGAGAAACCCTCGGAAGATGGGGTGAACACTGGAAATTGGCATGGTTTGATTCACATACTTCAGTACTTCAATGGCTCATGTTTCCATCGAGGCAGGCGAGGTTCTGATGGTGCAGACCACCACGCATCCATCTCTCCTTATTCTTTGGGATTCTTCTGCACTTCCTCCTATAAATCCTCTAAAGAACAGAGATGTCAATAGGGTGGGGTGACTGGAGCTTTGTCCATTAGGTGCCAAATCAGAGGGCACTACAGTACTCACATTCTTTCAGCAAAGAAACAACAGAGTTTAACACTGAGTTAGCAAAAATAATTAGGTAAAATGGCAAGTTTTGAGATGACAGGCTACAATAAGCTCCTCCCTGACCCTGCGTTTCTCCCTCCACCCCCACAATGACTTCTGGGTCTTTTAATACCTATTGGGCACCTGCAGAGCATTTGAGCTACCCCTTGTTCTTGCTACATGACTAGTCCACTTCCTTTTCTAATCATACATAATTGTCTCATATGTCTGCCTCATGAATATGGGCTTTATATGTAACCTTGTATTGAAGTGATTGATTTCCTAGCCACTAATGCGGTGCAGGAATTTCCCTAAGCAGAAGACACGACCAGGGATTTGGTATGCATTTCAATAGGAGCCTACTTTAAATGGAGAATACAAAATGTAAATACTTCCTTCAAAGACCTGTGATTTTGTCTGTGTGGGTATTACCTCCCGGAGCACAAGTCCCACCCCCCACCCCCACCCCCATCCCCACACAGACTTAATTAGATGGCCTTTGTGAATTGCTGTTGGAAGAAAAAAGTTATCAGCAGGTGGCCAACTTGCTGCTGATAGAGAATTTTTAAAGAAATATTTGTTGAGTACCTTCTATACAGTAGGTAGGTACTTAATAAATACTTCTTGATTGATTTCAAGTCGCTCTTGGAAAATAGACACACACAGTCCCTAGCCAGGACTGTACTTAAAACCTTTCCAGTTTAGTAGGGCCTACAGGTGATCTTCACTGGTAGAAACTTCAAGAACTCTGGGTGGGTCTTCTCCACATAATGAGGATGATAGCAGATGACTCCACTCTATGGGGTAAAATGTTGTGGTACTTCCTATGGAAGCAGGAAAGAGGAAGAGCTGGTCTTCAAAGCAGACTGCTCCACTCTGCCTGTTTGCCATTTGAGAAAATTTCCAAACAGTGTCTAGGTTATGGATCTGTCTCACCAGGGAAGGCCTCACCCCAGGAGAATTGGGAGAAACGAGCTGAAATTCCTTAGATGAAGGGGTATTTCCTTTATTTTCTAGTTCTTGAAGAGTCCGAAAGTCAATTTTGATTGGAATGATTCTTCTTTTCCCAAGCCATTAATTCTCATTCACGGAAGCCCAAGTTGTTCTGTTTGAACCATGTACGTCTTCATTCCATTAGGGTCTCCACTTCCTTAAGAGAATTCCCTTTTCTGGAAGACATACTATCTCTATTCTTGCGGAGCTGGGAAACTCTCAGCTTAAACAGGCGCCGGCATCTCTCTTGGAACTGGTTTCCAACAAAACAGTAGAGAAAGGGATTGATGCAGCTGTTGGCGAAGCCCATGCAGATGCCAAAAGGCATGGCAGTATCGATGGCTGAGATCACATCACAGTTAGTGATGACATGTAGCCATGCCAGTGTATCCAAGAAAGTTAAAACGTGGAAGGGGAGCCAGCAGATAACAAAAGCCAGGACAACTGCAGCTGCCATCTTCAGTACCCTGTCTCTCATGAGCTGGTTCTTCCCAAACCCACTTGCCTTCATCAAGTGCTTTCGGATGCCAGCATAGCATGTGGCTATGAACACCAATGGGATCAGAAAGCCAAGTGCATTCTTCATGAAGGCCATCCCTGCTGACCACTGTGAATACTTCTCAGGAGGGAAGGCCATGATACATGCATTCACTCCCAAGTGGTCGATGGGCTTGATGTCTCGGAAATAAAATGTTGGCAGCGAGGACACACAGGCCAGTCCCCACACGAGGGGCACAATAAACGACATCTGCCATGGGGTTCTTCTCTGGGACTGGAAGGGGTAGACGACAGCTTGGTACCTGTCTATACTCATGCAGGTGATAAAAAAAACACTGGCATACATGTTAAGACACAGGAGGGCACTGGAGATTTTGCACATCACTGAACCAAAGAACCAATTGTAGCCATAAGAGTAATAAGTGGCCCAGAGTGGCAGGGTGGCTAGAAACAACAGGTCTGCCATGGCGAGGTTGAAGATGTAAATGCTGGCAACTTTTTTGGGCCCCCGGTGGCAACAGAACAGGGAAACCACCACGCTGTTGCCAATTAAACCTAGGACAAAGATGATGTAGTAGAAAGCTGGAATAAAGGCTAAGTGATACCCCGAGAGCTTCAGCAAGCATTTAGCGGCTGATGCATTATTGTTAGAGGTGTTGATGGGTCCTATGTATGGATCGTTAACCATATTTTCGCTTTTGATGGAAGATGAATAGTTGTTCTTTATGTCAAATGGGGTCAGTGAAATATCAGCCTGAAATCTTTGTGAAGTTAAGTCACTGGTCATACTCCTTTTCCTGAAATTGACAAAACAAAAGCATTTAGAATATTCAAATCTTAAAGCAGATGTTTAATTTAATGGTTTACCAAAAGATGTTTAATGTTTACCAAAAGAAGAAGTAATTAAATATAAGGCTGAATTCTGCTTTGGGGGGGGGGGGATTATTCTGGTAAGCAATTAGGAATTGTATGAGAAAAAGTATTAAACTATTCATACCCTTTGACCTAACAATGCCAATGCCAGGTCTATACCCCCAGAGAGGTGATGACAGAAAAGGTCCATATTTACACTGAATATTTCTGTAGTAGCAGAAAACTGGAAAACAAAGTGGGTTCAAGCCCTGGCTTTAGAGTCAGACTTGAATAGGTCTGGAATCCCAGCTTTGCCACATGCCATCCTGAAAACTGCACATCAGTTTCCTCATCTGTCAAACGAGGGAGTTAGATTGGTAAACCTCTAGAGTCCATCCCATCTCTAAGCCTATAATGAATGCTATAATCCTATCAGCCTATGAAGTGTCCACAGATCAGAAAATGTCAATTGTATAATAAAGAAAAGGCACCAATAAATGAGGCAGCTGACTGGTACAGTAGAAAGAGTGCTGGATCTGGAGTCAGGAAAACCTGAGTTCAAATCCAGCCTCAGACACTTCCTAGCTGTGCGGCTCTGGACAAGTTACTTCACCCTGTTTGCCTCAGTTTCCTGGTCTATAAAACGAGCTGGAGAAGGAAATGGCAAATACTCCAGTATCTCTGCCCAGAAAACCCCAAAGGAGGTCACAAGTTGTCAAATACGACTGAACAACAACAACATCAATAAGCATTTTTTAAAAAGAAGAAGAACGGGATGAAATCTCAGCTCTGCCACTCACTACGTGGGGGACCTTGGACAAGTTGCTCAGTTTCCTCATCTAAGGTCCCTTCCAGCCCTGCCTATAATGCTATGGATTCTGTTTCTCAAGAGAGAGAAGGCAATATTTTCTCAGATATGGCAAAAGAGAAATTGAAATTCATGAATTGAAAGTTCTAAAAGAAAATTCCAAGGAAAAAGTATTTTCTTCTCTATCTTTTCTCTTTTCTTCCTCTGCCCTATTCACCATCACCCCCATTCCCACCCCCCACTCCTCACCACCGCCCTTCATATTTTCCACAGGCTTAAGGGGAAAAGAGCTATTTAAGAAGATTAGCTGTGGAGGAAAGTGGACAGAACAGAAACAGAAAGGAAAGGCAAAAGAAAGCAAAGTCCATGTTTCAAAGAACCTGATCCATACTTCTGCCTCTCTATATAATCTCTGGATGCCACAGTACTGCCTGCTTCAACATGAGAAAATCTCCTGTTACAAGTTCCTGTAGGCAAATAGTTTCCAAACCATGAAAGAGGTCTTCATGTTAAATTATAGCATTTTAGTGGCTCTTCTGTGGTGGCAGAACAAGAAAACAGGCAAAGCTGTTGGGTTGGGACCAGGTAGAAACAACTCTCCTTGCCAGTGACAAAATGTGATACGATATCTCCCAATCTGACAATTTCAGGTTAATTGAGCCATTTTTGAAAAGTACTAATACCCAAGCCACACATTTTCATGATCAAAATATGTCGGTATCTGTTTAATATGCTGCTGTTATTTTGGAATCATGAAAAAGCTAAAGGTAAATGAGTCCTAAGTATCCCTATGAGAAGTATAAAAAGCACCCAGAACATAGTTTGTGAGCTAAAAATACTGTCAGCTGTCAGCCAAGATCTGTCTTAGAAACAAAGAAAGTAATTTGGGGGACAGTCAGTCCTTTGATTGCCCCGACCTAACCAAGGCATCCGAAAACGACTAAAAAAGTACCACTTGAAGGTCGACCAGTGACTTGAGTTGAAAATGCAGTTAAATTATCATCAATCAGCTTCCCTAATTCCCCATTCTTTACAGCTGCAGAACACAGAGTCAATCTTTCAGATATTTGTGGAATACTGTATTAATGTGGATAAAAAGTCAATGCTTAGCCTGAAATATTATCATATCGTTCCCTTTATATTTCCCAAAGTTAATTACATATAAATAGCTCAGACTTACCTTAAAAATGTAGGCTGAAAAATATTCCACGACTCTGCTTAGCCCTTCCTCTGGACTTCAGAACATAAGAGCTGCAGATCTCTGGTTTCCTTGTTAATATGTTCGGTTTGTCCACTGGGAGTCTTGAACCGACATAATTTGCTGGCTGACTTCTGAACACGTGCCAGCTTTCCAGAAATTTTTTTTTTTGGCAGTAAAACATCCATCTGAAATTCTGCCTGCCCTGAATCATGAGAGCTCATCCAAATCAATCCACACATCCCCACCCCCAAACAAAGCACAGTTTCCACAAGTTCACAAATAATCTCGAAGTCAATAGCGCAATTTAAGGAAAGAATATCCTATTTACTTCCATAATTGCCTCCTCCCTTTTCCCTAATGTTTATACTCTAAAATGAGTTGGGCAGGGGAGGGGGAATTATGCAAACATCCCATGGTTCTGGGCTACCAACGCCCTTGGCAATTTGCATCCTTGAAATTCTCACTCATATCTGATATGACTGGACACTAGGATTGGATCCATCATTTAAGAAACATTGAAAAGATAATATCTAAAGTGTAACCTATGAGTATGCTTAAATTAATATCTTACTGTTCTATTTAGTAAACAGACATCTTCTAGGCACCGGGGATACAAAGACAAATCATAGGAGCCAACATGTTACATTGGAAAGGGGTGGGGGGAGCCCCAGGACCAGGATTCAGAGCCATTGTTGCCATTTCTTACCTCTGTGATCTTGGCAAAATGAGACAGTTGGGATGTAGTTTGAACTCCATTATCTCTGATCTGCTAAAGTGATTCACGCAGATTTCCCAAGGAATCAGTAGCAAAATACTTGTAGTTTCAATGTTCTGATATTTCTCCCTTACCTCAGCAAGTCCTCCCTGCTTAAAACTAAAGAATTTCTTTAGTTAGGCTTGAAGTGTGTTAGGTGGAGAAGGGAGGCAAATGGGGGAGGGAGAGCTGATTTGCAAGTGATGGAAAGGTGGTGTTCACACACTGTATTTCCTCTCAAGTCTCAAGTTGGAGAATTAAGAAAGAGGGAAAGCTCATAAGTTCTGGGGAAGAAAGGGAAGCTCCCCCCCCACACACACACCTCACGGCCAATGTGTTGATTCACTTTGCTTAACTGTATTTATTTGTTAGAAGGGAGAGTTGGGGGAGGGGGGGCTGCAAGTCGTTTGGAAACAACTGATATAAAAATGCATTTATTTCAGAAAAGGAGGGAAAGAAGCAGTAGAAATTTTCTACTGGTCCCTTTGGAGGGCACTAGCTTTGAATACTGACTGGGGAGAGGCCTTTGGAACATGCAGCTGGTGGAAAGAAGAATTGCAAAAAGGGTCAGCACTAACTAGCTCTCCCCTCCCTTTACCCCAGCCAATGGCAAACATCTGGCTACTCTTAATTTAACTCTGTCTGGGATGGAAAGAACAAAGTTCGGGGTATTCCAAAAAGCTTCTGTATTCACCGGGAATTTGCTCCTTGTGTCTCTGTGTGTCGGGGGCTGGGGTGGGGAGGAGGCTCTTATGTAGGAAAAATCTTTCTCAGTTTCTCTCAAGATGTGTGGAAGGGGAACTTTTGATTGTGTGCTACACAATAAGCCATCAACTCAGAAAAGAGGGCAGCCGGGCTAACAACACAGATTTTCACGGTACTTTGCCCCTGTTATCTCATTGGATCCTCCCAACAACCCTATGAAAGATGATGTTGTTATTCTGATTTTATAGATAAGGAAACTGAGGCACAGAGAGGTTAAGTCCCACAGGTAGTAAAGGTCTGAGGCAGTATTAGAAGGCAGGTCTTCCTGACACCAAGTCCCACATGCTAGCCACAACACAAGTATCCCTATTGACCTCAGCCCTCTCTCGAGTGACCGTCTCTGCAGTTGTCAGACTCTTTCCCTGCTCCATTTATTACCCTCTCTCAAGCCCCTTGTAGAGAAACCCCGAGGAGGTTGGAGAAGAAATTCTGTCCTGTCCGTTGCCTCAGGGATACGTGGCTTTTACCAGCCCAGAGGAGCAGAGGGACTTTGTGTGCAGTCCTTCAGTCTTCCAGAATGGTGAGTGCTGACGTAAATGGAGTTTAAAGAACCATCCACTTCCCAGAAGATGAAAAGAACATTGACTGTCTTTCTTCATTATTTTCAGAAGGAAAATTTCACAAGTCTGAAAAACATTTCGCAACTATAGGGAGTTACCTAGCAAAGCATATATGTGTGTGTTTATATGTATACATATGTGCAATGTGTGTACATAGGTGTCCGTAATAGACACACATGGGTGTGTATGTGGACATATATAAATATATAACATATAGTATAGAGAGACAAGCAGACAGGGACAGCCAAAGCCAAAAATCCAGTCTATGCCTATGTTGGGCAAAGCCGTTGACAGTTAAGTCAACAACATAAATAGAATGGTATGTAGAGTAAACGCCTCTCCCACTTGTGGAAAAATATATGCTTCTTTTTTTAAGTAAAAGACAGACTTTGCAAAGTCTAAGCCATTGAATTTAGCATTCCCAGAGTGTGCTGCCTTCCAGAAAAAGCACAGCTGGGTTATAGGAATTCAGTCTGAGCCATAACTAAAGAGTCACCAAGGCTTTTCTCGAGGTGACAAATTTAGAAGGTGATGAAATTATTTCAAGTCCAGCAGAAGAAGAACAACAGACCTTAGTATCTAGTTAACAAGAAAGCTTATTTAAAATGGGATGCTACAATATAGCCAATGGGGCTGAGTGCCCCCCCAGCCCCTCCAGGCCAGGCCCACCTTCAGCCCTGGCAGCCTGTGTCTCAGGGGCTGCACCCCCATGGGGCAGTGGCCCAACCCTCCTCTCTCTGCTCCAGGTTAGGGCCCAGCTCAGGGGTTTGTAGTGCTTGGCACAAGTGTGAGATTCCCTAGTTATACTTCAGAGCTAAGTCACATAGATGGCTTGGCATTCACATTGATTTTCCAGCAAAAATGCTGCTTGATCAGGGGCTCCCTAATGAAATTTGAGGCCCAGGACATTCTCTGGGGGAAAGAGGAAAGGTAAAGGTCCATGGTAAGGTCTAGACTAGAGTGTGCCCTGTACTAGATGGAGACCACCCCACTCCCACATAAATTTGTGTCCAGGTTAAAATGAGTATCAAGGATTGACTAGAAGAGAAAAGGAGGCAGGAGGCAGTATGTAATCTGGGGGAGTGAGTGGAGTGCTCATTTGAGAGAAGCTTTGTCTTGTGGAAGAGGCTATGGGTTTCAACAACTGTACATTTAATAAGCTTTTATGAAGTGCCTACTGCATGCCAGACACTGTGGATATGAAGGCAAAACCAGAACATTCTATGCCCTCAAGAGGTTTACATTCTACTGAGGGAGTCAATACACACACAGAAGTAAATTTAAAATATATACAAAATAAAAGCATATTAATTGGGCCTGGCAAGGGGGGAGGGGAGGGAAGGAAACATCAGGCACAGTGAAGCAGGTAGGTCAGGAAAGGTCTCATTTGGGAGGTGACACCTGAGCTGAATTGTGGAGTGAGGTAGGGGTTTGATGAGAAGCATGACAGCCATGCCAGGCAAGGGGTGGTACAGTGTGAGGAAAGACGATGAGATGGGAGGCGAAATGTCATGTATAGGGAAGAACAAGAAGGCTGGTTTGGTTGAACCATGGATTACTAGAGTAAGAATAATATGAAATCAGACTGAAAAGACAGGTTGGAGTTGAAGAATAAAGAGCAGCAAATGTCCAAAAGAAGTTTGTATTTTGACTTAGAGGTGATAGGGAGCTCCTGAAGGCTTCAGAGCAAGACATAGTCAGGACATAGTCAGGCTTGGAAGTTGTATGGAAAATGTATCAGAAGAAAGAGACTAAATGCAGAAGAATCAATTATTACAACAGTCTAAACTATTTAAACTGAACTCTAGTAATAGTTTAGGCAAGGGGCTATGGTGGTATGCCCTGGGGTGGTGGCCATGTGAGTAGTGAGAAGGTGGACGTGATAGGTGCTGTGGAGGTCTGAATACAGTACATAAGCCTGTGGTCTCCTTAGCATCCTTCGCATGCCACCCTGCTCCCACTGCCCCTCACTAGCAGGTTGCCTTACTGAATTACCACCCTACCCAAACCAATCACTTACTGTAACTTTTAACTCCTTAGTTCGGAGTTAAAAGAGATTCCCAGCTCTGCTACATCCCACCTTTTTGACCCTGAGCAAGTTACTTGAGGTCTCGGGGCCTCAGTTTCCTCACTTGGTAAACCCCAAGGAAATCAAAGACAAACTGAAGTCCAATAGACACCAAGCTATTTGTGGCATCTCTTTTTATGGAAACCATGAACTGGAAATAAAATAAATGTCTGTCTGTTGGGGACTGCCGGAACTGTGACAGTTAAATGTAATGAACTAAGAAATGACAACTTTGAGTACTTCGTAGGAAGCTGGGAAGCCTTTAAGAACTGATGCAAAGTAAAGGATGCAGAACCAGGACAACAACACAAGTAGCAGCTCCCATGATTGAAATGAAAGATCGCTAAAGGGAGGCCCAGCTCCAAATAATGGGCTTGGAAAACAAAATAATGAAGTAAGCACAGACCTGACAGGCCCAGAATGGTACACACTTTATCAGATTCAGGGATAAGATCAAGAGGTTTTGTTCAACTCTCTTTATTTGTTTCAAAGAAGGCTTTTATTTGGAAAAGGGTAGGGGATAAATTCTAGATCCATAAATGATTATGCTGTTAAAAAAAAAGTTTATCAACAAGACTTGTTAAAATAGAATAAAATTAACTGAGGAGGTTGGACTAGATAACTCCCTCCCTTTGGCTAGACAATCTCCCTGGTAATAGCTCAGACTTTGACATCCACCAACCTAACAAAGAAAGGCATGGTAGGGTGAGTATATGACAGCTCCTTTTAAGCAGCTGAATGACTATGTCTTAAGTGGATTTTTTTCATTATTACCCAGTGCCTTATTTTGACTGTTAGGACACACCTCTGGGTACATTGTACTATCAATGTCAGCATTTCTTTCTGTAGAAGTGAGGCTGACAAATGGATCAAGCCAAAGAGGAGAAAAAGAATCTCAAAAGCTTTCTGAAGAGAATAATTCCTTCAGAATTAGAGTGGAGCAAATGGAAGCAAATGACTTTATGAGAAATCAAGATACTATTAAACAGATCCAAACAAATGAAAAATAGAAGGCAATGTGAAATATT
>CM053582.1:55815042-55837520 GCA_028627135.1 Pseudochirops cupreus | reverse complement strand
GAGAGAGAGAGAGAGAGAGAGAGAGAGAGAGAGAGAGAGAGAGAGAGAGGGAGAGGGAGAGAACGCAGTGGATCCAAGAGTTGCCTGGAGTCAGACACTGCCTGGGCTGTGTGAGACTGGGCAAGTCACTTCACCTCCCCCGCCTCTGTTTCATCATCTATAAATTGGATGCATTATTAGCACTCTCTTTCCAGGGTTGTTATGAGGATCGAATGAAATATTTGTAAAATGTTTAGCACACTACCTGGCACGCAGTCAGCATTATGTGAATGTTGGCTATTATTATTAGATACTATTACTTAAAATGATGAAGTGTATCGCCCTCTATCAGCTGCCAAGGGAGTGGAGAGAAGCAAAGGACCACCCAGGATTTGTTTCATCAATCAAAAGCACCAAGCCCTTCAGTGCTGAGTGAGAGCTCACATGTCCCACTGCAAATACCTCAAGTCATAGGGACGAGGGGAGGCTCACCTGCTGTCCCATTCCATTTATATAGTGCCTTTAGGTTTACAAAATCATTTAGCATCTCATCTGATCCTTACAAAAACCCAGTGAAGTGAGTCCAAGAGGTATCATTATTCTCCTGTTATAGAAGAGGAAACTGAGAGGCTCAAAACAGGTCAGAGGTCACTAATTTGACCTCCTTGCCACAAGCCCAGTACTCTTTGTACTGTCTCATAGTACTTCCCTAATGAGATATGAAGACACATCTGAAAGGATGGTGTTTGTGCCAAAGGTTCTCCTCCTGAAGCATAATGACTATGTGAAAGTTTGTAAAGAATAACGATGCCACAACGAAAAATTTCTCCCTCTGTAAGTTGTAAAGCATAACTCTAGGCAGAGCTGAAACTAGCACGGGGCAAACAGGGCTTTGTTCCAGGGTACTAAGACATACTTCTTCCCCAGAGAAGGTCTTCTGGCAAGGAGACTCCATTAGACTCTATATGGGACAAGGAGTAACTGTACTTATAGAGGGATTGTTTTTTGCACTTCTCTCCAAGAAGTAAATTTGCTCCTGGTGCAGTTCCAGCTAGTTACAACTGCCTCAACCTTGTGGCTTACAAGACAATAGGAGGGTCCTTTCCTTGTAGTTTTGGAGCAAATGTAGTTGCCACTTTAGGGATAGTTATCACACCTTGCCACAGAAGCAGACAATACCATACTCTTTATCTTCTGACACTCATCAAAACATGGCAGTACTAGCTACTCTTTCTAGGACTTCTTGCATTTTTTCTCATACTCCTGACTTGATGGTCATGGTGGAGGACTTGGAATATTTCTTGCTCCCAATGACCACTTCCAGAATCTTTCACCATCACTCAGCAAACTTCCCTCCTTTGAGATTTATAAACTTATAATTCGATCAAGATCTTGGTGGCCATTATATCTGTCATTCTGCAAGGCATTCTCCCTCCTTCCTGGCTCATGGACTTTCTCTCCCCCTATTTCCCAACTTCATGCTAGAGGACTTTTACATACATATGGATGCTCACTTAAATATTTCAACTTCCCAGTTTCTCAATCTATTCAGTTCTAATGACAAATTCTGTATTTCAGCTACACAAAGAGAACTATCTTCTAAGAGAATTTAGTCATGCCATCACCCACAAATTTCTACTATCCTGTTTAAGAATTCTGAATTTCCTTTATCTGATAATAATTTTATATCTTTACATCTCTCCCTATATCTCATTCTTTTAAAATCTACTCTTTGCCCTCAATGTGACCCCCCCCCCCCCATCCAATGTCTCTATACTATAATACCATCCCAGGTCAACACCTCTGAGCAAGACACAATCCCCTTCCCAATCTTGACTTCCTTGGTGAGCCACTTAGACTCTACACTATCTTCTACTCTTGAATGCCTTGCTCTCTTGTCCTAATCACTGAGGATACTTGCTAACTCCAATTCCTGGATTATTCTCATCTGCTGCCTTCACTCCTACTTATATGCTGCTGAATGTGGCTGAAGAAAATCATGAAACCATGCTGACTAGGTCTTGACGAGGCCCTCACTACAGGGCAGGCTTCTTTCTCTCTAATTGACTGTCTAACTCTATACCACTTACCCCAGAAATTCTGCCAAACCTTTTCTTCTTTCCAGAAGCCTCTCATGTTACTTACTCCCTTCTGTCTCTGCTGAGAATCTCTTCATGTGTAACTGACAGAATTGAGACCACTTACCAAAAGGTCCTTTTCTATTCCTTCTGATTTTACATGTCTCTGGCACTGTCCCCCACTATCTTTTCCTTCACTCCAATCTCTGATGATAAGGTGTTTCTTCCACTATTTACCCAGCCCTGGTCTCTCTCCTGAGCTCTATTACAGTGCCATCAGATGCCTATTAGACATTTCTAAATGGATGTCTTACTGGCATCTCAATCAAAATATTCCTAAAGCAGACCTCATTATTTTTAACCCAAACTCTCCCCTCTTGTGAACTTCCTTATGGGTTTTTTTTTTTTTAATTAAAGGGGCCATCCCTTGACTCTCTTCCTAAACAGGCTTAATAGGTGAATGGGCATTGCCCCCACTCAAAGTAAGAACTGGGAGAGAGCTTAGCTTAAAAAGGCCAAGGTCTCCCACTGCATCCTGGGTCAACTCCAGTAGTCCTGATTAGAGCCAGATGGCACTGGAGGAGAAAGTGAGGCTGGTGACTTTGCACAGCTCTCTCTCACTTAAATCCAATTCAATTGCAAGTCATGCCATCTTCTTCCTGATGTCACAGTCATCTTTGAGAATGAAGGACAAACCACACATACTGTTGAGACTGTAGCCATCCCAGGTTCAAAACCTTGCAGTCAGTTATCTTTGCCTCCTCTCTCTTGCTTACCCTACATATCCAATCAGTTGCCAAATCATCTAAGTTCTTTCTCTATGACCTGTCTCACATATGTCCCCTTATTTTTACTCTCATAGCTACCACACTAGTATAGGCTTATCACATCTCTCCTGTATTGCTGCAATAGCTTTCTAATTAGTCTCTCTGCCTCAAGTCTCTCCTACTCCAAACATCGTCCACTGAGCTGCCAAAGTCATTTTCTTACAGTGTAAATTTCACCCTTACTCAATAAACTCCAGTGGCTCCCAATTACTTTCAAGGATCAAATTTAAAGTCTCTTTTAAAATTTCAGATTTAAAGCTCTTTACAACTTGGCCCTTTTCTACCTTTCCAATCTTCTTTCATTAATTTTCTTTCACTTCACCCCCATTCAGTACTCTGTATTATAACCCTACTGGCCCACTTGCTGTTCCTTACCCACTATCTCCCATTTCTGTGCCTTTGAAATGACTATTCCCCTTACCTGGAATGTTATCCCTTCCAACCTCCAATTCTTGGAAACCTCTGGCTTTCTTTAATACTCATAGGCTCTATTGTGATCTTCTCCAAGAGGCCTCTTCTGGTCCCCGGTGTGATTGCTTCTAACAATACCCACCATCTATTTGACATTGATTTTGTATGTTCAGATTCATATACGTTATTTCTCCCACTAGAATGTAAATGATTTGAGGGCAAGGAAGGTTTTTGCTTTTTATGTATCCCCAGGGCTTAGCACACTGCTTGGTTACATGTTTGTTGATTGATTACAGCAAAAAGAAGAGGAGAGGCCTGTAAAATCTGCCTGTGAATGAGCTGCTCTGTTATGTGGCTGGGAAAGCCTGCATGGGAAGCCATGACTTAGGTGAGACAGCTGCCCAAATATACCACCTTCTACCACACAGATGCTGCTCTGAGGGCTGTGGGGATTACTGGTGGGTTTGAAAATATGTTACTTCCCCAGTATCCCCTTAGGCTGTGTCTACATAATGCCCAGTTAGTCAAGAAGAGAGTTCAGTGGGAAGGAAAAAAAAGATAAGTAAACCATTTGCAATGCTACAGACAAAAACAAGCTCCTTTTGCTTGATTGAATTCTTTGCTTTTCACCAAAGCTTTGTGTTGGCATCATGGGGTTGGTTCCAAAGTAGTATTTGATAAGAAGGAAAATTTCAACAGAACTCCTGTTTTGAACTGCTTATCAGTAGAGTAGATGATGACAGGTAAAAATCATCCTCTTTTCAGAAATGTTGGCATCATCCCCATCATAGCTACATGGCAAGGCCTGAGGAAGTGAGAGCAGCTAAAAGATTCTGAGGGAGCTGACAGGTCGCAAGCTGAGTCCCCAGCTCCCTGAACACATAAGATGTCAAAGAAGATTGAGGGATGTCCATCCCTGCTCAGAAGGGTAGATATCATAGAGGGATGTCATGTTGGGATAAATAACCATAGGGGCTCTTAGAAAATATTTTAAATTACTAAGAGGAAATTCCAAGTTATTTGGTGAACCCATTTCTCTCTCTTGCCCCAGAGAGAATATGAATCGAAGCCAAGAATGTTGTGAGGATATCAGATTAATTTAGGGAAAGTCAGCACCACTCCCAGTTCTCCCAGCCCTGAAGTTGGGAAAGGCTCCCAGCCACATATATAATCTACCACAAGCTCCCAAACTGAGCCTAATGTATACAGTAGGGACTCAATAAATATTTGTTGACTACACCCTAATCTGTCACAAGTGTTCTAGACCTTACTTTGTATCCTCAGAGCAGTGCCGGGCACATGTTGTTCAGTTGTGTCCAACTCTTCATGACCCTATGGACCATACCATGCAAGGGGTTTTCTTGGCAAAGATACTGGAGTGGTTTGCCATTTTCTTTTCCAGTGCGGCACTCAGTAGGCACTTAAGGTTTATTGAATTACAGTATCTATCTCTACTCTATTCCTACTGTCACCACTCTAATCAACTCAAATCAACTAAATGCCCCTCAGCAACTCAAATTTTGAATATTACAATAGGTTCATAACTAGTCTCCCTGTCTGTAGTCCATCCTACCTACCACCATCATAATCTCCTTGATACAAGATTTTCATTGTCACTCCCCTGCTCAAGCCCTATAATGGCTCTCCACAGATTACCACATCAAGTCGAAACTCCTCTGCTCAGCACTAGAAGCCTCTACAATGTGGCCCTGATACCTAATTTACAGCTATTCCTCAACAGACAGCTACGTCAGGTAGGCCATTCTCATACTGTTGTTCACTAAAACCATGTTTCCATTTTTGCCTCACTGCCTTTGCTCTGACCTGAAACATCTTCCTGTCTTCCTTTTGCCCATTCAAACCCTACTTATCCTTCCCAGCTCTTCCAGGAAGCCTTCCCTTGATTCTTCCAGTCAATCCATCTCTCTCCATCCCTGAATCCCATTTCACTAGAAGCATTTAATTAGTTGCTAATTACTACTTCATGTGGGTTTCACATCTTATTTCCCCTAAACCACTGGGAGGAAACGAGGTACAGTGAAAAGCACCCTGGATTTAGAGATGGGAAATTTGGGTTCAGATCTGGTTCTGACAGTACGTGATGAATTTAAGCAAGTCATTTTACTTTTAGGGGCTTCAGTTTTCTCATCTGTAAAATGAAAGCGTTGGGAGCATTCTTATATAGTATAAAAATATAAAAGATTCAGTAACAACCCCCCCCCCCCCATATCAAAATATTTAAACCAGCACTTTTCACAGTAGTAGTTAACTGGAAATAAAGTAGAAAGTCATTACTTGGGGAGATGGCTAAAGTTTGTGGTACATGAATAGTTCAATGGAGTCCTGGATGGTGAGGGCAGATTCTATGTGGTCTGTGGAGGACTAAACTGCATGCCCAGGAACCACTTCCAATGGGAACAGATCCCTCTGGGTAGAGCTCCACTCTAGACTGGCCTTGACCCCAACCTAATATACTCATGTGGAACTGGGTTAACCTCAGGGGTACAGTAAAACAACCACTTGTACAACTAGTCTGTGTGTCTAGGATGGTTTAGGTATGGTCCATGCTGGAGACAGAAAAATGGATTAGACCACTTGCAGAAAAAGCCTCTCTTCCTTGCCATGGCTTCTCAGCTGTTTTCTGTGTATACTATTTTTCCTTAAGGTAGATGATAAGAAATCCAGATGTGTGCCTACAGCGATAGCTGTCAAAGCTTAGTCAGCTTTTACCCTTTGGTCTTGTGTTTCCAGGTTCCTGACTGATTTTAAAAGTTTTAGTGTCTAGGAAAGTTCAGAAATAATTTAATTTGATAAACCTGTTCAATAAATCTGAGAACATAAATTACTTGGAGTAAGAATCCTCTATTTGACAAAAATTGCTGAAAAAACTGGAAAACAGTTTGGTATAAATTAGGTTTATGTTATGTAACCCATCATATTGGCAAAGCTAACAAAAAATAAAAATGACAAATGTTGGAGAGGCTATGGAAAAACAGGCACTTTAATGTACTGTTGATGAAATTATGAATTGTTTTAAGCCAGAAGTTCTTAACCTGGGGTCCATGAACTTCTTTTTTTTTTTTTAATTGTTAACCGTGTTTCAGTACAATTGGTTTCCTTCATGTTAGGGACAGTTCTGAAGCAGGCACCTTGTTACTTCAGGTTTGATGTTAGGATAAAATGAGGCACTCATAGGTCATTGAACAATTAACAACAGGAGGTTTACTTAGCCCTAACTTAGCAAGGATATTGAGTAAGTATACAGTACTATTTAGCTTTGGTATACCTGACCTTATTTGCCTCCATATGGAAGTTTCTACTCAGGATATGGTTACTCTTGTGATCTCCAGACATCATGAAGTCTGAAAGGCTCAGAGAGTGGGACTTTTTTTTTTTGTTGCAGGGGGTAAGGCAGGGCAATTGGGGTTAAGTGACTTGCTCAAGGTCACATGGCTAGTAAATGTTAAGTGTCTGAGGCTGGATTTGAGCTCAGATCCTCCTGACCCCAGGGCCAGTGCTCTATTCACTGTGCCAGCTAGCCACTCCGAGAGTGGGACTTTTTAATGCCCTTAGACAACTAGGAAGATACCTGAATACCACCAGAAGCTATTGGGAAGACATAACATGAGCCTTTGTACCACCATGGGTCCAATCAAATCCTGGTTTTGTCACTTTTTAGGGAAAATCAAGCCTAACTCATGTTGTGGGGATAGAGAGATAAACCTTGGTAAATGTTGGTTCTATCGTACTTTGTAATTCCATGTGTTTTATTTTATGTGTTTAAAAACTTTATTCTAAGAAGAGGTCCATAGGTTTCACCAGACTGCCAAATAGATTCTTGATACAAAAAGTTGAAGAACTCTTGGTTTAGACCAATATTTTATATCATATTCCTCAATAAAGTTCAAATGGATAGATAACCTGGTTATTAAAGGACACTGCATAAAAAATGAGAAAAGAATCAGATCAGACACAGTTATGGCTAAGGCGTAAATTCTTGACCAAAGGATAGAGGTGATCACAAAAGATAAAAGAAATTTCAATTGTAAAATTGAAAAACTTTTACACAAACAAATCAATACTATAAGGAGAAGAAGGGAGATGATTGACTAGGAAAAAAATTCTTTATATCAAATATTTCTGATAAGGGCCTGATACCTAAGATACTGACCAAAACATACATGATCAAAGCCATTCCCTGATAGATAATTAGTGGAAGGATATGAACAAAGAATTTTCAAAAGAATAATTGGAAATTATTAACATCCCCATGAAAGAATGTTCTAAATCACTGTAACCCAGGCTGCCCAGACAGGTTTTGCCTGCTGCTGCCTATGTGTGATTCTGGAATAGGAGAAAGATGTGACTTAAATGTCTATATTCTTTGATTCAGATATCCTGCTGTTACCCTAAGGAAGTTAATGATCAAGAGAAAGGCTCCCATACATCTCAAAATATTTCTAGAACTACTTTTTGTGGTAGCAAAGAACTGGGAACAAAGTAGACACCCATCAATTGGGGAATTGCTAAAAAAAAAAACAAGCGTAGTACATAAATATAATAGAATGCTATTGTTCTGTGAGAAATGACAAAAATGAATACAGGGGAGAATGGAAAGATGTGCATAAGCCAAGAAAACACTATTCACAAATAATTAAAACAATGTAAATGGAGAAGACACCAAGAACAAAATAATCCAAACTGAACACTGTGCAATTATAATGACCAAGCTTGGCAGGTAGTTGATAAACTCATGTGTCAGGTACTGTGTTAAGTGCTGGGAATACAAAAAGAGGGAAAGGCCAGTCTCTTCCCTCAAGGAGCTTACAGTCTAATGGGGTAGACAACAAGCAAACAAATGTATTCAAATAAGCTATATACAGGATAAAGAGAAAATAACCAACAGAGAAGAGGTACCAGAGTTAAGAGAGATTACAAAAGACTTTCTGTAGGAAGTGAAATTTAAGTAGGAACTTGAAAGAACCCAGAAAAAAACCCAGGAGGTGCAGGAGGTGGAGATGAGAGAGAGCATCATAGGCATGGGAAACAACCAGTGAAAATGCTTGGAGTCAGGAAACAGAGGGCCTTGGCCACAAAGAAGTTGTCTTGTGCCTTTATTTGCAGGAGAGGGTGACTATGGATGTGTAATATTAAACATAATATCAGACTGTTTTTTTGGGTTAGTTTTGTCGAAAATTTTTTCCCTCTTCTTATTCTTTGTTATAAAGAGATAGATTTTTGGGAGGGAGAGGGAGGAGCAGGAATGCATTGGGAAATTTAGGTGATAAAAAATATGGCAACAACAATAACAATTTATTAAAATCTATGCCTATATCTACTAAAGATCTACTCATTTTAAAATTTATTGAATTTTGTTCATTTTAATTCAATGCATATAACTTATGCCTACACTTTGCCCTCTTATCTTTTCAAGTATTTTCTTGGGAGTACAGTGTGGTCATCTGGATAGAAAGATTGGCAAGGTGGTCTCTGACAAGCCAGGTCTACAGGAGGGGAGTATTAGGCTTCACTCCTCACTGGCAGTCTCAGGGCAAGAACCTGCTGCACGATATTCTAGAGGGGCATGAGACTGGCACACTCAGGGTTGTTTGTCTCCTCTTCCTTCTGCTATTCCTTGAAATTCGAATCATGCAGGCATCAGGGTGCGAGCGGCTACTACTCTTGATTTTAGTCTTTTCAAAGGAGCTACAAGGGCTGCAGGTAACACACACACATTTATTAAGTATCTACCATGTGCAAGGTGGTGGGGATGGAAAGACATTATTGTGATTTTAAAGTGGCCTTGGGCCCAGTCACTGGCTACCTCAGTAAAGCTGAAGCATATTCTATGAAGGTCCAAGCTGGACAGGCTTCAAGTGAGACTTGGCCTGGTGAGAACCTGCATGTCTGTTGTCTACGTTAGCTACATGGTGACGACTTTACTTATAGTTTTGAAGAGCATGCTAAGGAGTGGAAGGGTTGTTGTCTGTGTAATAAGTGGTCTTCCTACCTCAAACCTCTCTCCTCTTCAAGCTGTCCTCCGCATAGCTGCCAAAGTGATTTTCCTAAAGCCTAGGACAGACCATGTCTTTCCCCCGCTGAACAAGCCTAAGTGATTCCCCTTTATTTTAAGCATGTAATTATAAGCTCCTCTATTTGGCATTTAAAATCCTTCACAATCTGCCATCACCGTACTTCTCCAGGCTGTTTACACATAGACCTCTCCATCATAGACTTCACAGTCCACCCAAACTAGATTACTTTCTGTACCATAAACATGACATTCTATCTCCAGCTACTGTGCCTTTTTAGAGGCTGTGCCTCATACCTGAAATGCTCTTCCTCCTTACCTCCCCCTCTTGAAACCTCTAGCTCTCTAGGCTCAGCTAAAGAAGCTTATGTTGATTGTTCCTGCAGTTAGTGCTCTATCACTGTGTGTTTATTTTGTATATACCCTCTGTTTATCTCTCTGTGAATCTGTTGTCTTCCCTCACCAGTATGCAAGCTTTGAGGGAAAGGATTGTTTCATTTTTTTCTTTGAGTCACTGGTGCCTAGTACAGAACAGATATTTAAAGGCTTGTGACTTGGTTAACCTTTTCTCTATTTGGGGAAAATAGCTGCTTTAGCCAAATTGTCTTTTTCTTAAAATAAAATTTTACCAATATCTTTTTTTTAATATCACAAAATTTCTCTTTAATCCTTCTACTTCCCTCCCAGAGAGCCATCCCATATAATCAATAAGAGAAAAATCAGTAAAACTGGTACATACATCAAAAAAATGCAGTGTAGCACTCCCACCTTTGCAAAGGGGTAGGGTGGGGGTGTATTCTATAGTTCTTCCTTGGAGTCATATTTGTTTTTTATAAATTTGTTAAGATTAACTTCTGACGATTTTGTGGTTGTTCTTTCTGCCTACATGATCGTAGTCATTCTGCAGATTATTTTCTTGGCTCTACTTACTTCATTTTGTATCAGTTCATATAAAGCTTTTAAGACTTCTCCATATTCATCATATTTATCTTACCAAACAGTAATATTCCATAACATTCATGTACCACAATTTGTTTAGCTATCCCCTAATCAGTGGGCATCTACTTGTTTCCAATTCTTGCTATCACAAAAAGTGCTGCTATAAATTGATGTATATTGGGATTTTCTTCTTACTGATGGTCTCCTTGGGGTATAGGCTGAATGATGTAATGTCTGTGTCAAAGTCACTTTACTTGCACAATTCCATAAACTTCTTTCTGAAATGGCCGTACTAATCCACAGCTCCACCAACAATTTACTAGTATTCCTGTCTTCCCACAACTTCTCCAACTTTGATTATTTCCATCTTTTGTCATTTTTGCTAATTTGTGGAGTGTGAGGCAAAAAAACTTCATTGTTAATTTGATTCACACTTCATTTTTTTTTTGGCCAAACTAACTTTCTTTTTTTTTTAAAATTGATTTGTTTATTTACTTTTAGTTTACAAGATGCAGTTCCACAATCCCTTGAGTTTCAAATTTTCTCCCCTCTCTCTCACCCCCCACCCCCCCATGGCGGCATGCAATCAAGTATAGGATCTGCAAATTCACATTGGACATTAGTCTGGTTGTATAGAAGGGTTGTAACCAATGTAGTGATCAATGGGAAAAAAGAAAGAGAACCAAACATGAAAAAGAATGATAGCATGTAGATTGCTTCAGTCTCCATTTAAACTCTAGTCTTTCTATATCTTTCTCTGAGTTTAGATTTCTCCTTCCATCCTGAGACTTGTAGAGTTGTCTTATAGCTGTGCGTTGCTAAGAGTCCAGTTCGTCAAGGTCGGTCATCACACATACGATGTGTCTGTGATTGTGTACACATTTCTCCTGGTTCTGCTCTTCTCACTTAGCATCAGTTTGTATAGGCCTCTCCAGGTGAATATGAAGACCGTCTCCTCCGCATTTCTTACAGCACAGTAGTATTCCATTACATTTGTATAACCACAACTTGTTTAGCCATTCCCCAATGGATGGGCATCCCCTTAATTTCCAATTTTTTGCCACCACAAAGAGAGCTGCAGTAAATATTTTTGTACATATGGGTCTTCCTCCCACTTCTATGATCTCTTTGGGATACAACCCCAGAAGTGGTATCACTGGGTCAAAGGCTATGCACCAAATTAACTTTCAAAGCATTTTGGCAAGCACTTATTAATTAAGCGCTGGGGATACAAAGACAAAAATAAAACAATTCTTGTCATCAAGAATCTTCTATTCTATTGATAAAGGAGACATTTGAAGGTTGGAACCCCAGGATCTAGGCTACCTTCTTGTGAACTTTTAAATATAAAGGATATTAGACACAATGGCTCAGCTATTAGAGACCACTGTATGTTGTAGTAAATGGGGTACTAGAACTAGAGTCAGAAAATCAGAGATCAAATTCGCCTTAAACACTTACTAGCTTTGTGAACCCCCACAAGTCATTTAACCTGTCTGCCTTAATTTCCTCATCTGCAAAATGGGGATAATAAAAGCTCTTACCTCCCAGAATTGTCATGAGGATCAAATGAAATAATATTTATAAAACCCTTTGCAAACCTTAAAGCATTACGGAAACACTAGCTATTATTACTGTTGTCATTATTAGCCTGACATAATTACTACAGCTGGGATGGGGATAAAGTTGACATGAGGCTGTTAGGACAAATGGTGATGTGCACTTTAAATCTGAAGACCCTAGATCTTCCTGGAAACAAGCAGCCAATGTGGAATGTGGGTGGGGGAGATTGACTGATAAAGCTAGGTCTTCCACAAAAGGGATAGGCCACCACATTTGCTCTGGTAACAATCACTTGAGGTTGACTTAAGTTGATATCGGGCAAGTCCCATACCACAGCA
Source organism: Pseudochirops cupreus (assembly GCA_028627135.1). Taxonomy (NCBI): domain Eukaryota; kingdom Metazoa; phylum Chordata; class Mammalia; order Diprotodontia; family Pseudocheiridae; genus Pseudochirops; species Pseudochirops cupreus. The sequence continues at coordinate 55,825,354 of CM053582.1, read as the reverse complement.
AAGGCCAGAAAAATGCCAATTTCTTCCTTTTAAGGGTCAGAGAAGGAGAGCAGACAATCATTAATAAGTATTGACCCTTCATAATTGGGGAACAACTCTTGTGATTCTCCCACTGCTCCTAGAGTTTGCGTTTTGACAATTCCCACTGCCTTACCCTTTCTTTATTACTTTCTTAATAAATTTATGTCCTTCATGTGACATGTAAAGGAAAATGGTAAAATGTGGATTTCAATTTCCAAAATAATATTGAAGTGAATCAAAAGGAGGATGTAATTGGCCATATCATAGGGAAAGTCAGTTTAAAAGAAGAATGGCTACCTCAAAAGTGAATGAATTTCCTGTCAGTAGACTTCTCCAAATGGAGGCTGGAGGTCATCCTCTTGTAGAAGGGATCCTGGGTCCAGACGTAGAATGAACTAAATGGCCTCTAAGTTTGCTTTATAAATTGAAGCCAGGCCTGGTTTAGAAAACTCTCCTGGATCACTGTCATCCCTTGGCCTTAAAAAGAGAATGTTGTGCCTATCTACTAAACATATTCAGCAGATTTTCTGCAGAACTTAGAGCTTAGTAACGTCAGGAATCCATATCTGGGTTAAAATATGGTGGTGATTCATTTCAGTGCTGAATGGGGCCAAAGCCATCAGTTGCTCAGAGAAGAGCTTTGCACTAAGGAGGGCTACACCCTCCTCTATTTTCTTATTACCCAAAACATTATTTTGCTTTTAAATACAGAAATGAAAAGCCAGTGGCTCTGAAGTTATAGTGACAGAAGAAAATTGCTGGAAAAGCTGTGGAGACCGGGTTTTTTCAAGTCTCTGCATGGCTTTAAACTATCTAATTCAAAGATTTTGGTCAAATAGAATCCATTTGTTCCTTTTAAATTTCTCTCTAGGGTGGGAAACTGAAGAAATCCTGTTCCTCAGGGTAAGAAAAAAAGGACTAAGGGAGCTGAAAAGGCCCAATTCTGAAGAACTTCATGAGAGCTTGGTTTTGTTTTTTCTCAAACCCTAAATACTTCCAAGTCCCCTCCCAAACTGTACTATCTATCTGAGAGGGGTCCTGGTCCACAGCTCACAAGGGATTCCCCAATGAATAACTCCTAAAATCATCACCTTCTCATTGAGAAGCATGGACTAGCCTGGCTGCAAAATTAGGAGATTTTCTTACTTCCAGAAGTAAGAGAGCAAGAAGGAGAGTCTTAAGCTATGAGCTCATAACTCCCTTTACTCTGGATTTTTGAAATATGTTTTCTTGAGGTCAATGGCCATCTCCAACTAGGCCTAGGGCTCTGTTCCTTGACTTTCACGAGCTCTAAGATGACATAATCACTTTTTCCCCAGGTTGACATAACTTCTATTTCCCAGTTGGTTTCTCCTCATTGGTTTGGTCTAATTCAACAAATGTTTAAGTGCCTGCTTCGTAAAGACATAGTGTTAGGTCCTAGAGATGCAAAGATAAAAATGAAGCAGTCCTTGTCCTCAAGGAGTTTATAACCCAAGGGACTGAGCTTATACACAGCATCTACAAATTCTCAGTGCAGTTTTAAGTTTTAAAAGCATTTAACACTGTCCTAAGGCTTTGGAGACACTGTATTTGACTTTGAATTAGATCCAGAGGAGGAAGTCCCCTTGTTGATACCTCTATCTTTTGAGAGATTAAATTGTCAATAAGCCAAATCAAGACTTTGTTATGGGGGCCAAAGATTTGTTTTCTAACAGAAAGTCAAATGATCCTTGAACTTAAACTGAACAGCTAATTTCAGCACCCTGATTCACCACATCTTTTCAGGAATAACAGCAGCTTTTCTAATCTCTTTGTCCCACTTCCGACTTCCCACAGATACCCCTCTCCTCCTACTCTCTTGGCTAAGAAACTTGCAGCACATTTTACTGATAAAATTAAGGCCACTGGCCAAGAGTTTCCTCTTCTCTCCATCTTTTGTTCTTCTGCTACTATCTCCTCCAATATTTTTGTCTCACATGAAGAGGTGGCCCTTCTCCTTGCCAAGGCCAACCCCTCTCTACAAACACAAATGATCCCATTCTTTGCCACCTTCTCCAGTAGATCACTTCTCTCTCTCTCTCATCTTCAATCTTTCTCTGTCTGCTGGCCACTTCCTTCATGCCTTCAAACATGTCCACATCTCTTCCATCCTCAAAAGCCCTCACCTGATTTAGCCATCCTTGCTAGCTCTTGTCCCATATCTCTTCTCTCCTTCCTGGCTAAACTCCTTGAGAAGGCCATCTGCAATAGGTGCTTTCCCTTTCTTTCTTATCACTCTCTTTTTAACCACTTACAGCTTCTAATCTCATCATTTCACCAAAATTGCTCTCTCTAAAGTTACCAATGATCTTATTGTTAAATCCAATGGTCTTTTTTCAATTCTCATCCTTCTCGACTTCTCTGCAGCTTCTGACACTATCGCCCACTTCTCCCTTTCTAGGTGTTCATGATATCACTTTCTCCTTGTTTTCCTCATACCTCTCTGACGAGTCCTCAGTTTCCTTTGCTGGATCATCACCCCCGATTACTCCCACTAACCAGATGTGTCTCATTGGGCTCTGTCCTTGGACCCTTTCCTCTTCTTCTTTTAGACTATTTCACTCGGTGACTGCATTAGCCTCTATGGATTCAGTTTTCATTTGTATGCGAATGATTCTCACATCCTTACCTCTCTGTTGACCTCAAATCTCATCTCTCCAGAAGTGCCTGTTGGACATCTCTAACATCTTAAAGTCAACATCTACAAACCCGAACTCATTATCACCCTCCTCCCCCCAAGCCTACTGCCTATTACTGTTGAGGGTAGCACCATCCTCCCACCCCTCAGGCTTAGAACCTAGGAGTCATCTGTGACTCTTCACTCTCTTTTAGCTCCATATTCAATCTATTGTAAAGGCCTCTGGATTTTCCCTTTGTACTATCTCTTGCATATGCCTCTTCTTTCCTCGGACACTGCCCCCACTCTGTTGTAGGCCCTTGTCATCTCATGCCTGGACTATTGGAATGGCTGCTGGTAGGTCTCCCTGCCTCACCCTATCACCCTATAACCTCCAGGATCACTGTCACTGAAAGCCCTTTGTAATTCACTCTCTACTTTTCCATTCTTCTTATACCTTGTACCTCACCATGTATTCTTTGAACCAGTGACTAGATCAATTCTTGCTATTCCACGAGTAAGATATTCCATGTCCCAATTCCAGGCATTTTCATTGGCTGTCTCCCGTGCCTGCAACACACTATCTCCTCATCTCCGCTTCCTATCTTACCTGGTTTCCTTCTAGTCTTTTTTACAGGAAGCCTTTCCTGATCCCTCTTAATTCTAGTGACTTCCCTCTGCAGATTATTTTCCCCACTTTATCCTGTGTATGACTTGTTGCCATAGCGATCTGTGTGTTTTCTCCCCCATTAGATTGTCAGCTCTTTGAAAGCAGAGCTTATCTTTTACCTTACCTTGTATTTCCAATGCTTAGTGCAGTGCCTGCTTATGACTGACTGCCCTCCTGCATTCTCCCTTGCACACTCAGGCCTAAGAGAATAACCAGTTCCTAGATGTTAGTGGAATGAAGCTTTGCCGACCCCTTTAGAGAACATACTAACTGGACCCTGAGCAGGGCATATGCAAAGGCAAATGATTATCCTCCAAGGCCCCAATAAAATGTGCTCTCCTTTCACTCCCTGTGTCCACTACCTTGGCCCTGTGAGTCCATCCAACAGAGTGCTATACTGCTGCTTGTGGTAGTTCCTAATTACAAAAACCTGTTCACTACTCTCCATGGGAGTATATGTGGAACAAATGGGATCATAAGATCATGGATTTAGAGCTTCAAAGGAAATGATGCAGTCCAAACCCTCTCATTTTACAGGGGAGGAAACTGAGGTCTAAGGAAGTGAAGTGACTTGGCTCATGTTACACAGATACTAAGTAGAGGAGCTGGAATTTGAACCCAGGAATTCTAACTCCAAATCCTGAATTCTTTCAAGCATTGTGCTGTTATCAGTCTGTTCCCACTGTCTCAGCTTTAGACTCATAGGCAGCTAGGTGGTATAGTAGAGTGCTGAATTTGGAGTCAAGAAGATCGGAGTTCAAATTTGGCCTTAGAAACTTACTAGCTCTATGACTTTGGCAAGTCACTTAACCACTGTTTGCCGCAGTTTCCTCAACTCTAAATTGGGAATAATAATAGCCCTACCTCCTAGGGTTGTTGTGAGGATAAAATGAGATACTATTTCTAAAGCACTTGGTGTCTGGCACATAGTAAGCTCCATATCAGTGTTAGTTCTTACTACTATATAAAGTAGAAGGATCCTTAGAGATCCTCTTGTTTCCCTCTCTCCCTCATTTTACAAAGGAGGAAATAAGCCCAGAGGGAAGAAATGACTTGTCTAAGGTGATATAGTGAATTAGCAATGGAGCCAGGAATAGAAGCCAAGCCTCTTGACTGATCTCTGGTACAATGATCTGGAAACACAACTTAGAGACTCGGACCCTAGAATTTGTAAGAATTTAACTCACATGAGAAGTGTACACTAGAAACACATCTTTCTCCATTTGATGCTCAAGGTGACCTTGACCAGTTATCTAGCAAATAGTCTCAACAGTAAGAGCACAATGCATTGAGGAGATGTGATCTTAGCCACTGTCATCTTGGCCACACCACTTTGCACAATTAATCATTCACTCATTCCACGAGGCAACATTGAAATTTTATCTCTAACTCATTACAATCAGTCTCTCACTCAACAGAATCCTCTCTTATCCATTCACTATCTACATTTGACCAAAACATGAACAGAATTTGTCAATGACTTTCCTCGAATGCCTGAGCTAGGTGCTGATTTCAATTTCCAATGGGAAATGCTGTTAGTAGATTCATTTTCACCCTTTTTAGGGGAAAAGTTGATTACAGTGAAGCCTTAGTAATGAATTCATTCTCTTTTTGGATGTTTACCTCATTTGCACCAAGAAACAAATACTGGAGGCCTTTGAGTAAGAATTTAAAAATCCCTTGTGTAGAGTAGAAGAAATCTACTGAATCAATGCATGTATTTGCTGGACGACCCCAGAAACTGTTGCTATTTCCCTACCTGTGTTGCCGGTCAGCAAATACCAACCTGACAGGCTGGCTTTTGTCAGGATGCTGCACGGCCTGAGTATGGGTGAAAACCCCAAATAGGGTCACAAAGAGTTAGACACAACTCAACTGAACTGGCTCTTTAACTACTTTATTTCACATCTGGATCTCTTCCTTCTACCCCTTGATTCTGTTTTGCGAGGTATGTACGTTAATCATGTAGGTTATGTATGTCCACATGGATTTATCTAGACACTTCTCATAGGAAGACATGAGCAGATATTTCTAGAGTCTCATCTGCCCTTCTCTAAAGTAGACTTTTACTTTTACTAAGAGGGGAAAAAGAGCCTGGCTTACTCTATTCCTTAAAATAAGGGTACTGAGCTAGAATGATATCTGATGCCCTAACTATTGTTAGTTTAGGGGAAATAAGTTTTAGATTCTATCTGTGTTCTTGGTAACAATCCCTTAAAAGAAGAGTGCTCTAAGCAATATCTGAAGGCTTGACTCCCTTCCCTACCAAATGTCAGTTACAAAAAGACCATCATATACAGAGAATAGCAAATAAACCCGTTTATATAAGCTGACTGCAAACAGAAATCAGAGAAATTATACAGGTTAGCATATTACCAGACAATACAGAAGAGTGAACGAGCTCTCCTGGGAATGAGATATCTCAAGTGACAGAGAAAGAATCCCTGGTCTCACTCAACAGGAAATTCCCCACGGTCTACAGGAAGGCAATTTGGGAATAGGGACATCCTTGAGGTGCCAGTTCCTCTGTTGGCTTCCTCAGAGTCTCTCGCTCCAAAGACCTCTTCACAAAGAGAGCCTGCAACCTTCTGGGTTCTCTCTTGAAGCTAGAAACCAGACCACCAGAACCTTTTATTTCCCAAGTTATCAGCAATTCCATTCCTCACACTGGCCAGGAGCATTATGTAATTGCTTTCTCCACCAACAAGGAGAGTCTTACACAAATCCTGAGATAAAAAAATGACTTCATTCTGCTTTGACTATCATAATCTCCCCCTAACCTGACATCTTTGTTGCTGGAACTTTTTGTTTGAATATGAGCTGTAACCACACAATTTTTTTTAAAAATCTTTACCCACTTTTTCTGTTTGCCTGGCAGGCTTGGGGTCAGAAGACCTGGGTTCAAGCCTCAGCTGTCACTTACTCACTGTGTGACCTTGAGTAAGTCACCTAACCTCTATGAGTTGTAGTTGTAAGATAATATTCATATGGCCTACTTTACATGTCACAGTGAAGATTACAAAATGATACAGAATTTTAGATTTAGAAGGACCCTCAGTGGCCATCTAGCCCAATCTACACCTGCAAAAGAATCCCTAGAGCATTGTCTCGCACGGCCAGAGAAGTGGTCACCCAGCCTCTGCCTGAAGACTTCTAGTGTAGGAAATGCATTATCTCTTGCAAGGCAGTCTATTACACTTTTGAATAGCTCTCATTGTTAGGAACTTTTTTCTTTCTTCCATAAAAATCTAAATAATACTTCTTGGTAACTCCCACTCTCCACTACTCCTTCCTGGTTCTTCCTTCTGTGACCTAGAGAAAAACTCTAATCCCTCTCTCATTTGATAGCTCTTCAAATACTTGTCATGTAACTGTCATGCCACCCCTGAGTTTTCTCTTCTCTCCAGGATGGACATTCTCAGTTTCTTCAGCTTGTGTTCATATAGACTTAAAATCCTTTACCAGCCTGGCTGTCTTTCTCTGCACTCTCTCCAGTTTCAGCTTATGAATGTTCTTCCTTAACTGTGGTCCCAAGAACTGAACACAGCACTCCAGATTTCCAGATGCTTTCTAAACAGGGAAGAGGGAGGATCACTTCCCTACTAAAGGAAGCTATGCCCCTCAGAGCAGCCCAGGAGTACTTCAGCTATCAAACAAATGAAGTACTTTCTGCAAAAGCTTCAGTGCTCATAGAAAAAGTACACTTCCCCCATCCCCAACTGGCCTTAATCTTTCTGGACTGAAAGGAGTTTATTTGCCTCAGCTTTGGGGCTCTAAGTTTCAATTTATCCTGGCTGCCAGCTAAGTGATAGAGGAAGAAGGAAAAAGAGTTGGCGAGCCTTCTGTTTTTCAAGCAAGAATGTAAAGGACAGAAAGACATGAAACCTGTTATTGTTGCAGCTGCTTCTCAGATGGTGGGCTCCATGCCATTTGGGAAGAACTTATGCAAGAATTCTCTTCAGGGTTCCCAGGGTCTCCATGCAAAACAGCCTGATCAAGACACAGAACTCGAATGCAACTTCTTTATACTGAGGACCTCTACTGACTTCAAAACCACCAGAGCCACTGCTAGTAGCCTAACCAAGTGCTCATTTTTCAAACTCTTCTTTCTACCAGGTTAACCAAGTATTTTATACATATCACATTTGATAACTTCATCAACATCCTCTTCTGATGCCTTGTCATGGTATGGAGGCAACTCTTGCTGCTTTTTTTTTTTTAATTCAATTTTATTTTCTGTTTTGAATGACCTTCCTCCTCTTTTCCCCCCTCCCCCTTCCACATTCACTGAGAAGGCAAGAAGAAAAAAACCAAGACCCATTACAAATATGGAATAGTTATGCAAAATAAATTTCTGCATTAGCCATGTCCAAAGAAAATAAAGAAAGAGTAAAATATATGCTTCAGTCTGCACTCTGAGGCCATCAGTTCTCCATCTGCAGGTGGATACCATGTAATCATGAATTCTTGGAATTGTGCATGTTCATTGCATTGATGAGTGCTAAGTCTTTCAAAAATCTTTACAAATTTTTTTGTTGCATAAATTGTTCTCCTGATTATGTTCAGTGCACTTTGCATCACTTCATACAAGTCTCCCCAGGGTTTTTGTGAAGGGCTTTAAATGCCAAGCCAAAGATAAATCTTAGAGCCAGTCAATAAACATTTCTTAAGTACCTACTATGTACCAGGCAGGCACTGTGCTAAACACTGGAGATAGAAATAAAGGTAAAAGACAGTCCCTGATCTCAAGGAGCCCACTGCCTAATGTGGGAGACAACTATGTACAAACAAGCTATACAGAGACAGGCTAAATTGGAAAGAAACAACAGAAAGAAGACTGACTTGAATTAAGGGAGATGGCGAAAAACTTCCTATAGAAAGTGGTATTTTAGCTGGGATGTGAAGGAAGCCAGGGAAGCCAGAAGACAAAGACGAGAAGGAAGAATATTCCAATTAACCATTTAAGTAAATTCAAAGAATGTGAGATAGGGTAAACAAACAACTGGGAAGGAAAACCTATGAGAATAGATTCAGGGTAACATAAACAAAACAAATCACAAGGACAGAGTACTAACTTAAAAGAGTAAAGGGATAAAAATCAGAAACTTTTAGAAATCCTCTCTATTCATTAAAGACCCCTTTCCGCCCTATAGGATTATATATTATATATAATATATTTAGTTTTATTCTTGGTTATAAGTTCCTTTCTCTCTCTACACACACACACACACACAGACACACAGACACACACACAGACACACACACACTCGTACACACAAATGTATATATACACACATATATATACACATACATATATATACATACATACATACATATTTTATATATATATATATATATACACACATATATGTATATAGGGATGTGCTGGAGCTAGCTTGAACCAGTTCCTATGGAGCTGATTGTTAAATTTTCATTGTGAATACTTGTACCTCAGAAATCAGTAAAAGCTACAAATTAGGCCTTGATTTATTGTTGATTGTCTAGACTTAAGACAGTAATGGAAGAAAATGTTAATGCAGATTCAACTTCAAGGTATATTGTCTATACATTTTTATCATAGAGCTGCTTGTTAAACATTACTAGCACATTCTTGTATACATATATAATTTATTTTTTGCAAGCATTTATAATCTGTACTTCTCACGGCACCTAAAAAAAATTGAACAAAAACCCCAACAAAAATGAAAACTCTCATCAGAAATATGTAAAACATTCTCATGTTGGCGAAGTCAAAAAATATGACTCTCTGAATTTTAAGTTCATCATTTCTCTGTTAGGAAGCATACCATGTTTCATCTTCAGTCTTTCAAAGTTCTTTTTCACTATGATGCTGTCATTTTATAAATTGCTCTGCTCATTTTACTTCAGTTCATAGAAATCTTCCCAGTTTCTTCTTAAAATACCTTTTTTTCATTTCTTAATGGCATAATAATATTCTATTTTATTCATATATCATAACTTGTTCAGTCATTTCCCAATAGTTTCAGCTATTCAGCCAGTTCACCTAGAACAACTTAGTTTCCAATTTTTGGCACAGGTTTTCTTTTTCCTTTGATCTCTCTAGGAGTACAGGCCCGGTAGTGGGATAGATGAGTCAAAGGGTATGCACAGATTAATTATGTTTTGGGCACAGTTCCAAACTGCTTTCCAAAATGGCTGAACCAATTCCTAGCTCCACCAGTACACCAGCACTCCTGTTTTCCTGCAGCCTTGCCAACATGTGCCATTTTCCTCATTTGTCATCCTTGCCAGTCTGATGGGCATTAGGTAGAACCTTTAACTTACCTTAATTTGCCTTTATTAGCAATTTAAGTTTTTTCATATGGTTGTTATTTTAGATTTCTTCCTTTGCAAACTGGCGTCATGTTCTTTGAACAATTTGACTACTGGAGGATGGCTCTTAGTCTTGTAAATTTGAATCAGTCACTTATATTCCTTGGAAATGAAATCTTTATCAGAGAAATGATATTTCTCTTCTGATTTCGACTACATTAAATTTGTGCAAAATTTTAAATTTTATAATAAAATTTTCCATTTTCATCTTGGTTTATCCTCTTTATCACTTGTTGAGTCATTATCTTTCCGCTGTCCACAAATCTGAAAGATAATTTCTTCCTTGTTCCTATGTATTTATGATGTGGTCTTTTAGATCGAGCTTATCTTAGTATATGGTTTGATTTCTACCAGATTGTCATCAAGTTTTCCTGACGATTTTTGTCATAGTGGTCTTTTCCCCCAACTAGACTCTTTGGGTTTATCAGACTCTGTGCTGCTGACTTTGTTTGCTTCTGAATGTTGTAGACTAGTCTGTCCCACTGACTGTAATGCCATGCACCAGCAGATTCCCAAAGGAATGCTACTGTGAACAGCTTTTAGAGTTCAGATTACAAAATAGAGTGAACACTCTGTTTATTCCATTACAAATCAAGACAAACATTCAAAACATTATAATATTCACAACA
>CM053582.1:55797315-55814542 GCA_028627135.1 Pseudochirops cupreus | reverse complement strand
TGCAGATCCTATACATGATTGCACACCACCATGGGGGGGGGGGGGAAGGGAGGGGAGAAAATCTGAAACTCAAGTGATTGTGGAACTGAATCTTGTAAATTAAAAGTAAATGAGTAAATAAAAAAAAAGATTAAAAAAAAATAAATGATGAAAAAAAAATTAAAAAAAAAAAGAATTGCTGTTTTGTACTAGTTGGAGATTTAGCTTTTTTTCATTATTACCCTTGAGGTTCTTGCTCTTTTGTTTCCTCAGATGAATTTTATTATTTTTTTCTAACTGTAAAATACTGCTTTGGAAGTTTTGTAAAGCACTGAATGAGTAAACTAATAGAGGTAGTATTATAATTTTCATTACACTGACTTGGCCTGCCCACGAGCCATTAATGTTTCTCCAGTTATTGAGGCCTGTCATTATTTCTGCAAAGAGTGCTTTATAGCTGGATTCATAGTGTTCCTGGATACATGACGGCAGCTATGATGCCAAATATTTTATAACTTCCATAATTACTTTGGATAGAATTTTTCTTTGTAGCACTTCCTGCTGGGCTGCTTTTTGGTACCATACAGGAATGCTGATGATTTATGGAGATTTATTTTATATCCTGTAACTTTGCTAAATTTATTGTTTCATTTAATTTTTTTGGTTTGAACATTCAGGTTTTTCCAAGTAAATCATCATAGTATCTGCTAAACCCATTTATTTTTTTTTCTCTGTGCCTATGCTTATTCCTTTTTTTCCCCATTTTGCATCTTATTAATGTAGCTGGCATTTCTTGTTAAATAATACTGATGATAATGGGCATCTTTGCTTAACTGTTGATCTTACTGGAAAGGCCTCTAACTTTTCTCCATTACACATAAGGCTTGCTCTAGGATTTAGATAGACATCATTTACTCTATTAAGGAATGCTCCATTTACTCTTATGCTTTCTAGAATTTTCAATAGAAACGGATTCTGGATTTGGTCAAAAGCCTTTCAACATCTCTTGATGTAATCACATGGTTTTTTATAATTTCTAATAATATAATTTATTATATTTATAGCTTTCCTTATCTTGAATCAAACTTAAATTCCTGGTATAAATCCAAACTGATCAAGGTGAGCAATATTTCTAATATATTGTTATTAACTACTTAATATTTTATTTAAAATTTTCTGAGTTAACAGTCAGTAGACATAATGATCTACACTTTGTCACTTTCTCTGTTATAAATATAAAGACCACATTTGTATCATAGAAAATAGTGGAAAGATGCCTTCTTTTTCTTATTAACCTAAATAAGTTAGGCAATATTGGAATTATTCTTTCAAGGCACAATAGAATTCATTTGTAAATTCATCTGATCCTGTACTGTTTTCTTTGGGAGTTCATTCATGCCTTTTTAAATGTCCTTTTTGGATATTTCTTTTTCAGCTTTTGTTAATCTGGCTATTTTATATATTTGTAAATATTAATCTATTCCCTTTAAGTTATTGGTTTTGTTGGTGTATCACTAGGCAAAGTAGTTTCTCACAATTTCCTCTTCATTTGCTAAAAGTTCTTTTTCATTTTTGACACAGTTTGGTTTTTCTGTCTTCTTTAATCAGATTAGCTAACTATTAATTTAGTTTATTATATCTTTTGTTTTTGAGGCAATCTGGGCTAACTGACTTGCCCGGGGTCACACAGCTAGTAAATGTCTGAGGCTGGATTTGAACTCAGGTCCTCCTGACTCCAGGGCCTATGCTCTATCTATATGCTACCTAGTTGCCCCTAGTTTATGATAATCTTATTTTAAAAAGAGCTTCTGGTTTTACCAATTCAATAGTCTTTTCACTTTTAATTTTCTTATTCTTTCTCTATAACTTTGCTTTTTGGCACATCCCAAGCACTCATTTCCTGTATGGGGGTAGCTGCTTATTCTCAGGGGATCCTGACTTTGGTTCCTCATAATGTGAACTTTCTTTCTGCTTGCTTGCTTGATTTTTTCATTGATCTGGAAGCTCTGGATTTTGGCTATGATATTGCTGGGAGTTTTTATTTGGAGGTTTCTTTCACAAAGGTGACTGAGGGGTCCTTCCTATTTTCACATTTCCCTCTTTTTCTAACATGTCTGGGCAGTGTTCTTTCATGATTTTTTGAAATATGATTGTTCAAGACTCACTGGTCGTGGCTTTCAGGAGAACTAATGAATCTTAAATTTTCTTCTTGATTTAGTTTGTCAGTTATTTTTTATATGAGATAATTTACACTTCTATTTTTCAATCTTTTGACTTTTTTCAATATTTCTTCTTATCTCATAGCATCATAAACTTCTATATGGTCTATTCTAATTTTTCAAGGAGTCTGTTACTTGGGTAAGGTTTCACATCCCTTGTGTTAAGTTACTAATTCTCCTTCCAAAACTTTCCTCTGTAGCTCTAATTTCTTTCTTTCTTTCTTTTTTTGAGGGGAGAAGGCAGAGCAACTGGGCTTAAATGACTTGCCAAGATCATACAGCTAGTAAATGTCACGTGTCTGAGGATGCATTTGAACTCAGGTCCTTCTGACTCCAGGGCCGGTGTATTCACTGCGCCACCTAGCTGCCCCCTTAGCTCAAATTTCTTTTCCAATTCTATTACTCACTCTGTTATAAAATTATTTTTAACTCACTTCATTTCTTCCAGGAATTCTTATGGCTAGGCTGTGTTGTTCTTTGAAGCTTTGCTTACAGAGGTTTTGGAATCATTCTCTTCTGGATTTGCATCGTAAAGGCATCCCTGTCACCACAAGAGCTCTTAGCTTTATTTACTGAATCGAACTATTCAATCCCTCCTCAAACCTGCCATGGTTTACCTTCCCCCAACTCTCTCAGCAGAATACCTTCTTCATATTTTACTGAAAAGATTGCTGCCATTTGCCACGAGCTCCCTCTCCTTCCCTCTTCCTTGTCTCTTATCACTCAGAGGCCTTCGGCCGCCATCTCTTTTATCCCACCTCACATGAAGCAGTGGCCTTACTCCTCATCGAGGCAAATCCCTTTCCATGTTGAAGTGATTCCATTCCGTCCTGGCTCCTCCAACAAACTGACCCTTCTGTCAGCCCCACTCTCACTTTTTTTCAATCTCTCCTTGCTTACTGGCTCATTCGCTACTACCTACAAACATGGCCATGTTTCTCTTGTCCTGAAAAAACCCTCACTTGAACCTTTCATCCCTGCTAACTATACTCCTAGAAAAGGCAGTTTACAAAAGGTTCCTCTACTTTCTCCTCAATCACTTACAATCCAGTTTCCGACCTCATCATTCCATCCAAATTGCTCTATCCAAGGTTACCAATGATCTTAGTTGCCAAATCCGATTGAAGAGAAATGGATCTTTTCACTCCTCTCATTTCTCTTGATCTCTTTGCATACTTTAAAACTACTACTGTTCACTCTTCCTTTCTTTCTATTTTGGGATACCACTCTCTCGGGTCTTTTCCTGCTTATCTGACTGCTTCTTCTCTGTCTTCTTTGCTGAATCCTTCTCTAGATCATGGCCCAACCATAAATGTCCCTCAGGGTTCTTTCCTGGGTCCTCATCTCTTCTCTCTATGTACTTTGGTGATCTTATCAGCTCCCATGAATTTAATGACCATCTCTAGGATGCAGATTCTCAAACCTGTCTATCCTGCACTGATTTCTCTGTCAAACTCCAATTTCACATCTCTAGCTGCCTTTTGGACATCTCAAACTGGATGGCCCGTGGACATCTTAAACTCAACATGTTTAAAACTGAACTCATCATCTTCCCCCCTAAACCTTTCCCCCTCCTTCCTTCCCTAATACTGTAGAAGGTAACACCGTCCTCCCAGATCCCCAGGCTCACTATCCAAGAATCATCCTGGACTCCTCACTATCTCTCACCCCTCATATCTAATCTGTTGTCAAGGTCTGTCAATTTCACCTTTGCAATATCTCTCAAATACACCCCATTCTTTCCTCTGACATTGCTACTGCCTGGTGCAGACCCTCATCACCTCATGACTGTACTGTTGAAATAGCTTGCTGGTGAGGTGGCCTACCTCAAGTCTCTCCCCACTTCAATTCATCCTCCACTCAGTCACTAAAGTGATTTTCCTAATCACACAGGTTTGACCATGTCACTCCCTTACTCAATAAACTCCAGTGGCTCCCTATTGCCTCCAGAATCAATGCAAAAAGTTATGTTTGGCATTCAAAACCTTTTATAACTTAGCCCCTTCCTACTTTTCTAGTCTAACACCTTACTTCCTGTCATGTACTCTTCCATCCAGTGACACTGGCCTCCTTGCTGTTCCATGAACAAGATATCCCATCTCTAGGCTCTGAGCATTTTCTCTGGCTTTCCCCCATGCCAGGAATTCTCTCCCTCCTCCATTGTACCTACTGACATTCCTAGTTTTTCAACTAAAATCCTATTTTTTATTGGAAGCCTTCCCCAATTCCTCTTAATTCTAGTGTTTTTACTCTGTTATTATTTCCTATTTATCCTGTATATATCTTGCTTTGCGTATATTTGTCTCTGTTGTCTACCCCATTAGACTGTAAGTCCCTTGAGGGTGGAGACTGTCTTTTGTTTCTTTTTGAATCCCTAGAGCAGTGTCTGGCACACAGTAGGTGTTTCGTAAATGATTACTGATTGAACTGGAATTTATTTTGGGGCCAAGTTCTGTGTACTTGTGAAAGGAATGTTAGGGCCTTACTTGCTTCTGTTTTGTATTACCTTGGGTCTTATTGCAGCCTTCTCTGAGTATTAAGTCCTATATTCTTCAAAGGTTTTATGTATGGCTCAGACCATGGACCTGCAAACTTTCAGCATGTCCAATGTGTCTAAAGTAAAGTATGATCTCTGCCCTCTTGAACTGAGCTTTGAAAGCTCCTGACCTTGGGCTGAGTCTTAGTGACATGAATGCAAACTTTCCCCTCCTTGGAACTCCAGTATGCTGCAGCTAGAAATTTCCTTTAAGACTACACATATGGGGTGGCTAGGTGGCACAGAGAATGGAGCACCAGACCTGGAGTCAGGAGGACCTGAGTTCAAATCCAGCCACAGACACTTAACACTTACTAGCCATGTGACCTTGGGCAAGTCACTTAACCCCAATTGCCCTGCCTTCCCCCCTCCAAAAAGCAAAAAAAAAAAAAAGACTACACATAGTAAGCTTTCATGTAGTCATAAGTCAACATGTTGGAATGCAAAGCGCTTAAATAATGAAATAAACGGGCCTAACTAAATTTTGTACTCAATGCTCCTTTATATGCCCTATGGAGAAAGCAAAATCATAGAACTTCAGAATTGCAATGTCTGTTTGTTATATGGATCAACTCATTTATGAATAATAAATCACTCTATATAATATTCCCTACAAGCATCCAACCAACCAGATTCCTCACAAAAGGATGTCTACCTTTGTTACCCCTGACTTGAATTCCAGGTGTATTTGCTACAAGATGCTGTCTAGTTTTCAAAGGGCCCACTCAGCTCTGGAGGGCACTGGTAAAGTGTCTAAGAATCATAATATCTAGGGCTAGGAGGGAACATCTATAGTCCTCCAGTCCCTTTAAATACAGAAGTAGCTTTCTTACTCTACTTAAGGAATTACCAAGCCCCACAATTGAAATATAACCCATGCCCACCATAGTCTAACTCATCCTCCTCATTTCTACCTCCTGGAAGAAGATGATATCTTTTTTAAAGGCCCAATGAACTTTGAAAAACTGTTCAAAAGACTCACAGAATTAAGTCTCTTAGAACTGATAGGAAGGTTAGAAGCTAAAAAGATGGTCCTGTACCTGAAATAAATTTCTGTAAGATGACAGTCAATATGTTGTCCTGTAGCCCTTGAGTGAACAAGTCCATTTAGGGGCAAACAGCTGCCTCTTGAGACAGTCAATTCTATTTTTTCACAGCCCTATTCAGTTTAAATCTTTGCCCTATGAGAGAAACAAATGAGCTTCTTTCAGTTTGGTTCACATGGCTCCAATAAATTGCTTCAGGTACAAGAAAAAAACAGTATTTTGCAATAAGAATGTATATCCTTTTGCTACAGGGCCCAACTCATATATGGATAATAGGCACCTCTATAATATGCAACACAAATTTTTACCCTATTTCCATGTACATACTGACCACCCCAACTGTTCCTGACCTGATCCAGAGCTTGAGCAATTCCAAGTGTATTGGTTAACAAAAGGTATAAAATTTTCTAAGGTCCCACTCAGGGCTGGGAGGCTGTCTTCAACGAGTTACAGAATAACAGAATCTAAGAGCTGGTAGAGAAATCAATGTCCATTAAATATATGCAAAAGTGCCACTGGCAGGAATATTCATCTCAATCTTTTCTATCAGGAGCCCCCAAGCCCCCAAACCAACCATAAAATCCATGGCCACTCCTCCCCCTATCCCATTTCACCTCACTTGTTCCCATATACACCTGACAGAAGAAAATGAAGGGTATTCCAAGAGCCCACTAAACTCTGGGAAATTTTGTTCAAAGAGTCCCCAAATCAAAATCTCTCAGAGATGGTAGGGACCTCATAAGGTGAAAAGATGAAACTACAAATGAAATAAAACAGGTCCTTAATTCCACAGTTTATAAATTGTCCTGTAGTCCTTAAGCAAACGTGTCTATTAGCGAGTATTTGCCTCCTGAAGTAAGTGATTCAACTTTTCCACAGCTCCAGTAGGTTGAAAGATTTTAGATAGGAGAAGCATATTTGGGTTCCTTTCAGTTTTATACTCACTGTACTTTTACAATGATATAGAGGCAAGCAAAATCACAAAATTTCAGTATTTAAAGTTATATGTAACTAATATAGCACTTAACTTATGTAAGAATAATCAGCTCTATAAGGGGACCCATAGGGGTATGAGCAGGTTCCATTAAAAAGGACATCCACCAATTAGTCTGTGATTTGAGCCCAGATATATGCCATTTATGGGGCAGCTAGGTGGCGCAGTACATAAAATGCCAGGCCTGGAAGAAAGAAGACTCATCTTCCTGAATTCAAATCTGGCCTCAGACATTTACGTGACCCTGGGCAAGTCACCTCACCCTGTCTGCCTCAATAGCCTTATCTGTTGTTGGGCCCCCAACCCCCATTGCTTCTTCCTGCTGCCCTCTGGATGGTCTGTTGCATTCCAAGGCCTAGGAGCCAGAGCCCTGATAAGGCTGTCTGCCTTACTGGAACGTGGATTAACAGCATTGAGCATGTATCATACAATGGGATAGCCTCCCCTTTCTTCTTGCCCCTGTTGCTGAGGCATGTGACTTAGTCTGCCCAGGGGGAGATAAAGGGGAGCGAGGGGAGGAAGGGGTAGGAGTAAGAGGTAAGTAAGAGGTGAGAGAAGAGAGGTGAGAGAAGAGAGAGAGAAGGGAAGAGAAGATGTAACAATAAAGCTGCATTTCTAAACCCATCTGTGAGTGCTGGGTGTTCTGTTTGAGAAGAATAAGGAATCCAGAGACCTCTGATGACCCCGGGGAGGGTAAGTGAGGAAGGTGGTCCAGAAGGGAACCTGAGGTGAGCGGGTTCTAACAATCTATAAAATGATCTGAAGAAGGAAATGGCAAATTGCTTCTATATCTTTGTCAAAAAAACCCCAAATAGGGTCATGAAGAATTAGATACAACTGAAAAATGACTGAACAATAATATATGCCATTTAATTTCTATTGGATTCAAAATGGTAACTCATTTCTAATAGCATATTTGGTACTGAGAGACCACCTGCAATTATCCAAGGAATAAAAACATCTTAGAGCTAAGGAAAACATCAACTTGCCAACATGCAAAAACTGATGGCCTCAAAAATACTCATCTTGCCTAACTTATGGGAAGAAACATGATGCCTCACAACTAAGAATGCAACCTATACCCATCACAGTCTCACTTCTTTCCATGAATACCTGCTGTAACAAGATGATATGTATTTTGAGGGCCCATTCAATTCTTGGTATCCATATTCAAAGAGTCACAGAATGAAAGCTTCTCAGAGCTTACAGGGACCTCAGGAGTTAAAAAGAAGAGCCAATGCATGAAATATAACTTTTCTTTATGAACACAGAAAATACATTATCTTGTAGTTCTGGAGTGAACATGTCCATTTAAGGACAAATACTTGCCTCCTGAGGCAGCCAACTGTACTTCAACACAGTTCCAAGAAATGTGAAGTTTTTTATAAAAGTGAAGTGCAATGCTCTACTTTGTACTCTTTTAAATAGCCTAAAGGTCAAGAAAAACCATAGAATAGGTTTACAGAAGGAAAATGTAAATCCTTCTTCAATAGAGCCCAACTCATATGTGAATAGTAACCATCTCTCCAATATGCCCCACAAATACTCTCCCATGTTCCACTTCAAAGGATGTTCACCTTCTTGTTCCTAACCTGATCCAGAGTTATAGGAATTCCAAATGTACTGGCTACCAGATGACAGGATACCGGAGCCTCTCAGCTCTTGGAGGTCTTCCACAATGAGAAGAATAACAACATTTTAGAGTAGAAAGAAACATCAATGTACCTCTAACACCTGACAAAAAGGTCTGCCTTACCAGTACCCATCTCCCTTTGTCCTCTCTGCAAATGAAGGACTAACGACAACTACAACAATAACCCCTATTCCTCGACGTATAGTAGGAATCACCATGTCTCAGAATAAAGAAGGCAACTTAGCACCATCACAGTCTCATCTGGAAGGATATGATATGAGTTCAAAGAATCATTTTGCTCTAGGAAATTATATTCAGACTGTCATGGAATCAAAGCATCCCAGAGTTGGTAAGTTCCTAAGCAGCAAAAAAGAAGAGTGAATACATTAATTGTAACATTTCTTTAGGTTCACAGCCATTATGTTGTCTTATAACCCTCAAAGAAGTATGTCCATTGGGGACAAACAACTGTATCCTGAGTAAGGCCATTTTACTTTTCCACAACTTCATGAGGTTTAAAGATTTTCCTAAGTGAAGTATGAATGGGACATTCTTAATTTTTATGCTCTTTTAATTTATTAAAGGGCAAAAAAACCCATAGAATTTTATAATGGTAATGTATATGCTTCTGCTATAGGTTTCATTCCTTACATAAAAAATAATCGCCTCTGTAAGATGACCTACAAGTGTTCTCAAAAGATCCATTTAAAATGATGCCCCTGACCTGATCCTGAGCTTACCTACCAGATGGTATAATAATACTTTCAAAGGGCCCATTCAGCTCTGGGAGCCAGTATTCAATGAGTCACAGAATGACAGCATCTAAGAGCTGGAAGGGACACCAGTGACCATCAAATAGATGCAAAAGTAACACCAGCAGTAAGACTAATCACACTCTATTAATGGTAAGAACCCCTGAGCCCCAAGAGTACAACCCGTGCCCCACTCATTGTCCCTACATACACTTGATAGAAGAAGATGGTGTTTTAAGGGTTCATCAAGTGTTAGGAATCTGTGTTCAAAAGGTCAAAATTGATAGGAATTTTAGTAGCTAAAAAGATGGAACCCTACACTTGAAACAAAAGACCACAACCATTTAATTTTCCTGGAGTCCTTGAATGAAGTTGTCCATTTAGGTAGGAACACTTGCCTCCTGTGGCATCCAATTCAATTTGTCCATAGCACTACTGGATAGAAAGCTTTTCTATATGAGAAGCACATCTGGGCTCCTCTCAGTTTCATACTCATTACTCCTTTATATTGAAAAGAGGTCAAGCAAAATCATGGAATTTCAATGCTGGAAGGTATAGACAATTATCTGTAGTGTCCAATCTATGCATCATATGGTTCAAGAACTGACCCCAAGCTTTGGTCATTCCAGGTCTCTTGGAAACCAGCTGATGTCTTCTAGGTTGCTGTCTGTAATGATTCCAAAAATAAGAGAATCTTAAAGCTGAGAATAATATCAACTGGTCTTTATGCAAAAGTCCTGATCTAGATCTTATTATTTATGGGAGCAATGAGGCCTCATACTTCCTAACTAAAAATGAAACCCATGCCAACCTCAGTCTCACTTACTTACATGTCTACTTGTTGTAAGAAGAGGATTTGTCTACTAAGGGACCATTCAACTCTGAGAAGTTATGTTCAAACAGTCAAAGAATCAAAGCATCTCAGAGGAGGTGGGAACTTCAGCACATAAAAGTCAAGAGAATACATTAAATTATATACTTCTTTTCCTTAAGAATATAAACAATATATTGTTTTGTAGCCCTTGAGTCAAAGTGTCTATTTATGGGTAAAATTCTGCCACCTCAGGTATCCAATTGGATGCTTGCACAGTTCTATGTGGTTCAAATGTTTTTTTACAAGACAGGAGTATGAATGGAATTTTTCTCAATTTTAATACATTTGCACTTTCAATTGCCTATGGCCTAAGAAAAATAATACTGTTGCAAAATGGGAATGTATATCCCATTGCAATAGGGCCAAGAAATTTATGAAAAGTAAAATAATACATTTCAGAAATGTTCTCTTACTTTCTACACAAGAGAAAGCCCGTTAAAGGCAAATGATTTCATGCAAAGCATCTGAACTTCTGAATATAATGCTATGATTGGCTATCTTCTAAGTAGCCACTGAGCTCCAAGAAGTCTATAAGGAGTCAAAGACTAATATTTTAGAGCTGGGCACAATATTAACTGGACCTCTAAAATGTGAGAATGTAGCTGCCTGAGATAAAATGACATTACTCTATTTGTAGTAGGAAATTCCACACCCCACAATTACAAAGCAACTTAGGTTGATCATAGTCTCACTTATTCTCACAAAAATGTGATGGAAGAAGATGATGTGAGGTCTAAGGGCCCATTTGACCTTGAGGAGTTATATTCAAACTCAGAATGAAACATTCTCAGAAGAGACAGAGTCATCATAAACCGCAACAAAAAAATTGCGTCTATAAACCATTAGGTAATCTTGGAACTCATGAGTGAACATGTCTATTCACAGAAAAGTACTGTATTCCAGCTGCACTAAATTTTATTCCTCCAAAAACTTGTGAAGTTAATTTTTTTTCATAAAAGAAACACGAATTAGATTTTTTTTTCTTTTATATACTTTTCCGTTGAGTTGACTCAGGGCAAGAACAACCATAGAATTTCACAATATGCATGTATATCCTTCTGCTACAGGGGTCCCTCTAAGTAGGAACAGCAATCATCTCAATAATATGCCCCACACATGGTCTTTCATGTTCAACTCAGGATACTCACCCTCCTGACTCTTGACTAGATCCAAGCTTCAGGACTTACCAGGATATTGGGTAATGGGGAAATCTTTTCTGAAGACAAATTGAGTGGCTACAAGTCCATTGCAATAGGTCAAAGAAAGACAATATCTAGGAGCTAAGAGAGACAACATTTGGCATGCTAAAACATGCAAAGCATTCTGCTTTGGAAACATTCATTTTGTTCTATTTTGAGAAGGAATCACCAGACCCACAACTATGTTCATCACAGTCTCCCTTGTTCCAATTTTTGTTGTTGTTCATCCTTCATTCTTGAAGAGGATCAATGACATCATGAGGATGATGTCTTGATTTGACGCAGAGTTGTGCTCTCTCTTCCAGAATCATTGGGGTCAAGTGGCAAGATGATTGGCAATGGTCCAGGAGGCAGTGGGTGACCTTGGCCTTTCTAAATTAAAGTCTTCCCCCGGTCTCACTTTGTATGGTCATACCCATTCAATAACTAAGGGCTAGGTAACACTTGGCACAAAAGGTGGCCCAATTTTTCATCACAAAGACAGCAATATGGGAGGGGAAGATCCTCAGAGTTTCTGGCCAGAACAAAAAGCAATCGCTATTTACACTCATTGTATGCCATCAAAACCTAAACAATGAGCTACAGAGGCTTGGGCTGGGGCTATTATTGGCCATTCAACGAAAGCCAGAATGATTTGGGTTTAATAGCTTTGTCAAGTAACTCCATTTAAAACAGTAGGTGTTTTCTAAAGCCTGCCTTTCCAGAGCTATATTTCAAGAAATAAAAAAAAAAAAACTGTGCAGGGCAAAAAAATAAATCTTTCTAGCTTGAAAAATAATAATAAAATAAATGAAAGAAGAAATAATAATTATAATAATAATAGAAGCATTTTCCAATTTCTGTTTCATTTGGAAGGTTGGGTCCCCAGGGGGAAGATACTACTAGTCTCAGATAACATGGTAAAGACAGATAATACAAAACTTCTCCTAAGAGCCTAGTTCACTCCTTCCCACAAATACACACAGCATACATGGGAGGAGTAAGCTTAAACCTAGTCCTAGACCATAATAGTAGCGAGGCACACATG
This sequence comes from Pseudochirops cupreus, assembly GCA_028627135.1. Classification (NCBI taxonomy): domain Eukaryota; kingdom Metazoa; phylum Chordata; class Mammalia; order Diprotodontia; family Pseudocheiridae; genus Pseudochirops; species Pseudochirops cupreus. Next base: position 55,802,283 of record CM053582.1, on the reverse strand, counting down.
TAAGAAATCTGTGTGACAAGGTTTAACTCTCATCACTTGCTCTGGAAGTCTTTCTCTGTGTAGAGACCTCACACAGAACCCTTGTTGTTCTCCATCCTTCATTCTCGAGGAGGACCAATGACATCACGAGAATGTCTTGACTTGCCTGTGAATTAGATTTGGGTAAAGCAGAGCTGCACAAAGTCATCAGTCTCATTCTCTCCTATAGTGCCATCAGAGTCCAGTGGCAAAAAAAAAGGCCAAGACGACTCCTTGTTCCAACGTACACCTGAGGGAAGATGATGATGTGGGTTCTAAGGGCCCATTCCACTCTGAGACACACTGTTCAAAGAGGCAAAGAACCAATGTGTCTTCAGACTGGAAAAGGACATCAGAAGCTCAAAATACAGTCTTCTAAAGGAAAGGAAACTTCTCTTTAAGACTACATCTGAGAAGTTGGCTTCTTGTTCATAAAAAAACCAGGTCCACTTTGGTGAGGTCATATGTCTAGAGATGCAAGGAAATCTGAAAGTCCACATGAAGATTCCAGAATAGGCTTCTTTCAGTTTTCTACCTATTGCTACTTGAAATCCCTTCAGCAGTAAGAAAATCTTGGAGTTTTGCAATGTGAATGTATATCGGTGTGCTACAGAGTCCAACGAAGAGGGCAGTAGTTGCCTCTATGATACATTCTCTGAGTGTTTTCCCCTTTTGCACAGTCATTCCCTATCTAACTGTCCTTAACTTCCTTCACTCAGTTTCTGCAATCTCAAGTCTACCATCTGCCATATATTGAAATGTTACCTACCTATCTCTCCTTTCAAGGAATTGAGGTAAAAAAAATTGAATTTTGCAAAGTGGAACGTATCATTCTTCTATAAATTGTAACTCATGTGTAAACAGTCGTCACTTCTATTATAAGCCCCACAGGTGTCCACTAGCTTTGTTTTGAGAAGGATCTGACCCAATTGCCGGTGACCTGATTCAGAACTTCAAAACTTCCAAAAATATTGGCATAATATATTTTAAATGTACCTTCAACTCCTGGATGCTGTCTGCAATGATTCAAACTGAAAGAATAACATTTTAAAGTTGAATGAGTGGACAACTTGTACTTTAATACATGCAAAAATATCTGCCTCGGGAGTATTATGCTCCACTTATAGAAGGAACCCCAATATCCCACAACTAATAAAGCAGCCTCAGCTCATCAGAGAAGCAGAGGATCCAATAAAGGAAGAATCTCACCTGGAATCTAGGGGTCCATTTCAGTCTAAGAACATTTATTCAAAAGTGACACAGAATCAGGTTCTCAGAAATAGTAAAGGACTTCAGCAGCAAAACAAAAGAACAAATACATATACAGCACAATTTTCCTTATATCCGTGAACAACTGGGTCATTGTGGAGCCCGTGGGTGGTGAACACATCTAGTTATGGACAACCACTTTCTTCCCAGACGTGGTCAGTTTTATTCCTCCAAAGATCATCAAGGATTAAAGATTTTTTTTTTCACAGAAGAGGCATGGATAAGATTTTTTTTCCAGTCTTGTACCTTTTTCTCCTTGGAATTGTCTCAGGTAAAAGACCAACCACAGAATTTCACAATATGTATATATATCCTTGTGCTATAGAGGTTCCTCTATATAGGAATAGTAATCACCTCTGATAATATACCCTACAAAATGTCTTTCATATTTGACTCAGAAGGATACACAACCTCTTGACCCCGACCAGATGCAAGTTTTAGGAATTCCCAGGATATTGGGTACCAGACAGAGAAATTGTTTCTCAGCTTTTACAAGCCCACTTCAATATGTCAAAGAATAACAACATATAGCAGCTGAGAGTGACAAGATTTGGCACCCTTAAACATGCAAAACAATCTGCCTTCAAATATTCACCTTTTGTAGGAAACACCAGGCTCTACAACTATGCCCATCACAGTCTCCATCATTCCACTACTATATACTTGAGGAAAGAAGATGATGTGGGTTCTAAGGGCCCACTCCGCTCTGAGACACAATGTTCAAAGAGTCACAGAATCAATGTCTCTCCAGAGTGGGTAGGGACCTCAGCAGCTCAAAATATAGACCTTTACATGATATAAAACATTTCTTTAAGACTATATCCAATGCTTTCAGAAAAACCTGAAAAGACTTACATCGACTGACGCAAAATGAAGTGAGCAGAATCAGGAAAACATTGCACAACAATACTGTACAAAGATCAACTGTGAATGACATAGCAATTTTCAGTAATACAATAAGCTAAGACAATTCTGAAAGTGTTCACTACTTTGTTTTGAAAAGGACCCAGACCCTACTGTCATTGACTTGATGCAGAGCTTCAGAAATTTCAAGAATACCAGCTGACTGGTGACATATTTTAAATGTAACTTCAGCTCCTGGAATGTCTGAAATGACTGAAACTGAAAGAATAACATTTTAGAGCTGGATGGGACAACAACTTGTCCTCTAATACATGCAAAAATATCTGCCTCGGCAAGGCACATTATGCTCCATTAATGGAAGGAACCCTGATACCCCACAACTAATAAAAGAGCTTAGGCTCATCAGAGTCTTAAGGGATCCAATTTTTTACTGAAGGAAGAACCTTACGTGGAGTCTAAGAGTCTATTGATTCTGAAAACATTCATTTAAAGTGTTACGAATCAGATTCTCAGAGAGGGTAAAGGTCTTCAGCAGAAAAACAGAAGAACACATATACACACTACAACATTTCTTCATGTCTGTGAACCACTGGATCATCACAGAACCCATGGGTGAACATGTCTACTCAAGAATAACCACCTTTTCCAGTCATGATCAGTTTTATTCCTTTGAAAGTCTATGAGATTCAAAGGTTTTTTTTTTCATAAAAAATGTATGAATTAATTTTTCTTAATCTTGTACCATCTGCTTTTTAGAACTGCCTGAAGGAAAAGAACCATAGAATATGTATATCTTTCTGCTGTAGTTGCCCCTACAAGTGAACAATAATCACTTTGATATATGCTCCACACATGGTTGTTGATTTTCAACTCATAAGGATACTTACCCTCTTTTTTCCTTACTTTAAAAAATTATTATTTATTTTTAATGTTCTTTTTTTAGTACTTTGAGTTCAAGGTTTTCTCTCACCACTCCCCTACCCACTGAGAAGGCAAACAAAAGGATATCAATTATTCATGTGAAATCATGCAAAAATATTTCCATATTTGTCATATCACAAGGTAAAGCAAAAAAAAATTAAAGAAAGCAAGAAAATTATATTTCAATTTGCACTCAGAATTCACTGGCTCTCTCTGGAAGCAGAGGGAATTTTTAACATCATAAGTCCTTTGGAAATCTTCTCACTTCATTCATTCTGCATCAGAGTTCATATAGGTCTTTGCCATGCCATGTTTTTTTTCTGAAACCACCCCACTTGTCAATTCTTATAGGACAATATTATTATGTCACAATCATATACCAAAACTTGTTCAGCCATTCCTCAACTGACAAGTATCCACTCAATTTCTAATTATTTGAAACCACAAAGAAAGCTCCTATACATATTTTCGTAAATTTGGATCCTTTTCCTTTGATGTCTTTGAGATACAGACATAGTGCTACTGTTGGATCAAAGGGTATGCACAGTTTCTTAGCCCTTTGGTCATACATAGTTCTAGATTGTTCTACAGAATGTTTGCACCAGTTCACAACTTCACCCACAATTCATTAATGTACCTGTCTTCCCTCAAGCATTTCTCATTTCTGATTGGTGTGAAGTGGAACCTCAGAGTTCACTTTGCTTTTCTCTAATCAATAGTGATTTAGAGCATTACATCCATATGACTATGGATAGCTTTGATCTCTGGTTCTGAAGACTGCCTTTAACCATTTAACAATTTAGGAATGTCTCTTATTTTTAGAGTTCCCTATATATATATGAGAAATTAGGCTTCATAAGAGAAACTTGCTGTAAATTTTTTTCTATTACTTCATTGTTTGTAATATCTTTTAGTAAAATGCAATTTCCATGATTATCTCTTTTAGTTAGGTCTGGTTTTGTTTTGCTTTGTCTGAGATCATGACTGCTACCCCTGCTCTCTTCAGATGAAGTATAAAAGCTTCCTCCTCAGCTCATTTTAACTTTGTGTGTCTCTTGTACATAACTGTGCTGTTGGATTCAGGTTTATAATCCATTCTGCTCTCTAGTTCTGTTCTATGGGTGAGCTCGTGCCACTCAGATTCAGTTAACATCACTAACTGTATTTTCCCATATCTGATTTTTTTTAAAAAAAATTAATTTATTTATTTTCTTGTTTATATCATTCATTTCCATGAGATTTTGAGTTGCAAATTTTCTCCCCATCTTTCCTCTATCCAACACCTCAAAAAAGCCATCCCACTGTATAACCCCTCCCCCAATCTGGTCTCTCCTATGTCCTCCCTCTCACCCCTCTGACTTTCTGGTAGGGCAGGATGGATCTCCCTACCACAGTGCCTGTATATCTTAATTCCCAGTTGGATGTAGTTTATAATGATAATAATAATAATAATAATAATAATAACAATAATAATAATATACATATATATTTTTAACATTTGCTTATAGAACTTTAAATTCTATATTCTTTCCCTTCCTCCCTCATCACCCACCCCCACTGGAAGGACAGGCAATTAAATACAGGCTGTATATATGTAATTACACAGAACATCTCCACAGAGGACATATTGTGAGAGACTGATTACATGTCTCCCCTTCCTATCCCTCCCCCCACTTGTTCTATTCTCTACTCTGTCCCTGTCCCTCTACAGAAGTGTGCACTTCCAGCAACCCTCCCCCCTACCTTGCCCTCCCCTCTGTCATCCCACCTCTCATCCCCATGCCCCCTACTCTCCTGTGTGGCAAGATACCCAGTTTAGAGTTTATGTCATTCTTTTCCTAAGCCAAATTCAATGAGAGAAAGGTTGACCCTTTCCCTTTTGCCTTCCTGTTCTTC
>CM053582.1:55780152-55796815 GCA_028627135.1 Pseudochirops cupreus | reverse complement strand
ACTTTTCCCCCTGAACTAGGTAAATGATATGTGTGATTAAAGTAAGATTGTTAACCCATTTTGAGTTGCTTTCCTTCAGAAAAGCAGATCTAAGAACCTGTGCTAGTAGCCACCCTGGGGGTGCTGGGGTGCTTGCTGATACAGCATCATGGAGCACATGGCTGAAACAGCTACTCCTGGACAACAGCATTTGTACCCACTGCTTTTTGGAATTGCCTCATGAACAAGAACAACAGAATTTCACAACAGGCATCTACATCTTCCTGTTCTTGTGGCTCCTCCACATAGGAAGAATAATCCCCTTGATAATGTGCTCCATATATGGTCTTTCAGGTCAACTCAGAAGCACACTCACCCTCTTGATCCCGACTAGATCCAAGCTTCAGGAATTCCCAGGATGTTGGGCACCAGAAAGGAAGATCTTTTCTCAGGATCAGCTCAGCTGCTACAAGCCCACTGCAACAGGTCAAAGAATAACAACATCTAAGAGCTGAGAGGGAGAACACTTGGCCCCCTAAACATGCAAAATGATCTGCCTTGGAAATATTCATCTTGCTCTACTTCCAGTAGGACCCACCAGGCTCCTTGACTATGGCCATCACAGAATCCCTTGTTCCAATACACACCTGACAGAAGATGATGATGTGGGTTCTAAGGGCCCACTCTACTCTGAGACACATTGTTCAAACAGTCACAGAACAAAGTGTCTTCAGACCAGATAATGGGACCTCAGCAGCTTCAAATGCAGCCCTCCACAGGAAATAAACACCACCCTACATTCAAGAAATTGTCTTCTTGACCATAACAAAACAGTTCCATTTTGGTGAGGTCACATGTCACCAGATACAAGGATATCTAATTGTCCATAGCTTCACCGATATTAAACATTCACCAAACGAGCAATCCAAAATGGGCTTCTCTTGGTTTTGTACCTACTGCTGCTTGAAATCCCTTAAGCAACAGGAAAATCTTGGAATTTCACAATAGGAATGAATATTCTTATGCTATGAGGTCCAACAGAGAGGAGGGCAGTACTTACTTCTAAAACATCCTGCAATCGCACTAATATTGCCCATCTAACTGCCTTGACTTCACCCAGAGCTTCTGCAATCCCAAATCTACCATTTGCCATATATTGAAATGTTATCTACCCATCTCTCTTCTTAAGGGATGGAGGTTAAAAAAATTGGATTTTCCATATCATAATGCACATCATCTTTTATACATTAAGTAATCACCTCTATAATAAGCCCCATGGGTATTCACTAGGTTTCTTTTGAAAATGACTTTGCCCTATTCCCACTGACCTGGTTCACAGGTTCAGAAATTCCATGAATACTGGCCAACAGGTGGCATAATATATTCTTGAAGTCTCTTCTCTCCTGGAAGCCATCTGCGATGATTCAACTTGAAAAAATATCACTTTAAAGCTGAATGGGATATAAACTGGTCCTCTAGTACAGCAAAAATATATGCCTCAAAAATGCACATCATTTCCCACTTATAGAAGCAACCCCAACACCCCACAACTAATGAAGCAGCCTGGGCTCATCAGAGTCACATAGGATCTGGCAAACCGCTGAAGGCAGGACCTCACATGTATTCTAAGGGTCCTTCTCTTTCTGAGAACATTCATTCAAAATGGCATGGAATCTGGTTCTCAGAGTATGTAACGGATTTCAGCAACAAAAGAGAAGAACAAATACATGCAATACAATATTTCTTCATGTCTGTGAACAACTAGGTCATTGTGGAGCCCATGAGTGAACATGTCATGGATAATCACCTTCTTCTAAGCATGGTCAATGTTATCCAGATAACATTTATATCCAGATATCTAGATAATCCTCATCCAGACTTTCATCATTTCCAAGACTAGAGAAAAGATGGCATAATATTTTATAAAGGCCCATTTAGCACTGGGAAGTCATCTGTAATAAATCAAAGAATATACCTTAGGGCATGGTGGGAAATCAATACATCCTCTAATATATGCAAAAATATCTGTCTCAGATATTTGCTATACTCAATAATGGCAGGAATATTCATGCCCCTAAATTAGGAACAGGTCCCAGGTCCATCACAGTCACACTAGTTCCCACAAACACCCAATGGAAAGAGATGATGTGGTGTCTAAGTGCCCATTCAACTCTGAGAAACTATATTCAAAGTGTGACAAAACCAAAGACTCTCAGAGTCAGCAGCAAAAAAGGACAAAGACATAAAATACAACATTTTGTCAAGTCTGCTAGCCATTAGGTTGTCTTGTAGTACATGAGTGAGCATGTCCATTTAGGGACCAACCTCTCCCAGAGGCAGACAATTTTATTCTGCCAAAATCAGTGAGTGAGGTTTGCAGGATTTTTCTAAAAGCATGACTTGAATTTTCTCAATTCTGTACTCAATCCTCCTCTGAATTGTCTCAGGGACAAGAAATATGACCGATTTTCACAACTGGCAAGTATAGCCTTCTCCTGTAGGAGACACTCCATACGGGAACAGTAATCACCTTTCAAATATGCCCAATAAATGGTCTCTCCTGTAGCACTTAGAAAGACACTCACTTTCTTACCCAGAACGCAGCCAAGCTTCATGTATTCCAAGGATACTAATTACCAGATGCTGGAATATTTAGGGCCCATTCAGCTCCTGGAGACTAACTGCAAGAGGTAAAAGAAAGCATCTTAGAGATTGAAAGGGACATTAAAGTAGCACTAAGTCATGCAAAACTATCTGACTCAGAAACATTCATCTGGCTCTGCTCCCAGTAGGAACCACCTTGCCTCATAACTAAAAAGCCACCCATGCCCATCAGAGTCTCATTTGTTCCAATATATATGTGCTGGAAGATGATATGGTTCTAAGGGTCCATATAACTCAGTCATACTGATTAAAGAGTCACAAAATCAATGGCTCTCAAAAGCTGGTAGGGGCCTCAGAAGCTAAAAGATATTATTAATACATGTGAAATAAAACGTTTACTTCAGATTTCAGCCAACAAGTTGTCTTACTGTCCATAAGTAAACATGTCCATTTTGGTGAGAACGTGTTTCCAGATGCAATCAAAGCTATATTTCTACAGCTCCACTGAGTTTAAATATTTGCCATATGAGAAGCACAAATGGACTTCTCTGAGTTTTTTTTTTACCCATTCCACAATGAGTTTTCCCAGTTTATATTAAAAGGGTCACTCCCTAACTGCCCCTGACCTCATCCAGAGCTTCAGCAATTCCAAGTGTATTGACTAGCATATATTTTCAACTTGCATTGCCTGTGATCTCACCAAAGGGATCTGTTTTCTTTTTTTTTTTTTGGAGGGGGGAGGGCAGGGCATTTGGGGTTAAGTGACTTGCCCAAGGTCATGTGGCTAGTAAGTGTTAAGTGTCTGAGGTCAGATTTGAACTCAGGTCCTCTTGACCCCAGGGCCAGTGCTCTATTCACTGCGCCACCTCGCCGCCCCTGGATCTGTTTTCTTATGAACAAGAAGATAACTTCTTGGATGTAATCTTAAGGAGAAGTTTTACTTCTTTTAGAGGGCTGTATTTTGAGCTGCTGACGTCCCAATCCACTCTGGAGAAACACTGTTCTGTGACTTTTTGAATGGCATGTCTCAGAGTGGAGTGGGCCCTTAGAACATCATCTTCTTCCCTGACTTATATACTGGAACAAAGGAGACTGCGATGGGCATGGCTGTGGAGCCTGGTGGGTCCTACCCAAAGTAGAGCAAGACAAGTATTTCCAAAGCAGATTGTTTTGCATGTTTTATAGGGTCAAATATTCTCCCTCTCAGTTTCTAGATGTTGTTATGCTTTGACCTATTGGAGTGGGCCTGTAGCATCTACTCTTGCCTAGTCTAACTAGATCCAGTCTACAGGAATGTAAAGGATATTGGGTACTTGATGATGGAATATTTTTTTAGGCTTCCTTCAGTGGAAGCCCATTGAAGAGCTCGAAGAACAATAACTCAGAGCTGAGAGGGACATCATCCTAATAGGGGAAGACAACACATAAAAGGGGAAGGAAATACAATGATGAATGAAGGCACCTGATGTGCAGGAATGTTTTTGAAAGTCCAGAAGTCAGAAATAGGAACAGGAGGGGAATGAAGGTCAGCTTGAGCCCCTCCACAAAATGGAGGCGCCTAGAGGAACTCACCAATGTTATAAGTGGCTTTTGCACATGGATGTTCCATGTTGAGAATTCCAGTTTAGTGATGCTTGAATGTTCTATGGAGAAGGGCCTCCAAGTGGTGAGGGAAGTACCAGGACGAGACAGCAGTAGAGGAATGGTTTGGAAGGCCAGAAGACGCCAACAGGGTCTAGAGGACTACAGCTCCATGAGGACTAAAGGCTTTTTTGGTAAGAGAAACATGAATAGGATTCTCTCAATTTTGTATTCTTGTATAAGGAGCCTAAGGAGCAAGAAAAGCCATAGAATTTCATGAGGGGAATGCAATAATCCTCTGAAATAGGTCAACCCTGACATACAGAATAATCACCACAATAGTTTGGTTCAAAAATGTGCTCCCACATTCCACTGATAAGGATACCCATCCAATTGCTACTGACTTGATCCTGTGTTCAGAAATTTCAGGGGTATTGGTTGCCAGATGGCAGAATATTTACTAAGGGCCCATTCAGCTCTGATAGACCATAATCAATGAGTCACAGAAGGATAGTATCTCAGAGGTGAGAGGGATATCAGTATCTATCAAATATGTAAAAAATTTGTGCCTCAAAGATACTTACTGGCTCTCCTTAGAGTACGACTCACCATACCCAACAGAGTATCACATGTGCACCAAGTTTCACTTGTCCTTATATACCACTAATGGGAGAAGATGATGCATGTGCTAAGGGCCCATTCAGCTCTAAGACATATTGATCAAATAGTAAGATAATCAAGGCATCTCAGAGCTGATAGGGGACCTCAGCAGCTACAAAGATGAATAAAAACATAAAATACAAGTTTTCTTCAAGACAATGGCCTATACATTGTCTTGTAGCCCTTTTGTGAATAAACACCTCCATCCCGAAGCATCCAATTCTATTTTTGCTTAGGTCCATGAGGTTCAACAGTTTTGAAAGAGAAATGTAAATGAGATTCTCTCCGTTTTGCACCTATTGAGTATTAAAGTGTTTTAGGGACAAGAAAAACCACAGAATTTCACAATGGCAATGTACATAGCCTTCTGCTATAAGGTCTGACCCACTTATAAACATTAATCACTATGATAATATGTTCTACAACTGTTCACCCACATTCCACTTAAAAGGATGCCCACCAAACTGCCAATGACCTAATACAGATCTCAAGCAAATTCAAGTATATTGGTTACCAGATGGAAGAATATTTTCTAAGGGCCCCTTTAGCTTTTGGTTGCTATCTGCAATGCATCAAAAATTAAAAACATCTTAGATCTGGGAGGTATGTCAACTGGTCCTCTATATATACAAAAATATCTGCCACAGAAATACTCATCTTATTCTCCTTATGGTAGAAACCACCATGCTTCAAACCCTTCACAGTCTCACTTGTTACTTCATAGACCTTGTGGAAGATGATGAGATGATGATGTGGGTTCTAAGGGCCTGTTATGTTCTGTTTTGTTCAAAGAGTTTCAGAATCAAAGCATCTCTAACCTGGTAGGGACCTCAAGAGCTAAAGAGATAATTAGTTATATGGAAAAAAATCTCTTTAATACCACAGGCAATATGTTGTTTTTAGCCCTTAAGGGAATATATCCAAAGAAGGACACAAAACTTTATGAGTTTAAAAGATGGTGGCATGTTTTCTAAGGACCCAGCTCTGGAAAATCATATTCAGTGAGTCATAGGTTTCAGCATCTTAGGGCTGGCACTTTAGTGGCTATCAAATAAATGCAAAAGCAAGTCCTGAAGGAGTATTTATTAGACTTCTGGCATGAGTCACCAAAGGCCACAACCAAAAGTGACACCTATAGCCATCCAAGTCTCACTTGTACCCTCATACATTTGATAGGAAAAATGATGATGTGGGTTTTAAAGGCCCAGTCAACTCTGGGATATATTGTTCAGAAAATCACAGAACTGAGGCATCTCAGAGCTGGGAGGGGCCTTAGAAGCTAAAAAAAGATGACTCAACACATGAAATAGAACTTTTCTTTAAACAAATGGCTAACACTGCATATCTCCTAGTCCTCAAGTGAACATATTCAATTGGGAAAAAGCCCCAGACTCCCGAGGCAGTTAATTCTATTTTTCAAGAATGTTATTAGGTTCAAAGGTTTTTTTTAATAAGAGAGGTCTAAATTGAATTCTCATAATTTTGTATTCAATGTTTTTGTAAATTGCGCAAGAGGCAAGAAAAACTGTAGAATTTCACAATGGGAATGTATATCATTCTGCTATGGGTTCCATCCCATATATGAACAATAATACCTTGATAATATGTCTCACAAGAGTTCCCCCATGTTCCGTTAATAATAATACCCTATTGCTGCTTATCTGTTTCAGACCTTCAGCATTTCCAAGTGTACTGGCTACCAAATGGTGGCATATTTCCTAAGGGCCCACGTAGCTCTGGGAGACTGTTTAATGCAGTGGTTCTCAACCTTCCTAATGCCGCGACCCTTTAACGCAGTTCCTCATGTTGTGGTGACCTCCAACCATAAAATTATTTTTGTTGCTACTTCATAACTATAATTTTGCTACTGTTATGAATTATAATGTAAATATCTGATATGCAGGATGTATTTTCATTGTTACAAATTGAACATAACCCACAGGTTGAGAACCGCTGGTTTAATGAGTCACAGAGTGACAACATCTCAGAGCTGGGAGGGACATTAGTAGTCATTTAATACACAAAAAAGTAACTCCTAAGAGAGTAATCATTTTGCTCTCTTTATGACAGCAGTCACCAAAGCCCACAACTCAAAAATGTGTCCCATGCCCTCCTAAGTCTCATTATTCTCTCATACGTGTGATGAAGGATTATGATGTGGATTTCAAGAGCCCATTCAATTCTGGGACATACTGTTCAGTCATCTCAGAGATGCTAGGGACAGTTCTGAGAGCAACATGAGGTTTAAAGATTGTTCCTAAAAACACTGAATGGAATTCTCTTCATTTTGTATTTAATGCTCCTTTCAATTTCCTAAGAGACATATAAACTTTTGCTATACGCTGAAACTCCATGAACAGTAATCTGCCCTATAATATACCCCACAAGAGTTCTCCCATATTCCACTTAGAAATTCCACACTACTGTTTCTGACGTGATCCTAAGTTCCAGTGATTCCAGTTCTATGTGTTACCAGATGGTAGAACAATTTCTAAGGGACCATTCAGTTCTAGGAAGCCATATTCAATGAGTGACAGAATGAGAGCATCTTGGAGCTGGGAGGTTCATTACAGGCTGTCAGAGCCATGCAAAAGTAATCTTATCCTACTTATGACAGGAGCTTCTGACCTCCCAAACCAGCAATGCAACCCATCCCCACACCATTCTCACTCATCTCCACAAACCACTGATGGAAGAAGATGATATGTATGTACTATGGGCCCATTCAAACATGGGACACAGGTTCAAAGTGTCACAGAAATAAAGCATTTCAGAGTGGGTAGGACCACAGCAGCTAAAAAGATGACAATGCATTAAATAAACTGGTTTCTAAATACTATAGTCAATATGTTCTCTTGGACACTTTGTATGAGTATGTCCATTTAGTGCCAAACATCTGTCTCCTTAGGCAGAAGTCAATACTGCTTTATCACAGCTCTGTGAGATTCATATATTTTTCATAATGGGAAGCATGAATGGTATTTTCACAGTTTGTACACATTGTTCCTTTAAACTGTCTAACAGCCGAGAAAAACAGTAAAATTTCAAAAAGGGAATATATGTCAAAAAGGGAATGTATATCCTTGTGCTATAAGGTCCAAACCAACATAAAAACTATGATCACTTCTACAATATGACCCACAAATGTTTTGCCATGTTTCATTTAGAAAGATGCCTGCCAAATTTCCACTGGCCTGATCCAGAAATTCCAAATACATTGGCTACCAGATGGCTGAATATTTTCTAAAAGTCCATTCATCTCTTGTAGGTCATCTGTAAAAAGTGAGAAAATAACACTGTAGATCTGTGAGGGAAATCAACTGGCCTTCAAATATATACAAAAATACTGGTTTTTGCTCTACTCATCCTCCAACTATGTAGACAAGCCATGCCCACAACAGTCTCACTTGCTTTCTCACAGATATAGAAGAAGTTGATATAGATTCTAAGGGTTCAGTCAACTCTGGGACACACTGCTCAAAGAGTCATCAAAGCAAAGCATCTCAGAGCTGGTAGAAACCTCAGTAGCAAAAAAAGAAGACTGAATACATGAAACACGACTTTTCCTTAAGACTACAGCCAATATGTTGAATTGAGTGAACATGTGCATTTAAAGACAAATACTTACCTCCTGAAACAGTCCATTCCAGTTTTTGAGAGCCCCATGACGTTTGATGTTTTTCATGGGAGAAGCATAAATAGGATTCACTTAATTTTGTAATCAATGTTTCTTTAAATTGACTAAAGAGGAAGGAAAAATTTAATTTCACCATGGTACTGTATAGGCTCCTGCTATATATTCCAATGCTTACACGAACAGTAATCATCTCAATAACATGCCCCACGAAAGTTCTTTCATGTTCCACTTAAAAGTGTGTCCATCCAGAGCTTCAGTAATTACAAGTGCATTGGCTATGAGATAGAGAAATATTTTCTAATGACCCATTCAGTTCTAGAAGGCTATGATCAATGAGGCATCGAATGACAACTCAGAGTTAGGAGAGACATCAGTGTTCATCAAATACACACAACAGCAAATCCCACAAGAGACGTCATCTTCCTCTATGTAAGGTAGCAGTCACCAAGACACAAAGTAAAAAAAAATCAACTGATGTCAACCACAGTCTTTCTTGTTTCTAGATATACCTGCTGGAAGAAGATTATATATGTTCTAAGTGCCCATTCAACTCTGGAACACATTGTTCAAACAGTTATAAAACTAGAGCACCTTAGAGCTGCTCAGGATCTCAGGAGCCAAAGAGATGACCTTAAGAACATATACTATACATTCTCTCAGAGCTCTCAAGTGAACATGTCCATTTAAGGGCAAACACCTTCATCTCAAGGCAGCCAATTCCACTTTTCCACAGCTTCATGAGGAACAAAAGTTTTTTATGAGAGAAGTATAAATGGGATTTTTCTCAATTTCGCATCTTTTGCTCCTTTAAATTATCTAAAGGAAAAGAAAAAATAGTGAACTTCAAAATCAGAATGTATATCATCCTAGGGACCAATTCATATATAAAGAGTAATAGCCTCTATTATATATTCCAGAAATATTTTCCTAAAGTTCACCAAGATGGAAGCTTACCCTATTGCTTCTGACCTGATCCCAACCTTCAAGAATTCCAATATTATTGGCTTCTGGATGATGTGATATTTTCTAAGGGCTTATTTGTTACTGAGAGGCCTTCTGCAATGAGTCAAAGAATAACAACATTTTAGAGTTGGGAGGGTCATCAACTGGCTCTTTAATATATGGAAAAATATTGGCCTCTGACACAACTACTGCACTCTACTTATTGTAGGACCAGTCATGCCTAAGAAGGCAGCCCATTCCTATCAGTCTTCCTCATTCCCTTGTAAATCTGATGGAAGAAGATAATGTGCATTGTCTTGAAGACAGTGTACAGAGAGTTTCAGAATCAAAGCATCTCAGAGCCAGTGGGTATCTTGGTGTCTAAAATGACTACAGAATACAAGAAATAAATTCTCCTGAAGACCACGGGCAATATGTTATCATGTAGCCTTTGGGGGAACATGTTTATTTAGGGACAATCACCTCCATCATGAAGCAGCTAATTCTACTTTTCCACAGATTCATCTTTCTCTCAGTTTTGTACCTGATACTCCTTTAAACTGTCCAAGGGTCAAGAAAAAGTATAGACTTTTACAATAGTAATATACAACATTTTGCTGTAACACTGAACTCTTACATCATTAACAGTAATCACCTCTATACAATGACCCACAAGATTTCTCTCAAATTACTCTGAGAAGGATGCCAAGTCTATTGCCCCTGAACAAATCCTGAGCTTCACCAATTCCAAGTGTATTGGTTAACAGATGGTAGAATATTGTCTAAGGGCACAGTCAGCTCTGGGAGAATGTAATCAATGAATCACAGAATGACAGCAACTTGGCTCTGAGGCACATCATTGGCCATCAAATATATGAAAATGTAACTCCTGCATGAGCAGTCATCTTACTCTACTTATGGTGGCAGCCATTCCTCACCTCCCTCCCCCCCCCCCCCACAATCAGAAGTGTAACCCATTCCCAAGCCATTATTACTCTCATTCCTACAAAACACTGATGGAAGATCATGATGTGCATGCTAAGGGCCCATTCAGTTCTGAAAAACATTGTTCACAGAGAGACAATCAAAGCTTCTCAGAGCTGGAAGGAAATTTGGTAGCTAAAAAGAACACTAAATACATAAAATACAACTTTTCTTCCCAATACGTTTTCTTGGAGGCCTTGAGTGAACATGTCCATTTAGAAAAAGCAAATGTTTGCTTCCTGAGGTAGTCAATTGTACTTTTTCACAGTTACATGAGATTCAAATTATTTTTCATAAGACAAAGGTAAAGGGATTTATCTCCATTTTGTACACATTACTTAGGGGACAAGAAGAGGGATATAATTTCAAAATGGGAATTATATCCTTGTACTACAAGGTTCAAATCATATATGAACTTCTATGATATGTTCCATAAGTGTTCTTCCACATTCCACTTAGAAAGATGCCTACCAAATTACCACTGATTTGATACAGAAGTTTGTAATAAAAGTACACCAGCTACCAAATAGCAGGATGTAGTCTAAGGGTCCATTCAACTCTTGGAGGCTGTCTGCAAAAAAAGTCAAAAAATAATAACATTTTAGAGCTGCAACAAGAGCTAACTCATTCTATAATACATGCAAAAATATCTGCCTCAGAAGTATTCATCTTGTTGGACTTAAAGTATGAACCAACATGTCTAAGAAATAAAAAGACAACCCATGCCCATCCCAGCACTTGTTCTCACATACACTGGATGGAAGATGACAGGGATTATTGCTGCCAAATAACTCTAGGATACATTGTCCAAAGAATCAAAGCATATCATAGCTGGTAGAGACTGCAGCCAAGAAAAGAACTAATACATGAAATAGAACTTTTTCTTAAGAACAAAGCCAACAAGTTATCTTCTTGCCTGTGGGTAAATGTCCAATTTGGGGACAAACACCTGCTTCTTGAGATAGTCAAATCTACTTTTCCCCAGTTCCATAAGGTTTACAGATCTTCATGAGAGAAGCATGAATTAGGTTCTATCAGTTTTGTATCACACTGTTCCTTTCCACTGCCTAAAGGGGAAGAAAAAAAATTAAATTTGATATTGGGAATTAATAACCTTCTGAGATAGGGTCCAACCCATAGATGACTAACAATGACCTTTATAATATGCCCTCACAAGAGTCCTCCCACATTCCTCTGAGGATGCTTACCTTATTTCTATTGACATGGTCCTGAGATCCAGCAATTCCAAATACACTGGCTACCAGAGTATGGAATACTATCTAAGGTCCCGTTCAGCTCTGGAAGACCAAGTTCCATGAGTCACAGAATGATAGCATCTCAAATCTGGAAGGCACAGCAGTGGCCATCAAATAAATGCAAAGTAACCCCTGCATAAGTACTTACCTTGCTCAATTTGTGGTAGGAGTTACGAAGTCCCATATCCAACAGTGCGATGATCAATGCCTACCCATTTCACTCTTTCACACATATACCCAAAAAAGAAAATGTATGTGCCCTATTCAACTCTGGGACACATTGTTCAAAGAATCAAAGAGCACAGCACCTTTTTTGAGATAAGCATGCCATACTGGGTGGTCCTTTGCCAGGATCTCCCATGTTACCCAATCAACTCCAAAGTTCTTCAGAGAGACCTTGAGAGTGTCCTTGTATCACTTCTTCTGACAACCATGTGAACACTTGCCTTGTGTGAGTTCTCTATAAAATAGTCTTTTAGGCAGGCATACATTTGGCATTCGAACGTGGCCAGCAGAGAGTTACTCCCTCTGCAGCAAAGTCTGAATGCTTGGCAGTTCAGCTCAAGGGAGGACCTCAGTGTCTGGTCCCTTCTCCTGCCAGGTGATCTTCAGAATGGTCCTAAGACAATTCAAATGGGAGCGATTCCGTTTCCTGGCATGGATGGCGCTGGTGTAATGTCTACGTTTCACAGGCTCACTACATTATTAAACACCTACTATATGCCAGGCATGCAATTCCTTGTGATGCAAAGATTGTTCATCAGAGAACCATGAATGGAGTTCTCTCACTTTTGTGGCTATTGTTCTTTTACATTGTCTAAGGAGAAAGAAAGGCAGAGAATTTCACAATGGAAAAGTATAACTTTCTGCTAAGAGGTCCAACTCATATAAGAAAAATAATCACCTTCATAATATACCTCATAAGAGCTCTTCATTACTCCACTCATGACACCCATCCTGTTTCCACTTACATGACCCCAGCTTCAGCAATTCCATGGGTATGGTTAGCCACACAATGGTATTTTATCTTTGTGCCCATTCAGATCTTGAACGCTGTTTAATGAATCATAGCATGAGAATATCTTAGGATCAGGGAGAGACACAGGGGTCATTGATAATGAACAAAATTAACTGCTGAACAAGATTTCAGTTTGCTTTACTTATGGTTAGTTAGTCGGTCAACAAACATTTATTAAGTACCTACTGTTTGTCAGGTACACTGAAAACTGCTGTAGATCTGAAGAAAGGCAAAAGATAGTCTCTGGCTTTCAAGAAGCTCACAGTCTAATGGGGGAGACAAAACGCAAACAACTAAGTACAAACGAAATCTATCCACAACAAACTGGAAAGAAGGAAGGCAGTAGAATCGTGGGGAATTGGCAAAGGCTGTCCGGAGAAGGTAGGGTTTCATTTGGGACTTGAAGGAAGCCAGGGAATCCAAAAGGTAGAGATGAGGAAGGAGAGCATTCCAGGCATGGGGAAGGCCAGGAAAAATGCCCAGAGTTGGGAGACACATGAGGAAAAGAGATAATGGGTACACTAAAGGCCAATTCAACTCCGGGATACATGGCTCCAACACTCACAGAATCAAAGCATCTCAGAATTGTTAGCAATTTCAGCAGCTAAAAAAGACTACTAGATAAATGAAATACAACTTTCCCTAAAGATATAAACAATATATTGTCTTACTGTAGCCGTTGAGTGAACATGTCCATTTAGAAGCAAACACTTGCTTCATGAGGCAGCCACAACTAGTCTACTTTTTCACAGCTCTATGAGGTTCAGAGATTTCCCCCAAGAGAATAAGAGGGTCTTAATTGTGTACCCATTGCCCCTTTAAATTGCAAAATGGGCAAGAAAAAACAAAGAATTTCACAATGAGAATATTTCAGCCATAGAGTCCAACCCATATGTAAATGGGAATCACCTCTATAAAATATACACCACACATAGTTTTCCCATCTTCAGTTTAGGATGGTTACCTTTCTGGCCTTGATTTGGTCATGAGTTTTAATAATTCTAAGAACATTATCTACCAGAGAGTAAAAAAATGTCTTGGGGCCCTTTCAGTTCTTGGAGGTCATCTGCAATATATCAGAGAATAACATCTTCAAGCTCTAAGAACATCAGCTACCTTGCTAATACGTGCAAAAATATCTGCCTCCGAAATACTCGTCTTGCTTAAGGTACAAACCACCATGTTCCACAACCAAAAGTGAAACCCATGCAGATCAGACTCACTCTGTTCCCATCAATGGCTGCTGGAAGAGAACCAAGAAGCTGCAAAGAAGACCCTATACATGAAATACCACTTTTGCTTAATAACTGAGCCAATCCATTTTCTGGTATCCCTTGTGTGAATGTGTCCATTGAGGGGAGAACACTTCCCTTCTGAGGCAGCCGATTCAACTTTTCCACAGATATATGAGGTTTCCAGGTTTTCCATGTGAGAAGTATATTTCTGAGTCCTCAGTTTTGTACTCATTGGTCCTTTTTAATGACAGAGGGAAGCAAAATCAGAGAATTTCAGTGTTGGAAGGTTTGTGGGGCTACTGTAACTTATATATACAACTTATATATGAAGAATAATTACTTCCATAATAGGTCCCACAAGTGTTTTACCAGGTTTCATTAAAAAGAATGCTGAGCCAATGGACCAAGACCTCCTGGGCTTTTGTCATTTCAAGTCCATTAAATGCAAGATCGTGTCCTACTTTCTGAGGACCCAATTAATATTGGCCATCTGCACTATGTCAAAGAATAACAGCATCTTAGAGGTGTTCCTGTTCCCACACACAAATGATGAAAGAACAAGATGCACATTTCAAGGGCTTTCAGAACTCTGAGAAACCATGCAAAGAGTCAAAGTATCAGTACTACTTAGAGTGGGATTGGACCTAAGCAGCTAACAAGGCAAGCCTACACGTGAAAGAAAATGTTTCATGAATTCTATAGCCAATAAACTGCCTGGTAGACCTGGCAATTACCAGTAATATGTGAATTCCTGTTTCCTGAAATAGTAAGTTTAATTTTTCCATAGCTGCATTACATTTAAAGTTTTGCTTCATGATAAATGCAAAAGGGCTTCTCTCAATTTTGCATCCATTGTTCCTTTATATTGTCTAAGGGGAAAACAAAGTCATAGTTTCTGAGTTAAGGTACATTCCATATATAAATAGTAAGCTATCTTAAGATAGACCCCATAATGTCCCTCTAGTTTCTATTAAGGACATTTATCGAATAACCTGAGATCTGACCCTGAGCATCTTCCACTCCAGGTAAACTTACCAAAAGATGGTGTATTATTTTCTTGGAGTCATTTCAGATCTGGGAAGGTATCTGCAAAGAATCAAGTATCTCAGAGCTAGGAGGCACTTCGACTGACCCATGTTTAAAAAGGACTTCCTCAAAAGTATTCAACTTGCTCTATTTATGGTAGGATCCACCATGACTCATAACCACTAGTTCAACCAATGCCCACCCCATTCTTACTTGCTCCCACACATACCTGATGGAAGATGATACACGTTCTAAGGGCCCATCTGGAAATCTGTGTTCAAAGAGTCACAGAACAAGACCTCTTCGAGCTTGTATTAACTTCAACAACTAAAAAGACAAATCAATATACAAAACATAACTTTTCCTTAAGATATAGTCAGTATATTGTCTTTTAGTCCTTCAGTGAACATGGCCATGTACAAAGACCTGCCTGCATACAGGCAGTTAGTTTAACTTTCGAGCAACTCTATAAGGTTTAAATTTTTGTGAAGCACAAATGGGCTTCTCTCAATTTTGTATGCTTTACTCCTTTAAAATGCCCAAGGTACAAATCCCAAATATTTTTTAAAATGGAAATATATATCCTTATGCCATATATAAACAATGATCATCTCTATATCACCTATAAAGGTTCACCTATATCCTCCTGAGAAGGATCCCCACCCTATTTCTCCTGACCAGATCCCAACCTTCAGCAATACCAAGTATACTGGTAGAATATTTTCTAAGGGCCCATTGAATGCCGAGAGGACATGTTTGATGAGTCAGAGAATGACAACATCTCAGAGCTGGAAGGGAGATCACTGGCAGTCAAATATGTGCAAATGAAAGTCCTGTGAATACTCATCTTGTGTAACTCCTGTGAGACTGCATCCCACACTCATCCAAACTTCCTATGTTCCCTCATACATCTGAAGAAAATGATGATATATGTTCTTATAGCTGCACTAAATTCAGGGATACTTTATTCACAGTCGCAGAATTAAAATCTCTCAGACCTGGTATGGAGCTTGGCTGCTAAAAAGGCAACCCTATACATGAAATAAAGCATTTCTTTATCCTTATAGCCAGTAAGTTGTCTCCCCATATAGAGGAGAACATCTGCTTCCTGGGGCAGCCAAATCTACTTTTCCTTTTACGTTTAAAGCTTTGCCATGTAAGAAGAACGATTGGGCTTCTCTCAATTTTATACCCATTGTTCCATTAAATTTTCTAAAGGACCAGAAAAATCAGAATGTCCCAAAAGAAGACAGAACATTCTTATTTAGTATCCAATCCATTTATGAACAATAATTACCTCTTTTAATATTCCCTACAAGTGCTCTTTCACATTCTAACTAAATGATCCCCATTCTATTGCCCTTCAACTGATTCCAATTTTCAGATATTCCAAGTCTATTTGCCATGAAATGTTTGATATTGTCTAATGGCCCACTCAGCACTGTGAGGCTGTCTTCAATAAACTCAGAATGACAGCATCTCAGTGCTGAGAAGGACATCAATAAGTCCATCTAACACTTGCAAAATTCCCATGCAAGGATTCATGTTGCTCTACATGTTGATAGTAGTAACCAGGCATGAAAAATAACATTATAACTGATGCTCAGCCAAGTCTAATTCTTTTCCTGATACACCTGACTGAAGATCATGTGGGTACTAAGAACCAATTCAACTCTGGCACACACTGTTCAAAGAGTCACAGAATCAAAGTCTCTCAGAGTTAATATGGACCTCAGCAGCT
>CM053582.1:55762641-55779652 GCA_028627135.1 Pseudochirops cupreus | reverse complement strand
AAAAGTGACATAGGAGAGAATAGACTGGGGGAGGGGGGAAACACTGGGATGGCTGTTTTGGGGTGGTGGGTGGGGGAAAGACGGGGAGAAAATATGTAACTCAAAAAAAATTTAATAAAATAAATTAAAAAAAAAAAGAACACAGATAGTATTGTGGTCTTGTAGCCCTTGAGTGAACATGTCCATTCAGCCAACACACTGGCCTCCTGAGGCAGCCTCTTCTGCTTTCCCACGACTCCATGAAGTTTAATGTTTTGTTTTGTTATAATAAGAAAAGCATGAATGGGATTATCTATGTTTTACATTCAATGCTCCTTTAAATTGCTTAAAGGGGCAAGAAAAATAATAGAATTTCACACTGGGGATGCATAAGCTTTTGATATAGGGTCCAGCCCTTACATGAACATTAACTACCTCAATAATTTTCCCTACAAGATTTCTTCTGTGTTCTACTGAAAAGGATATCCATCCTACTGCCTCTGATCTGATTCTGAGCATCAGCAATTCCATGTGTATTGGTTACTAGACTGTGTACTATTTTCAGAGGACTGGTTTGGATCTGGAGATTATCATGTTCAGTGAGTGACAAAAGGGCAGCAGAGTTATGAAGGACATCAGTAGCCATCAAATATAAGAAAAGCAACCCTCAAATGTGTACTCATACTAATGCAGCGATTCTCAACCTGTGGGTCGCAACCCCTTTGGGGGTCAAATGACCCTTTCACAGAGGTCGCCTAAGACCATCCGAAAACACATATTTCTGATGGTCTTGGGAACCGAGACACCGCTCCTCTATCCGTCTCCAGACAGGTCCACCCACATGCAGATACATCCACATACGCCCACATATGAGCATTAAAGGGTCGCGGCATTAGGAAAGTTGAGAATCACTGTACTAACATATTTACGGTAGGAGCTTCTAAGTCCCACAACCAAGACTGTCACCTAGGCTTCCCCTAGTCTCACCTTACACCTAAAATACACATGTTGGAAGAAGATGATGATTTTCTAAAGGTCCATTCAAATTCAAAGGAAACTACATCCATGGAGCCATAGAATCAAAATCTCTCAGAGATGGTACAGACCTCAGCAGCTAAAAAACCAAATTTACACAGGAAATAAAATATTTACCTGAGAATATCATTAACGACTTGTCTTCTAACTCATGAGTGAACATGTTGATTCAAGGGAGCATACTTGCTTCCTGAAGAGGCCAATTCACCTTTTCACACAGTTCTATTAGATTTAAAACTTTTCTTTGTGAAAAGTGTATTTGGTCTTCTCTCAGTTTTATACCAATTATTCCTTTATATTGACAAAGAGGAAGCAAAATCACAGAATTTCTGTATTGGAGGTTTATTTATTTGTTATAATGGTCAACACATATACAAAGAGCAATCACCACAACAGCATTCTACCAAGTTTCCTTAAAAAGGACTATCATCAAATGGTTCAAAACCTGACCTCAGGCTTCCACCATTTCAGGCTGATGGAATACAAGATGATGACTAATTTTCCAAGGGCTAATTAAGGAGCTATTAACTATCTACAATGAGGCAAAGAATAGCATCTCAAAGCTCAGAGGGACATCATCTGGCTCCCTTCTACATGCAAAAGCAAATGTATCAGAAATACTCAGCTGGTTCTGTTTAGAGTAAAAACCACCACGCCCCACAACTAAAGAGACTACCCATGCTGAGCACAGTCTCACTTGTGCCCACATAGACTAGTCTGAAGAAGATGATAGGTGTTCTCTAAGGGCCCAATTATTTCCGGGGAACACTGTTCAAAAAGTCACAAAATTAAAGCATATGAGAGCTGGTAGGAACCTCAGCAGCTAAAAAGAGGAAATATATGAAATAAAACTTTTCCTTAAGACCATCATACTTAATCCATTCTCTTGCAGCCCTTGCATCATCATGTCCATTTAGGGGCAAACATCTGCCTCCTGAGGCAGTCATTTCTACTTTTCTACAGCTCTATGAGGTTCAAAGGTTTTTCACATGAGAAATGTGAATGGGAATCATTCAATTTTGGATACAGTCTACTTTAAATTGCCTAACAGCCAAGAAAAAAAAACATACAATTTCCACAATAAGAATGTATCAGCTTCTGCTACAGAACTCACCTTTTCTATGAACAGTAGTCAGAATTATAATATGCACCACAAGGGTTCTCACATAGTCCTCTTAGAAGGATATCCATCCAGGCACAAAGCTGCCCCTGACATGATCCTGAGTTTCAGTACTGGCTACCAGATAGTCGAATTTTTTCTAAGGACCCATATAACACTGGAAGGTCATATTCACTATGTCACAGAGTGATGGCATCTCAGAGCTAGAAGAGACATTAGTAGCTACTGAGGTAACTACTACATGAATACTCATCTGGTTCTGCTTATTCTAGTCTATGTCACTATAAAATGTAACAACCTCAATTTCATTTGCCCTCACACACACCTGATGGAAGAACACGATGTGTATGTGTGGGGTTTTTTTTTTTGCTTTTTGGAGGGCAACTGGGGTTAAGTGACTTGCCCAAAGTCACATGGCTAGTAAGTGGGTCAAGTGTCCAAAGCTGGATTTGAACTCAGGTCCTCCTGACTCCAGGGCCGATGCTCTATTCACTGCGCCACCTCGACACCCCCATGACGTTGTTCTAAGGGCCTACTCAATATGGGGAAACTTTATTCAAAGAGTCACAGAATCAAAGCATCTCAGAACTGTTAGGGACCTCAGGAGGTTAAATTGTAATCCTATATATGGGGGGAAACCCATCTTTCCTTAAGCCCGCAGGCAATAAGTTGTACCACAACCCTTGAGTGAAGATGTCCATTTAGGGTGAGCACAAGTGACTTCTGTGGCAGTCAATTCAGTTTTTCCACAGATACATTAAGTTTAAAGTTCTATATGAGAAACACATGGGGGAATCTCTCAGTTTCAAACTCATTGCTTCTTTATATTGACAAAGAGGCAAGCAAAATCATAGAATTTCAGTACTGGAAGGTTTGTGGGCCTATTACCATGTCTAACCATTTTATGAAAAGAAATCAGCTCCATAGCGGGCCCCACACAAGTTTCACTAGGTTTCCTTCAAAAGGATACCCACCAAATAGTCCAAGACCTGACCCTAGGCTTCTGTCATTTCAGGTCTGTTAGATACAAGATGGCATTGTATTTTCTGAGGGCCAAAGATGCTCTCATTCCTGCATGCAACTGAGATAAGAACATGATATGTGTTTCAAGAGTGCTTACAACTCTGAGAAACTGTTCAGAGTCACAGTATCAACACCATTTAGAGTGGGATCTGACCTAAGCAGCTAACAAGACAAGCTCATACATGAAAGAAAAGGGTTCATGAATTCCATAGCTGATAAGTTGCTATACAGACCTGGAGTGAACATGACCATTGTTGTGTGAACTCCTGCTTCCTGAAATAGCCAATTCAACTTTTCCACAGCTGTATTACATTTAAAAGCTTTATCTAATGATAAATGTAAAGGGGCTTCTCTTAATTTTGTATGCATTGTCTATTTATATTGCCTAAGGGGAGGAAATCAAAATCATAGAGTTTCAGAGTTGAAAATTATGCATGTCTAGCATAAGGGCTATGCTATATATAAACAATTATCTTTCTTAAAATGGGGCCCACAATATTCCACTGGGTTCTGTTTAAAAAAATAAAAAGAACCTGTACAAAGAGGATGAAGCCTGACCTAGACCAACCTACTAAAAGATGGTAGTCAATTTTCTCAGAGTCCATTCAGACATGAAAGGATGTTTTCCTCGAATCAAAGAAAGAAAAGCACCTCAGAGGTGGCCCTCTAATACACACAAAAGTAACTATTTCGTGCTCTGACTGTGACAGGATACACCATGCCCCAGAGCTGCCAGTGGTGAACCAATGTCTATTCCAGGCTTACTTGTTCCTGCACACACCTGGAAGAGGATGACGTATGTTCTAAGTTGTGCTCACAACTTTGGGAAATTGTGTTCAAAGAGTCACAGAATCATAGTCTCTCTTCGAGCTGGTAGGAAATTCAGCCACTGAAAATACATGAAACCAAACATTTCATTTAAGACTGTGACCATTAAGTTATCTGGTAGTCCTTGAGTGGATCTCTCCATTAAAACTCAATCACAAGCCTTCTTAGACTGCCAGTTCAAACTATCAACAACTTTCCTAAGTTTATTTAAACCCCTGCCATATGAGAAACACAAAAGAAGCTTCAATCCATTTTGTACCGTTTACTCCTAAAAACTGCCCAAGGCATAAACGAACCCCATAGATTTAAGCAATGTGGGGAAAAAATGTATGTATATGTATGTATACATATATGCCTATATGTATGTATGTGTACATATATATATGTACACACACACATATCTAATTTTCCCTTCTGCCATATGGTCTCACCCAGTAATCACATCTCTATAATCTGACTTACTGACTTTCTAAAGAGAAGGATGACTACCACATTGCCTGTGATTTGATCCTGGACTTTAGTCATTCTAAGTGTACTGGCTACCAGGTAGTGGAACATTTTCCACGAGCCCATTCAGCACTGGGAGGCCATGGCCAATGCACTGGTAGATGACCCTATCATGAATAAAAAGTACAAAAATGCTTCCTTAAGAGTAACTAAGTCATCATGTAGTCTGGGGCTGAAGAAATCTCTTTAGGGGTAAACACTTACCTCCTGAAGAAGTCAATTCCAGTTTTTCATAACTCCATTAGGTTAAAAGCTTTTCCATAAAAGTGGGCTTCTCTCAATTTTGCACCAGTTGCTACTTTACATCACCTATGGGGACAGCAAAATCAGAACTGTTTAGAGTTGGACGATATATAGTAGTCCAAGCCATACATGAATAGTAGTCACTTCTATAATATACCATACAAGTATTCACCCAGGTTCCACAAAAAAGGACACCTATATTATTGTCCCAACCTAACCACAAACTTCAGCCATTTGGGGTTTATTTGCTACAAGACAGAGTCTTATTTCTAAGGGCCCATTCAGCTCTGGGAGGCTTTCTTCATTGACTCATACAATCACAGCATGTCAGAGCTTGAAGTAACACCTGTGGTCTTCTAATACATGCAAAAGTAACTCACAAACAGGTATTCATTCTGCTCTATTTATGGTAGAAACCAATTTGCCCAACAATCAACCATACCACTCTGGCCTCTGAAAGCTTCATTCATTCCCACATACACTTGATGGATGAAAATGATTTTAAATTCCCAGTAAACTAGGAGTTCTTGCTCAAAGACTAAGCAGCGTTGGTAGGTACCTTTGTAGCCTTTCATTTTCAGAGACATCACAGGGTGATCAGCCTCACTCTCTCTTCCTGAGTCACTGAAGTCCAGAGGCAGGACAAAAGCCAAGATGACTGGCAATGGCCTAGGATGCAGCGGATGACCTTGGCCTCATCCACTGCCATTGCCTGACCAAGCTCTAAGCACCCCACAGCACCTGCTTCAGCTGCCTTTGTGGCCTTTGGAACAAAATGCCCTCAGCTGCCAATTCTGCCAACAGAAGTCTTCATGTGCTTGGGGCAGACATCCCTCTAATTCACTGACAGGTTGGAGGCCAGTTGGTTACCTTCAACCTGCGTTAGCCTGTCTGCTAAGATGATTTTACCAAGGTGTGGCCACTGAGCCTGCTATAGTTTCTTGGAGCCACAGGTGAGAGTTGGGTGAATTAGGTGGACACCAAATGTACATGAGCAGCCCTGAAAAGGGCTCAGGCAAATTGAAAAAAATATTTTTCCCTTAAGCTAACACCTCATAGGGAGTCATGAAGCTTTAACTAAAGATCTCCATCAATGAAAGATAACAAATTCCTGCTTCTTGACATAGAACACTGAACTTATACAGAGCCTTCTTTTCTCAAGGATTCTTTACTTTTGCTAGAAAAAACAGCTCACATCCCACAATCAGACTCACAACACAGGCCTAGCTCCCAATCACTCTTATCCACATATATACCTCTGATAGAAGAACAAGAGGTGTACATAAAAGGCCCTATTCAACTCAGGGAAGCTTTGCTTGAGGAATGACAAAATCCTAGCATCTCAAAGCTGGCAGGGGCCTCAGCAGACAAGCATACTAACTAACCTGTACCTCAAAAAAGACTTTCACTCAAGCCCATAGCACATAACTTCCTCTCAGAGACTTTAAGAGAGTATTTTCATGGAGGAGTGGTTTAAACCCATACTTCATGACTCAGTCCATTCCACTTTGGAGAATGACTTTCCCTATAACAGCTCCAAATGGGTTTCTCTCAGGTTTATATACAATATTCCTTTATTTGGCCTGGGAGGAGAACATAGAAAATAATTCTCACACATGTACTCATCCTATTCCATGCTTCTCCTACCTTTCTACAATATGCCCTTTGGAGGCAGCTAGGTGGTACAGTGAATAGAGCATCAGCCCGGGAGTCAGGAGGACTTGAGCTCAAATACAGTCTCAAACACTTAACACTTACTAGCTGTGTGACCTTGGGCAAGTCACTTGACCCCAATTGCCCTGCCAAAAAAAACCACCCCAAAACAAAACAAAAAAACCCAAAACCACAATATGCCCCTTAAGTGATCAATCAGATTTCACTAAAAAGGCCATCTATCTCATCATTACACAGCTAATCTTATTTTCTCAGTTCCAATTCAGTTCTAGGAGCCAGTCTTCAATGAGTACCAGAATCAGAACATCTTTAGAATTCCCAAAGGACACCAGCAGTTCTCTCGTTTTTACATAAGTAAATCCTGAAGTATTCATCCTGCTCTACTACTGCTGGAAAACACCTCAGCCACAACAGTCAACTCCCCAACACAAGTCTAGTTTCATATTAATCTCCAAATACCCTTGAAAAAAATGTAAGTACTGTAGGCCCATTCAACTCTGGCAAGCTTTGTTCAAAGAGCCATGGACTCACAGCCTCTAAGGGCTAGGAGAGACCTCAAGAGCAAAGCAAATTAACTGTACCTTTGAAGTTTGGATGTTTTACTCAAGAACTGACTTCTAGCCATGGAATCATATGTAACTTTGTAGATTCAGAGCTGGAAGCAATATTCCAGGCCAACAATTCAACCTCATTTTACAAATATGGAAATGCAGGCCCAGAGAAGTTAAGTGACTTGTCCAGGGTCACATAACTGTCAAGTATCTGAGGTGAAATTTAGATTCAGATTTCTCAGATTCCATGTCCAGGACTCTATCCACTACACTTTACTGTCAAATAGAATCACAGAAACTCCAACATTTAAGACATATCTAACTGCTATGTTGAAAACTATGCATGAATATGAATCCCCTCAATTAATCTGCCCCAGCAGTATTCAGCCACATTTTCCCACAAAGTCCAGTGACCCATGGCCATAGAATCTAACTCGAGACTTTGTTGAGAATACTTATTAAAAGTGGTTGTACTATTTTCTAAGGGCCCATTCAGTTCTAGAGGCTATCTTCTGTGGATCACAGGACATTAATGGCTTTCTGACCTTGGGCAAATAAAAAAAATGCTATGGAAATTCTCTAAGACTACAAACTGCAGAGAAAGTGTTTCCTCCTCCTGAGTGTTTGCTATATTGATGAAATCATATGTCCTATTACTTCCCCATATAGCTCTTCCATGCCATCTTCAATGAATCACAACTGAAGAATCTGAAGGGACATCAATGGCCCTTGAACATTTGCAAAAGTAGCTCCCAGAGAAGTACTCTTTCTGCTTTATTTCTGCTAGAAAATTTCTTGTCCCCCCAAATTAGCCACACAACACTTATCTTCCTCTCTACCAATCTTTCCCACATACCTTTGACAGAAGAAGGAGAGGTGGGTACTAAGGTTTCATTTGACTTGGAGCTTTTTTCAAAGAATCACAGAATCATGGCATCGAAGAGCTAGAAAGACCTCAGCAGTCAAGAAGACCCACCTGAACCTAGAAAAAATTCCAAAGATTTTGTGCCTGAGAACAAGTCCCCTAAGTCATCATGTAGCACTTAAAATGAGTATCTCCAATGAGAGGGCAAAGCCCAGGCTCAGGAGAGAGTCCAGTCTAGTTTTCCATAGCTCTACTTGATAGAAAGGTATTTTTTTCCTGTATCAAGCACAAATGAGCTTCTCTCTATTGCTCATTTTTTTCTGAACTGAAAAGAAAGAGGGAGACCTCCTCACCCCTGCCCATTTGAGATTCAGCGCCCCCCCAAAAGATCTATTCAAAGTAGCCACTCCATCAATGGCTATGTTGAGAGATATTACATAAAATATTGTTTTTATTAAAGAAATCATTTACCTGTTGATGATGTATCATAACCCTGGGGCAGCTAGGTAGTATAGTGGGTAGAGTGCTGCTTCTGGAGTCAGGAAGAATTGCATTCAAATCTAACCTCAGAAACTTATTAGCCGTGTGACCCTGGATAAGTCTTTCACAATCCTGTCTGCCTCAACTTCCTCATCTGTGAAATGGGGATAATAATAGTAAAGTGCTTACTTAGTACAGTGCCTAGCACCTAGTAAGTACCATGTAAACGCTAGCTATTAAGATTTTTATCATATCTTCTCGGCATATCTTTAGTGAGTCACAAAAATATTCTTCACATGCATCATTATTGAAAAAGCATTTAACTAGGTTAAAAACATTTGAACCTTCATTCAACTATATGGCAAATCTCCCACACAATATAATTTGTCCTAATACTTGTTTCCTTGAATCTTCAGTTATGTTTTCTTATGTGTGTCCCAGCAGTTATTCTTAGCAAAAGAATGCATTTTCATTTGTTGCCATGTTATTTTCTGTTTATCATCTTAGCCATTTTACCATGGCAAGAAGAATATGTACTTCCCAGTGGTATTTGGTCTTTTGTTTTTCACATTAATAAGTAAAAAACCTCAAAAGAGGATTCTAAACATTTATCATTAAATTTAGTGTAATTTTATTAAGTACTGGATTCAGCAAAACATGGCCTTAAAGATCACTGAAAAAAATAGGGGTTTGTTTCCATGTTCTGGATACTTAGTATCTAGATGACTAATTGTGACTCCTTCTGTCTCTCTTTCTGCCCTACTTCCCACATCTGCTCTCCCCCTATTCCATCCAATCAGTTGCCAAGTCCCGTGGATTCTACTTTCCCAAAGTCTTTGGTCTGTACTCTCTCCCTTTTTCCTCAGATACTGCCACCACCTTAGTACAGGTCCTCCCAGCTTAATGGATGGTCTCCCTGCCTCAAATTTCTTCCCATCCTAATCCATCCTTCATTCAGCTGTCAAATTGCTCTTCCTAAATCACAAGTCCCTGACCATGTAACCCCCCTATTTAAAATATTCCAGTGGCTCCCTGTGACCCATGAATTCCAGGATCAAATATAAAATCCAGTGTTTGACTTTTAAGTTCTTCATAGCCTGGCCCTTTTCTACCTTTGTAGTCTTCTTAAAACTTATTCCCTTCCCATACTCTTTGATCCAGTGACACTGGCCTCCACATTATTTCTGGCAAATTCCATCCCCAAACAAAAATGAAGTGAATTAAAAAACCAGTAAGAGGTAAATCCATATTTCAAATAATCTTGATCATCTCAAAAGTGGGCTGACCCACTTCTCAAAGCTGCTTACAACCTCATTATTTTTGCCTTATAACATAAGTGACAGGAGTTGGAGAAATGTTAGCTCTGTCAGTTTCTTGTTGTTTGTGAGATCTCCAATCTGTGGTTTCTTTGAAGAAATATTTTGAAGCAACTTGCTCATTTTGCGAAGAGTAATTTAGTTAAAACTAGATAATACAACATGTCAATCTACTTACCCAGGCATATGGAAACTGCAATATGTTGAAATATTCTGAAAGGGAACAAAGGCATTCAGGGGCTATTCTGCACACGTGATTTGTCCACCTGACTATCTGACACACGGACCAACTGAGAACACCAGTGATCATGGGCATACTAAGATCACCCAAACTTCATTTTTTTAGATCAAAATAGATACATAAAGATCTAATAGTTTATTATCACTCTCTGTCCACTATAATGGATCATCTTATACACACTAGTTTGCATGCAGTATGCACAGCCCAGCCTGGAAACTACTACTTTCTATATAGCATATTCTGCAAATGATTTCTTATTGTGTTTTTGAATGATGATCTTTAATGGGGAGGGGGGGAATAATACCACCTCCTGAGACAGCTCTCCATGCAATTCTGAGGAAGTTGTCCTTATATTTAGCCCAAAACTACCTCCCTCTGATATGTCACTCTAAGACAACAGCAAAGAGTCCATTCGGTTTTGGGACTTTGCATTAAAGAGATTCAGAATCACAGCATTTCAAACCTGCTAGGGACCTGACAGGCCATACAGTTCCTGATAAAAGAATTCCCTCTACATGGCAAGTCTATTGGTGTTCAACCAGTGCCTGCTAGCAAATCCATCTTTCCTTCTCAATCCAAATCCCTCGAACCCTGACCTAACTTGGTCCCTCTTCTTCCCAAATGTAACTGCTACAAGACTAGGGTGTGCATTCTAAAAGCCCGTTCAGCTCTGGGAACCTGTAATCCAAGTCACAGAATCATAGAATCTCAGAGCTAACAGGGACCTCAGAAGCCCTTTAGAAGCTGCAAAAGAATTCCATTTACTCATCCTCCTTCTTCTAGGAGCTTCTGTGTCACCACCAATCACACACCCCATACTTAACCTGGGCATAATTATGTCTTCCCATGAGTACTTGCTGCAGCATGATGATGTTTGTCCAAGGGCCAGATCAGTTCTGGGATGCTGTGTTCAATATGTCACAGAAACACAGAATCTCAGAACTAATTTGGTACCTCAGCAGTCATTAAGTCCACCCTGTGTTTTGGAAAAAAATAACCTCAAAACCACATACACTCCAATTAATCATAAAGCCTGTGAGTCAGTCAATCTAATCAATAAGCATTTACCAAAGATATACTCTGTGCCAGACCCTGTATTAGACACTGAGGATACAAAGACAAAAATGAAATGTCATTGCTCTCAAGAAAAGTAACTGCTCTCAAGAAGCTTATGATCTAGCTAGGGAGGACAACAGATGTAAATATGGGTACGGACAAAGGCCACCCAAGTGATTTAGATGGGAAGGCAGTAGCAGCTATGGGGATTAACAAAGGACTCATGGAGTCAAAACTGAGCCTTGAAGAAAACAAAGTTTGCAAGTGATGGAGGTGAGAAGGGAATCCATTCCACTTGATACTGCAATGGTGTCCTAATTGCTCTCACCATTTCAACTTTCTCCCCATTCCAATCATTCTTCTACAACTGCCAAAGTAAGGTTCCTTAAGCAAAGATGTGTTATTCCCTTAGCCCCAATATTCTACTGACTCCCTATTTCTTCTAGGATCAAATATAAATTTCTCTATTTGGCTTTTAAAAACCTTCCCAATCAGGCCTCAATCTTTCCAGCCTCAAGTATACACCAGTTCCATTCCCATACTCTATAACAGTCAAAGAGAATTTCTGCCTATTCCTCCCACACAGCACTCTATCTCTTGCATCCATGCTTTGTACCGCCCATCCCCCATTCCTGATGTAGGACATGTCTCCCATTCCCCATTCACATCTCCTCACCCCACCCCAAGGACTGCTCCTTCCAAGATATATCTTTTCTAAGTTGAAGAGTCAGATGTTGCATGATGATGATATGTACACTAAGGGTATATTCAGCTCAAGAAGGTGGTGTTCAGTGAGTCAGTGAATCACAGCTTCTCAGACATCAGTGACCATCCTGTATCTAAAAGAGAATCAATTCTCTTGACAACATATATCACATGTGATCTACCTACCTTTGCTAGGAAAGCTATAGCCTCTGGGAGGAAATCTTCTTCTCCTCCAAACCTTAGCTTCAGGCCTATACTAGTCTCAAACCTTCCCCATGTGTACTTGTTACAAGACAAAGTTGTATATTCTAATGGCCCTTTCAACTCTTTGAACCTATAATCAAAGTAATAGAAAAATAGGCACCTAGAGCTTATGGGGACATCGGAAGCCACAGTGTTTGTGAAAGAAGGTCACGCTCCGCCTCAATGGCATGCTCCATGATTGCTCACCCTGCCTTTGCTAAGAAACTTGCCACCTCTTTCAACACCACATCCCACAGTACCCCTGCTTTCATATCTTCTCAAATGTACTCACTATAAAACAATTATGAGTGTTCTGAGAACCTGTTCATTTCTGGAATAAATGTTTGTAAGAATACAGAGCTAACAGGAACCTCAGATGCCACCTAGTCCAACCTGTATGGAGGGGGGGGGGAGGAAGGGAGAAAGAAAATATACCACAAACAGCTATGAAGTTTTAGTTAAAGATCCTTGCTGAGAGGCAACCTAATGCCTTTGGGACAATTCATTTTGCTACTGGATAGCTCTATTTGTTAGAAAGTTTTTCATAACATGAAGTATAAATCTACCTCTGAAAATTTCATCCATTTCTCCTGGTTCTGACATCTAGGACGAGAAAATATGACAATACCTCAGACTTGAAGTTTACCTCAATTTGCCATCTAATCCAATGCATACATGAAAAAGCCGCCCTTCCAAAATATCCCACTCAAATAGTCATTGTGCTTCTGCTGGGACACCCTCCCCTGCATCGTCCCCCCACAAGCTTAAGCCTGGGTTCATTGCTTCCTAAGCGTTGTTAATAGAAGAGGTATCTGTTCTAAATGCCCACTCAGTTCTCAGGCAATATAATCACAGAATTCTACAATCATGAACCTTCCAGAGACCTCAGAGGCCACACAGTTCAAACTATAATTTAAAAAGATTCACCTTTATGCAATACATCACAAGTTCTCATCCAGTCCTTGACTGAAGATCTTCAACACGAAGGAATTCATTGACTTCTGACATAGCCTTTCAGACCACGCTAGTTTTTGGGAAAATTTCCTCTTATTCAGCTAAAATGTGTATTTCTTTGACTTCCATTCACTAATCCTACTTCTTCCTTCTAGGGCTAACCAGAATTATGGAGCCTCAGAGGGAGCAGGGACCTCAGATACTCTTCAGTATAACAAGTACCCGAAACAGAAACCCTTCTACATTATGACCTACAAGCAGGTTAAACTCAAGGCTCATTATACTTTGGCATAGCTCTAATTGTTAGGAAGTTTTTTCATGTCAAAAAAATGGAGCTAAGATATAGTAACTTTCTTTCTCTCTCTCTCTCTCTCTCTCTCTCTCTCTCTCTCTCTCTCTCTCTCTCTCTCTCTCTCCTTCTCTCTCTTTCTCTCAGAAATGGTATAGAGAGAAAAGAGGGCCCAGGGCAGAGCTTTGGGGAAAGACCCATAACTGGTGGGTG
The DNA here is from genome assembly GCA_028627135.1 of Pseudochirops cupreus. Classification (NCBI taxonomy): domain Eukaryota; kingdom Metazoa; phylum Chordata; class Mammalia; order Diprotodontia; family Pseudocheiridae; genus Pseudochirops; species Pseudochirops cupreus. The sequence continues at coordinate 55,766,330 of CM053582.1, read as the reverse complement.
TGACCTGGATGAAGATCCTGAAAAGGAGACTGAAGAGCAGTCAGACAAAAGAGAGGTGAAGCATGAGAAAGCAGGGTTATGAAAACCTAAGCAGAAGAGATTATTCAGAAGAAGTAGGTGATCAATAGGGTCAAAGGCTGCAAAGAGATCAAGAAGGATAATACTGGAAAAAAGCCATTAGTTTTGTAAATGAGTAACTTTGGAAACAGGACTTTCAATTGACTGATGAGGCCAGAAGCTATACTGCAGAGAATTTAGAAGAGAGGAGGGAGAGGCATCAATTACAGATAACTTTCTTAAGGAGTTTAGTCACTAAAAGGAGGAGAGAGATAGGACAATAATCCCCTCTACAACATGCTCTACAAGTTCTCAACTTACCTCTGCTAGGAATTCTAGCCTGGTCTTTCTCCTTCCCAACTCACATTACTGGACCATGTTATATGTTCTAGGGACCTTTTCAACTCTGAGAACGTGTACTCAAAGTCATAGAGTTAGAAGAACTCAGAGCCGATAAGGACGTTAGAGGCTCTCTAGTTCTTGCAAAAGAACCCTCTTCATATCATAGCTTGGAACTAGTGTGCCACCAACCATAAACAACAGACCTATGTACTTTCCCAGGTATACTGGGAATAAGATGATGATGTGCATTCTGAGGGCCCAGACAACTCTGGAAAGCTGTGTTCAAAGGCTTGCAGAATCACAGAACCCTAGAGCTGGGAGGGACCTTAGAAACTGTCTCCTGAAAGGAGTACTGGAAACGGAACCTAGTCAAAAAAAGCAAATTCCACAAGCAATCATTCAACCTGCAATGGAAAATCCTACTGCCTCGATACAGACTTCTTGAAAAGTATACGTTTTAGGAAAATGTCCTTTTTTCAAGCTCCACTGTCCCTCCCCTCTGACTTCTTCCTATTGCTCCTCTTTAGTTTTGCATTCTGGGGGCAAGAAGCACCCTAAGATCAAAGAGTTGAAAGGTACTTCCAAGGTCTTTAAGGATAAATGTACAGATGAGTAAGAATTCCCTATTCAATATATCCAAGAGGTCACTAAGCCTCTGCTTAAAACATGTGACTCTTAGGTACATGTACATATAATAAGATCATGTTATATGTTCTAAGGGTCCATTCGCCTCTCAGAAGACATATCTGTCTACATGCTGCTAGGGACCTCAATGGCCCTACCTGAGCAAGAATTCCTTTACAACCTCTCACAGGAGCTCAGGTAGGAAAGTCATCCTTGCTTCACAGCCAAAGCCAAGCTCTAAGCACAAAGTTCATACATGCCCTTGCTACAGAATATGGTCTGTTTGAGGGGCCTATTCAACTCTGAGAGCTACTAGATAAATGTTTATCCAATGTGAAAATCTCAGAACTGGTAGGAACCAAAGAGACTTTCATCTACACAGTCACTGAAGAAGAAGAGTTGCCTCTTACAATATACTCCACAAGCTGTTACCTACCTTGGACTGATCTACCTCCAAATTAAGGTTAGTTTTCCCTTCCTAGTTTCTCAGAATGAGTAGGAATCAAACTGAATACACCCTGCAGTGGGCCCCACAAGCAGTAATCTTGCCTTTGATTGAAGATTTACAATGAGGAAGGAACTTACTATCTCTACTTACACTTTAAAAATAAGATGTCATTGATGTTTTAGGGTTTATTTTTTTTAACATCAGAATTTCTCTCAGAATCCTCCTCCCTCCCCCATTTCAGAAAATCATTCCATACATCAAACAATATTTTTTAAAAAGAAAAAGGAAAAAAGCCAGAAAAAGTTAATCAATATTTGTATATCAAAAAAGTCTGAAAATACATACAATGTGCCATACCCACAGACCACTCCTCTGAAAAGGAGTGAGGTAGGAGAGTCTTCTCATTTCTCTTTTTTAGGTCTATACTAATTCTTGGTAATTGTGAAACACTCAAATTTGTTTTGTTATTTGTCTCTATTTATATTGTGGTCACTATGTAGGTTGTTTTCTGGGCTCTGCCAGTTTCACTTTGCTTCAGTTCATGCAAGTTGTTCCATGCTTCTCTACATTCACCATATTTATCATTTCTTAGAGGACAGTAATATTCCTTCTCGTTCATATACCACGATTTGTTTAGTTATTACCCTATTAGTGGGTATCTACTTTTTTTTTCCAGTTCTTTGTTACCACAAAAAGTGCTGCTAAAAACATTTTGTATATGGGGGTCTTCATCTCATCAATGACCTCCTTGGTATATAATATATAAGCCTAGTAATAGAATTTCTGGGTCAAAGGGTATGGATATTTTAGTCACTTTATTTGGATAATTCTACACTGCTTTCCAAAATGGCCATACTTATTCAGAACTCTACCAACAATTCCTCTATGTGACTATCTTCCCACAACTCCTCCAATATTATTGACTTCCATTTTTTAATTATCTTTTCCAGTTTTGCTGAGTATGAAGTCAGGGATATTTTCATTTTCATTTCTCTTATTAGTGATTTTTAGGGTATTATTTCATATAGTTGTTAATAATTTGCATTTCTTTTGAGAACACAACTACTAGGGAATGTTTTTTGGTCTTATATATTTGATAGTTGTCTATCTTGAATACCAAACCCTCATCAAAGAAATATGATATAAAGATTTTCTTCTCATTTAATCATCTTCCATCTTATCCTAGACCAGTGGTTCTCAACCTTCCTAATGCCGCGACCCTTTAATACAGTTCCTCACGTTGTGGTAACCCCCAACCATAAAATTATTTTCGTTGCTACTTCATAACTGTAATTTTGCTACTGTTATGAATCATAATGTAAATATCTTATATGCAGGAGGTATTTAAATTGAACATAACCCACAGGTTGAGAACCGCTGTCCTAGATAAATTAATTTTGTTTGTGCATGAACTTTTCTTAAAAGAATATTCTTTACAGAAATAAAGACAGAATTTTAAAATTGGGGAAATATTCACTGCTCTTGGGTAGGTTGAGTCAATTTAACAAAATTGATGGTAACTGAATTAATTTACTTATTCAGGGTCATAACCATCAAACTACTAAAAGATTATTTCTTAGAGCTAGAAAAAAATAAGATTAATCTAGAGGAAAAAGAAAGTCAAGAATCTCAAAGGAAGTAATGAAAAGAAAGTGGGAAGAAAAGGACCAAGTGTCAGGTCTCAAATTATATACTACAAAGTAGTCATCAAAACAGTTTGCTACTGGTTAAAAATTGCTATTGGTTTCAATTAATGGAACAGATCAGGTACTGACTGAGCATATAACAAACAGCAAATGGACACAGTAGTCTGAGTTTGATGCACATAAAGATTACAACTACTGGATAAGGACTCACTATTTGACAAAGACTGCTGGGAAAAGCAGAAAGTAGTTTGGCAAAAATTAGGTTTAAATACCACATACCTCATATCATATATGAATAACTAAATGACATTGATATAAGAAGTCAAATCAAAAGCAAATTAGAGGAGTGAGGAAAAAATTGCCTTTGAAATTTATGAAAAGGGGAGGAATTTGTGATGAAACAAGGGACAGAGGACTACAGAAGGTAAAAAAGATAATTTTGATTACATATAATTAAAAAGGTTTTACACAAACAAAACCAATGCAGCTAAAATTAAGAGAAATAGTTACCTAGGGAAAAAAAAATCTTTGTACCAAGTTTCTCTTAGAAAGGTCTCATTTTCATGATATAT
>CM053582.1:55735898-55762141 GCA_028627135.1 Pseudochirops cupreus | reverse complement strand
GAACTTCCAAGCTCCAAGCCTGCCAGGCAACAGAGGCGGCAGAACTTCCAAGCTCCAAGCCTGCCCGGCAACAAAAGCAGGGGAACTTCCCAAGCATCAGGCCTGCCCGGCAACAGAGGTGGCAGAACACTCTAAGTACCAGCCTGCCCAGCAACAGAGGCACTAGAACTTCCAAGCTCCAAGCCTGCCCAGCAACAGAGGCAGCAGAACTTCCCAAGCACAAAGCCTGCCCGGCAACAGAGGCGGCAGAACACCCTGAGTACCAGCCTGCCCAGCAACAGAGGCACTAGAACTTCCAAGCTCCAAGCCTGCCCGGCAACAGAGGCGGCAGAACTTCCAAGCTCCAAGCCTGCCCGGCAACAGAAGCAGGGGAACTTCCCGAGCATCAGGCCTGCCCGGCAACAGAACACTCCAACTACTAGCCTGCCTAGCAACAGAGGCTATAAAAAACAAAACAAGTCTCCAAGCTTGAGGCTGGCCCAGCAACAGAAGCCATAGAACTTTCCAGGCATGAGGCCTGTCCAGCAAGAAGGGAAGCCAGAACACACCACCCAGAAAAGCCAATCACTTCTTGCCCAACAAACACGGGCAGAATCCAGCACGAGGTCCACCCAGTAACACTGGGTGCAAAATCCCATCAAATGGCCTGCCCAGCAGTTGGTCTGGCAGGTATGAGGCGATCCTCTGCTTCCCTGCTCCCCATGCTTTTTCTCTCGGTCTCAGAGACAACCTTTTTTACTCTCCCAGCTCCTTTAGTATTTTTCCCCTGGAAAATGTGATGACCTCTAAGGGCCTATCCAGATCCAATTCTATCTGCCTCCTTTTACTGTCAAGGAAACAGAAACTCAAAAAGAGCCTTCCTTTAGGACCCAGATTTAAAAACCTGGGCTTCTGTCTCTCAGCCCAGTGTCCCTATTCCCCTCCCCACAAAAAATTAAGCTCACAATACTACTTAGTCCACTGACCTGTCCAGCAGTTCAGCTTGGTCCTTGGAAGCTGCAAACACTGGAGATAGAAGTGCCTATAGAAGCAGCACCAGAATTCCTTCCATTCCCACCCAGCCTCACCAATATTTGCCTCCAAGTCACACATTGGCTCCTCCTTCTAAGAGACAGGAACAGGAAAGAGCTTTTCCAGCTTCCTGGGTGGTGGAGGGTGGGGCTAGAGAGAAAGGCTGATGGATAGGGTTAAAGGCTGTGTATGACAGAGCCCCCTATCTCATCATTTGGCAAAAGATAACATATTCAGCATAAATTGGTTATTGATTTAAAAGCATAATTCTCTTCTTTTTAAATTTTGAGTTCCAAATTCTCACCCTTCCCCTACCAACTGAGAAGGCAAGCAATATGATACCAATTATACATGTGACATCACGTCAAACATATTCTTATATTACCCATATTGCAAAAAAAGCAAGAAAAATAATGTGAGAAAATGATACTTCAATTTGCACTCAGAGTTCATCCGTTCTCTCTCTGGAGATGAATGACATTTTTTCATCATAAGTCCTTTGGAATTGCCTTGGATCACTGTACTGATCATAGTAGTTAAGTCTTTCACCATCAATCATCATTATAACATTACTGTTACTGTACACATATGCTCTCCTGGCTCTTTTCACTTCACTTTGCATCAGTTCATATAGGCCTTGCCATATTTTTCTGAAACCAGCCTCCCCCCATCATTTCTTATGGCACAATAGTATTCCATCACAATCATACACCACAACTTGTTCAGCCATTCCTCAACTGAGGAGCAACCCCTCAATTCCAATCCTTTGCCACTTCAAAAAGAACTGCTAGAAATATTTTTTCTGCATATAAGTCCTTTTCCTCTGATCTCTTTAGGGCACAGATCTAGCAATGATATTGCTGGGTCAAAGGGTATGCACACAAATTGTTCTTCAGAATGGTTGAGCCAGTTGTTCGCCAACAACAAGCATGCCTATTTCCCCTCATCCCCTCTAGCATTTCTCATTCCTGATAGGTGTGAGGTAGTGCCTCAGAATTACTTTAATTTGCATTTCTCTAATCATTAGTGATTTCAATCATTTTTTCATGAGACTATAGATATATTTGATTTCTTCTTCTGAAAACTCTCTGTTTATATCCCTTGACCAGTTATCAATTGGGGAATGGCTTTCTTCAAAACTCAACTCAAATTCTTTCTATAAAAGGCTTTTCATGGTTTTCCTCTACTGATACTGCTAGTGCCTTCCTGCTAAGATTATCTCTCTGGTAGCTTCTTTCTATCTTGTATGTATGTACATCGTTGTTTGCATGTGGGTGAGACTCCATTAAAATGTAAACTCCTTGAGGGCAGGGAATATGTTTATATTCTTCTTTGAATCCCCCAGGGCTTGGCACAGTGTCTGGCACAAAGAGATGCTTAAGAAATGCTTGTGGATGATGCATTACTGAATACCATCTGAGGCAGGACAATTTTTTGTATATTTCCTCACAAGTACATTTCTCTATCACCACATTTTAAGAAAGTCATGAAAAAATGTTCTCTTTATACTTCATAACATGAGCCTACCACGTACACATTTTCTTCTTTGAAACAAATGTAATACTAGAGATTTCTGTAAATAGAATGGCTTTTGTCATTTCCAGGGCAAATAAGTGAATGAAGTACATAACTGCTGGTCACAGCCAGGATGAGGAGAAGGGAAAGCTAGTACAAATTCACTTTTCTCTACCCACTCAATTGTCTTTTTCATCCCTCTATCCCTTAGTCCAACACCCACATCCCCTAGGCTGCAGGTACAAGATTATTATTCCCTCCAATAAACCTTCAAACCTATGAGAAACCTAATCAAGTCAGAAGTAGGGGTGCCTCAGCAGCAACCTGGTCCTTCTGACCTTTGCCCAGATGTGTATACAACATACACACACATAGCTGTATCCATATATCCATGTATCCACACACAAATATAAACATACACAAAGACACACACACACACAATAGAGCAAGATGCCTCCAAGTGAAAAAGAATGTGAAAGTCAACTAGATTTCTAAACTCTAGTTACTAGAGTTCAGTTTGTCTTTGGCAGAAGATGTGGGTCAAAAGGCAGCTATTTCATCAAAATCAGTTCACTCATCTCATTTTACCATGAACACTATATGGGGACATGTCAAAGCTGAATTAAAATGGCAGAAGGAGCAGGAAGATAAGGAAGAAGGATGATTCTGTTTATACCAAAATACTGGGAGAGCAAGAAAAATGGGAGAGCAAGTTTGCCCTATGGTTAATGTCTGTTTGTGATTGCGATCAGCTCCTTGTCCTGAGATTCTGTGAACATGAGACCAGGATGGTTTTACAATTAGGATAAAGATGCCTTTCTACAAGTCTTTTAAATTATTCAGATTGTTTTACTTTGTTAATTTAGATGAAAAGCTTAGGTAGCCAAGTGAATTAAACTGGAAAGCTGAGTATCATGGTAAAAGAACAATGTAGAGAAAAATCCAAAGGAGACAGACTGTGTGAGTCCCCCCACATTGAGGCTTTCTGGGCCTAGTATTCTTGGTAGTAAGTTGTCTGCTCTACATACACCTCCTCCTCCAGACATGCCTGTTTTCTGGAACTCCAAAAACTTCAGTAACACATAAATCCTTAATTGGCACTTCCTTGTCTGCAACATCAGAGAGGGAAAACCGAGGAGACATAGCTGGCCCTCCCTATAAAAGCCCGGGCCCTATTCTGCTGCATTGTTCAGAGCAGCCCAGGGTATATGTGTGTGTGTGTGTGTGTGGTGTGTGTGTCCCACCTCCCTTCCCACAAGGTTTTCTCTCCAACTGAAATGGGTGGAAGGCCCACCAGAACCCTAGATTGGGGATGGGATGGGAAGACTTTCCAATGACAACTTCCCTTCCTCAGCAGCATCTTCCTTCCTCTCTTCTCCTCCTCTCCTCCCCCCACCCCCCACCCTGGCTCTCCAGAAGCCAGGCCACTTTCCTTGCTCTTCTCTTTGTGCCCTTAATCGGTTCAAGAGAAGCCATAAGGCTTAGCCTGAGTGAACTGAAAAGCACCAAATAAAGGCCCATTGCTTTTTAAATCACTGGCCAGTTTGTTGTTTTTGAAAACATCTCAAATTGCTCCAAAACAGCTTTAACAGACTGGGCTGCAGGCTCACCAGTCTCAGGAAACACTGCTTCCCAGCAGGAAAGGATTTCATTTGTGATACAATTATTGGCCAACGAACCATGAAAAGAAAGACAGAATTCAAGTTGTAGGGGGCAGTTGTGTTTAAGAATCCAGGGGAATTAAAGATAAGGAAACAGGGAAGGAAAATGACTAAGGCAGCTAATCGGGGTAGTGGGGAGAGGAGGCAAGAGTCTAGCCCATCTTTGTATTCTGCTCCCAAATCTGTATTACTCTTTGGCATGGAGGAAAATTCCGTGGTAAAACACAGAAGGCCATCCTTTCTGTCAAATAATGAGGTTCCTCCTCCAAGTAAAGACTTGTGTTATTGCCTTTGTCAACACTTTGGGACAAAAGAGTATTTTACTACCTTTTTCTCTCACAAAAGTGGCATGGTAAAGTGGATAAACTGTTGGACTCGATTTCAGAAAGGCCTGGGTTCAAATCCTGCCTCTGAAATACTTTTATAAGGCTTATCTCCAAAACTAGAGGGGATATGATCTCAGTAGGTGGAGAGATGGCATCTTTTCACCTACAAAATCCCAGGTCCTTAAGCATGGTTGGGGAGGGCTAGCCTGGAAATCAGGAAGACTAGCTCTAATACTTATGTGATATGTGTCATTGAGCAAATCACTTAACTATCCTGTCTGAGGCTCAGTTTCATTATGGTAAAATAGGGATCCTAATGGCACTTCCTTCCCAGGGTTTCTGTAAGGATTAAATGAGGTACTGTCTAGTAAGCATTTTGTAGATCTTAAAACTGTATATAGATGGGAGAAATGATGGTTCTGATTACCCAACTTATGCAAATCAAGTACTTCTTCCCAATTCATCATTCAACTTGGATAAAATGAGAATGTTTATAAAGTAATTGAGAAACTTCAAAGCAGCATATAGGTCAATCAATCAAAGCTTTCATCAAGTGCCTACTATGGGCCAGGAACTGTGGCAAGAGAAAGATCAGAGGCAGTCTCAGTTCTCAGGATGCAAACAGCAGGGCACAAAGGAGCTAGACACAGGCTAAATTGGAGATAAGAAGGCACCAGAATGAAGGGTGATTAGGAGAGGCTTCCTTGAGAAAGTGGGATTTTAGCTAGGACTCCAAGGAAATGGTGAGGAGGAGGAGGAGGAGGTGGAGAAGGAGGAGGAGGAGGAAGGGGAGGAAGAGGGGCAGGAGGAGGAGGAGGTGGTGATAAAGGAGGTGATGAAAGACGAAAGCATTTTCAAGCAGGGGGACAGCCCATGAAAATGCTAGCAGTTAAGGGGCAGCCAGCATAGGAAGGGCCTTGAATGCCAGACAGAAGATTTTGTGTTTCCTGCTGGAGAGGTCTGGGAGCCACTGGAATGACTTGTACTTTGGGAAGATGACTGACAGCAGAATGGGAAATGGGCAAACAGCCCAATGGTCTTGTTATAGTAGTATAGCCATGAGATGATGAGGCAGTGGTGGTAGTGTCAGAAGACAGGCCTTGGCTTGGATGGGAAGGGGGATGAAAGAGAGCACGCTACCTAAACCATAAGACTAGATGCCTGGGATGATGGCAGTGCTCTCAGGAGTAACAGAGAAATTGGGGAGCATGAAGCAGATGGGTGGCACACAGGCTAGAGCACCAGAGTCAGGCAAATTTGGCCTCAGACACTTACTAGCTGTGTGACCCTGGGCAAGTTATTTTCCCTCTGTTTGCTTCAGTTTCCTCATCTATGAAATGGGGATCATAATACCTTTACCTCCCAGGGCTGTTGTGAGGATGAAATGAGATAATAACTATAAAGCACTTAGCACGTGCTTGGCATGCAGTAAGTATTTTATGAATGCTAGCTATGATGATGGGGGGGTAAACAAGGTCAGCTATCATTCTCATTGGTCTTGTTATTGTTATAATTTGAAATGGCCAGTTTGACTAAACTGATTAATCTCTTGACTGACCAGACCAATCAATTATACCCCAATAACTGATGTCATCATCCCATGATTTCTAATTCTCAAGGAATGGTTTTGGGACAGTCTAGAGCAGGGGTGGGGAACCTGAGTCCTTGAGGCCACATGTGGCCTTCTAGGTCCTCAAGCACCACCCTCTGACTGAGACCAAAGTTTTCAGAACAAATACTTTTATTAAGGATTTCTTCTGTGAAGTTTGGATTTAGTCCGAGAACTGCACTTGAGGACCTAGAAGCCATAGGTTCCCCAACCCTGGCCTAGAGCTAGTTTTTGAGTAACAGAAAATACCTGGAAGTCTACGTACCAAGACAGATTCAGAAACTATATGAATATAACTACCAAACATTCTTCATGTAAATAAAGACAAACTTAAATAATTGGTGAAATATTCATTGCTCATGGATAGATTGAACCAGGATAACAAAAATGCAATACTGTCTAAATTAATTTGCTTATTTGGTGCTATACCAATCAATCAAGGATTTCTTACCAGAGATAGAAATTCTTCAGGAAGAACAAATGGTCAAGGATCTCAAGGAGAACAAGGGGAAAAAAAGTGGGAAGGGAGGGAACCAGCAGAACCTGATCTCAAACTATAGTCCAAAGCAGTAATAATCAAAAGGATTTGGCATTATTTTTTTTAAGTAAATGATGAAACTCTAAGTTTCACTGTGTGAGGTTTCCATCACCATGAGGGAAAGCAGTTACCTTCAATGTAGTCTGCTACAAATAAGTTTGAGGCCTGGGAAAAATACCATAAAAATTTAGATGATTCTCATCCACTAAAAAATTTTGTACAGTTGTCTCTCAAGTGGGAAATGACTGAAAGGAAAAAAAAACCCTGTGGCACAGAAAGGAAATGAGATGTTACTCTTTAATAAGAAATGATGATAACATAAAATTCAGAAAAGGAAAAAAAACCATGGGAAGATTTACAGGAGCCAAAGCAGAGGGGGAAAAAACAGAACCAAAGGAACAACATACACAATGCTGACAACGATATAAACCAGAAGATCCCCGAGAGGGAGCCAGGATGTACTTAGGATGGAGGTCTGGATACACGGTCAGCTGGAGTACTATAGCGGACATGCTTAATTGTCTTTTTTTTTCTCATTATAAGGGAGGGTTCCACTTGGAAAGTGGGAGAAGAAAGTGGTTTCATAATTAACTGGAATGTAATAACAGAAGGCACTGAGAATTTTTCAAAACAATCCATACTGGACCACCAAGTCATGCCAAAGCAATAGCTAAGCAAACAGGGTCAAATTTAGGTTTTCCTCAGGGTAGTAGGAAAATCTGAGCCCTAAACACCCATGCCTCATGCCCAGGATTTGGGGAATCCTCCTGAGTCTTCTTGAATCTTGTGTAGCCATTTCCAATTATCCTAAGTGGCCCTTGTAACTTCAGGAACATGAGCCCTACCCAAAGTGCAGGAATTAGACAGTGGCTTTATGTGGTAGAGTGAATACAGCTGAAATCCCACTCCAGATACTAGATGTGTGACCCTGAGCAAGTCACTTCACTTCTGAACTTCAGTTTGCTCCTCTGTAAAATGGGGATAGTAGCATTTGTACTGCCTCTCTTCCAAGGTTGTTGAGAGGAAAGCACTTTGGCAATCTGAACACGCTATACAAAGGTGAGCCCTTATTCCTTGCAGTGAGAACAGCAGCTTATTAAAACCATTTGTTAAGAGAAGGCCTGATTTCCTTTGCGGGTGCATTTTATACCTGATGTCCACCTGATGGACAGGGGGTGTGTGGGGGGGGGGGTCAGTGTCCTCGCAATACATGGCATGTGCTGTGGGGCGGGCTGGGCTTGGAAGGGCTGAGGCCAAGGCAATAGACTAGTGTATAGAGTGGTAGGAAATCATGGCCAGGGCCGAGTTTGGATAACAGTTCACATTTACAGAGCCCACTAAGGCTTGCAAAGCATTTTACATGTTATTTCGTTTGGTCTTCTCAACAACCCTAGGAGGGCAGGTGCTCACTTTACAGATGAGGGGAATGAAATGATGTGGCTGGTGTCCCCCATCCAGAGGGATGTGCAAAATCATGGTTGATATATAAATAGTCCAGAAATACCAGTTCAATGCAGGCCCAGGGTCAGCATACCAAGGTCAGAGCAGGATGACCCGGGAAGAAGCTTGAATATACAGCAAATGGCTTAGAAACGATGCACTGGATGTTGAGAAAACGCAAAGGGTCCCAAGGAACATGTCTCAGCCAGAGGATGACTTTTTAATGCCCACATCTAAGGGTATCCCTCCCTTGACCTCCCCTTCAGGGGCTCCCCATGGCCAAGAGAACAAAAGGCAAGCTCCTTGGCCAGGAAATGAGGGCCCTTCACAATCTAACTCCAATTGACTTCTTGTTGTTGTTCAGTTATTTCAGCTGTATTGATTCTGTGACCCTATATGGGGTTTTCTTGGCAGAGATACTGGAATGCTTTGTCATTTCCTTCTCTATCTTATTTGACAGATGAGGAAACTGAGGCAAACAGGGGAAGGGAATTGCCCAGGGTCACACAACGAGGAAGCATTTGAGGTTAGGTCAGAGTCCACCTCCTGTGTTTAACTTCCTTGATCCACCTTCCCCATCAAATTGAAAATGCTCATTCCTTTCTCAAATCTTTCTCAAATACTGTTAGAAGCTCTCCTTTGCCCCCCCACACCCATTCTACATTACATTTCTATCTCCATTCTGGGCTCTGCCCAGATAGCTCAGGGGCCATTTTAAATTGCTGATGCTGTGAACACAAGAGCTTGCTCCAGGTTAGTCATCACTGAAATGTCTCGAGTTTGAATCTGAGGATACAACTATTGAGGGTCAGACTGTGGATATCAGCCTAATTTAAAAAAATGTTTTGGACTTGTTTTTCTTAGCTTTTAATTCATTTTTTTAATTTTTAAAAAAATTATTGCTGCCATTAGTTTTTATACCCCAGTCATTTCTGGATATGATGCCAACACATGCCTTACTTGGTGACCAAACAAATACAAATCAATGTGGTGATGGGGTTGGAGGCTTTGCAACACTGCACCCCTGTAGGCCCTAACTCCCCATCTCTAGTGTCCTGTGCGGGAGGCTCTGCCTTGGTGGTCGGCAGAGTGATGCAGTATTACGGCCATTACTGGACATTCACTGCCAGGCTGGCACAGAATCCTAGAGAACCAGTGCCCTTGGGGGACATGACAGTAGCATGTAGCCCATTATCTCTACGAATGCTTGAGGTTAGTAGTTGATAGGACCAACAATAAATCAAGGGCCAGAGAGAATCATGAATTGTCTCTTGGCTGACCACTGGTATCCTCATCACAGAATATTGCTGTAGATTAAATGCAATCGATGGGATGGAGTGGAAAAGTATTTCTTTCTTTCTTTTTTTGAAAAGAAAAGTAAGGTATTTCTTAAGAACTTATGTTGGGGCAGCTAGGTGGTGCAGTGGATAGAACACCAGCCCTGGAATCAGGAGGACCTGAGTTCAAAGCCAGCTTCAGACGCTTGTTACACTTAATAGCTGTGCGACCCTGGGCAAGTCACTTAACCCTGATTGCTGAGGGGAAAAAAAAGAACTTATGCTATATCAGGTACTGTGTTAAGTGCTGGGGGCAATGGTAGAAATAGAAAAGCAAGACAATCTCTGCTCTCAGATGTAGCTGGGCAGTGCCAAGTGAATAGAAAACTGGACCTAGAGTCAGGAAGATTGGAGCTTAAATCCTGCCTCAGATACTAGCTCTGTGACCTTAGGCAAGTCACTTGACCTCTGTGAAGCATCTTAGTTTGCCTCAGTTTCCTCATCTGCAAAAAAAGAATAATACCTATCTTTGAGAGTTGTTGTAAAGTGCTTTTGTTCAGTTGTTTCAGTCATGCTCACTCTTCATGATCCCATTTAGGTTTTTTTTTCTTTGCTAAAGACGCTGAAGTGGTTTACCGTTCTCTTTTCCAGATCATTTTACAGATAAGGAACTGAGGCAAGCAGGGTTAAGTGCTTAGCATAGTGTTTAAGCACTTAGTAGGTATTTAATAAATATTTGTTTCTTTCCCTCTCAAGGAGCTCACATTTTAACTAGGAAAGATAGCACATTTCATACCATAGATTGGATTGTTAAATTTTCAGTGTATTTACGCCTTGGAAGCTGGCAAGTGCTACAAATCAAGGCTTGATGCATTATTTTGTTGATTACTCTAGACTCAAAAAAGAGAGAAAGTATTAATACTACAGGTTAAACTTTAAAAGTATTTCCTGTGTATGGTTTTTTTGGGGCCTGGACAGCTAGCTATTAAACACTTATCAGTACACCACCGCACAGAAGATTCACCTGCCAGGCAAGTGTGAAGGCCTAGGGATTCCTAGGGTACCATGCCAGGGAGGCTATCAAAGCCCTGGAGTCTTGACAGCAAAATGGCAGGAGTCTGGAGGCCCCAGTGGCAGGCAACTATTAAAAGCCCATAAGCTACTTACTTTCAAATAGGTTTGCTATCAGTAATAACTTTTCCCCCTTGCATTCTGCCTGCCAGCGCCGAAGAGAGGCTTGACTGTCCATATGATGGAAGGGGATGTCAGCAAAACAAACACACAGGGAAATCAAAGAACCATATGAAATAGCTCTGCCCCCTCACAAGTCCCCATGGGTCCCCAGGGGGCCCCTGGACCCCTTGTTACTTTGCAGGCTTACCGTCCTATTTGGGGTCATAGATTATGGAAACCAAAACGTGGGCCTCAACCGATACACCAAGAAAATCAGACCATCCAAAAGGTAAGTGGATCCCAAGGCAAAAAGCCACTTAATTGAGCCAAAACAGGAAGAGGTAAGTAAATACCAGGGAAGTGCATCCAGTAGCTGTGTGATGCCCAGGTCCCACAGAAGTAAGCCAGGGCGTAGTTCCGGCCTTGGGTCTCAGTTCAATACAGTGCCCAATCCGGAGGCCCGCAAGCAGATGGAAACAGCTGTTAACCGTTGAAGAAATCCAAAGAGAGACAAAGCATGAATTGGGATGGCTTGCAGCATAATATAGTGGGGGCCAGGAGACCAGGGTTCCGCTCCTGGCTTGGACATTAGCACATCCGGTGACCTTGAAAAAGTTCCCTAACTCGTTCCGGGCATCAATGTCCCCATCTGTTAAATGAGAGGCTTGGATTAGATGGTCTCTAGTCTTCCGGCTCTGACATCCTATGATCCTAAATATCTTCCCCTCTCTGGCCTTAATTTGTCTGGCAGTAAAACTGGGGGTGGGGGTGCGGATGAAATGGCCTCATGATCTCTTCTGGCTCTGACAGTACAGTGACCTATGCTTTCAGGCCCTGCTTTGGGAGTCCAGGCCTCTGATACCATTCCTGTTCTCCCCCCCCCACCCCGCCCTGCCCCATCCCCCAAAACCTCAAGAGAAAGATGGGGCTTTCTCCACAGGCTTGGCAGCTTCTCTGGACTGCCATAGCTCCCGTCTGCTGGCCCAGGACTGCACAAATGTTAGCTCCCCTATTCACCAGTACAGAAGCAACTTGTTTGAGGACACGCCACTGCTTCCATGGCCCCCATCAGTTCTGCAGCAATCGCTGAGTAAAGACAGTGCATTATGAGAAATATCAATAAAGAAAATAGCTCCAGTGTCAGAAACCTGGAGATGGGGGCATCAATAAAGTCCCAGGCCGCCTGGCAGAGGGAGAAGCGCTGTCCTTCACTGACCCCTGCTTGCCTTCGCTGCCTGGCGTTATGAAATGCTGCTTGAGTCTCCAACGTCCTCCTCCTCCGGCCCCCCCCAGCCTGGAGGAAGAGAGTCTGGCTCCCCTGCATTGCAGAGGTTTCCAGCCTTGCTTTGCTCACATCTGCACGGCCAGCCTGGCGATTTTCTCAAAAGCACAAACCTGAGCTGTGGAAACCCAGGAAACAGAGAGGGAAGGCTAGTCACTGCGAAAAAACAAAAACCCTTTTTGGAAAACTTCATAAGATAGTGCCTAGAAAATCCCTCTCATCAGAAGCTTCTCCTAGCTAGTACCAGGATGGACAAGGAGCAGCCCCTGACTTGCTCATGACGCATGCATGCCTACAGGAGGCCCCTGCTGCATTGTCCTCACTGAATGCCCACCCTGCCAGGCTGCCACTGCAGAGGGAGAAGGGGGAGTCAGAGTCTGACACAAAGAAAGCAAGGATGTTTGGAAAAGCACCACTCACAGGCTCAGAAGAGAACCTTCCAGGGTCCAGTCACTCTGCCCTGAATAGGTGCACTTTCCTCAGTCACCCTAAGATTCTACCAATTAGAGATTCATTTTGGTGAATTGTTCTTAGCTTCTAAAAAATGAAAAGACTCTAGAGACAGTTAAAAGGGTGCCAGTCACCCATACTGTATTAGTTTCACCCTTAAAGCTTGAAGCTTTGATGAAATGGTTTGGTGGGAGGTGATTCGAAACAATGGAATACTCTAGAGGTGGGGTAGGCCTGCCTGAGGTGCTACAACAAGGGTTAACGGTGTGCTGAGGGCACTCAGGGTCTAAGGAGAAGGGAAAACAAATAACATGTTTAAAAACTGTACGTATGGAGGGAGGACAGTCTTCATCATTCTTCTTGGATGACATGACTCTCTCTGCTCCCAGGTTCCTCAGGTAAGCTTGGGGCCATCAGCACTATCATTCAGTTCCATTCCAGGGGGAGATGGCTTTTGTGGGCTAGCCTGGGAAGCCAATCATCACATAGATCATAATTTCTTAGAAAATGCATTCTGGGATTCAAAACAAACTACTTATAAGTGAACTTTGGGAACCAAGCTGTTCATCAATTGGGAATAATCTTTAGTGAGGTGTCATATGAAGAAACAAATAGACAAAGATTTAAATCCAGGCTTTCCGATGCCCTTCCTTTGGTAGAGATAAGCCAGAAATATATTTTTCAATTTAATTTCTCATAGTTGTCTAAGTCTGGTTCTCAAGATCCTATACCTAAACATAGCCATGTCTATTCACACAAGGAGATAAATTCAAGGAATTAGTTACTAAATGTTTTCATGCATGTGCCTGTGTGTGTGTGTGTGTGTGTGTGTTTCCCCCTTCAACACTTCCTTGGTTGGGGTGGGGGTGGGAATGGGAAAGTGGTGGCAGAAGAAACCATGTCACTGTTTCCCTACTCTCTGGAAATTGTTGAGGCCTCAGCTGTCCATTATTCCACATGCAGCTGAATGAGGAGTTCCAAGTGATTCAATTCTGTTCTGGAGCACCTGTGTACTCTATAACCTACCAAAGCATCATTGGGCTCTGGAGAGTTTGAAAGAAAAATGCCCCTCTAGCAGTGCCAGATCTCAAACTATCCTGCAAAACTATAATCATGAAAACAATCTGGTCCTGGGTAAGAAATGGTAGGGGGATGATCAATGGAACAGATTAGGGACAAAATAAATGAGTAAGTACAGTAACCTAGGGTTTGATCAATCCAAAGATCCCAGCTGCTGCAGCAAGAACTCACTATTGAACAAAAACTGTTGGGAAAACTGGAAAGCAGTCTGGCAGAAACTACAGCATCTCACGTGGCAGACCGATAGAACCAACATATGCGTATGTTATTTAGACTTAAAAGGTGACATCACAAGCAAAGTAGAAGACCATGGAAGAAAGTCTCTGTCAGATCTATGGAGAGGGGAAGAGTTCAGAACCAAACAGGAAAGAGGTTCTTAGGAGGTAAAACTGATTACGTAAAATTAAAGAGGTTTTTTTTTACAAACAAAACCAAAGTAGCTAAAATTAGAAGAGAAGCAATAAAATGGGGAAAAACCTTTGAAGCAGGTTTCTCTGATAAAGGTCTCATTTTCAGGATACATATATGGAACTGAGTCAAATTTATAAAAATGAGAGCCATTCAGCAATGGATAAATGGTCAAAGAATATGAATAGGAAGTTTTCGGTTGAACTATAAAGACATAGTCAATCCGCTTGCAAGGCGTAATGGAATATAAACTCCCTGAGTGGAGGGCCTTTTTCATTTTTGGTTTTGTTTCCTTAGTACTTGAGGGGCAGTGTGGCTTAGTGGATAGAGAGTCAAACTTGAATCCAGGAAGACTTCATATATTGTCTGTGTGGCCAAGGACCCCAGGCAACTCTCCTAGTCTCACCTACAGTGCCCAGCACAGTAGTAACAAAGCAGGTAGAGGGACTTGCCTCACTGGGAGTTCTCAACACCAACACTATCACAGATCTTATCTAAAAGAAACATTACCAAAGCCAGCAGAGCTCCCAGAATATAGTAGGTGCTTCATAAATACATGTTGAATTGAAATGATCACTGAATTTATAGTCATGGGCTCTGAGTTCAAGTCCTGACTGTCTATATAACCTCAAGCAAGTCACTTACTGTCCTTAAGACCTCCTTTCCTCCTTTGTAAAATGAGTATATTAGGGTCCTTTGGATTCTAAATTCTGTGACCCCAAGTATTAGAGTTGGGTCTTAGATATTATCTCTCTGTCCAATCCATGTATGGGGGGGGGAGGAGGATATATGTAAAGGTCTGCTCAGCTTAGCCTTTTTTAAATCAACACGATGCCCACAGGGCCCCTTGGGTCCAATTTAATGGGCCTTCCTTCTCTTGGAGTTCAACACCGCTGTTCTAGGGTGCAGATGTTGCCACTTAATTGCGTCAGGCCTTGTTCTCCAGTTCATGTACTCGTTTTGGTTTTCCACTTAATGGGGGAGCCCTGACACTCCAGGGAACAAGAAGATGCCTCACTTTGTCTTACCTACAGCACCTAACACAGTAGCAACATTCCCTAATTATCCTAGCAGGATCAACTAAATTGGCTGAAAACCAATGTTCACACAGATCAAAGTGAAGAGTTGGCCATTTCTTAGTCAATTGGATTACTGTGAACAGTTGACTTGAGACATTCAGGGGCCAAATCTCATTGTTCCCCTTGCTTACAGAGTTATTCACGGAAAGGACTGTTTGAGGTGATTTGCTATTGGCTGGTCATGTGGCAAGAGCAAGGAATACCAAGTGACCACCATACATACTCCATGAGTATCCTTGTAGTATCAGGCTCTCCAGCACTGAGTGGACTCTATACTAACTGTATGGGAGAGCATGGAGAAGAGTTATACAAGATGGGCTGCTTACCTGCATAAGTGGAAGGGAATAGCCACACCTGGAAAGTCCCAGATCCATTGAAGGACTGGAGATCATGGTCAACCCCACATGAAAAACCTTAGTTTTGGGGGGAATTGGAGGGTCCCCAAGGTAGCATGAGGCTCCTGACCACAATTCTCCTTAGGGAATGGGGTAGGGTAGAGACTGCAGCTAGCTGGACTAAGTAGATAGGTAGAGATTGACTCAAGGAGGTGTGGAAGAAGGAGGCAACTCTATCTGCTGATATGAAAAAAGACCCCATGCTCCTGTACCTGGGCAGGCTGGAGCCACCTGCCCATCAGGCAGCCTGGCCCAGCTGGACTTCTTTTCCTTTTGAGGCTACTACCCTTAGTGATCCTCTGAACCAAATTTCAATTTATGGAGAGGAGAAGGAAGGGACTCAGTCAGATTTGCCACAGAATCCCTCAGGTAGAAGAGGCTTGAGAAAAGATCCAGTATAACTCAGACTCCAACAAGGATCTCTGATCCCACCTCACTTCAAATATTTGTTTATCTCAATGCTGCTTGGAGAGTTCTAGTAACATCCCATTGCCTCCCTACAAAGAAGACCATTCCACTCTTAGCTCTCCCTTTAATGGTTAGAAAGTTGGGGGACTTGGGGGAGCGCGGGCTAAATCTGCCTCCAGGCAACCTCTCTTCCTCCCCCCCTCCTTTCCTAGCTCTGCCCTCTAGAGTCAAGAAGAACAAGGCTTAAGCCTTCTCTTCTAAAGGTTATGTCCCTAGGGTCTTGCACCTGATCACCTTATGGCATATTCCCGAGGCCTCTCAGCACCCTGCTTCCCCTCCTGTGGGTAGTATCCAGCTTATGATGCCCCTAAACCTTGGCAGCCAGAACTGAACATGATCATCCACATTTGGGCTCTTTTTTACAGGGGAGGAAACAGACAAGCAGAGGAGAAGCGGTCTGTCCAAAACCGTCAGCAACACAACAGTCTGAGGCTAGACCTCAGCAAGTCCCAGCCCTCCTGGGGCCGAGGCCAGTACTCTGCTCTTCATCCATTTCACGTTCTTTTAGTTGCCAATGGTGTGAACATAACCCTATCGATGCATTTCTTAGTAGTTGTTTTCTATTTATAGATATTAATCCAAGTTCAAGTCATCAGCTCTTTAGGAGTGTGGATTGGGTCTCACTTGAAATGTGACCCACTTGCCGAAAGACACAATTATTTCCAAATGGGTAGATCAGTCTCACCCAAATGGGAAGAACCATTTAGGGCCACTGGAACTCAAGCCGAGCAAGACAGTATATCCCTGTCCAAGTGAGAACTAATTCTATTTTCTGTTTCTGACTAACTTGCCAGAACTAAACTCTCAAAGCCCAAACGGTTCACAAGTACCTCCTAATGGTTGCCTTATTCTATTTTTTCTCAACTGCGGGTAAGTTCACATTTGCATTGCTCCTTTCAAAATGTCTTGACTTTTTATTTGGTTTCGATGTAGCTCTGTTTTTCTGCACTTGAACAGAAGGGATCAGTCTATTCACAGATAGGCAGCCAGTCCCTGATGATCAACAGCAATTTGTGGAAAATGTGGATACATACAGAGAAAGATATGGTGTGAGAGAGAGTGTGTGAGTGTGTGTATGTGTATGTGTGCATGTGTACACTTGCTCACTGAGACTCCAGACCCTTAGTCATACTAACTTGCTTCCCATTTCTGTCATACCACTTTTGCCACCTAGTTCACTTATTAAATTAGATGAGGAAAACATAGTATTACTCTCTCTCTTTTTCCACTAAAATTGTATCAAAGAAAATCCCTAGTGGACAGAGAAAGGACACTGAAATCTAGTGGAGAACAGGTCTTTGTCATTTCTGAAACCTGAAAGGAATATGGCCAGGAATATGGCCAAGTTGAGTTTGAAAGAGGTTTTAGAAACCGTAGTATAAAATGTCATGAATCTTGAGAAGACAATCAACAAAGGAAAGAAAAGCTTTCACATCTCAAGTTCCCAGGAAAGACAGGTTTATTACAATGTCTGACGTGATTTCGCTGGGGGCTTCAGCTCTGCTGAGAAACATATAACTGAAATTGGTTAAGACTGTGCCCTAACCAAGATGGCTACCTGGAGTAGAACAAGGCTTAGGACCCAAATATAATTACACTAAAATTTGAATCTTAAATGTCTTGAATCTTCATTGAAAAGAAGCTTGCTTGTCCTTAGTCTGACCAAATTGGTTCAATTCAATTCCACCAACAAGCCCTTATAAAACTCCTACTATGTGCTAAGCACAATGCTAGGTTCTGGGGATACAAAGAGAAAATAAAATAATTCTTAAACTCTCTGGCTCGAACCATCAGCATATAAACCCTGAGATTCAAATTCTACCTCATCAACTTCTTAGTAGAGTGATCCTGGACAAATCCCCTAACCTCCATGAGATTTGGTCTTCTTATCTGAAAAATGAGGTAGGGGAGGGAGTTCAATGACCTTGAAAGATGCTTATAACTCTAGATCGATGACCCTGTCATCTCTTCAAGCATTCTGAAGGTCACACTAACCTATGAACCTGACATTCAACCTCCCACTTCTGCCTGTGCCTTTGCACTTTCCCGATGCCTAGAATGCACTCCCAACTCACCCCCATCCCAGAAAATCCTCGTTTCCCTTCAAAGCACAGCTTTAGTGACTGCAGGCCACGCAGAAGGCCCTTCCTAATCTTTTAAGTTGGTGGCGCTCTCTCCCTCTCACAATTACACTTACATGGTGTATTCCCCAGAACATAATGTAAGGTCTGTAAGAGATTGTTGTTTGGCCATCATTCAGTCATGTCCAACTCTCCATGACCCCATCTGGGGTCTTCTTGGCAGAGATACTGGAGTGGTTTGCCATTTTCTTCTCCAGGTCATCTGACAGAGGAGGAAACTGAGGCACACAGGGTTAACTGACTTGCCCAGGGTCACACTAGATTTGAACTCAGGTCTTTTGGACTCTAGGCACTGCAGAGCCACCTAGCTGCCCCATTTTTGTCTGTATTATCAGTACATAGCACTGTGCCATACACTGGAGAGTTGCTTAATAAAAGCTCAAATTGAGTTGATTGGGCTTTCTCATCATGATTCCCAATCCCAGTATTGTTACTCTAGAGCCCAAGAAACAGGCCAAATCCCTGCTCCATGGACCCCCTATCTCCTTGGAATCCTCCCTGGGTACCAGGTAGGATTGCTGACCCCAATTTTCTCATCCACTAATTCTCTGAGCCATAATAATAGTGCTTTACAATTATTATCTCATTTACTCCTGGGAGGTAGGTGTTGTTATTTTTATACCTATTATGGTAGAGGAAACAGAGGCAGACAGAGATTAAGTGACTAGACCAGGGTCACACACCTAATAAGTGTCTGAGGTTGGATTTGAATTCAGGTCTTCCTGACTTCATAAAAGCTAAAAGATGTTTGATATTCCTTCGTGCATGTTTCTGTAGCACTTCACTCCCCTGCTCTGTCTCTCTTTGAAATGGACCCAGTGTTCTTACTACACATATTCTCCTCAAGTTTTCTAAGCCTCACTGAGGGAGGGAATAAGCGTTTACACGGCACCTACTATGTGCCAGGCCCTGGGCTAAATCCTCACAACAACCCCAGGAGATTGGCCAAGGCCAGATTTGAACTCATGTAGATGAGTCTTCATGATCCCAAGCCCAATGCTCTATCCACTGGGGCAACTAGTTACCCATATCCCCCATTTTACAGAGGAGGAAACTAAGGCAGACAGCAGGTAAGTGACTTACTTAGGGTTATACAACTACTATGTATCTGAGTCAGGCCCAGCAATCTATCCACTGTGTAACAACACACTCTTTTCTCCCATCAACGCCTTCCATACATCTAGTTTCAGACAAGACAACAGTAACACCTGCCATAAGAGTGGAGCTCTGCACACATTAGATATTCCAGGGCAGAAGGCATCTGTGAACAGCCTGGAGCCTTCTCCTCTTGTTTTCCTTCAGCATTCTCTGATCTTGACCCTAAGGTACCATGACCACCCTGGGCTCTCCGGGGTGTGCAACACTGGGATGAGGCCTAGAGAAGAAAAGGAGGGTGTTCATCCCAGTAGGGAAAAAGACCCTAAATGCCAAAGCAATGAGCTGGACCTGCATCATCTCCCCTCTGAAGTCTACATGTGCTCCTTCTGTGACTTGTTTTCCCTGTTCATGAGGGCACTTGATGTTCATTTGAACCTGATTGCTCTTGTAGAGAAATGTTCTTGGATGGGTACACAGTGTGATTTGCCCCAGACTCCATGCCTGCTAGGGATGGCCCAAATCCTTCCAGACCTGCCTGACTCCTTCAAGAACTCAGACTTCTCTCTGTCTTCTTAACTTTGGGCCTGGCCCTGACTAGGCTTTCTTGTGGACTCCTTAGCCTGTATTCTCAGCTGATTTATCTACTTAAATTTTTTTTTGCTTTTTGAAGGGGGGAATGCGGGGCAATTGGGGTTAAGTGACTTGCCCAAGGTCACACGGCTAGTAAGTGTTACGTGTCTAAGATCAGATTTGAACCTAGGTCCTTCTGACTCCAGGACTGGTGCTCTATTCACTATGCCACCTACCTGCCCCTAATTTGCCCTCTTCTATTGACTTTAACTCCTGTCTCATTGGCTTTGTTTATGGTTCACAGAATCTCATATATAGGATTGGAAGGAAATTTATAGATTATCAAGTGCATGCCCCCTCCTCTAATTTTACAGATAAGGAAATTGAGACCTAGATTGGTTAAGTCACTTGTCTAAGGTCACACAGGAAGCATACCTGGGAATCTGACCTGCAAATCCAGTATTCTCTCTATTATGTCTTGAGAATGAGAGGCCATCTAGCCTACACCCTATGGCACCAAGAATCCCCTTTACAATATACTTGACAAGTGGTCATTCAGCCTTTGCTCAAATACTCCCAATGAAAGGGAACCTGCTGACTTTGCTGGCAGCTCATCCTGCTTTTAATTGTTGGGGAGTTTCTACCAACCCTAATCCAAAGTCTGTCTCCTCTGTAGTTTCTGTCCATTGCTTCTAGTTACATCATCTAGGGACAAGCAAAACCAATCTAAATAAGCTCTCAGGGTCAAGACTCCTCACCTGACCCTGCTGTCTAAGAACTGATGAAGGCCCTCTGCTGCAAAACTTCTGAAGTAGCTGAGCAGCCCAAGTCCACCAAGGTTCATATCTGGTGTACAAGGGGGTTGGAAGATTGAACCTAACCTATGATCAGGTGGTGTGAATGGACTGGGTCCAGGCTTTCATGGCTGGGGGTTCTGCCACTCACCATGAGCTCCCTCTTCTGGGGTGTAGACTCCTACCGCAGCTCACCTCACTCACTCATTTTTCCTTACTACCTCCTCCTTCACTCCTCCCTCTGATGATGAGAGGGCCCCCCCCCTTTTTTGCCAAAGTCAACCCCTCTGCAGCTGGTGGTGAAGTGGATAGAGTGCTGGGCCTATTAGGAAGACCTGAGTTTGAATGCCACCTCAGATATTTCCTAGCTATGTGATCCTGGAAAAGTCACTTCACCGCTATCTGCCTCAGTTTCCTCAACTGTAAGATGGGGATCATAACAGCACCAACCCGTGAGGATCAAATGACATCATATTGTAAACCATTTGGCACAGTGCCTAGACCATGTTTTACAGTCATGTCTGACTCTTCATGACCCCATTTGGAGTTTTCTTGGTAGAGATAGTAGAGTGGTTTTCCATTTCCTCCTCATTTTGCAGATGAGGAAACTGAGGCCAACAGAGTGAAGCGACTTGCCCAGGGTCTCACAGCTAGGAAGTGTCTGAGGCCAGATTTGAACTTGGGAACATGAGTCTTCTTCACTCTAGTCCTGGTGCTCTATGTACTATGGCACCCCCTGGCTGCCTCTACTGCTAAGGCACGGTGTCCATAAAGCCCATAGTAGGAACTATACAAATGCCAGTTCCCTCCCCCAACTGCCTTCATCTCCTCTCCTATCTTCCCCATGGCCATCCCCTTCCTTGCTGCCTACAAATACACTTAGGACCCCGGCCTTGCTCCTCCCACACCAGGCCATTCCCCTAAATGGGCTCTCATTTTACCTGAGTTGGCTTTGCTGGCCCTTTATCCGGGTCATGTGCATTAATCATGGAGCCACACCTTGGGTGGCCCCCAAAGCTTCAGGAAGCCTTTCCTCCTCTAGCTTCCTGACCCCGCCTTCAGTAGGACAGCATCTTCCATTTATACTCTATTTAAATTGTAGGTACTACTTTTTTCATGTTCTCTCTCCATCAGAAGTTTCTTATAGGCAGGAACCATTTATTTTTCCTTTCTTTGTACACCCAGGGTTTAAAACAATGTCTAGCACAAAGTGAGCTCCTAACAAATGCTTGCGGACTGACTGATGGATCCTGGGTCAATCAGAACCGCTCTGAGTTTCAGGTTCCTCCATCCTAAGACAGGCATCATGAAAGGCACAGTGAGTAGCTAGCTCCCGGGTTATGGGAAGAATCAAGTGAAATCATGTAGTGGAAGCACTTTGCAAACTTCAAACGCTCCGTCAAGGTGAACTCCTACTTCTTCTCATCCCCCATTCATCTCTTTCCATTGCCAGCGTGCTTTCATAGGTTATGTTCTTGAGGCTGTTCATAGGAAGATTGAATGACTGCACTTTGTAGCTGACTTGTACTCTGTGAGGCCACTCCAGAGGCACCCAGCATAACACTGTGGTTATTCTCAGCAGCATCATGATTAGTATTACCATCTCATTCTCATTGTTTTGAAAGGGTTCAGGTAGAAACAGTCCTGAAACAAGTCACTATATAATCATTTTGGGGTGTGTTTAATGCCCTGCAGGGGTCAGGTAGATGGCTCAGTGGATAGAGTGGCAGGCCTGGAATCAGGAAGACCTGAATTCAAATCTAGCCTCAGATACTTAACTAGCTGTGTGACCTTGGACAAGTCACTTCACCCTGTTTGCTTCAGTTTCCAAATTGGGGTCACAAGGATTTGAATGCAAATGAAAAAAAAAAAGGTTGAAAATGTCCTATAGCCTATCCTATAAGTGAATAACATTGCCAATTTTCGTGCTTGGATAAAAGCATTAGGATCTAAGCTTATCCTATCATGATCATGATTCCAGTTACAAGAATGACTGTCTATGAACCTTTCCCATGAACCACTTAAAAATGGGGTTTCTTGAGGCGGCTAGGTGGCACAATGAATAGAGCACTGGCCCTGGAGTCAGGAGGACCTGAGTTCAAATCCGACCTCAGACACTTAACACTTACTAGCCGTGTGACCTTGGCAAGTCACTTAACCCCAATTGCCCTGCCCTCCAAAAAGACACACACACACACACACACACACACACACACATGCAGAGTATTCTCTGGAGGATTGCCAATGGGCTCTCAAGAATCTCCCAAGGAAAGAAGCTGCCAAGAGGTACAGCTGACTGTTCCAGCAGGGTCTAGGTTGGTACTAGAGCAGGTGGCTGGCCCAGGACCTGGACAGGAATATCAAGCAGGGCTG
Source organism: Pseudochirops cupreus (assembly GCA_028627135.1). Lineage (NCBI taxonomy): Eukaryota > Metazoa > Chordata > Mammalia > Diprotodontia > Pseudocheiridae > Pseudochirops > Pseudochirops cupreus. The sequence goes on along the minus strand of CM053582.1, from coordinate 55,739,453 downwards.
TCAAGCAGCCACCTTCAGAGAAAACACATGGAGCCCATATGGGGTGAGTTTGCCGGGGAAGGCCATGACTTCCCTGCCCAGCCCCATCCAGTGGTGCCTCTCCATAGAACCTGAAGTAATTTGGTAAGACCTGTCACCTGGGGCAGGAAGTAGATGGGAGAAACTCTAGTTGGTTTCTACTGTAGGCAGAAAGCAGGGATTTACAAGAGATAACAAGCAGCCTGAGGACACACCCTAAAGAGAATGGTGACACGCCTTTCAAAAGGGATTAGAAGATACAGGGTATGTTGAAGAATATTCATTGTTTGTCCTTGGTTCTCAAAGAGAACCATGACTTGAGGAAGGGAATGTTATGACTTGCAAGTGAATCAGATTTAAGTGAGAGAGAGTTGTGCAAAGTCACCAGCCTCACTCTCTCCTCCAGAGCCAGCTGGGTCCAGCGGCAAGATATAAATTAGGAAGACTGGAGATGACACAGGATGCAGTGGGAGACCTTGAGCCTTTTAAGCTAAGGTCTTTCCTAGTCTCAGTTTGACTGTGGCACCACCCATTCTGTGATTAAGGCTAGGTAAGAAATGAGGCAAAGAATTGCCTCTTCTACCTAGTCAAAAAAGCAAAAAACAAAAAACCAAATCAGTCTGGGAGAGGGAGACCTTTAGGGTTTTTGGACAAAACAGAAACAATTGCTATTTACACTCCCTCTGAGTCAAAGAATGAAGGAAAAACAATGATCTGTGAGTAGGAATTGCTGCCCCACTGGGGACCCAATTGACCAGTTCCAGTTAGGCAACAAAGCTCCCTCCCTCCTTCCTTCCTTCATTCTTTCCTTTCTTCCTTCGGAACTTCCCCCCTTTCCCTTCTTCCACTCCCACTGTCCACATGTAATAAGGGTAATCATACCCTTACCTGTGGGTGCTCTGCCCAAAGGAAAATAAGTTTTCACTGCTGAAAATTCTCAAGATATTTTTGGATTTAGGGTTTACAGGCTAGATTTCTTTTTATAAGTACCATGCCTTAAACACAAATCACTCTGGCTCTCATTGATTGGCCAACAACAGGTCCCAGTCAAAGCCTCACTCGGTCATGTTGAAGAAAAGCTGCCAACTTCACACCCTGGCCTCAGGTAGGCCCTGATAAAGACTTTCCAGGAGACTCTTGAGACCTTGGTAAGCCTGTTGTAGGATCTAAGGGCACTCCACTCTCCCTCCATCCAGGATGTGTGCCGGAAAATGAAAGGAAGCTCTCTGCCTGTGTAGTGAACCAATTCAAGGCACTTTCTCACAGCCCATTTTGTAAATACTTCCTTCATGTCTCCCCAAGCCACTACCTATTAAATGTCTGGGATGCTGGGGAGATGCAGAACAGGGGCAGCTGAAAGTTCCTGTTTACATAGTGATGAATTCATTAGCCCTACAGTAATATGACCTGTGGTTTGAATCGTCAACTTGCTTGCAAGTGAGGCACAAGCAATATGATTTAAGGCCCGATAACCACAAAAGAAAGGAAAGAAAGGTGCATGAGCTGGTGAGCAGCAACTCAGATCTGCCTGGATCAGATCCTCAGGAAGGACTTGCTGAGTGCCCACAATGTGCCCTGGATGTCTGCTCTCCTGCAGTCTGGAGTCAGGAGTTTTTGTGGGAAATGTGACAAGCTGTCTAAAATGTCCTTCAAAGCTCCCAGGTGTTACAGAAATTCTTCTGCTTCTTAATAATGCCAATGGCATTCTATAGTACTTTAAGGTTTGCAAAGTGGTTTATAAATATTAGCTCATGTAAGCCTCTTAACAACCCTGAGAGGTAGGTGCTACTGTTATCCCCATTTGAAACATGAGGAAACTGAGGCAGAGGTAAAATGACTGGCTACAAAGTGTCTGATGAAGATGATTCTTCTTGTTATTGTTATTAATACAGTCAATTGGGAAGAGAAGATTCAGTTCAATGCAATAAGCATTTACCATGTGTGAGCCCAAGACTGGCCAAAAGGTTAATGAGTCTGAGGGCTCTGACATGCACACAAATCAATACAGGAACCTTGCCAGAGGGGCACTGGGGGAACCAGGAAAAGCTGCTGAAGAGGTGATAAACATGGCAAGAGAGCCATCAACTCCATGGCTTCCCAGGACCACCCCATGCACATGGCTCTCCCTTCTGGATCTCCAGCTGTCTGCTGCCCATCTTTACCAGGTGTTCCACCAGACCTTACTCTTCTCCTTGGAAAGGCAGGGGATTATGGGTCCTGGTGAAGTCAGGTGGGCTCTCTGTGCCAGTTAGTTTGGCTTAAATCAGCTGTGAAATGGGAATAACCATAGGTACTACCTCCAAGAGTTGTTGAAAGGATCAAATGGGCTCAGATTCAGGCAGAGCCAAGATGGCAGCAAAGAGACAGGAAAACTCCGTGAGCTCCCCCCACAACCCCCTTAAATACCTATAAAATATGACTCTGAACAAATTTTAGAGCTACAGAACCCACAAAGTGACAAAGAGAAACAAATCTCCCACTGAAGGCAGCCTGGCAGGCCGACAGGAAGGGTTCATCACAGCATGCTGACAGTTGAGTGCAGTCCTGTGTGAGCCACACAGTTTTGGCCCCAGGGAGGCAGCAGTGGCCAGAGCAGATTTCAAGAGAGTGAAATCACCAGCAGCTGTGGCAGTTTCCAGACTTATAAACCCATAAATGCCAAAAAGAAAGTAAAAGGTCAGTGTGGAACTCTGTTGGAAAGAAAGGGCACAGTCTGGGCCCCCTCCTCCAAGGTGAGAGGTGGTAGAGGCAAGGCTGCTGCAGCATTTGCTGCATGGCTGACTCAGGAGCTCCTGGCCTGCAGATCACAGGGGGACCAAGTGACCATTCAGAGGATAATTGCTCTTGCTTTGACCTGCTTGGATCTGGGTAGCTTTCTTGGGCACTGGTCCTGGGGTGAGAAACACCAGTTTGCCAGTGTAGTGTCTGTAGAGAGGGTGCCCTCCTCAGACCTCTGACAACATCTGCTAAAACTCCAGCAATTTGGCACAAAGCTCTCCTCTCTGGAAGCAGAGTTCTACTGTGGCAAAGAGCTCAAAAGTCAAGTAATTGGCTGCCATGAGCAAACAACGGAATCACACACAGACCATAGAATCCTTTTTTGGGGACAAAAAGGGTCAAAGCATGGAATGGAAGGAAGACAAGGAAGTCAGAACTCCTGCACCAAAAGCTTCCAAGAAAAATATGAATAGGTCACAGGCCATGGAGGAGCTCAAGAAGGATTTTGAAAATCAAGTAAGAGAAGTAGAGGAAAAATTGGGAAGAGAAATGAGAATGATGCAAGAAAATCATGAAAAGAGAGTTAACAACCTGACTGAAGAAAATAACACCTTAAAAAATAGACTAACTCAAATGGCAAAAGAGGCCCAAAAAGCTAATGAAGAGAAGAATTCCTTAAAAAGTCAAATTTGCCAGATGGAAGAAGAATTTGAAAAGTTCACTGAAGAGAATAACTCCTTCAGAATTAGACTGGAGCAAATGGAAGTGAATGACTTTATAAGAAATCAAGATACTATTAAACAGATCCAAACAAATGAA
>CM053582.1:55720319-55735398 GCA_028627135.1 Pseudochirops cupreus | reverse complement strand
CTTTTTCCCCTGAACTAGGTAAATGGTATTTGATTAATTAAAGTAAGATTGTTAACCCATTTTGAGTTGCTTTCCTTTAGAAAAGCAGATCTAAGAACCTGTGCTAGTAGCCGCCCTGGGTGTGCTGGGGTGCTTGCTGTTACATGGAAGAACTGCTTATTTCACATAACCATGGGGATGCAAGTAGAAGATGAAGGAGAGAGTTGGCCAATCAGTCAACAAGCATTTATTAAGCACCTATTATTGTTCTAGGTTCTGGGGATACAACAAAAGGCAAAAAACTGTCAGTCTCTGCTCTCAAAGAGCTCACATCTAATGGAGTAAGAAGAGTGGGAATCACTGGGACCTTAATTTCATCCCAACTGGTCAAAAGAGGGTAGAACAGTCACAGAGTTTGGTATAGAAAGACATGAAATTCAACAGGAAGAGAATTCAAGAGGAGAGAATAAGAATGAAGGCAGATTCGGGGAGGGATTAGTTATAATCAAAACAAATTCTAACTTGGAAGGGCAGATCATGAGGTGAGTTGTTTAAAAGGAAAGAAATAATGGGGTCAAATTTGGGATTGAGGTCTAGGTAAGGAGCCAAGAAGAGGGAAGGGAGCAGAAGCAGACTATGTCAAGGAGGGACTGCTGGTGCTGAGCACCTTCCTCTCTCCCTGTTCTCTTCTTTAAGAGGAGTTGGGGAACAAAGTTATTCAGAAATATAAGAGAAAAGGATGGAGGAAAGTACATACATAATTAAATGATCATAATGGATTATAAATGGGATAAGCTCAGCCATAAAGGGAAAAGGATAACAAAATCTATTACAAAGCGGAATCCAACAATATGTGGTTTATAAAAAACACATTTGAAATATGAAGATTCACAGAATTAGAATAAGAGGCTAAAGCAAAATCTAGCTAAAGTGAAAAATGCATGGGGTGGCAATTTGATGAGGCAATAGTCAAAATATACTTGATTAAAAGAGAAAAATCAAGGAAAGTATATTATGATGAAAGTTATTATGGACAATGAGCTAATATCAGTACTTAACAAATATGCACTAGATGGCACAGCATAAAAATACTGAAAGTAAAAGCTAAGCAAATGCTAAACAAATTACATGGAAAATAGATAGAAAACTATAATACTGGGGGACCTTGGACCTATTAGACCTAGAGAAATCTAACACAAATAAACCAGAATGCAATGAACTGAACAGAATTTTAGAAATGTTATAAATGCTGGTTCTCTGGCGATTCTGGGATGGGAAGTGAAATACAAATAGATAGATGGTAGATGCTTTCTATCTATCTTTTATCTGTGTGCGTGTGTGTGTATACACACATATATATGTATGTATGTGTGTACATATGTGTCAATATACATATTGATATAAATATAGCTGTACTTGGCACCTTTTCAAGACTGACCACATATTATGTAGAAAATGTAGAAATGCAAAAACACAAAACACATCATTTACTGACCATGACATAATAAAAATTCTATTCAATAAAGGGCAGGTAAATAAAGGATTAAAATTAATTAGAGACTAAATAACTTAATCCAAAAGAATTGGTGGATCAAGGAATAAATCACAGAAATGACAGGTAATTTCATTAATAATAATAACAACAACAAAACAACATAGCAAAATTTGGGGGATTCAGGTAAAGCAGTGCAATTGGGGAAGATCTATATCTCTAAACACTTTCATGAACAACAACAAAAACAAACTGATAAATTATGGACACAATTTCTTTTAATTCTAGAAAATAAATTTAAAACAGTCAATTGAAAACCAAAATAGAAATTCTTCAAAACTCAATGAAGAAATTAACAAAATTGGAAGAAAAACACTGAATTAATAAATAAAAGTAGGTATTTTAAAAAAGCAATAAAACAGAAAAATCATTAACTAATTTGGTAAAAAGGAAGAAAACTAAAAGAAATCAAGGAAATTGTTAGAGACTATTTTGTTCAACTGTATACCACAAAACCCAACTTAAATGAATTTAGTATTTACAAAAGTATAAGATGCCCAGTTTAACAGAATAAGAAATTGATAATTTAAATAATTTAATCTCAGAAAAAGAAATTGAACAAGCCATAAATGATCTCCCAAGAGAAAAATATTGGAACCAGATGGATTTCCAAGAGAGTTCTACCAAATATTCAAAGAATCGTTCATTCTAATATTATACAAACTATTATTTGTAAAAAAATAGGAAAAAAATAGAACTTACCAAATTCTATGTTGTAAATGTGGCCTTGATACTTAAACCTGAGGGGGTAAAACAAAGAAAACTATAAACCAATATCCCTAATGATCACTGACATAATTAAAAAAACAAACAAACAATGACAGCAATAGGCTAAAGCAAGATATTAGAAAGATTGTACACTATAACCTGGCTGGATTTATACTAGGAATGCAGAATTGGGTTCAATATTAGGAAAACTATAAGCAGACATTATTGATAGCAAAACCAATAAAACTCATGATTATATCAATAGAAGTAGAAAGAACCTTTGACACAATCCATCAGCCATTTCAATTAAAAATCTGAAAAAAAGTATGAATAGATGGGTCTTTCCTTAATATGGTAAATAATATCTATCTAAAATCAAGAGCCATCATTATCTGTAATGGTGATTAACTAGAGGCCTTTCTTATACCAGCATAAGTATAGCAAGGATGCCTATTATCACCACTAGTATTTGATATAGAGTTAGAATTGCTAGCTATGCCTATAAGGCAAGAAAAAGAAACTGAGGGAATAAATATAGGCAATAAGGAACAAAATGATCACTTTTTGCAGATGACATACTGATACATTAGAAAATCCTGGAGCCAACTGAAAATTTATCGAAACAATTAATATAATATATTCAGCAAAGTTTCAGGGTATTAAATAAATCCACATAAATCATCAGCAAAACTCAACTGAAAGAGATGGAAAGATAAATTCATTTTGAAATATTAATATAGCTATTTTGTATTCTCTGAGTTACTTTATAAAATAATGAAGAGGTTACTTCATAAAATAACTATTAAAATAACTATTGAATTTCTTAAATACTTGGGAGTCTACCTAAAACACTCTATAGAAATAAAAACAGACCTAAATAATTGGAGAAATATGCATTGATCACGGGTAGGCTGAGCCAATAGAATGAAAATGACAAGGCTACCTAAATTAATTTACTTATTTAGTGCTATATTAACCAAAATACTAAAGGATTACTTTATAGGGCTAGAAAAAATAGTAAGAAAAATCATTTGAGGAAAAAAAAAGAGGTTAAGAAGTTCAAGGGAAATAATGAAAAATAATGGGAGGAAGGAGACCCAGAAGTATAATTTGGTACTAATTTTAAAATGGAGATGTTAAATCCATGGAATGGATTAGGCACGCAGCATAGAGAAGAAAAGGACTTAGCAGCATAGTGTTTGATTCAACAAAGACTGCTGGGAAAAGCAGACAGTAGTCTAACATAAATTGTTGTTGTTCGGTCATTTTTCAGTCATGTCTGATTCTTCACGCCCCAATTTGGGGTTTTCTTGACAAAGATCCTGGAGTGGTTTTCCATTTCTTCCCCCAATGTGTCCCCATTTTACAGATGAGGAAACTGAGGCAGACAGGGTAAAGTGACTTGCCCAAGGTCACCCAGCTAGGAAGTGTCTGAGGCCACATTTGAACTCAGGTCTTCCTGACTCCAGGCCTGGCTTTCTATCCACTGTAGCACCACTTAGCTGCTCATTGACCATCACTTACCAAGATGAGCTCCAAATAGATATAGGACCCATACATTAAAAAATACTGATAGTAATGGCAAAATTTTGGAAACTGAGGGCTGTATGTCTATAGGAGAAAGGCCATACAAATTATGATGTCTGCATGTAATGAAACATTATTGTGCCATAAGAAATGAGGAAAGGGAAGGTTTCAGACAAACCTGGAAAGATCTCCATGAACTGATGGAGGGCGGGGTGAGCAGAAGCAGGACAATACATACAATAAGAGCGATGTTGTAAAAACAACAAACTTAAAGAGAATTAAGCAATCTTATTAAGACAAGAGTCAACCATGATTCCAGAGGAGCAATACTGAAGCATTTGGCCCAGCTCCTGATAAAAAAGGTGATAAAGTCAAAGTGCTGAAGAATACAGACCTTTTCCGACATGGCCAATTTGAGAATTTGTTACAAGGGTTTCACTTCTCTTCCTCTTTTTCTTTCTCAATTGGGGTGGAGAAGTAGGAGGAAATAAATATTTGTGAACTGAATTTTTTTTAAGACTCAGGAGAATCAGGGGAATGTGGAGAATGTAAACTTACTCAGCCTTAAGAAAGAAGGTGTGTCCAGAATACGGAGGTGATAATCCTCCTGTCCTCTCCCATGGCCAGTCCTGGCCTAGAGTATTAGATTCAGTTTGGGAGGGATGTCGAGAAACAGGAGGGTGTGCAGTAGAGGGCTGACAAGATGGTGAAGGGCCTTGAGTCCGCAGGAATCAGCTGAAAGACATGCAAAGAAAGATGGGCAAAGAAATCATCTTTCTGATCCTTAGCTTCTCTACTGGTAAAATGGGGATAATTATAGCAGTGACAGCACAGGGTTATTATGAGACTCCATGTGATGGCAAATGCAAACCGTAAAGTGCTTTAGAAATGTCATGTGTTGTTATTGTTGTTGTTACTACTACAAGTACAGCTACTACTACTACTACTACTACTACAACAACCACTACTATATTGTGACTTTGGGCAATCACTTAACATCCCTGTGTTCAGCTCATGATGTAAGATGAGGGGGATGGACCAGATGACCTCTGAGGATCTCTTATGACTCTAAATCTATACAATTATGAATCTGGGTGATGTTTAACTCGGGGAAGAGAGGGCATTAAGGATGTGGGAAGAACACACTAGTATTTCAAGAATTTGAAGAGCTTATGAACTAGAAAAGGGATTAGAATTTTGTGAAGTGGGCCCTCGCTGTTGTAAAGCAGTCCTGTTATTTTCTCTAATTGATACCCTATCTCATACCCCATAGAAGCTATTCCAAACTTTCTCTTCCCTCCTGAAACCTTTTCTTCCCTCTTTCAACACTCCCTTCTTCCTCCAGTTCTCTCAGATGAGTGTCTTGTTACTTTACCAAAAAAAAAAAAAATGAGGACATTCAACATAAGCTTCCTGATCCCCCATTCTCTTTATCTCAAACCCTCCTGACATCATCACTCACTCTTCTCCTTTCCCTCTATAACAGAGAGGCCCTGCTCCTTATCCAGGCCAACCCCTCTGTGTGTCCCCTTGAATCTATCTCCTTCTATTTTCGACCGCACACTGCATCCTCAATCACCACTTCCACCCTTGAATCTTCATTGTCTCCCTATCAACTGGTTCTCTCCACCCTTAAAAATCCCTCACTGGACCTTCCCCTCTCCTTAAGCTATTGTCCTATCTCTCCTCCCTTTCACAGCCAAACTCTTTGAAAAAGTTGTCTAAACTCAATGCTGCCACTTCCTCTCCTCTTATTCCTCACCTTTGGCAACCCCTGACCTCATCCCTGAACTGAAATTGCTCTCTCCAAATTTATGAATTATTTTTTAATGGCCAAACTTAATGGTCTTTTCTCAGTCCTCATTCTTCTTAACCCCTTCTTGATATTTCAAATGGTATTTCCCTGAGAGATATCTTGAATCTACCATGTCTAAATCTAAGTGTATTCTCTTTCTTTCTAAACATTTCCTTCTTCCAAACTTCCTTACTTCTCTTCAAGGCATCATCATCTTCCCTATCTCAGGCCATAAGCTCAGAATTATCTCTCCCCCCATATATACAACTGGTTGACAATTCAATTGTTCGCAACATCTTTCACAGCTCATCCCTTCTCTCCACTCCCATAGTCACCACCTTAATTGATGCCCTCCTCATCTGTCACTCAGATCATCGCAAACAACCTCCGAATTGCCTTCCCTGCCTTGTTTCTCATCACCCAGTCTACAGGACGCCCTGCCACCAAAGTCATTTTCCCTAAGCTCAAATATGAGCACATGACTTCTCTAGGCAAACAACTCCAGTGGATTGCTGTTGAATCTCAGATAAAACAGAACCTCCTCCGTTTAGCTTTTAAAGCCTTACGAAGGCCGGACCCAATCTCTCCAGCTTCTTTGGACATTACTGTCCCTCTCCTACTTTATGATACAATCCAAGTGGCCCTTTACATTGGCTCTTCTCCCAGCCCACCTTCCCTCCACTTCACAAAGCCCCTCTTCCTTTATGCTGCAGCTCAGGTACCATTTCCTGCCCGAAGCCTCTCCTGACCCTGAGCCCCAAACTAGAGCATAGATCGCTCGCTATTTTGCATATATTGGTATTTATGCACTATATTCTAGATATTCTTATATGTCATCGTTTCCCCCTTAGAATATAAGATTCTTATGAGCAGGGATTGGTTCACACTTTGCACTTGGATCCCCAGAGCCTAGCACAGGGCCTGGGGCCCAGTAAGTGATTAACAAATGCTTAGTGATTGGTTGGACTTGATCTGTTTGCCTATCCAGGGCAAAACCAATACCAATGAGCAGAAGTTATCAAGAGGCCGATTTTAGCTCAATGTCAGGCAAACATCTGAAAGTGGGACAGGCTCCCTTGGGAAGTGGTGGCCTCCCCCCTCAGCCAACAAAGGCCGGCTGAATGTTTGCCAGGAATATTACAGAGAGGCTTCTCACTCAGGGTTGACACTGGTGGCTACTTAGGCCCTTCTGATTCTAGGATTCTCTAACATATCCCACTCCCAGCCTGGGCTGTCAGGATGTTGGACACTCCTAGTGATGGGTGACCCAAAGGCAGAGACAGGTGAGAAAGAACACAGCTAGAAGATGTGGGCATGTACGGGAAACAAAGGTGGGCAGGTCAGGTAGCAAGAGGGAGAGATAAGAGCCCAAAGCAGTCAGGATGTTGCCCCAGAGTCTTGGACAAAGGCCCAGAAGCAGGAAGCCAGCAGGGAGACATGGACGAGGAGAGGATGAAACTCTGAAATTTCAGAGACAGCTGTGAGAGGTACCAGAGCCTCTGCCTGTGCCCAGTCACACCCAATGTCTCAAAACCAGCTGGGGTTTTGTGCTTCGCTTCATGTTGAGATTTATTTAGTCAAGGTTTTGTTAATTTTAAAAAATAAAATAGTTTAGCTAAGTTTTAGCTACTTTAGCCTGTTTGATGAATAAAATGGTGTCCCTGATGCTATTCACCTTAAAATAAATAAATAAATAAATGAACAAACAGATAAATAAATAAATAAATGGATGAAATTCCATACGCACACATCTTAATGAAACATGCTTCTCCTGCCTCTGTATAGGTCACTAGTCTCGGCTGAATGTCAGGGGGTAAGGACAACCCCCTAGATATAACACTTCTTTGAATCTCCCATTTTCTTATCTGTTAAGTGGGTCTAAAACATTCACTTATCAATCTTGGAGAATATTGTGACAATCTAAAGAGACCTTGTCAAATATTGATTGCTCAAGAGAAGTAAGCAGTGCCCACGGGGAAAGCTGCTTTCCTGGGGGCAGACCAATTCAAAGAAAGGGAAAGAAAAGGCAGGTAGGAGGAGAAAGGGAGACCACAGATTTGCAGGGCTGGCCTGGTGATATCCTTACAGGCCCCCCCAATATCCCTGACCTCAGTTGCCAAAGTATCTCAAACCCCTCCTACAATTCATTCCTCAGATTTCCTTATCCTGTACCTTTAAAATGTCAATGTTTTCTGAACAGGAACCCTAAAAGTCACTTCCCAGGAATCCTAGTGCTCTGGTCCTGTTACACCTTCCTGGCCACCCAGGGACAGGTGGAGCACAGGGAGGTGGTGAGGGTCTCCCAAATGTCCCCAACCTTGAGGCTTTCACAAAGGGCACACCCTCCTTTTCAGTGGGAAGAGAACACCCACATTTGTCTTCACACTCACTCCTGGGCACCTGCTCCACTTTCCCATTCCCTGGTCTATACTAAGTGTTTCCTAAGTCTTAGCTGGAAAGAAGGTGGTCTGGTGTCCTGGGTAAAACCCTGAAAGCAACATCATGCTCAGTCCCAGCCAAGACCTGCTACGGAGAGTCCGAGCTTTGACCTCTCTCACTGGGAGTACTGGGCCTCATAATCTCAGCCTCTACATTCCAACACTGAGCCTGCATGGAATCCTCAACATTCCCCACACTGACAGAGCACAACACATAGTCAGCCCACAAGTTTTGAATATGCCCTGTATGAAGGGGCAAGGGGGCTGCACTTGGAGGCAGAGGCCTTGGGTTCTGCTACATGCTGCCTGTGGGACCTTAGGCAAGCTACTTCCCTGTTTGTCTCAGTTTCTTCATCTGAGAAATGAGGGGATGATCTTGCAGGGCCTTCCAGTTCTAGCCCTAAGACCCCATTAATTTTTGTCTATGATATGCCTGCGTCTGAGAACTGGTCCCTGCTCTTAAAGGAGTAGAAAATAGAGTTGGGGAGACAAGACTATTCTACATGAAATGATTCATGTGCAATGTAGACAAGTAGATCATTAGGGACTTAATTAAGTGATTAATGCAGGGCATGGAAGAGAGCTTTATTAAATTCAACCTCAGTGATTAGGCACCTCCTCCGTGCCAAGGAGTGTGCCAATGCAGCTACTAAGCTAGACTGCACCCAGGCCCTGTCCTCAGATGACTGCCATGCTATGGCAGGGGCTCTTCACTGTTGGGGCAACCTGGACCCCTTGAGCAAGGTGGCCTGGGGAAGCCTCTGAGGGAGCCCATGGGAGAGCCTGTGGAGGAGCCTTTGGGGGAGCCCATGGGAGAGCCTATGGATCCCTTCTTCCAATAATGCTTTTAAATGCATCAAGTCAAATCCATGGGATTCCAAATGAAAATATAATAGGCCAGGTCTCTGAGAGGCAGAACAGCCACCCCCATGAATATGGGGCCTCAGAGAAGGAGAAAAAGGAGGTGAACTGTGATGTACAAAGCGGGGGGGGGGGGGATGGGGGTGGGGTAAAGAGCCCTAAGAAGCTTACAGAGAGAAGCACAGGGGTATGCAGGAGCCAGCTCTCATCTCAGACAAATCAGGCCTTGATTAACTGGTTTGTTGATTGTCTAGATGGGAGTGATGGAGAAAATGTTAATGAAGGTTAAACCTAAAAGTATGTCCTATAGTAATGTTTGGGTTTTGTTTTTCCCAGAGAGCCAGTTGTTAAAATCTTTGCTAGCATGCCCCTGGAGAGAGCCCTTTCAGCTGGAAGGGTGAGGAAAGGGGCAACTAAGTGCCTACTATATGCAAGGCACTGTGCTAAGTGGGTCACTTATATTATTGAGTCTGAGTCTGATCTAAGTTCAGGTTGATGGGGAGTGGGCTTGTGGCTGAGTCTTGAAGGCAAGGTAGGATTTGGGCAGGACATGCTTCAAACCATGGAGTTTGGGGCGGTGAGGGGGGAAGGTCAGCGGGAGCCAGGCAGCATGGCCTGGCCAGCCCCCACCCCATCCCTCTGCTGGTCACTCCTGCTGAGTTGACTTCCTTCTCATCCCCAGTGAACTCTTCCTGTTCGATGTACTCAATACCTTCACTGAGTCATTTCAGCTTTAAGCAAATAAACTGGAGATTGCGCTGCTTTGGTCCGAGCTATTGGGCCTTCTGTTTCCAGGATCTTGCCTCTCAATTGTCTGCCAGGATGCCACACCAGGAGGCCCAAGCCTGACTCATTCCCACTAAAAAAACAGCTCTTTAAGGAAGTTTCATCCCTGCTAGCCTGGAGCCCAGGATGGTACCTTGTGGCTTCTCCCAGGGTATAGATAGAAAGGTCTTTAGTGAGTAGCTACATTGGAATGGCAGCATCTAGATGCCACCACCTCACCCAAAGCATGCTGTGGCTTTCCATTTGTGGGTGCCATTGTGGAGGCCTATGGCTAAAAAAAATAGTGAGTGACCCAATGCCCAGCCTGAACCTGTACTGGGGGCACTTTGCCCCATTATAGCCTGCAAGGAGGCATTTCATATTCAGAGACATAAATTGGTGTGGAGGGAAGAGAGGGAATCTCCTGGTGGAGAAGAAAGGTTTGAGAAGGCTTTCACAGGGCCAGCTAACCTCTCAAAATAAATCCCTCTGCCTTTCAAGGTGTCTGAATTTGAACTTTGGTCCCTTCGAGAGTTAGCAAGGCACAGCGGCAAAAAGTGCTGGCCTTGGAGTCATGAGCCTTAAAATCCTACTGGGTGGCCTCAGGACAGTTCCTTCCCCTCTCAGGGTCTCAGCTTTCTCCTCAGCAAAACAGGACCAGGCAGCCTCTGAGGTCCTTCCAGCCCTAAAGCTCTGCTCCAGAATCTGAGCTAGACTTATTAGCACCAGCACTCCTGGTCTGACACCAGAAAGTGGAGTGTGGCCGAGCGCTCATGTGCTCCACTGGCCGAGAGAGAAGATCTCGGGCCTCTAGTACCTCCCAGCTCCAGTCTTCCTAAGATGTCTCACACAAGGCAGTTCTGAGAGAGATGGGCCTAGGAAGTAAAGACTGGTAAGATGAGTGAAGCCCCTGGGATAGCATGAATGGGATTCTTGCTGGCTTTCTTTTTTTCATGCAAATCCTAAAGAGGAAAGCATGAGAAATGGTGAAGTCTCTGCCTTGCTGGCTGTGTCAGTGACCACTAAGGACAGGAAGCAAGGTCCTGCTAGTCAGGCCCAGGCTGTTTAGTATCACCCCTCCAGGTCCTGCCTTACATTAGGGGGTCTTCAACAGTCACGTGAACGCTCCCTTTAACACCCCAACTGCCTGCCTCCTCTACTTACTTATTTCCCATGACATCCTCTGGCACCCCACCTCACCTACACTTAGAGCCCATCAGTCCTTGATCTTTCTGTCACTTACAAATGCACCACTTCCACGTTTGGGAACTCTGAGATTCCACACTCTCTCGTCATTTCACCCCTCCCTCTGCCTTGCAACCCTAAACCTGGTTTTTCATCCTCACCAAGAGTTCCAATTTTCCTCTACCCTCCAGTCTTTTGCAGGCCATTGCCCTGGCACTTGCTACATTTTCCTCCATTTCCCATCTTGACCCCTCAGGGAGCCAGTTCAACTCTGTAGTCTCTGGCCCCTTTATCCTATTATTGATCTTAGCCAGCCAAGCCCCAGCTTTGCATTCCTCCCACCATCCACCCTTCACTCACGTGTGCCGCTGAATGAAGCTGGAGAAAATCACCAAACCTAGATGACTGTATCCACTGCCAACTTACTTTGCAGCATCTCAACCAGGCCCTGGCTACACCAAGACAACCCCTCCATCCCTTCCAATTGATTCCCTCTCCTGCTCTACAACAGTGGCTCTTCCAAACCTTTTTATCCCTCCACAGACCTCTCATAGCTCTCCTCCCCACCCCCCACCCCCATTCTCTCAACTAAGAACCTTGACTCATATTTCACCGATAAAATTGAGGCCATTTGCCGTGAGCACTTTCTTCTCCCCTCCTCCTCATCTTCTATCATTCAGAAGCCTTCTGCCACTACCTCCTTTGTCCTTGTCTCCTAATGAGGCTGCCCTTCTTGCCAAAGCTAACCCTTCGACGTGTACCCCCGATCCCATTCCATGTCATCTCCTCCAACAGATTGTGCCCTCTGATCACTTATCTTTAATCTCTCCTTGTCTGATGGCTCCTCCCTGACTGTCAATAAACATGCCTATGTCTGTCTTCCCAATCATAAACAAAACTCTCACTTGATTCATGCCTCTTTGCTGTCATCCCGTATTTTTCCTGCCTTTTGTGGCTAAATTCCTTGGGAAGGCTGTCTCCAATAAGTGTCTTCTCCCTTTTCTGAATTCTGTGATTCCTAATTGCCACACATAATGGTCTTTTCTCAATCCTCATCTTTCCTAAGCTCTATTCAGCCTCCGGCATGCTCCGCCACCCTCTTCTCCTCTAGCTTTTCGGTCACTGCTCTGTGCTAGTGCCTCCCCTCTGAGACGACCTCCCATTGGCCCTGTATGGATCTCGGGTGTTGTCTCTGCTATTGCAAAGGGAACACCTTGTCTTTTACCTTTCTACATATCACCAGTGCTTAGCTCAGGGCCTGGCACATAGTAGGTACTTAACAAATATTTGGTGACTGACTGACTACACAAAATGGCATGTGGTGCCTTGAGATAACTCTATAATACTGGTCTATGGGTTTTCTTTTCTGAGAATTTGTGAGCTCAAAATGTCCATATAGCTGGCCCAAGGGCAAAGCCAGAGAGGCTATACCTTAAAGGTCTCTTGGTTCTTTTGATAGTGGTGATCAGATGATGGGCAGCTGAGAGTGAGCCCTTTAAGGAGCAGGCCACAGCACAAGAGCTTGTGGAAGGCAGTGGCAAAAAGAGCAGAGGAAAAGTGCCCAAAAGGAGAGACCAAACTCAGCCTGTCACAGCTTGGCTTAGGATTGGCCCACTTCACTGTCCGGTTAACTTTCCATGCTCGTTCCTATAGCAGTCTTATTCCCAGCTTTGGAATGGCACAGTCAGAATCTGTCCTTCAAGGTCCTTTTCCTTTCAGAAGCCTTCCTGGTTTATGGGGGCCATCATTGTACTCTCATCCTTCCCCTGTACAACACGTCCAAGGCTAAGTTTAGCATTCACCATTCATGGAAGGGGGGAAAAACTCTGAATGAAGGCTGCTCATTGTCCAGATGGATGGAAAACTGAGCCCGGAGAATTTGGTCATTGGAGGGCATATGCATGTGCCCACATGCATATGTGTATTGGCTTGAACTGAAATGACAAAAGGTGACACTCAGGTCTGCCCCAAAGAAGATTAGAACAATGAAACTTGTCCCCTTCTACCACCTCATCCTTAATCCACCACCAAAAAGTCTACTAAGACCTTGGATTAATTGGCCAATGCTTATCTGGCACAGATGGGCCTTTGTGGGGGGCGGGGGTGAGGTTGGGTAGTAGAGGGAACCAGAGGATCAGACACAAAGTTGAGTAGGCCCTTTCATTTTCCAGGGGTTAGGACTAAGACCCCTAGATATTAAAAGACTTACCCAGAATCAAGCCGGAAGTAAGTGGTAGAGTCAGAATTTGAAAACAGGTCTCCTTAACTTCAATCCCAGTGATCTACCAACTGTGCCATCTAGCTGCCAGTCATTCCTTCTCAGTCTCTCCAGGCCTTACCCTTCTACCTCGCCTCTCTCCCCTCTCCCCCTTCCCTCTCTCTGCTGCCTCAGGTGTTCTAGAACATGGCTCCTTTGTTGGAGATAAAGAGGTGGGTGCAGTTATTATTCTAACCCACACTCTGAGGCTTGGCGCCCCCAGGGGTCCTAAGAGAGAAATGCAAAGCCAGAACGGTCCATTCTATCCATTGGCCTGGCCAGGAGTGAGGAACCTGAAACCTCGAGGGCACGTGTGGCCCTCTAGGTCCACAGGTGCAGCCCTCTGACTGAATCCAAACTTCCCAGAACACATCCCCTTCATTAAAGGATTGGTTCTGTCAAATCTGAACTCAAAGGGCCACACCCAAGGACCTGGAGGACCATATGTGGCCTCAAGGCTGCAGGTTCCCCACCTCTGGAAGGGATTGCATTCAAGTCTCCAAATATTTCATCTATTCAAAATATCCACTGGAACAAAACCCTTGAAATCTGGAGAGACATCAAAAGTCAGGTTGGGGAAGGGCAATCTGTGACCATTCTGGCTATCAGCTAAATGACCAGAAGGAGATCAGCAGGGTCCCTCAAGAAGCCTAGTTCCTCAACAAGGAAATCAGCACAATTACTTCTTGTTCAATGACCACCTTCCATAATTTGTGACAAGGACAGGGACTAGACTAACCAGTGATTTCACTTGCCTAGAGAAAGCTCCCTCCACTAGGGCAGGTTGGCACTTTCTCTGCAAGTTCGAATCTTGGAAAATTCCCTGCAAGGTATCTTGTCCAGGGTCACACAAGACAGTATGCAACAGTGTCAGCACTCGAACCCAAGTCTCCTAGACCTTAGGACTCACTTTCTAGCTACTCTGTCTCCAAAAGGCAGCTTCTGTTCACACAGGTCCAACAGAAAGGGCTTCTGGGTGAATGAGGAATGGTCACTATTCAGTTCCCTTTAACAGTGAAATCAATATGATGAATCAGTAACACTCTTATACTCACTGCCACCTTTATTTTTTTTAGGGAAGCTACCACTTCTCATGGGTCTTGGTGGGGCTTCAGATTACCCTGAGTTGAGCAATAAAGTTCCACAGGCTTGAGAACTGGGAATTTGCCACACATATGAGAAGGAAGAGGTGAAAGTGGAGGACAGCCAAAAGACAGCTTTCATGCAGCACTGCAATCTCTAGGCCTGCCAGAAAGTGGGAGAGGAAGAGGAAGGAGCCAACCTCTAAGGTCCCTTCCAGATTGAAACTGATGCTTTTGTGAACCAGTTTAATAAGTGGGCTCTAGAGGTCAAAGCTCAACTACAGCAAGAGAAGTGAGTTTTAAACTTTTTGGTCAATTCCCAAGCATTTACCTTCTCTCTTCCTGCCTTCCCTGTCACCCTTTAAAGAAAAAAAAAACAAACCTTGTAACAAATATCTGAAATTCCAACATTATGGCACCATTGTCCCTATCAATGACAATACTTTTATTTCTGTCTTCTTAGCACACTGTCTGTGCTTGCTTTTATTATACTGATTGAGAAAAAAGCAGCCATCCCTCAGTGGGCATTGGTCCTGGGGAGTACAATTGGCAGAGGACCTGCCTATATTTCCATGGAAGCATCGGGAGCCGGGAAAGCCTCCATCCTGGCCCTATCTGCACAGTACCTCACAGCACCCACTGTAGACAATCAGCTTATCTTCCCCTGGATTTCTCAAAGAGAAAGCAAAGGCACCAAAAATTGTCACCCATTTGCCAGCCCATGGTTTGGCCAAGTAGAGGCTGGAAGAAACGATAGGTTCACTCTACAAGTCATGCCAACTGTAGAGTTGGGGAGAAAGATCTATTACTACTGGACTCCCTGGGCTTCTGAGGGCCATCTAAGACAGAGCAACAAGTGTCTACAGAGCCATGTTGCAGACCGGGCACTGTGCTAGGAGTGGAAGGTCACATGGCAAAAATGAAAAAAAA
>CM053582.1:55707376-55720219 GCA_028627135.1 Pseudochirops cupreus | reverse complement strand
AAGTGTAATTTCATTCGACACCCTGGGGTCCTCTCCACTCTGGCAGGACCCAGGGAGCAGGCCTCATCACTGGCCCTTTAACAGGTACATCAAACCCGACTGTTCTGCCTTCATAAAAACCAACTTACAGGACGACTGTTTGGGCCTAATCAAGGACCAGGCCCTCATTTGGACTTTCCACTTCATTCATAAGATTATCTTCTTGGGCAAATTTCAGATCAAAGTCAGCAAGTCCCCAAGAGCCAGAATGGACCTACAGGACAATGGGTCGCCTGGGGCCCAGCCCTGCTTAGGGAGGCTGGAGGGAACACTCTTACTCAGATACAAGTTGGGATTCTAGGGTCATTCTAATTAGGAGATTGTGATTCAACAGAAATTGAACCAACTGTAACATGGGACACGGGGTAGGCGAAGACAACATGATTAAGTTGCATTAAGTTTGCTACAGTTTGAGACTGGCAAAGGAAGCTGGCAATGATTGTAAGTTGCCCAGTGTTGCCCTGGTGCCCAGTTATGCCCAGACTATTTTGTCAGACGAGGAGGCCTCAACCTATAGGTTTCCTTGAGCACATAGTGAAGGGGACTCAATCCAGTTCCAACAAATGATTGACCTCCCCCTGTTGACTTTTTAAAACAATTAGTTTTCATATTTGAAGAACTGACTTTTTGCATCTGACAGCAGATATTTCCCAAGAAGCATTTCCTCAAAATATACACAGAGCAGTCAGTTACACTATTCTTTGTCCAAGGTGAAGACATTGTCATGAGAAGAACACTCTCCAGGAGTGTCAGCTCAAGTCAAGAGCTGGGAGATGGAGGAACTTGTTGGAGGAACAGCCAAGAGGGTAGTGCCACTAGACTGAAGACCATGTGAAGAGGAGTAAAGTATAAGAAGACTGGGAAAGTAGGAGAGGGCAGAGTAGGGTTGGCTCTGCATGCCAAACAGAGGATTTTAGATTTGATATTGGAGGTAAGAGGGAGCCACCAGAATTTATGTAATATGGAGGTAGCATGGTCAGACCTGTGCTTTAGAAGGAATAGTTTTTTATGCTCAAAGAGCCATAAAACCCTGCATACCCTTTGATCTAGCAATACCACTATTAGGTCTATACTCCAAAAGAGATAAAAAACAAAAAGGAAAAGGATCTATATGTACAAAAATATTGATAGCAGCTCTTTTCTGGGGGCAAAGAATTGGAAATTGAGGGGATGCCAATCAATTAGGGAATGGCTGAACAAATTCCGGTATGTGACTGTGATGGAATGCTATTGTGTTATAAGAAATGATGAGCAGGATGCTCTCAGAAAAACCTGGAAAGATTTACATGAGCTGATGCAAAGTGCTATGTACTGGGTACAAAGAAACAGCAATACTGTAAGATGAAAAGCTGTGAATGACTTATCTATTCTCAGCAATACAACAATCTAGGACAACTCTGAAGGACTTAGGATGAAACATGCTCTCCATCCCCCGAGAAAGAACTGATGGTGTCTGAATACAAACTGAAGCGTACCTTTTTTGGGGGGGATTCTTTATTTTTCTTGAGGGTTTTGGGGGGTCTATGTTTTCTTTCACAACATGACTGTCATGGAAGTGTTTTGCATGACTACACATATATGACCTATATTGAATTACTTGCCTTCTCAGGGAGGGAAGGGAGAGAATTTGGAACTCAAAATTTTAAAAACAAATGTTAAAAATTATTTTTACATGTAACTAGGGAAAAATAAAATACTAAACAAAAAAAATAGAGAGAAGGAACAGTTTTGGCAGTTGAGTAGAGACTGGATTAAAGAGGAAAGAGACTTGAGATACAGAGACCAACTGGCAGGCTATTGCAATACTCCAGGTGTGAGGTTATGAGGTGGTGGCTGTGTCAGAGAAGAGAAACGGGTAAAGAGAAGAGAGGTGGTTCAAAGGGCAAAAAGCAATAGAACTTGGTAACAGATTGGAAATAGAGTAAGAGAGAGAAAGTGGAGTCCAGGTTGAGATCCTGGACAACTGGAAGGATGGTGGTACCCTGGACAATAACAGTAAAATTAGGAAGAGGGGAAGGGGGGGGGGAGACGGGGCGAGGGAGGGCGGGGAAGGAGTTCACTTTTGGACAGATTGAGTTCAGGAGAGAGCCAGTAAGGCCTTAGAGATGTAAGAGTGGAGGTCAAGAGAGAGGTTAGGGTGGGACAAAGAGATCTAATGGATAGTTGCATAGAGATGTTAATTGAGTCTGATTATGGGGGCTGATCAGATCACCAAGGGAAACAGTATAGAGAGGGGAGGGAAGAGGGCCCCAAGGGTGAAACCTGGGGAACACCCAAGTTACTGATCTGGATAAACCTCTAGCAAAGGAGACTGAGAGGGAGTGGTCATGTAAGCAGGAGGAGAACCAGGCTAGATGATGTCATAGAAACCTAGTGAGAAGACAGATTGAATGAATGAGTGAATGAAGCATTTATTAAGAACTTACTATGTGCAAAGCTCTGTGCTAAGGGTACAAATAGGCAAATTAGACAGTTCGGGCTCTCAGGGAGCTCATGTTCTAATGCTGAGCAACACAGAGGGAAGGTTTCAGCTGCAAGTCAGATGGAAAGGCCCCATGATGAAGCAGGCCCTTAGGCAAAGCAGATGTTAATGCCTCTTCTTCCTTGTCATTTCCACTAATAAAATGATGTCACCTTCCCGTGTAGAACCCTAGGACAGGGCCAAGGACTTTAGCCTCGAGAACTCTCTTTTCTAGGTCTTTGGGAATTGTGGCCCCAGCACCCACAGGGGCAGTGGCCAGGCCACATGTCCACAGGGCTGCTGCCCAGGGCACTGGGCTAGAAGCACTGCTGTTCCCAAGGCTCTGGGGCTCAGGTTGCTGGGATATCCTCATCAGAGGGAGTTAGTGGTTAAGGTGGTGGTGGGTTGGCACACTCAGCACATGCTGCCTACATGTTAGATGATGTTTTAGTATCCAAAAGACAGAAAGACAGATTGGAAATATAGGGCCAAATCTAATAAAATAAAACTTAATATGTACAAATATGAACTCTTACGCTCAGGCTTAAAACATCAACTACACAAGTACAACTTGGGTGATGTGTGGGCTAGTTACATTTCACCTGAAAAAGATTTTGGGGTCTTAGTAGAGCACAAATGCAATATAAGCCAACAGTGTGTTATGGTAATAAAAAATGAATGCAATTTTAAGTGTGAGTAGTTGAAACTACCCCTTTGGGATCTGGTTTCTTGCCTAGATGAGCACATTTTTGACTGAATCAAACAATCAAAGCCACGTAGGGCTTGTACATTTCCTTGAATCCATCAGCACACTATGTGAAAGACTAGGTCCTCTGCCAGAAATAATTTGTACAAAATTGAAGAAATTATCTCTAGACCACTGGAAAAGAGATTCTGGGCATTTCAAGTGTAGAGGTTAGGGCAAACAGGCATTCTCAATCCAACTTTGAGGACCAAAGGGAGGAACAAAGTGGCAGAGAGGAGAGATACTGGTTAGAGTCGCTGGTTCTCTAAGGATCTCAGAGCAAGATTCTAGGCTAAGCAAATCAAGAACCGTTCAGCATTTTACCCAACATCCCATCCCAATATCTGTCTACTCACAAGTATCCATGAAATCCCATGGATTTTGCCTCAACTACAAAAGGGCCAGGGGCTAACTGGAAACACATAAATTTAAGGTTAGACTGAGCCTGAACTCTGCCTGGTGGGGTTCAAGATTTTTCCTAACAGGGAATTGCATGATTATAACTGAACTCCCAACTTTCAATCTACAATAAATTCTGAAACCAAAGGGGGAAGGAACCAAGTAGACCTGAGATGCCATTATGTCACCCCACTGGACTTAAAAATGGTTATTTATTGGGATTTTAAAAATTTATTTATAATTGGGATATTAGCCAATCACAGACTGAGAAACGATAGGGAATGAGGCAAGCAACAGCACTGATGTACCTTACTCCAGTAAAATCAATACCACGGATTCTTTGGTTTAGTTTTAGGTGACGGTTCAAGTATGGGAGGGGCTGCCTTACTGAAGAAGGGTTGCACTTGTTCTGTCTGACCCTCAAATATCCGATCAGGCACAAGAGAGACAAGGAAATCTTAACAGTCAGGTAATAATAACAGATAATGAACCATAAATCAAAAGAAGATAGTTAGCATTTATAGACTGCTTTGGGATTTGCCCAAGTGTTTTTATATATGTTAACTTATTAGATCCTTAGGACAACCTGGGAGTTATCATTTGCATTTTACAGATGAGGAAAATGAGGAAGACAAGTTAAATGACTATATGTAATAACAATATGAGAGTTATCACCATTTATATAGAACTTTAAGTGAACCTCATGGGAAGAGAGGAGAGCAAGGCTCTCTTCCTTGAGACACTGGGATCTCGGAGCCGACTTGCAGAGGGGACCAGCCATTGTTGCTGCTAAGGTGTTTCAATTGTGTCCAACTCTCTGTGACCCCATTTGGCGTTTTCTTGTCAGAAATACTGGCGAGGTTTGCCATTTTCTTATCCAGATCATTTTATAGATGAGGAAACTGAGGCAAACAGGGTTAAGAGATTGCCCAGGATCACACAGCGAGCAAGTGTCAGAGGCTGGATTTGAATTCAGGTCCTCCTGACTCCAGGCCCAGCACTCTTCCCACTGAGTCACCTAGCTGCTATTTATCACCAAGGGTCTGTTGTACATAAGCACCAAGATGAATATTTATGCCTGTAGCTATATAGACACACCATTTTAAAGATCTTGACAGGACACTGTCACAAACTAGATATTTTGGAGACATCTGCAATTCAACATGTCTAAAACAGAACTTATCTTTTCCCTCAACCTTTCCCCTCTTCTTAACTTGCACATTCCTGTTAAAGGTTCCCCTCTCCTCCCAGTCACCCAGGCTCACAACCTAAGGGGCATTCTCATCCCTCACTCACTCCTCTCCAATCTGCTGCTCAGTTCCATCAATCCTCTCTCCATGACTTCTCTCACATCCATACCTCATACCTGCCCCTTCCATCCCTCAGCTGCCGCCCTAGTTAGCTGTACTTTGAGAAGTCATACTGACGAACTTGGGGGTCATTACAGAATAGGTCTTCCTACACTGTAATGTTTCAAATATTCAGAGAGCCAATCACCATGCAGAACGATGAATGGGTGACATATTTCTTATGTGGAATGTAAAGTAGATGGGAAACAGGAAAAGCGACTCTAATATGGCCTCAGCAGAAATAGGGGCCGCTCATGCAAACATATGGATTCCTTTCATTTTAAAATGTAATGTTATCTATGTTTTACTGTATTTTTACTTACTTTATTAAATATTTCCCAGTTACATTTTAATATGGTTATGGTTGCATAGATTTGCTATCTCTCCTCTATCCAACAGCAAGTCAAGGGGGATTGTGAAAAGGGGGCTTTAGATCACCATGGGAGTCAACATAC
The DNA here is from genome assembly GCA_028627135.1 of Pseudochirops cupreus. NCBI lineage: Eukaryota > Metazoa > Chordata > Mammalia > Diprotodontia > Pseudocheiridae > Pseudochirops > Pseudochirops cupreus. The sequence continues at coordinate 55,714,771 of CM053582.1, read as the reverse complement.
GAATGTCTCTCAGTCTGAGGTTCTGGGAGCGTGGAGGTTGTTTATTCACTTCTATCACTCAAGGTGTGTCTTGGGTAGCCTGAGGTCTGCTGGGACCTCTGCAGGTCTTCTAGAATGGACCTACATGAGCTCCATCAGTGAAGGCTTCAGAGCATGTCTGTAAGACCAAACGTGGAAACCCAAGACATATTTCTGAAGGGCTCTTAGAAGGCTCTGTTTTTCGGATGAGGTTCTATCCTTATTCCAGGTTCCAGAATGCATGTTGCTGATGTCTGGGCCAGGGAATTAGGTAGAAGATCTGTGAGTAAACCAACGTCTGGTCTTTGGCTTAGGAGAACAGTCCTCTTTCAGCCTTGGAGGAAACTGGGCTGAAGTTATCCGTCTATCTTTTTTGTCAAATCTCCATTATGCAACTTTAATTTATGGACAGCCTCTGCCACACAATGTGATTTGTTTGCTTCTGTGCCAAGGTCTTTGTGAGGAGTGCATCCGGCATCACTCAGCCCTGTCTGCTGCTCAAAATGCTCGATGCTCTCTTGTGTCTGTTTTGTAATAAGAAAATTCATGATGACGTGCGTAGCCTTGTCCTTCACCACTGGGACATACACTTGCTTCCAACTGAAGGGGTTATGGTAGGAGAGTACAAATTAATTTCTCCTTCTTTGACCTTGGAAAGCTGCTGGCACTTCTGACCTGAGATGCCTGGCTTTTTCCATAGAACCTCCATTTTAGATAGAAGAAGAGTCATTGGTTGCATGGAATCTTCCAGGAAATCTTTGAAACTGAATGCCCAGTGATGGTGCACTCCAAATGAGAGGGACATCTGGCCTAGGAGCCCATCTGTGCCATGCTTAAGGGTGGTTCCATCTGGCTTCAGGGATGCCATGAAGTATTTCTCTAAATACATATCCCGAACTCAGATTCTCACAGTGAAAGTCTATCAGAGTTCTACAGATTCTGCAGCTGGTGATGAACGAGCGAAGAGTCCCAAGTACATTCCACGCAGAGGCTCTACTGAGTGCTAAGCCTCTATGGGGAGGGGGGAGATAAAAAAGAAGGAAAGGACAGGCCACAGTCCTGAGGCTCTGGTACTGACATGATAGGAAGCTAAGATTAGCAAGATCCAAGCCAACCTCAGTAGAAAGAGGCAGAGCAAAAAGGATCCTACATCTTGATGGAGGAGGCAGCACATAAACTGGCTTATACATGATCAAAGGGGCCCGACCTCTGACATATACTTGCTATGTGACCCTGGGCAAGTCATTTAACCAATTTAACCAATGTTCTAGGCAACTTGGCAAGATTCAAAGGTGCAGAGAAGGTATTGAGTTGCAATGGTAGAGAGAGTATCACCATCTGGGAATTTCCTATATCAATCAAACCATGAGTCTAATCCACATCCCTATATGGGGTGTATATATAGATGTATACAGTATACATCCATAGTGGATGGAAGGTAACAAGAAAGGAGAAGGCCCTGGAAGCTGGGAGGACTGGAAAAGGTAAGATTTGAGCTGGGATGTCACGAGGTAGAGGTGAGAAAGGAAAGTATTCCGGGAATGGAGAAGAGCCAATGCAAAAAGCCTGGAGTCAAGAAATGGGACATTACCTACAGAGAATGGTCAAGCTCTGAAGAGGAGTTTATATTTGTTCCTGGAGATAAAAAGGAGCTGCCATGGCCATACACGTGGGTTAAGATCACTTTGGTGGGGCAGCTAGATGGCCTGGTGAATAGAGCACCAGCCCTGGAGTCAGGAGGACCTGTGTTCAAATTCAGCCTCAGACACTTAACACTTACTAGCTGTGTGACCTTAGGCAAGTCACTTAAACCCCAATTGCCCTGCCTTCCCCCCTCTAAAATGAAAAAAAAAAGATCACTTTGGTGGCTAAGGGAAGGATGGACTGGAGTGGGGAGAAGCCTGAGGCAGTGGGGCCAACCAGCAGGCCATGGCAGTCATTGGGGGAAAGGTGACCAGTGACTGGCCCAGGTTAGTGGCAGAGTTAGTGCAGAGAAGGGGACACACATGAGAGATGTGACCAAGCAAGAGGGCCAAGACGTGGCAACCAATTGGATATGGCGGATGAGGGAGCACAGAGCCAAGGATGAATCCACAGTGTGCTAAGCAGCCCACAAGAGTCTCTTTTGCTGCATTAGGGGAGGCAGGCTCACAGGAATCAGGAGGGATTTTAATCCCATCGGCCTCAGCCCTGGAGTCAGGTCACATGTGGAAGACTGTTTGTGTAGACTTCTGGACACCACATATTAGGAAGGACACCGAGCCAGCTAGTTGCCAAATCTTATCCTTCCTTCCTCCTCAGCATCTCTTCTGTCTCCTTCTCTCCACCCACACAGCTATTGCCTTAATTTGGGCCCTTATCACCTGGCCCCAGGACCTCAGCCATAGCACGCTGCTAAGTTTCTCTGCCTCACTCTCATTGGTCCTCCATCTAGTCACCAAAGTGATCTTTCCAAAGCACAAAGGTAACCACGTCACTCCCACATTCAGTAAATTCCAGCGATTCCCTAATTCTCCCTTTTGCCTCTTTTTGTATAACCAGTGGCCCATAGTAGGTGCTTAATAAATGTTTAGGGGCCTTACTTCCATATCAAACACAAACTCCTCTATTTGGCATTTCAAGCTCCATACATACAACTTGGCCCTTTCCTCACTTTCTAGCCTTCCTATACATTATTCCTCTCCAGCCACGATGGTGGCCTTGCTCCTCCTCACACTTGACACTCCATCTCTTATCTTCCCGCATTGGCAATGGCTATAGCCCATGATCACCTCAAGTACAATCACCATCCCTGCTTCTGTCTCATTATTCCTAATTTCCTTCAAGACTGGGCTCAAGCAATCATCTTCTGCATAAGAACTTTCCTTGTGTCCCCAACTGAGACCATCTCCTTTCCACTCCATTACACCATACCTGCTTTGTATAGATGTGTGTGTGTGTGTGTGTGTGTGTGTGTGGTCTCCTCCATTAGAATGTAAGCTCTTTAGGGCAGGTACTATTTCTTTGTTGTCTCTGTATTCCCAATACCTAGCACAGTGCCCAGTTCATTGGAGGCATTTAATAAATGTTTGCTGAATTGAACTGGGAGGTGCTAGAGGGCAGGGGAAGGAGGGGGGACATGATAGCTATCTTCAAATATTTGAAAGGTTATTGTATGGAGGAGGGATTCAGTTGGGTTCTAATGTGTGCAAGAGGCAGAAGTGGTACAAAGGAAGATTCCAACTTGACCTAAAGAAAAGCACCCATTTGGCCATTGGAACCATGCTGGGGCTGTCTTAAGAGGCAGTGGCTTCCCCCTTACTGGAGGTCTTCAGGTAAAGGCTGACTGAGCCCTTGTTGGGGACGCTGTAGAGGAAGATTCTCGGTCAAGTGTGGCTGGGACTCAAGGACTCTGAGCTCACTTCAAATTTTGCATTTCTGTCGGTAACCAAGGGTAAGTTTCTTAACCTCTCTGAGCCCCAGGGAGCTAGGGAAGATAATAAGAATTACTGAGGGCCAGGTAAGCAGTAGTGAATGAGGAGGGAGTTTCCTTAGTAATGAAATCCCAGGCCCTGGACAGGTTGGGGAATTCACAGTTATCTCACTTCCTGCTAAGAGTCATGAACGCTTTACCAGCTATTTCAGAGATATTCATGGGCTATCACAACATGAGAGAAGCTTTGACACTGTCTCAACCATCTCATTTTACAAAAGGGGAAACTGAGGTTCAGGATGTGCAAGAGACTTGTCCAAGGTCACTTAGTTAGTTGACCCTCATCTTTTTAACATAGCTTCTTCACGTCTGCTAAATCTTTAATATTGCTCAGTACAACCTGTCCCTTCTGCCTGAAATGCATTCCCTTTTTACCACTGTGTCTTAGAATTCCAAATTTTCTTCAGAACTCAGCTCAAGTGTCACCTTCCACGTGAAGCCTTCCCTGATTTCCCTTAGCTGTTCGTACCAATGCCTCCAAAATTACCTGGCATTTGCTTTATATATATTGGGGATCAATGTGATCTGTCTACATACTGTCTCCCCTGTTAAAACAGAAGCTAGCTATATATGAAAGATCTGGGATTTCATCAACATGGAGGATTCTTGGTGTGGGAAACCCCTTCCACCAAGAACACATTACAATCCAACCATGACTTAGCAGCTAAATCCTAGGGAGTTGCCTAAGTTTCAGAGAGGTTCCGTGTTTATCTCCTGGTCACAGAGCTTGACAAAGACAGAGCTCAAGCCAAGGTCTTCCTCATTTAAGCTCATCTCCATCTCCTATGCCACACTGACCCTGTTCAATAATTAGAACAATAACACTCTTAACTCCTCTCTTCCTGAGGTCCAACCAGCTCAGAACCTCTAGAGAAATACTCTATTGCCTTGACCTCACAGACTTGAAACTGCTCCCAGAAACAGGATGTCACCAGCCAAGTGTCAGTATGTTTAAATAATTATGAATGCATCACATCCCAAATGCTCTCTGCTAATTTCATGTCACCACCCAGACTGAAAGTGTGACTCACTCATTTCATAACTGATCCAATTACTCATCTCCAGGCCCAGTCTTCATAGTTCTGAGTCTAGCCTGGCAAGTTACAAAGGCTCACTAATACAGTATTTGCAAAGAGCAATAATAAGGCATGTCTTTGGTAACATGGGGGTTTAGGTTGGGGGTCTGGTGGTGGTTTTTGCCTACTTCCTCCAGTGTGTTTGAAGGAAATGCTGTTTTATCCCTTGCCTTAACAGGAGGTACTTACACATAGGTAAGCTGTTCTCCTGAAGGCCCAGAAAGCTCCCCTGGGTTTTAGCCCTCCTTCTTTTTGAAAAGTTCAGTGATGTCCTTTGCTTTTTCAAGCCAGTCATCTCTGGATGCATCTCTGACCCTGGACCCCGCCTAGAATCCTCTGAAGGGTAGGATAGTGCCTCTTATAAATGTTTACTGACTTGTTTGATTGATACAAGGAAACACAATTAAGCAGAACCAACAGATAACAACAACTCAACTCGATGGTGTATGTAAAATTCCTGGGCCCTAGATCCCCACTTTTCCACATAGAAGAGAGTTAGCCATTCGATTCATCATCTGTCCTGTGTAATTAAGAGTGATCACTGCCTTTCCACTGACCTCTGCTGCCTTTCTATATGAGGGGAAGAAGGGGAATGGGCGGTGGCTCTGATGGCATCAGTGGTGTCTTCCAGTTCCAAATTTCTGAGCCTTCGAGTCTCAAACTTGTCTTTCCTCATGAAACAATCTATCATGCCAATGCCTCCAAAATTAACTGGCATCTGCTTTATATATATTGGGGATCAATCTGATCTGTCTACATACTGTCACCCTTCTTTAAACAGAAGCTGGTGATATATGAAAGATCTGGGATTTCATCGACATGGGGGATTCTTGGTGTGGGAAATCTCTTCCACCAAGAATGCATTGCAACCCAACCATGATTTAGCAGCTAAATCCTAGGGAGTTGTCTAAGCTCCAGAGAGGCATTATCTATCTGCTGCTCTAGCATTATGCTCAGTCGTTCTCCAGTTGAAGGTCATTCACTTGGGGCCTAATGGTTGGGGGGGGGGTTGCCACCCAAAAAGCACCAACCCTTACTCTATCTCACTCTAGCAGCATCTTTGCTCTGGCCCATTTCATAGCTGGAACATAGATGTGGTTTGGGTTGTCCTTGCTCTGTGTTCTGCAATTCTGCCAACAACCACATCCTAGATCTACAGCATGGCTTAGCTTCCTTTTTGTCTTCTGGAATTTCAGAGTTTGGGTTTGATTAGGCTTTTTAATGGTCTCAGTTTACACGAGACCTTTGGCCACCCATTAACCTGCAGTGGACCTCTAGTATGGTGTAGAGAAGGCAGCACGGTAGAGGGGAGGTAGTGCTAGGTTTGGAGTCAGGAGACCTGGGGTTCAGGCCAAGCTTGGTCAGTTCAACTTGTCACCTTGGGCAAGTCATGTAAATAAATTCTTGCTTAACCACTAACCATTTAACTGAACCACTAACCACTTAAGCTTCAGTTTTCCCATCTGCAAAATCAGTGTAATTACACTGGTACCACTGCCATCCAAGGCAGCCATGAAGATGGTTGAGATGACTGTGAGTGTGTTCTGTAACTGAAAAGTACTCCCTGATGAATGTCCATCAGTATTTCTGGGGCAGCTGCTGTGTGGTGCCTTTTTATGTCAGGACCAAAGAGGATCAGGAAGAGGGGGAGGCCAGGAACCTGTCAGTCAAGCTGAAATCCCTTTCTACTGGCCAGCTGAGCTGGCAGTCAGCATTGTTAGCTGTTAGCTAATAAGGACACAACAACCAGAGGAAACTATCAGGGCTGCCTGGTTGTTCCTTGGCAGCTCAGCCTCTTAATGGGCCTCTTAACAATTTCTGGGCTTGACCTGGATGGAGTTAACAAGATCTGAATTCAAATCCAGCCTTATACACTTACTAGCTGGGCAACCCTGGTCAAATTACTTCACCTCCCTCCACTTCCTCATCTGTCAGATGGGGATCATAACAGTACCTATTCCCTGCCATCCCCCCCCCCCATTGTGGTGAGGCTATAATGAGGTATCTTTAAAGTACTTTGCAACCCTTAAAAGGCCATACAAATGCTTATTATCAATCCTAAATTCCCCCAAGGAATTCCTTGACATAAGGGACTTGCACCAGTTCTCAAGGTCTAACAGATTAATTCTGGCTCATAGTAACAACAGCAATTTCCTTAACATTTTAAGGTTCCCAAGCACTTTGCATGTATTATATCTCCTGTGAGGCCAGTAGTACAGGCATTATTAACCATATCTGACAGATGAGGAAACAGGTTTGCACAGGGGCAGGGACATCCTGAGCATCAGAAATAGGATCTGAGCATTCCAGAAACCAAACCTGGCCTTCTGTGCTCTAGATCATCAGACTTCTCAGGGCTGGCAAGAGAAGAAAGGCTTTGAGTTCCCCCCCAGTCTCCTGACTAGTTCCAGGCTGAAGACTCAAGGCCCATTAACAGCTGGCTTGGCCTGAGCTCACCACTTGGCATCACTGATGGAGGTTCTGCCTCCATCGGCTCTCAGTGGACTTCAAGGGCCTTATGGGTCTTGATCTTAGAGATCCTAGGGCACATGGAGTTCATATCCACGTAGTGAGGCCAAATGAGAAACAGAGTGTTTTGGAACCTCTTGTCGTTGAAGTTTTGAGAACTCTCATGGGTCTGAAGGGGAAGGGTGACTTCCATCAAATAAGGGTATACACAGCTGGGACTAGGGCTGAGAAATGGGAGAAGGGGGGCACAACTGTATCCTGAAATTCTCTTGACAGCACCTGCTGTCGCAGCAGCTTTGTCTTTCCTACCTGGGGGGCTGGGGCTGCTTGTTTGGATTCCAGGGCCCGTGGCAGGGGGGG
>CM053582.1:55664980-55707276 GCA_028627135.1 Pseudochirops cupreus | reverse complement strand
TCCTCTCAGTGGCTAGTTCAGAGGCCCAGAGGCCTCGGATCTCAGGTTAAGAGGCTGACAGGCCTGACGTGGCAGCTTTTTCTACAGCTGAATGGTATTCCAGGATTTGTCCAGGCCAACTCTCTCTGCCTCCTCCACCTCATCCCTTACACGTCTCTGGACCTCAGTTTCCTCATCTGTAAAATGAAGTGGCTAGACTGGAGGGTCTTGAGGTTCCCTTCCAGCTCCAAATGTATGTTCCTCTAATCAGCTTTCTTTCTACTGACCTAGTCAGCACTGGAACACAAGCTAAGCTTTCATTGCCTCTTCCCTGAAATCCTCAATGGCCTCCTAATGAGCCTCCCTGCCTCTCCAATCCATCCGTCAATTCAGAGCCGCCAAAGGGATACTCCCAAATCACGAGTCCCTCCCATAACAGGCCCTTGGCTTTCTGTTGCCTCTAAGGCAACCCAAATGCTTTAGCCGGAAGTAAAAGCCCTCAGTCTGGCTCATGTTCACCTTCAGATCTGACTTCCCGACAATCACTTGAAGCAACCTGAGGGTCTACACTTGGAAGCAGAAAAACGCGAGCCCAAATCTTGTCATAAATGTTGATTGGATGTGTGACCCTGGGCAAGTCACTTCACCGCCACTTCATGAAAAGTGAAGAAGCATTCCTTGGTAATGTTGTAAACTAAAAGTAAATAATTTTTTTTAAAGAACATTTATTGGGTCCCTACTTACTATGTGCCAGGCTGGGGCTACAAATGCAAACTAGGACTGGCCCTCCGAGAGTCTACATTCTACTGAGGGGAATAAGTCAGCCCCGCGGCCCGCACGGCTTCCTTAAAGGGCGGGTCTAGGAGGGGCCAGCCAATCAGGAGAGGTCGCAGGGGGCGGGGACTTCGGCTGCGAGAGGCCCAGGCAGGCAGTGAGCGGCCAGAATGGAGAGGTTCTGGTGGCGCGAGGCTGGGCGGGAGCGGAGGCACGGCCAGTTGGCCTCAGTGGTCTCACGTGTAAGATGAGGAGGACATAGCGGCCACTTCAGCGGCCTGGAGGGAAGCCCTTCCATGGAAGCGTGTACAAACCCGAGGCCGTGCTGCCTCCCTTCACCCCCCCGCCTCGGGGGACCTTGGAGTGACGTCCTCCCCTCCCCCCAACCCCTAGCAGGCACACCACGTGTCAATCATACATTTGAAGGCCTGCATAATAGCCACATTGCGAAAGAAAATGCACACACATGCGCGACAGGAGAAACCAAGTACCAAAAGGGGGGCTCCAGTCTGTGCCCAGACTCCATTAGCTCTCTGCAGAGCATTCATCATGGAGCCTTCAGAGTTGTCTTGGATCGTTATCTTGATCAGAGTAGCTGAGTCTTTCCAGGTTGATCATCCTTACAATGTTGCTACAATGTTCTGCTGCTGCTCACTTTACTTTGCATAAATTCAAAAATGGCTTCCCGGGTTTTTCTGAAACCATCCCGTGCCTTGTCATTTTTTATAGCACCATAACAGTCCATCAAAATCATCGCTGTCATTGTTCACTTATTTTTCATCTCTGTGACTCTGTGACCCCATGTGGGGTTTTCTTGGCAAAGATACTGGAGTGGTTTGCCCTGTCCTTCTCCAACTCATTTTACAGATGAGGGAACTGAGGCAAGCAGGGTGAAGTGACTTGGCCAGGGTCACACAGCTACTAAGTGTCTAAGGCCAGATTTGCACTCAGAAAGAGGTCTGTCTCCAGGCCTAGCACTCTATCCACTGTGCCACCTAGCTGCCCCTACAATCTCTATTCCACAGATAGATAGATAGATGGATAGATGGATGGATGGATGGATGGATAGATAGATAGATAGATGATAGATATAGATATAGATATATACATGGTCATAGACTTCTATAACAGACCTTACTAGGTCCTATTGTGCCAATTCTCTGGTGGTGGTGGGTAGATTTCAGGCAGATTTCAGGGTAGGTACAGTAATAGAGAAGCAGGTGTTGTGGAGTAGAGATTGTGCTTCTGTTAGACTCCAGTGTGCTGTGTGACCACAAGCAAATAATTTAACCTCTCTGAGGCTCACCTGTGAAACTGGGATAATAGTAACAATGGTAAAGAATGTATTGATTTGTTGCTTAAGTTAACTTATTTGTTTAGACCTTCTGTTCTATTGGAGGGGAATCATCAGGAAGTAATAGCTATACACACACACACCCATTGATTAAACATTTAAAAAGTAATCATTGGACTAGAGAATTAATGGCAATAATATACCCAGAAAAATAAACCCCTCCTTATATGGGAAAGAGGGAGAAAGTGCCTGGGTGTAGGCAGGGAATTTCTTCTCCTGCTAGACTGTGTTCCGCCTTGCTGTTATTGAAGGACTTCCTGAGGCCTCTCTACCTTCTGATTGTGAAAGGCCGACTGCCCTCTTAGATATCTGTCAGCAACACTTACAGATGAGGAGCCAAGGATAAGCGTTCATGCTCAACTTTGTGAAATAAGTTCTTGCCACGCTATGGATAGAGGAACAGGTAACAAACACGACAAAGCCGCTGGTGCTCAGCCAGGCATCTTACCTTTCAAAGGCTGCCGGGATTCCATCTATCTTCTCTCAGTGGGCTGGCTTATTAAGTGTTCTGTTTATATTTGAAAAGCCCCCCCCCCCCCAATATCTATTAGGCATTCTTTGCAAAGTGGGAGGAAGAATGGGGCAGGAGGAAGAACATTCCATTTGGAAACAGGATGACAAGGTTTTAAGGCCTGGTTCTGCAACTGACTAGCAGTGTGTCTCTGGGCAAGTCACTTTACTCCTCTGGCCCTCAGAATTGGGAGGAGATAGTACAGGTCACCTCTGAGATCACTTTCAGCTCCAAATTTAGGATCCTATGAGCACTGAGTGGTTTCCAAGGGTAGAAATATGGTCAGATGCAGTTCTAGGACTTTCCCAATCTGTTATGGACCAAGTGAAACAAGAACTTCTCTGCATTTCACATTTATCTCCTCATCCCAGGATCACTTTAGAAGGACCTAGCATATCTGAACAAAACTGGTCATATTTAGAAAAGTTACCAAGATACTGCTTTTTGGCAAAGATATTGGGGTGCTTTGCCACTTCCTTCTCCAGTGCATCCCCATTTTACGGATGAGGAACTGAAGCAAATAGGGTCACACAGCTAGTAAGTGTCTGAGGCCACATTTGAACTCGGTTCTTTCTGACTCTAGGTCTGGTGCTCTATCCACTGTGCCACTTAGCTGCCCCATCAAGATTTCTCAGGTTCAAGTCATGGTTCACTTTGTCTTCTCAAAAAACAAAATGGCAGCTGATAAACATTTTTGAACGAGCGTATCTTGTCATTTTTTCACAAATCAATCAACAGATCCCTTAGAATTTATTTTAAAAATAAATTGTATTGACATCTTTTGTTTTCGTATTGCCTAAATTCTCCCTTAATTCTCTTAATTCTCTTCCACTCCACCTGTCTAGAAAGTCCTCCCTTATGACAAAAAATTTTATAAGAAAAAGAGGAAGAGAAAACAATCAGCAAAATCATTAAATATATTGACAAAATCCCGGTCTGTGCAGTGTCCCCCCATACAGCACACCCATACCCACCTTGGTGCCTTCTGAGGCGCAGGGAAAGGTGGCCTCCCATATCTTTTCGAGGGGGTCAAGCTTGTTCATTGTCATTTCACAACCTTCCATCTCCTTTGATTTCCGTTGTCTTGGGCATGGGGCATGGGCCTACTTCGTTCTGATTGGTTTTTATAGCCTCCCCTGGCCCTGAAACACAGGTACTTGCTGGGTTTTATTGTTCTTTTTCAGTTATTTCACTGCAAACTCAAGCTCGCTATAAGCTATTGCCTGATACTGCTCTATCCCTGCCTTCTGGGCAATACAAAAGAGGCCTTTAAAAGGAAAGGTTTGTTGTTCAGTCATGTCCAACTCTTTGTGACCCCATGTGGAGTTTTCTTGGCAAAGATACAGGGGTGATTTGCCATTTTCTTCTCCAGCTCATTTTACAGAGGAGGAAACTGAGGCAAACAGGGTGAAGTGGCTTGCCCAGGGTCACACAGCTAGGAAGTATTTGAGGCTAAATTTGAACTCAGGTCTTCCTGACTCCAGGACCAGCACTCTATCCACTGTCTACCCTCTATTAACTGTCTATAAAACCACTAGTTTAGGTGAATGTCCTTGTTAAAAAGTGGTGCTGGGGTTTCCCTGGTCTTCTGTGGTCTGGAGGAACTTCTGACAGTTATCACCTGTCAGTCCTGTGCCAAGCCTTCCTCTGTGAGCTTGCCCAGTCAGGGGTTGACATCCAGCTTGCCCATTGTGTGTCAGCTGTGGAAAGAGGAGGTACCTATCTGGTTGGAGCAGGATTAATCACGGTGTAAGCTGGATTTCAGATATGCTAATGTTTCACACTGAGTAAGAATTGTTTGACAGGCAGGCTGTGTGATAGGTCTCACTGGGAATGGTTCCCTTGGAAAAGGAGAAGGTGCAACTTATAAATGAAAGAAAATCCACAAGCTCTGGTGACAAGCTGGACCAAGGGTAGGGAGCCTGTGGCCTTGAGGCCACACGGCTATAAGACAGCAGGGTCTTCACCCCTGAGCTGGGCTTTGGTGAAACTGAGAAGTGAAGATCTGATTTGAAGGAAACTGGATGCTCAAGTCTGAAAGGCTTGCAGAAAGGAGCCAGAGAGTTTGCTAAAGGGATGCTAAGAGGGATGGTGTGGACAGGAGGCCCAGCAAGGCATGGTTTGGGAGGCAAAGGGGAGAGAAGCTCCAGGGTGGGGCCAGGCCCTGGAGGTCAGCAAGGAAGGCCTGAGGAATCCCAGGATCAGGGCCAAAGGTGGGAGCCAGCCACCCGAGAGGGAGAGCCTGTTCTCTGAGTCAGCTGCAGCCAGCTAATTTCAATAATGGGATTGTTTACCTGCAATTGACCTAATGTGTCTCATAATTTGTAAGGAAAGGAAATGTCCACACATGATTATTGTTTTCCCCTGTAATTGGCTGACTGTGCGCGCCTTCTGCTGCCCCAGGAGAAGTAGAAGGGGCATCCATGGTCTAGAAGGCACACTCTTTGGAAGGGAGCACCCTCCATACAACCTGAGGTGAAGAACCAGAGTTGGGGAGAGTTTCGGAGTGGCCGCACTCTAGGAGGCTTGATGGAGGGCCTGCCCTCCACCTGCCGTCCTAGGGGCTGCTTCTGCTACTGGGGATAGAGTGATTTCTAGGATTTGCTGACTGGATTGGGAGCTAAAACCCTGCTGGAAACTGCAGTTTTATTCCTGGCTCCACAGCAGTCCTACTATGTGCCGTTCCACCTAGTACTCTACGGCGTTGTGCCAGTTTTGAACTGTAAAATTTGAAAAGTAGGAGGCAAAAGATGGTGCAGCGGATAGCATGGCAGCCTTGGCATCAGGAAGACCTGGATTGAGAAGTACCATTTATCAGCCATGGCAGCACAGGCAAGCCATCTCATTGTGCTCGGCCTCCATTAATCATTAAGAAAATAAATACAATAAGATGGGAACAATAATGCCCGTAGTGTCTGCTTCACAAGGTTGTCCTGAGGCTCCAATAAAGTCATGTAAGGAAAGGCCATCCTCACCATCATCTTCATCACCATCATCATTGTCATCGTCACCATCATCATTACCGTCATTCTCACCGTCATTGTCATTGTCACTAGCACCACCACCACTGCTGCCATTATTATCAGAGTATTTCTGATGTCATTCTTTGTCTATAGTCTCTTTAAGGTTTATAAAGCTCCCTATGTCCAAGATCTCATTTAGTCCTGAAAACACCTCTCTGAGGCAAGGGCTACAGGGATTCTGATCCTAATTTAGAGGTAAGGAATCTCAACCTCAGACAGGTGATGTCACTTGTTGTTCAGTCATTTCCAGACTCTTCATGACCCCATTTGGGGTTTTCTTAGCAAAGATTCTAGAGTAGTTTACCATTTCCTTCTCTAGCTCATTTTATAGAGGAGAAAACTGAGGCAAACAGGCTTAAGTGACTTGCCCATGGTCACACAGCTAGGAAGTATCTGAAGCCAGATTTGAGCCCAGTGAGATGAGTCTTCTTAATTCTAGATCACACCTTCTCTCCACTGCAGCGCCCCCTCGCTGCATGACTTGCCAAGGGTCAGAGAACCAGTAAATGGCCCAGGTAGAAGTTAGCTTCCATACCTGACATAAGTCCTAGATACCGACCTTCCTAGAGGGAGTCACTGTGATCAGTAAAAATTCTTGGAGAAAGAAGATCTTATAGAAATGTGTGGTCTTTTTTAATGATATCCTGAATTTTTTCAATAACACTTTACAAGCAAGTCTTAAAGACACGGTTCCCTGTTTTACTTCCAGACACCAAAAACACAAACAAGTGAGTCAGGTTATAATCCGACTGTAGCCTGCCCTGGCTGGCATTGCATAATTCCCAGCTATTCAAGGTGCCTAGCCTCACTTGACAACAACAACCTGGTCACTGGAAAGGTAATATTAGGCAGTTGGGGTGAGTGTGGTAGCAGATCAGCTTTGTGGCTGGCCACCAGGACCTGCCCCAACTACCTGCCCCAAGATGGCAGCGTCCTCATTGCCTAGGTGCTCCTGCCTAGGCTACAAGCCTTCTGAGCTCAGTTTCCACTGAAGGCAAGTAGGTAGGCAGGCAGGCAAGTCACAAGACACTCTTCCAAGTGGATAAGCCCAGATCTCCTCCTTCCCCACTGTTCCTGGATTCTCGAGCTTGTGGACTAAGATAGTGAGCAGGTGTTAAGAGAGGGAAAGGGACTTGTCCAGGGTCACACGGCTAGCTAGTTACAGAGCTGGGAGTAGTTCTAGATTTTCCAACTTCTGTTGCTTTTTCTACTTTGCCGAGATAATTCTCTAATTCCTCAAATATGAAAGCCGGAAGAAACCAGAGAGACCATCTGACAAACCCATTCCCATTTTGCGGATGAGGAAACTGAGGTAGAAAAGGAAATAGTCTTGTGCTAGGAAACTTCAGGGTCAGAATTGAAACTTCGACCGAACAATACCACACTCCAGCTTCTCAGTGTAATTGTCATTGCATTTTATGATTGTCATGACAATCCATGCCGTTGGGGAGCTAATATTTAGGGGAGGAACAACAGATACAAAAGAAATTCAAAGTAATTAGGGGCACCAATCCTCAGACAAGTCCACAGAGGCCTCTAGTAAGAGAGGTTAGGAGAAGAGAGTCAGAGATTCCAAGTGCAGAGGTGCTGACTGCAAGCATTCCAGGTGTGGGCTAGAGCCTGGACAAAAGCAAGGAGAGGAGAGATTGACTGTCATGGACTGGAAGTTAGTCCAGGGCTTTCCAAAGTTAGCATGGAACAGAAGGACATGGGAAACATAGGAAGGGTGAATTGAAAGAAGTTGCATTTCATGTGGCCAGTGATGGATAACAGGTAGATTTGAGAGGCCCCTGCATTGCCTTTGCCCACATTTACAGCCCTCAAAAGCACTTAAAGATCATAAGATCAGAGACCTATAGCTGAACAGGACTGCCAAGGCCACCTATTTTCCCTCCACCCCCTCATTTACAGATGAGGAAATCAGCACCCAGAGAGGGCAAGTAGTTAGCCAAGGTCACACAGCTCGAAAGCCCTGCCATCATTGTCTCCCATGTTCTACTCCCATTCCCAGGATTTGAAGTCCCATCCTTTGATTTATAACTCTTGGGATTGTCCCACTTGGACCACATTGAGGTCCTGAATGTTACTGTCTTTCATTTGAAGAAGACATTTATAAATGTATGGGAGCTGTCTGCAGTATAAATACAATGGCTCCCAAACAAGTGGTTCCATCTTTCCAAAGGATTCTGGTACAGGGGGTTCAGAATGGTGACATCCCTAAAAGTGGGCTTTGACATTCAGAGGCAAACCCCAAGGCAATCACTCACTCTAGGCCAAATGGAATCTCCCCCAGTGCCACTGGGTATAGTTCTAAGGGATGGCAGACCACATGTTCCTGTAGCAGGGCATTTAAAAGGCTGCATTGTAAATATTTCTCTCCTTTAATGTATCAGTCAAGTTAGCTCAGGTCTCCCATTCCCACCCCACTGCCATCCTATACTCATGATTTGGGCCTCATCCTAACTTCATTCAAAGTTGGCTGAGGTTATGCATACAGTTGATCTTGTTTTATGTCTTAGATAACAACATGAACCCAGCATTCTCTTTTATCTTTAGCACAGAAGGGCTGAAATCTAGGTTGTGGAAGGAACTGACTAATGGATATCAAATGTACGTGGATTTTGTGAGACCTCTCTCTTTGTAAGTGGCCTGCTCTGCAAGCCATTGGGAAGCCAGCCCAGAAGGATGCAGTTGAGTGATGTGTGGATAGAAATGACTTCTTCAGTCTCATTGAGGCCTTTCCCAGGCCTTGAAACAGACCAGGGTTCCACAGGTGAAGAAGGAGCAGGTGTAGCCAAGCCATGTGAGGCCAGTCTTCCTGTTAAGCTAATAACTAGCCCGGGATATGTGGCATCAGGCTCCTTTGAAATATCAGAAACGCCACATGTACAAGACTTTCCAGGCTACTACCTGTTTCCTTATTACTCTAGTCCAGGGGTGGGGAACCTGCCACATGTTTCCCACCCCTGTTAGTCCTTTTCCTCCTAACAAGCAGCTAGTTTTTTCCTTCCCTTTTGCCTTGTCTTTTTTTCGCCCTTCTTTGGCTCAATCCCTAGGGCCTTCTAAGGTTATGGATTATTATGTGTTCACTGTAAAATCACATATCCACATGGAATTAGGAGAGCACATGAAAAGGGGTAGAAAGAGCTTTGGCCTTCTGGTCAGTCTTGACCTTGACACTGCTATATGGTTTGGGGAAATCACTTTGCTTCAGCTTCTCTAAGCCTCAATTTCCTAATCTGTACACAAGATGCCTTCTTTGTTCCCATCTTAAAGACCTCTAAGGCCATTGAGCCCTAGATCTCTGATTCATTTTCTCTCCAATGATCAAAGAGACGCATGACCTTTTGCAATGGTTCTCAACCTGTGGGTCGTGACCCCTTTGGGGGTCGAAAGGGATCACCTAAGACCATCGGAAAACACATATTTCCGATGGTCTTAGGAACCCAGACGCTGCTCCTCTATTGGTCTCCAGGCGGGTCAGCCCACATGCAGATACGCCCACATACGAGTATGAAAGGGTGGCGGCATTAGGAAGGTTGAGAACCACTGTTTTAGAGACAGAAGGAACCTTAAAGGGAAACACTTTTCTTTAACATGTCAAGGTTCTATGACTTCCTCAGGGTGTATGCCCTCTTTGCCAGAGTGATTGGGGGGGGGGTGATCATCAGGAGCTGCTTTGGTTGCCAAATTCATACCCCTTTGCTGTGACCAGCACAGTAATATGGCCCAGCAACCAGCTGAATAAAAGAGAGAGACAGAGATGTATTCGATAGTCTGTTTATTACAGAGCCATTTCATACAGAGCCAAAGATACAAGAAAATCATAAGGCTTATATTTCCTATAGCAGGAATTCCTGGAACCCACCATCCCTTCTTGGAATCGACTACTCCTGCCCCAGCCCAAGGCTAATTATTCATTAAGACTTCATCCTAGGACCATGTCCAGAGGCACAGAGAGTCACAAACAAGACTTGCTAATTAATTCCCCTGAAACTTCTTTAGTTAATCAAGACCCAAAGAAAGCATCCACCCAAC
Organism: Pseudochirops cupreus; assembly: GCA_028627135.1. Classification (NCBI taxonomy): domain Eukaryota; kingdom Metazoa; phylum Chordata; class Mammalia; order Diprotodontia; family Pseudocheiridae; genus Pseudochirops; species Pseudochirops cupreus. The sequence goes on along the minus strand of CM053582.1, from coordinate 55,697,597 downwards.
AAGATTATACTCTTTCTGCATATCTGCCTCATAGAAGAGGGGAAGCATGAAAGTCTGGTCTACTACACCCCTTAAGGCCAATGGGACACTGAGCCTCTCCAAGTTTGGTCTTCAAATGACAGAGGTGGCCCCACATGTAGCTCAGCCCATACTTGAAGCAAAGACCTGCCTGAGGTGGAGCTTGGTTTGTATAGCCTCCAAGAAGCCAGCCTGACCTTTGTACCATGGCCATGTGTCAGAAGAGGGCTTTAGTGGAGCCAGTCAGTCAACACACACTCAGTAAGGGCTTACTCAGTGCGGGGCACTGGGGGCGGCTACGTGGCACAATGAATGGAGCACCAGCCCGGGAGTCAGGAGGACCTGAGTTCAAATCCGGCCTCAGACACTTAACACAAAAACTAGCTATGTGACCTTGTGCAAGTCACTTAACCCCAATTGCTCTCCAAAAAGCAAAAAAAAAAAAAAAAGTTCAGCGCAGGGCACTAAGGAGATACTCTGAGGATACAAAGCAAGTAGAAAACTTGGTCCCTGCTCTCACTGAGCTTACATTCTAGAGGGAGAGTTAGCCTGGCAATAACTAGGCACATGCCAGATATATACTGAATAGATGGAAAGTAACCTTAGAGGGGAAGGTGCCAGTAGCTGGGGGGAAAGGGAGGGAAAGGGGGGGAAAGGACCAGAAAGGGCCTACGGCAGGTGAAGTTTGAACTGGGTCTTGAAGGATGCCAGGGAAACTAAAAGGTAGCAGGAGAACATTCTAGGCACAGGGATGACCACTGGAGTACTGTATGTAAGGAGCAGCAAAAGGCCAGCAGTGTTCCTGGATCACTGAAGGCAAGGAAAGGAGGGAAGTATAAGCAGACAGGAAAGGTGGCAGTAGGCCTGGTTGTGAAGAGCTTGAAATGGCAAACAGAGGACTTTACATTTGATCCAGGAGATAATAGGGAGCTGGTGGGGCTGGGGGCAGGGGAGTAACATGGCTAGGCCTGGGTTTTAGAAAAATCACTTCGGCAGCCAAATGAAGGCTGGATTAGAGAGGGGAGAGGCGGGAGGCAGGGAGCCAATTAAGAGGCTGTTGTAATAGTCCAGGCAAGAGGTGATGAGAGCCCGAACTAGGAAGATGGCTGTGTGAGTGGCCAGAAGGGGATGGATCTGAGTGAACTTGTGGAGGTGGCAGCTCCAAGATTTGGCAATGGCTTCATTATGTGGGGTGAATGTGAGGGAAGAGCTGAGGGTGACACTGAGGCAGGAAGAAACTGACCATTTCCTCTAAGGGCTCTCTGCCTACTAGCAGCATGGAGGAGCTTTGGGATTGCTTTTTCTAGTCACCCTCTGATGATGTTGGAGAACCCATCTGGAACCATTATATTGAGGGCCAGCAGCAGGACTATCTTTGTGTTGGTCTGCACACCCTCTGCCCCCCCTCCCCCCAGCTCATGCTTCCCGGGGTCAGAGAACTCAACTTAAAGTGGCAGCAATGTTTTGTCAGTGAGCTGATACATATGTTTCAAGGGATTTTCCATTAGGAGAATGAAAGGAAAGCCCCCAGGACATTGGGTAGACCCCCTGTGTTTAACCTAGCTGAGGGCAGGGCAAACAGTTGCATACAGTGGGCTAGGATCTTCATTACTAGAGGTAAATTTCATAGGATATCAGGATGGGCCAGTGTGGACCAGCTGTCATCTATTCACGGGGTGTATGCCCACATCAATGAGATCAGAGAACCCTGGAGTGTTAGAGTCCAGTTTCTATGGCAGACATAGCTTTTGATTAAACAATGTTTCATTTACAAAACCCATTCAAATCTAGTCCCTGATGGTTGGATTTGTGTCTCGGTCCTCCCCGCCCCACCCCCCATTCATTTCATCTGTTGAAAGTAACAGGAAAGTAACAGGAGTTGGGCTGGGAGAGGTTGGTGGTAAAGACAATGGAAGCCAATATATCGGTTGAGTATCATGGGAGTGGTGGAACCTCTGGGTTGTTGGTGTGCTAATGTTCCCTCTCAGGGGTCTGCCCAGTCCCTTCCAAATGGCTGCAATCAGGTCCCCTTTCTGTTTAGTTGTCAAGAGCTAATCGTGGAAGAGCTGCCACAAAACATGACTTCACACCATTACCACACAGACTTAATCTTAATAAGAAGGGAGGAGGCAGCTATTTGGAGTGCTTGTCTCCTTTGCTTCCTCAACAAAATCACAAATACCAGCTGTTTTCAAATGCCTGGCAATTTTTTCACCTTCAAACTCAGTTGTGGCCACTTTGGTGGCAGTGAGACTCATGGGAAAGCATGGACTCTCAGCACCTTGCTTTCCCAGGGGTCCCAAAGAGGTGAGCAGCTTGCCAGTAGCTGGGTGAGGTGAGATCATTGGTGGTGCTTCAGGGGTTTCTTTCTCACAGCTCACCTACTACCTGCTCAGCAAAGCCCCCCACTGCCCCTCGAGAAAGGCAGCAGAGTTGGGAGGCAGAGGGCCTGGCTTTGGATTCTGGCTCCCCTACTTCCTGGCAGTCTATCTTGGGACAAGTGCATGCCCTTTCCTGGGGCCCAAAAGGATGGCTCCACTGGATGGCATCCATGCCTCTTCCAGCTCTAAGTTCGGCTTCTTTCTGAGTTGTACCTAATCCTCTCTCCCCCAAGTCTCAGTTATCTCCCCCTTCCTCTGATCGCTCCTTTTCCTGCAGTGCGACAACACCCCAAGGAAAGTGTTAACTGGGAATGGAAACCGCCTTGCAGGGTAGCAGCTGGGGGGCCAGTAACTTGGTGGTTGCCAGCAGTGGCCAGTCCTGCCATCTCTCATCTCCTACTGAGGAAGGGGCTTTGGGGAAGGAAATGGCCCTGGTACACGTTTCCTCCCCGGCCACCGACCAAGCCGAGACAATTCTTCCGAGTTTATTTTCTGGCCCTTGCCTTGCTCATGGTTAAGAAGGAGGGGAAGAAGCCTTTGGTTGGTTTTAGGTTTCCCATAACCCTTCTCCATAATCTGCTTCCCTCTGGCCTCTTGGAAGCCACACAAAGGATGGATGCCTGTGGGCACAGAGCTCTCACCTGGGAAGGGAGGGAGCCCCAGGTTCCAGAGCTGAGCTGGCTCTTGTCACACTTTGCGAGGCAGCTCACTTTACCTCCCAGCTGGCTCCGTTTGGAAAGCAGACAATCCGCTCAGGGTTCCCCCGGAGAGCAGGAGTCCCCCGAGGACTAAGGGCTCTCCAGGCTGCGGTGAAGGCAGGGAGAGCCCCGGGGGATAGGCGGATAGGTTGCACGGGTAATAAAAAGCCCTCTAAGCCCTGGAAGGCATAGAGAGGGCCGGGGTGGTGGTGGTGGTGGAGGGGGCGAATGGTGGGGCAGACATGCGTCTGGTCAGGAGAATACCAGGTGTTCTGGACAGCCTGAGCACAACTAATGGGGGGATGGGTGGAGATGAGAGGAGAGGCAGGGGGGAGGCGGGGATGATCAGCACTAGTCCTGGAGACAGGATGGCAGCCCAGGTAAGGAGGGGTGGGGCAGTGGCTGAGGAAGGGGTGGAATGTTGCAAAGAGACTCTGAGGCGACCCCTGCCCTTCACCTCCACCAGCAGCCCAGTCCCGGCCCGAACACCGAGGTGCAGAGGTGCGGACTGCTGCGTGCTGGCTCACCTGGGCCGGGCCTGGGGCGGGGGGGGGGGGGGGGGGGGGGGGGGGGGGGGGGGGGGGGGGGGGGGGGGGGGGGGGGGGGGGGGGGGGGGGGGGCCAGCGCAGCCTTCATAAATGGTCCCACCCCCTGGGGAAGGTGCATCAGTCTGCCAGGTAGGGACTGAGGAGCCGGCACCTGCCACGGCGCTGCCCAGTCCAGCCCAGACAAGACAGCCAGCCTGCCTCTGAGGCCAGGAGAGCCCAGAGAGGCACACACGAGCGGAAAGGGAACACAGCATGGACAAGTTCAAGTTACCCGCCTTCCTACGGCGCGGGGGGAAAGAGGTAGGGGCCAGCGCGGGGCGGCCTGGGGGTGTCCTGGGGGTTCCACTGCGGAGGCAGGTGGCAGCTCTCATCTCACTTCGCCTGCACCAGGTCCTCGTTCCACCTCCCTCCCTTCCTCCGTGCCCGCTCCATTGAGAGTTCAAGTGCTGTTGGCAGAGAGCCCCAGAGGGACTGCGTTAGAAATCAGAGGGCTGGTGGCTTTCTGGGCTGAGCTGGACTCGGGATCAAAGATGGAGAAGTGAGGGGTCCAAGAAGCCCTCAAGTCCTACCCTCTTATTTCAGAGGATTGCTTGAGTCACAGGAATAGCAGTTAGGACTGAGACTCAGGGCCCCTCTGGCTCACTCCATCCTTGAGCATCTTGGAGTGCCACATTGCGGTTCACAAGTCATCTCTGCCCCTTCTAATTGCCCTCTTCCCCCGTGCTGTCCTAATGGTTGCGGGGGGTGGGGGGGTGGGATGGGGTGTCTTCCAAGACCTACAACTGGTTCCTCCCCCCCCCTTCTGTTTGCTGTCCTCTGGGCAGGGTAGGAGAGATCTTGTCTTCTCAAGGTCCACACCCCAAGAGAGCCCCAGTGACCCCCTCTGTGGATTCTTGGCAGAGATCTCATAGTGAACCAATCCCTCAAAGATTTCAAGGTGTTGACTTTGCAGTTTCCTCCTTTGGGAAATTTGTTGCTGGAGTCTCAATTTCTCCCCATTTCCTTCTTCCTGGGACGGATAGAGGCTTGTGGCTTTTTCATCAAATGTAAATGGAACTGAGCGAAGGAGGAGTCTAACCTCCCATTCCTTCGAAACTTGACTCCTGACAGTTGTCAAATGAGATAAGCTATCTCTAGCAATCTCCAGAACTCTATGAAACTTTTAGTTAGCACACCATCCACTCTTCTCTGGGCTTCCCCTTGCCTGCCACTCTTTGGCCTTGGGAACGGATGCCTTGTATGATGCTTCCTAGGCTACAGACCCCTAGTGACCAAAGATGTCTTTTCTCTCATCTCTCAGAAAGTGACTGCTTCATCGGAGAATTTCCATGTGGGTGAAAATGATGAGAACCAGGAACGTGGGAACTGGTCCCAAAAATCTGATTATCTTCTCTCCATGGTTGGATATGCAGTAGGACTGGGAAATGTCTGGAGATTCCCTTATTTGACTTACCAGAATGGAGGAGGTATTTTAAAAATATACTTTTAAAAGAACCATCCACTGAGTGACCAATAAAGTCTGTAGAATACAAGTTGGAGGGGCAGGGCAGTCGCGGTTCCTGGAAGGCAGATGTCCTAGATGGCCTATTAAATCAGACTCTCTGCATACTGGAGGTGGGAAAAGTTTTTTTTTTTTTTTTAGGGGGGAAAGATGCTGTATTTCTGGTATCAGCAGTGTGTCTTGTAAAAGGTTCCTCAATCTCCTCCATCTGGAAATGAATCTAAGAACAGATCAGAGGACTCTACCTCTTAGGAAGTTGGGTGAATGAGAATATTGTGTTACTTTTTCCTAGAGGGAAAGGTAGAAGGAGGAGTTTCTGCCTTTCAAAATGTATTTGCTCGAATTGTAGCCTGTAGGCACAAGACTACACAGCCATCACTTTGGAGCTGGAAGAGACTGAATTGGAAACTTTTGTGTTTCTTTGGAGAAAGTGAGGGATTGAATGATCCTATATAGACCTAGAGCTAGAAGAGACCTCAGGGATCAACGAATTCAATCCAGTGATTTAACATGGCTGGAAACTGAGGCTCAGAGAGGTTAAGTAGGGATGTGCCCAAGCCATACACGCGGGAAGTCTCTGAATCAGACTCTTCTCAGAGCTTCTCTCATTTGAATTCAAGCCTAGGGTGTGGAATTCATTTTTGTAAGGTGGCGTTATTTATAGCTTGTAGGCTATTTAGGCAGAGTAGATTAGAAGAAGGGGGGCAAGAAGGCATTGCACAATCCCTTGGTACTATCGAAACAAGTTTTCACTTACACCCTATTTTATTTGCTTGCTAATTACAGGTTCCAATAAAAGTGCAGAGGTGACGTGCCCTTGTATTTCATAACTCCTGCCCAGTGCCAATGAAACTGTGCCATTGTCATGACTTTTGCTTACTACAATGGGATTTTGTGCTTGAGATTTTCTAGTGTCATGCCCCCTTTTTAACTGGGTGAATGACAGTTTTCATACTGGTCTTCAGAGAAGGAAGAAAGAGCCCTGGCTAGCCCACCCTTACGTGCTGGTCACAGAAATCCCCCTTGCTGACTTAAGCTCATTCAGTCATGTGTGTGATTTGGCTAGAAGATGAATCAGGAGCCATGACCTTGTTTGGCTACAATGGCTCACAGATCAACTGTTTGGGATGATGGAGAGACATGTAGGGCAATCTGTTGACCCCTTCTTGTTGGGCAGACATGGGCCTTACAATGAAAAATTTCTTCTAGGACTGACCCCAGAAATGCTCCCCAATCTCAGTCCCAGAAGTTCTTGTAGTAGTTTTAAGCATCTAGGGACTACCTGCCATGAACTTAGTACCCTGCAACAGATTTTCCCTGCCTCTCTTTCTGACCAGGATAAAGAAAACATATTTGGGCTTTATGGATTCCAAAGTCAACTCTAACAATGGGGATGCCAGAGAGGGCATTCTTGGTCAGGTATTTGCTAGCCTAGATGGCCTCCAAGGTATTTACAACTCTGAGATGCTAGGAATATGATTATCAGGATGAATTACACATGAGGGAGTGACGAACTCCCTCAAATATCTCTTCCCTCCCACAGATCTTTTTTTGGGCCAGTTCACCAATCAACGGTTACCTCCAACAGAGGGGTAGGTGGGTTACCTCCAACAGAGGGGTAGGTGGGTAGGTTAAGAAAAGGAGTTGAGACTAGCATTCATAGGTCAGGTAGCCTGTGGGACATTTAGCTGGGGTTGAAAAACTATGGCAAGCAATTCAGATTCTTTGAACAGTGCTTGAGTGTAAAGGTCTCTAGAACCGAGAGCAGCCACGTTATCCTATACTTTAACACAGTTGTGTTTTTGAAAGGTGGACTCATCACATCAAGAGTCAAAAAGCAGGATTTTTGCCGTTAGTATAGTCAGGGAAAAAGAGCAATCATTGTTTTCTCTTTTAAAAAAATCTCTTTTATTCTACTTTCTATTAAGTACAAGTGTTCAAACCTAGGAACCAGAAACAAAGGACAAACAAAACACAAGTAAGCACAATGGGAGATTTTGCACACACAAGTGTGCAGGTGTTCATGAACTGCCGCAGTCCGCCAGATGTTAAGCACATGCGCTGAAAAACAAAAGATGTGCCTATATCTTTGTGTTTGTTTCTATGATCCCTTTTGAGTTTCATTTCTGTGTATTATCCGTTGCTGGGACCAATTTCTTCCATTGCACAGCTCGACTCTATGAACATACTTTGTGTTCTTTTTGGTCTGATTTCTTACATCTATGCCACTACTTAGGTCTCTTCATATTTCTTTGATTATTTTTCCTATTTGTTTTTTTTATTATGGAACAACAATATGCCATTGCATTCACAAGCCACACATTGTTCGGCCATTCCCTAATTGTTAGACCTCGAGTTTGTTTCCAGGGTTATTCTGGAGGAGGGGGGAGGGGTTGCTGAGCTGGGAACATTGAAGTGCTGATAAATGTCCATTGCCTCTTAATAATCTCCAGAGGGTATAATCACAGTGGTGGGACAACATCCTTTGGCTACTGGGTCCAAGGGGATGGACGCTTCTGTGACTCTTACTGTTGAGGTCTTTAGTAATTTCTAGTGGCAGGCTATTGGCATGCTTACTCTGCCAAAGCCACGTCAGCATTGGCTCTCGGCATTTCACTCCCTTTGCCAATTTGATAGGTAGAAGGTGGAATCCCTGAGTTGAAGTGAACTTTGTTTCTTCACATGATCGTTCATAATTTGTGTTTCCTCTTTAAAAAAAATACCTAGAACAGATAGATTTTCTTCCATAGAAAATACTTAAGCTCATTTGTCCAACTTGCCCTCACCATGGAGTTTAGAAAATGCTACCTCTCTTTGATGTTTAAACATAAACCAAATGGGCTAGCATCCTCTTAAGGAATCAGTGAAATGATCAACTATTTGGCTGAAGGTTTTATCTCACTTCATAATCATTGACAGAGTACTGGGCTGGGACCTGGAGTCAAGAATTCCTGGGTTCAGATGGTAACTCTGACACTTACTAATTCTGTAGTCTGGGCATTTCAGTTAACTCTTCTCATATTCAGGCAGCCAATAAGGATTCATTAAGTACCTACTATGTGCCAGGCCCTGTGCTAAGTGCTGGGGATACAAAAAGAGGCAAAAGACATCTGTCTCAACTCAAAGATGGGGATAATAATGCCTTTGGCACTTAAATTTCATCACAATTCAAAATAGATATTTTCTTTCTCCTCCTGATGATGTAGTTTTGGTTTGGGTTTTGGTTTGGGTTTGACATTAGCTATTCCATCATACCACCAGAATGATTTAAGGTTAGATCATCCACCCTCTTCCATACAGGTCCCAATGAACCAGTGACAAATAAGACTGAGGGGGTTTATAAGGGTATGTCTACTTTGAAGTGAATATAAGGAACCTTCAGCTTTTTCCAGTTCCTGATGGAAAACTGAGTTTGCAGTTCCTTAGCATATGTGAAGTTAAAGATTCTGCTATCCATTTCAGTAGGGGAAAGGGTTGTGGTGTGAAGAAATGTCTTGCCTGCATTACAAAGCCTCATTTTAGCCTGTAGTTTCATTACTTCCATCCATCAACATTTTCACCAAGCCAATAAGCTGAAAAGTTGGCCAATTATCTGCAATCTTCTCTTTTTGTGCCTACCATCTGTTAAGGTAAGGCTAAGGCTTTTTTTTCCCCTTCACTTTTTTGTGAGGGCCAAAAAGATGAAGCATAATTGGGATAAATGTTTAAGTCTTAAACGTGGACTCCAAAACCCACTTCCCAAGCACAGATTAAGGGCAGGGCTAGACAGGATTTTGTCTGAAAAAGACACGGGGGTTTGGGTGGACTGCAGGCTCCTTATCAGTGGGTGAAAGGAGGAAACAAGAAGCTTTGCCTACTCATATGCAGGTTAATCCATCCTTAAGAAATCTAGAGGTGACTATGAACATTTCTTTAATGATCAGGAAAAGACTTGAGGTTCTTGTACAATACCAGGAAAATCCTAACTACCAGGGAAAGAACTTTGTCACTCTTTACATAATGAGAAGTCCTGTTGGATCAGCTTCTTCCACTAACTGAGCAAAGAGGCAAGGAACGTTTCCCTGCAATCAGAAGCAAAGCTCAATGCTTGACTTCTTACTCAAACTAGAATCCAAATTCTGAATCAAAGTCTGGAAGGAGGCTTTTAACAAGCACCTGTCTTTTCCTTTAGAAGTCAGCCACCTCATTCCAAAGGAAACTTGGCTTCAAAAAAAGTACTGTCCCCAATGCCTTAGTCAAAGAAGGCAAACGTGATTTTGTTTTCTCTTCCCCTTTAAAAGGTGCCTTCCTCATACCCTATGCGATAATGTTGGCCCTGGCGGGGTTGCCCTTGTTCTTTCTGGAGTGCTCACTGGGCCAGTTTGCCAGCCTGGGGCCAGTTTCAATTTGGAGGGTTCTGCCACTTTTTCAAGGTAGGTATTATTATTAAATCCCTTCCTCCGCATGTCCCTCCCTCTTCCAACCTCCCCCCTCCCCAGTCTTACAGCTCTCTGACTAGAAGGAACCTCTCCTCTGGCCCTTATGGGACTCCACAGGCCTCCATGCTTCCTTTTGACATATCTCCTCTCCTCTTCTCAGCTGCTTTCTCTTTCTCCCTGCACTTGTTCATTTGTCTCTCTCCTCTTAGCCTATCAGTGCCATGTGGGGAAAAGCACAGGCCTCCTTCTCTTCCTGCCTCCTCCAGCCTAGAGCTGGGGCAAAGCTCAAATTGGATAACATATCCAAAAGCATACTTTGAAAGCTATCAAGTGATCTCTAAATCTAAGTGAATGCTAGAGTTTCTTGGAGAAGGATTGGGGTCAACCAACTATATAATATATAATAGCAACCCTACAATAGTAGTCATTAGTTGCCTCTCTCTCTTCTAATTGCCCTGAGCCACAGGCCTAGTGTCCAGCACCTAATTGGTTGGAGGATGAATGACTTGAAACTGCCTTTGGCATCTCTTACTTCATATCTCTTTTTCCAATGCCTGATTCAGAAGAGTTCAGGAGACATTCTGCTGCATGTATCGGATGGACCCTGTAGAACAGGGCGCCAGTGTGCAATGGATGCATTCCTTGGCTCCACTCCAAGTTCAAAGTGCCTTCCTCTCAGGACATCAGATATGCTTTGGCTACAGGCTAGCTCCCCAAAAGCATCTGGAATAATTGGAGTGTGCCATGAAAAATACATTTTGAGAAAGGTAAAGCAGCTAATAGCTCAGTACATGTTAGAAAACTTGCCATAGAAGGAGCCACTGCAAATGTTTTTACCTTGTTTGGGGCAAGCCTCAAATTTCTGTTGCTCCTGATTGCTGGCCCCACTGGCAACAAGAGCATCATATGCAAGATGGTTAGCTGGGAGAAGGAGAGAGAGGCAGAGATTTGAACTAGCCTAGGTTGAGTGTCAGATTTGAGTCAGGAGGACCTGGGTTCACATTCTGCCTTTGAGACTTTGACCATTGTCAAAGTCAAGCATCAGTGACCATTGTCACTAAGTTGATTTCCCCATTTGGAAAATGGAGCAAATCACATCTTAAGTACGGGCCTCCTTGGGCTTCTGAGAGGCTCCAAGTTGTTCACGTCAAGAAAGCGCTCTGCAAACTTGAAGGCATTACGGAAATGTAGCTTACTGTCATTGTTACTGTTATTTTGATTCAGGCTAAGAGCCATCAATCAGGCTAGCCTTCCAAACCTTTGTCTGAAACAGATCTCTTACTCTGGGGCCTGAATCGTGAGGGAGGTTGGGTGGGAGGAGGCTTTCTTCATCAAATGGATTAATTCTCCACTTCCTTTGAGTTTGTGTTCATTGTGACCAGTTTTCCTCTTTTCTAGGTGTGGGAATCACCATGATCTTGATCTCAATATTCGTAACCATCTATTACAATGTCATCATTGCCTATAGTCTCTATTATTTATTTGCCTCATTTCAAAAAGTCCTACCCTGGTCTGAATGCTTCTACTGGGCAGATAGCAACTGCAGCCGAACCCCCATAGGTAAAGTACCCTCTCAGACACAGTTGGATTGGGAAGATTTATGTTGTTCTGTTGCCATTGTTTAGAAAAAAACCTGAAGGGCTAAGTTCCCTACTTGACAATTAAGGAATAATGGTTTATTTTGGTTTGGTTTTTGGTGAGGGCAAGTGAAATCTGAGTAAGACAAATGACCTGAGAGAGAAGATGGGGTGTGTTGGCAGTAGATCTAACTCTGAGTCTCACCAGGGTGACTGAGTAAAGCCATTGGTAGGTCTCCCTTACAATCCAGGGAGAAGGAAGAAAGGAAGATGGGGGAAATGGAGTAAGGCAAGAAGAGGAAGTGAAAGAAAAGAAGGAGGGCAAGAAGAGGGAGAGAAGCAGGAAAATAGTGATATAGAGAGAGGAGAGCCAGAGTAAATCCTTCAGTGCCATCACTGCCAGAAACAAAACAATTCAATAGAGATCTCAGGACTTCTGTGAACATTTCAGGGAATACAGTTGCAAGCAGGCCGCATTTAGACTTTAGGAACACCCTTATCTGCTGTGCTACTCACAACCGATGCTAGCTAAATCTCAACCAAAGGAACCAATAATGGTATTATTGCCATTTGAGCTCCATAAAGTTCTAGCAAGACTCCTGTGAATGTTTGGGTGTGGGAGCCATTGTCCCATAGCTGTTCTTCTGAGGGTAATAGGAGAAACTTATAGGGGTTATTCTTATTTTCATTCCATTAGGAGTACATGGTTTTTTTCTGTTCAAAGATGAGCACTTGGAGTAGTACTTTAAATCTCGGAAACATGACACCCAAATACACATTCACACCCACGAATGAATTCAGGAAAAAACATATGCCCTTTCCCAGCACTGACCATGGGTATCTTTTTCTCTTCAGTAACTCACTGTAATGTGAGCATGGATATGGGTGTCATTGTCCAAAAGAACTATACGTTGGTACTTGATGACAATCAGACCTGCATAAACGGCACTCAGGTGGAACAACCAGGGCAGCTTCCCAGTGAGCAGTATTGGGAGTAAGTATCCCCCCCAAACCCTGGATATTCTGGGGCCTGAGCAAGTGACCAGCAGAATGCTGAAGAGCCTTTTAAAGAGGCCAGGCAAAACAGAGTCTTGTCTCCTTCTCATCTTACCCTCCTAAAAAGCTAAAGAAATGAGATCAGAGTGGTTTCCATTCCCAGCAGAATGTAAACTCTTTGAGGACAAAGACTGCTTTCACCTTTGGCTTTGTCCAGCACACAAAACAGACTTCTAATTAAGTATTGGTTGAGTTGAAATGAATGGAATTGATCTCACGACCCGCACAGCCTGGGAGCCACAACTAAAGGGCGGGGCAGGGCTGAAGTTTTTCCCCATGTTGTTGAAATTTAGAGACCCTGAGGACACTTCTACTCACTCTTTCAGCAGTAGAATAAACAAATGAGCCTAACACATGTGAGAATAATTGATTAAACTAGGAAGCTCTAGGTTGGGTGGCAGGATTCAGCCCCCCTCCCAGGTGAGATTTTCCTTGGCTGTTCTACACCCTCTTTCCTTCTCCAGCAGTATCTTCCTGATATCTGGGGTCCCCTGATCCCGGGAGTTAGCAACCTGGGATTTCAGTCTCCCTTTTTACAAGGGTCCCTGTGTCCTGAAGTTTGAGATTCCCCCTGGCTTCCCTCCCTTGTTTTATGGCCCTTGCCCTAGCACCAGGATTGCTACTTATGGCTCTGGTCAATCTGGACTATTGCCTCCCCTCAGTGAGGGGCTATCTGCAAAGCTGTTTTGTCATCAATTCATTTTTCAAGCATTGATTGAAAAGTCAGTTGTGTGCTTAACAATGTACACACTAGCTAGAAGGTGCTATAGAAAGTCTTGGTGTTGGAAAGGCCAGGAGAGGTCATCGAAGCCTCTCTGTTACACAATTTGTGAAGCCTGTCCACAATATACCTGCTAAATGGTTGTCCAGCCTGTGCTTCAACATTGTCATGGGGTAGCATGGAGAAGTAGAAAATGGGCTAGTTTTGGAATCAGAGCTCGACTCTGGCACCACCTCAGTGACCTTGGGCAAATAAGTCATTTAGCCTCTTGGGTCTTCATTTCCCTCCTCTGGGAATGATCACCAAGGTCCCTTCCAGCTCTAAGACCTCTGACTCTTTGACTTCCAGTGACAGAGCACTCACCATTCACCTAGGTGTCCTAGTCTATTCTTGGACAGCTCTGATTTCAAGGAGGCTCTTCCTTAATGCTAATGGAAATCTGTATTCTTGCAACTTCTCTCCATTGGTTTGAATTCTGTTCCTTTGAGTCACCCAGGATACTTGACTCTTGTCTGTTCTACAGTTCTTCAAAGACTTCAGGCTACACTCCCCAAGGCTTTGGCCTCCTTGGTGCCTTCAATTATTCCTCACCCACCTCGCTAGCCTGGTCACCCTCTGATGTTAGGCACAGACTCCAGAAGTGATCCCACCAAAGAGGAGCCCCCTGTTCTGGGCAGCCAGGTTGCAGTGTGGGTTCCACATCTGAGTACAAACTTTAGAACCACTGGGATCAGGAGAAGTCTCAAAATGGGATGAGGTTAGAAAAATGAAATACAATTCAAATGTGCTCCCTTTCATTTGTAACTTGGGAAACAATGGTGGCAATGGAATAATCCCCTTTCTTCAGAAAAGGTAGTTATGTTTCCAGAGTGCTAGCTGAAGAAGTTCATTCAACACTTGTGTCTCCTGGGGTTCCGAGCAGTGGACTGCTTGAAGGCAATGCCTGAGTTTGGTTCTGGTTGACAACGGGTTAATTACTGACTTCCATAAGCCTCATCGAGGTGCCAGGCACTGTGCTCAGAGCTTTACAATTACCATCTTATTTGATTGTCACAACAACCCTGGGAGGTAGGTGCTATTATTAGCTCCGTTTTATAGATGAGGAAACTGAGGCAAACTGTGAGGTCAAGTGACTTGCTCAGGGTCACAGGCCAGTACGTGTCTGAGACCAGATTGGAACTCAGGTCTCCCTGACTCCAGGCCTGGTGCTTTATATGAAACTTACTCAAAACTTTTCTGTGGCTGAAAGACCACATAGGTGGCTCATGTTCATAAATGGGATTTTGTGTTTTCAGCAAAGTGGCGCTCCAGCGCTCCAGTGGCATCGATGAAACTGGGGTGATTGTGTGGTACCTGGCCCTCTGCCTTCTTCTGGCCTGGCTTATAGTTGGAGCAGCACTGTTTAAAGGAATCAAATCTTCAGGCAAGGTAATGTGGATGAATGAAAAACCATTTGTGAAGTGTTTACCATATACCAAGCATTACTATGAATGCTGGGGATAACACTACAAAAGTAGAGACTTCCAAGTCCTGGAGGAGCTTCTGTCCTAATGGGAGAAGCCCCCCCCCCCCCCCCGCCCCCCCCGCCCCCACCACACACACACAGGGGAGGGGTGGGCAGGGAACTTACTGGCAGCTGTTGACTGGGCAGGTTTGGCAGTTTCATAGCATTGTAGCCATGCGTGTTTGTATATGCTGTATGGTCATATTCAAATATGTAAAAAGTGTTTACCTTTAATCCTCTAACAGGAAAATCCAGCCCTAGATAATTGAGTTCACTAAGTTGTTCAGCAATGAATAGTAAAGCTTTGCTACAAGGAGAGGCTTTGACGGTCTTATCTGCATGCCCAATGTGAAGCCAGGGCTCTGAGATTAAGAGTTTTAGAGTCTTCAGATTGAGAAATCTGGCACTGGCCTAGGGCTGGGAGATTTCTATGGGAGAATGGAGAGGGCTATTCTCCTGGGCTTGGGCAAGCTTATTGGCAAGACTGCATTTGCTCTCCCTGGGCAGTCAGTGGTCAAAGGTTCCATTTAGGGATGTCAAGGCTCCAGCTTGAAATCCCTTTGCCCCTCACCATTCCTATGTTACCATGGAACACCATGCCTACTTCTAGGACTTGATCAGTCCCATAGCTCCAGAATCCAGTCCTGGGAGGCCCTTGGGAAGGAGAATTGGGAAGCTCTCTAGGATGCTAGTTCTGAATCGTCCCTTCCCCCACCAAACCAAAAGGCTTGTGCTGTAAGAGATCACACTCCATTTTCCTTGACCTCTACCCACTGGATCTTAAGGTTTCTTAAAGCAAGGTGTAATTTACCACAGGCCTTCTTCCTCTTAGAGGCTCCCCCTATTCCAGGCAGCAAATTGGACTCCACCTTGGATCTGTCCATGCTTTAGAATCATCCGTGCTAACCTGACTAATGTTTAATGTGAAGGTATTTGCAGAGCCTATATTGGACCGCATGCCACCATGGGGGGGGGTGGGGAGGGGGGAGGAAAGGGAGGGGAAGAAAATTGGGAACTCAATGGATTGTGGAACTGAATGCTGCAAACTGAAAGTAACTAAATAAATAAATAAAGGGATTATCCGTGCTAGAATAGAGCAAGTTTGGCTGAGGTTCAGCTGCATGCAGACCTGTTGTTGGCTCCTGTAAACACTCTGGCAGTGCCCGTATACCCACGGGCAACTTCACAGGATTGACTTTGCCACTGAACATTTTGAAAACACAGCATCTCACTTCCTTGTGCTATGAATATGGAGAGAATACTATCTTGCCAGAATCTGGAAAGTTTTTCAAGGCACTTGTTGAAGCTATCTCTGGGAGAAGGTTCTAAAGAGAGCCTGTATTTAGGACAGATCACAGTCATAGTGGCTGCCTGCTAGAACCACATGTAATCCAGGACACCCAAGCCTGACATTAGGATGCTGACTGTTAGACTGATATGTTAGCAGTAGGGGTCCAAGGACATTTTCAATTGCTTTTAGAGAATGGGAGGATACATTTCCAAGTACTTTTATTTTCTCTTCGAGGGCTACATGCAAAAGATAGAGATAGGGAAAGGGACTAGGTCTGTGATTTCCTTTGGTAATAGGGAATTTCTGGGTGAAGAAGTTCCTTCTACCAATGCAGGGTGGCAAGTTTTTTGCCACTTAAAGAGCTGCCTAGAGTAATAAAAGGTTAAGTGACTTGCTCAGGGTCACACAGCCAGTAATGGTTCAGCAGTGAAACTTGAACCTGGCTCCAAAGCTGACTCTCCATCTACCATGCCACACTGCCTCTCATAGATGGCACCCTACAGTACCGGTTCCCACATATTCTAACCAGGAAGGGCAGGCCTAATTTAGCTTTCCCAGAACATATTTATAAAAGACTTTCATATTTACTCTTGAAATTATCATGACTCCCTAGGCTTTTACTTACAAACAGAAGGGGAAATGTTCTTGCAAGGTGTTTTTGTTTGTTTGTTCTTTTAAATGGATCCTTAAGAGAAAAGAGAGAAAAGAGAATTCATTTGGTATGACCTTGGCATCTCTGGGTCCCTTGGAAGATTTCTTTATTGCTTTGAAGTTACTAGCCTCTATTTGTCTTGGGTAGTCATTCTTCTTTATGCAAAAGTATAATTCCAGACCTTTGTTGTTAAATCGTTGTGTCTACTTCTTCGTGGCCCCATTTAGGGTTTTTTTGCCAAAGATACTAGAGTGGTTTGCCATTTCTTTCTCTAGTTCATGTCATGGATGAGGAAACTGGGGCAAGAAGGGTGAGGTGACTTGCCCGGGGTCACACAGCTAGTGAGTGTCTGAGGTCAGATTTGAACTCAGGTCTTTCTGACTCCAGGCCCAGTGCTCTATCCATTGCAGCGCCATCCAGCTGCCATAATCCCAGACCTGATGTTTACAAAGATAACGACTATTATTCCTGATCTCTTTTTTTCTTGGCAGGTGGTCTATTTCACAGCCTTGTTCCCATATGTGGTCTTGTTCATCCTGTTGGTGCGAGGTGCAACACTTGAAGGTGCCTCCAAAGGTATTTCCTACTACATTGGACAGCAGTCAAACTTCACAAAACTGAAGGAAGCAGAGGTAAGATTCAGTCCAGCTTTCAAGGTGACTGGATGAGATGATATGTGTAAAACACTTGGCAAACCCTTTGCAGTGCAAAGAATGCTGCATCTGAAGTCAGAGAGAGTGGATTCAGTCCTTGCCTCTGATGTTTACGCCTCTGTGACCTGAGACAAGTCACATAACATATCTGACCCTTAGTTTCCTCATGTGTAAAGCAAGAGAGTTGGACTGGCTGACCTCTGAAGTCCCTTCCACCTTAAAATTTATGACCTTAAAGAGCACCATGAAAGTTAGCCATCATCATCCTTACAATCAATGATTGTCTGAGTAAGGGCATATGTAAAGATGAGTGCTGCCACTAAGCAGTCTCACAAACTGCCTCTATCTGCAGACTAAGGCCTAGTTTTTAAATGTTCTGTGAAACTCGAATGCATCTTTTAACCATACACTTCCCTCCTGAACCACATATCAGTGAGTTCTCTGGAAATGAAGTACCCTCCCCAATTTTTTTAAACAACAAACTCTGAAAACAGCTAAACATAGCTCACATAGCCAGAGCTTTGCTTACAAAGCATTTTATAGCCATCATCTTAGTTGATGCTCCTAATGACCTTGTGAGGGTAGGAACTATTTTGATCACCGTGGGCTGTAACTAGCAATGGAGAGATGGCATCAAAGACCAGCTTGCACATGGGCTCAGTATATAAAGTATCAGGAACTTGAGTTGCCTATTCCCCTTTATTCCTGGTCTCTAGCTTCCCCTTGCTCCCTCCTTTCTATCTCTTTTATCCATCTTCATCTTTCCAACATGGGCAGGCAATGACAAGGAAGACACATTCTTTCCTTCCCATAAGGCTTTAGCTAAAAATTATGATAGGATGAAAATAAAACAGCAGGCTCTATTCTGAGGGATGCTAATTACATTCAAATTCTGAAAACTGGAAATAAACAGAAATGGCCATTATCAGTTGGAGTAGAGGAGTGAGGAGGGACCGCTAACTCATAATGTACATAACACACTTTGTATCTGCAAAGCACAGTATGCATGGAAGGCAGACCCAAATTCTAGTCCCAGCTCTGATGAACTAGCTCAATGACACCCCCGTAACTTACTTGACCTCTCTAAGCCTCAGTTTCCTATTCTGTGAAATGGGGATAATTACGTTAATACTACTTAACTCACAGGATAAAATGGTGATCATAGCAGCATAGCTTTAGAGGTATGTGTGTGTGTCTGTGTGTGTGTGTGTGTGTGTCTGTGTGTCTGTGTGTAGCTTAGAGGTCATCTATTGATGGGGTAACCAGACATAGTAGCTATAATACTGGACCTGAAGTCAGGAAGACCTGAGTTCAGATCACACCTTGGACACTTACTGGCTGTGTGACCTTGGGGTAGTCTTTTAACCTCTTAGTACTCAGGCATCTCTTTAGGACTAACCTCCTAAGTCCAAGAAGGACTATGAGTTATCTGGTTTGGTGGAGGGAATTCCCATATTGAGAAAACTCAGAGCTCATTTGTATATTTACATAATAATTATGTTAGCTCCCATTTCCATGATGCTGGAAGGTTTAAAAAGCTCTCCCCCCTGCCCGATCTTATGAGGGAGGTGATATAAGCATCATTTTCCCATTTTACAGAAAAGTAAACTGTAATGCAGAGAGGAAATGAGGTCTGGGACAGTTGAAATGACATATTCAAGATTACACAGGGAGGGAGTGGTAGACTCAGGGTTTGAACTCAGCCCCCAACTCCAAAGCCAATGTTCCTTCCATTGTGCAGAGAAAGTAGGTGTGAGAGTACTCCTTCACTTCTAAAGTACCATAGAAATGTAAGTTATCTCTAATTGTACATATTAGTAACAGTCACTGCAATGTATTATTAGAAAACGATGAATAAATCTTTGTAGAATTGAATTGTGATGACCTCCCTTACAGGGGTCAGCCTTCAAAGATTCCTCCTGTTATTGATATTCATGATACTGGGTTTTTTAGGGGCAGAATTTGATCCAAAAGATCAAATTAAATTAAGCAAAGATTAAGGGTAAGGTTGGCCTGATGATGGTCTCTGAAACTCCTACCTTTCCATTAACAAGTGAAGGGCATTATTAAAATGCAAACATCTTACCTGGGAGGGGATACCACATTAACTATTAACACACATTACCATAGCTTAATTTCTGAATTGAGTTCTAGGGCCCTGAGGGGCTGGAACATGTGAAAGGTCAGATGTGTTGAAGGAAAGAGACTAGGGGGCAGAGGTCTGGCTGAGAATTGTTGGCTGGGGAGGGGGAAGGGATGCTGGGGG
The DNA here is from genome assembly GCA_028627135.1 of Pseudochirops cupreus. NCBI lineage: Eukaryota > Metazoa > Chordata > Mammalia > Diprotodontia > Pseudocheiridae > Pseudochirops > Pseudochirops cupreus. The sequence continues at coordinate 55,678,313 of CM053582.1, read as the reverse complement.
GTCTGCTGCATGAAAAGGGCCATACTTCAGGGGCCCACTTCATCCAATTTGTTTCATTTTTAGGTCTGGAAAGATGCTGCTACCCAGATATTCTACTCACTCTCAGTGGCCTGGGGTGGCTTGGTTGCTCTCTCTTCTTACAATAAGTTTAATAACAACTGCTACTCTGACGCCATCATAGTTTGTCTGACAAACTGCTTGACCAGTGTGTTTGCTGGATTTGCCATTTTTTCCATATTGGGGCACATGGCACACATATCTGGAAAAGAGGTCTCCCAGGTTGTAAAATCAGGTATGAAATGATCCGTTTTTAGCACCTACAGCTAATCTAGTGCTCATTCCATGAATTCTCTATAAAGCTTTTAGAAATGTAGAAAGATTTGCGTCAGGCGTTGAGGGCTAGAGGTGAACAGGCTCTCAAGGCCTCGTTAGAGCACAAGCTTTGGCAGCCCCTACCAGGCTGGAGAGGCTCTGTGCGTAGGCCCGACTACAGGCAGCATCTGCAATTAGTCAGCCCAGCCAAGAGGCCTATGATCAGCAGCTTGGCCACAAGGCATAAATTCTTTGGCTGATGGTGCCCTGTGAACAGACACAACTAAAAAATGGACCTTACCTTAATGCTCTTTTTGCCATCCCATTTTGCTTATGCAGTGATGGCAATGGAGAAGCTGAGAATGAGCCAGAGGATGCTAAGTCTAAGTTCTGAGACTGTCTACAAATATTCACTCAATATTTGTGATTCTAAAAGAGATCTTTATCTAGTAACCAATGAGTCAATAAGCAACTCAAGGGACTGAACTACTTCTGTGTTGGTATTTTCATTCTAAATAATTATAATAGCAAGCATTCATAAGCTAATGGTCATGAATGAAATGAGCAGATAAAAGGAGGCTCCAGCTGAATGAAAGTTGGCTTTCACTGAAGTTCTCTTCGAAGAGGACAAAAAATTCCATGTTGTTGTTTTCATTAGGCATCCAAGTAGATATAGAATGTTATTTCATGATATGCTTCACCATGCATGTACCTATGCAGTACTCAAGCTGAACATGGGCAAGTGGGAGGAAATGACTTCTCATGAGCCAATATCCATTGCAGAGGATGAAAAAACAGAAATGATCTATGAAGAACTCCTTCAGGTCCTACAAACTAAGTCAATACATTCCTTGATACCCAGAGACTCCAGTGCTGAGATGGCCAAAGGGGAGGATGGCCAGACTATGGGAGAAAATACAGTTTGGCATCAAGAAACAAGAGCATCCCAGAGCTTGGAGACTTCTCAGAGCCTCCAGGCCTATAATTTTCAAGAGTCCAAAGGTGCTAGATATGGCAAGCAGTGTCACAGAAACTGAGGAGTGATTCTATTTAAACAGAATGGCAGTGGAAGCCAAGTGCCATAGGCATTTCAGAATCAGATCGTGGACTCTTATTCTGAAGATCAAAATCAATACCAAATTAGAAAGAAGATGAAAAGGAGATGGGTCTGTGCATAGTTACAGCACCTCTAGCCTGACCTGGTTAAACAAGCTGTCAGCTGTCAATTCTTTAAAAAATGGGAAATGGTTAGAAGTAAAGACCCAGTTTCAATCACCATTTCTTAGATAAGTTTAGCAATGCAAAACAGTCACTACAACAATGAAGTCTAAGGAACCTCTACACTGCCTTAGCAAGCAAACACTCACTCTCCTTGCCAAACAGGACATGGCAGCCAAGGGTGACTCTGAAAGCTCATTTGCAAAACAAAAGAGGAGGCGGAAGATTCTGAATCCTGTTGCCTTATATAACAGGGAAGAGGAATTAAAAATGAGCCTACCTGGAGCTTGGCATAAGATTCAGTTAAAATCCAATCTTCCAAAGAACACTTCTACGTGAAGCTGAAAGGAGGACCACAAATAGATGGGAAGTAGAACAAGTCTGACAGCATATTTATAGACCACTGTCTAGAACAGTCATCATTGACCATGGTAGTAGAATTGCAACATTCCTTGTACCTGAGGTAGCACTTAAGGGAGTGTAAAAGTTGGAGAGATCCAACAAACATATCTACTATATGTTTTTTTCTACATTTGTAGTCTTATTTAAGCTTCAAAAATACCTCCAGACCATATGGCTTCTTCGAACATACTCTATGAGAGAATCTGATAGATGCAAATCCCAGGTTACAAAATAGATTAATCAGGGATGATTATTTGCCTTATTGAAGGATTTAGGAATAGGCTGCATCCCCAGGTTCCTTTAAAACATTCACTCATTTGACATAGCAGGAGGGAGGCACTAAGACCATCCCATTGCAGAGCTAGTGGACTGTAGAAACCAGCTAGTAGCTGTGGTAGCTAGGTAGTGCAGTGGAGAGTGCTGAGCCTGGTGTCTGGGGGACCCGAGTTTGAATCTGACCTCAGATGCTTACCAGCTGGGTGACTCTGGGCAAGTCCCTTTACCCTGTTTGCCTCAGTGTCCTCATCTGTAAAATGAGCTAGAGAAGGGAAATGTCAAACTGCTCCAGTACCTTTGCCAAGAAAAGCCCAAAGGGAGTCACAACTAATCGACTGAATGAGAAAAGCAGCTGTGATTTATAGTGCAAAGAGAGCTGGATTTGGAGCTCTGGCTGTCACTTAATCTTTCTGGGCCTCACCTGGACAGTGAATTGAGGATTTCAAAGGCCCCTTCCTGCTCTAAAATCTGTGATTCCTTTTTCAATCAATGATTTTGTTTTAGGATTTTAGGATTAGAAAACCGAGGCCTAGAGAAGGAGATAATGAAAATGATGATGATAGTGGTGATGATGATAGCAATAACATCAATGGATATTTGCAAAGACTGTTACCCTAGTCCCTGTGTTGCAATTGAGGAAACTAAATTTCAAAGAGGTAGTTACTGTGACTTGCCAAAGATCGTTCAGCTCCTAAGCCTGACTCTCTTGCCCAAGGTGACCCAGGCTTGGCAAGGAGTTGGAGCTACTGGGACCAGAGCGTAGAGCACCTGACTCCAGTGCTGGGGATGAGAGAGGACCTTCCAAAGTCTTAGAAGCCTCACACTGTAACTTGTACGACCCTAGGCAAGTCAGTTCAACTGATTCATCAATTAACATTGATTAAGCACCAACAGTGTGCCAAGGCAGTGTGCTAAGCATTCTGGATACAAAAAAAGGGAAAAAGTCCCTTCCCTCAAGGGGCTTATTATGTAATGGGGGGGAGGAGACAACATACCAACAAATATCTATAAAACAAGCTATAGGTTGGAGAAATAGCAAATAATGAACAGAGAGAAGGTGCTTACACCGGTTCTCGACCCCTTTGGGGGTGGAATGACCCTTTCACAGGGGTCACAGGGGTTGCCTAAGACCATGGGAAAACGCATATTTCCGATGGTCTTAGGAACTGAGACACGGCTCCTCTATCCGTCTCCAGGGGAGTCTGTCCACATGCACATATGACTATTAAAGGGTTGGGGCATTAGGAAGGTTGAGAACCACTGCAAGGAAGAAGAGTTGGGGGAGACTTCCTGGAGAAGGAAAGATTTTAGTTGGGACTTAAAGGAAGCATGCCTCCGTTTCTTTATCTGTAAAATGAGGGGGACTAGACTACATGGATTTTGCAGTCCCTTCCAGCTCCAAATCTATTCTACTCTGATTCTGGGCAACTGAAGAAAAATCAGAAGTGAAGATGAATTATCTCTGTGTAATGGTGTAATGCGCCATTAAAGTGAAAACAGAATTCAGTTTATAGAATTTTCCTTTACTTACAACTTTATTGGAGTCCCCTTTTGGGTAGAGGCATATTGCAGATTGTGTGACTCATGGTGGAAATTTAGAGACAAGGATGAATACTCAGAAGTTGGTCCCTCCAATTGATCTTTTTCTGATCCTGGAATTAACTTGAAGTGAGTCAATGTTTCTTTTCTTTCTTTTTTGCTTTTTTATTGCAGGGGGGAAGGCAGGGCAATTGGGGTTAAGTGACTTGCCCAAGGTCACACGGCTAATAGTGTTAAGTGTCTGAGGCTGGATTTGAACTCAGGTCCTCCTGACTCCAGGGCCAGTGCTCTATTCACTGTGCCACCTAGCCGCCCTGTGAGTCAATGTTTCTAAGGTAAAGTGACAAACCACATTTAAGTATTTGGCATTGAAGCATAGTACAGTTCTTTATTAACCCCCAAACATGAAGTATTTCCTAAGATAATTATTAAAACACCTAAGACTGGCTCAAGGAAGCTGAATATTTTCGTTTTCACATCATGGAACAAATCATTTTTTTAATGTCGCTGTTGATAAGGAATATATACATGAGGAATATTATGGCCAAACTGAAACATGAAAAATATGGAAGTGTGTATAGATTTTTACTTTTTTGTTTTTGTGTTTTTGTTTTGTTTTAAACCAAGATAACCCTAAATATCCTAACTTCTTTCTAGGTTTTGATCTGGCATTCATTGCTTATCCAGAAGCCCTAGCACAGCTACCGGTTGCCCCGTTTTGGTCTATATTATTTTTCTTCATGCTTTTGACTTTGGGTCTTGACTCTCAGTTTGCTTCAATAGGTAAGCAATTTTTTGGGTAATATTTCAAAAGAAAGTCTCTTATATTTTACTCAGGTCCTTTTTATTTCAAAACAGCTTTCTTTAGACTGTTTCCTTCTGTTTAGTATTCTTTGTTTTTATTTTTTGGTTTTTTGTTTTTTACATTTTTTACATTACTTCCTTACTTTAATTGCAAAGATATCCCTCCCTCTTCCCCTCACCAGTCATGGTATCTTGTAACAAAGAACAAAGAAAGAAAGAAAAGAACCAACTCAAGAAAACCAAGGAATGTATCAAGTCAGTTTGGCAGTACATGCAATATAATATACGCATGGTTGCCCCCCCCCCAAAGAAAGGAAAGGGATGCATTTTCTCAGCTTTTTTTCCAAGTCTGAGCTTCTTGGTGATTATACTTTTATAACATTCTTTTGAAAAATTATTCTTTACATCGACATCATGGTCCAACATTTATTGAGCCCAAGCTGCAGGAATAGCACTGACTCACCTTTTGGGAGATACAAAGTTTACATAAGACAGGATCCTTGCCCTCTTGGAGTTCACTTCCAAGTGGAGGCATGTAATGCACACAAACTATCACACATAATGGTATTATGACTTACAATGGCTTTAGAGAATTTTGAACTAAAGTACTGGTAAGAGTGCACAGAATCTGAGCCACACAGCTAAGTATTTAGTTATCCCTTCTTTTGAATTCGTTGGCTCATGGTTCATGGCCCCAACTAGATTGTAAGCTCATTGAGGAAAGAAATCCCATCTTTTGGGTTTTCCTTATCTCTAAAAAACACCAACCATGGCACTCAGTAAGGAAATACCAGTAAGGAAACACCTAGGATAGCTCTCCATTGTACAGAAGGAAGACACTTGAAGAGGCTAAGGTTTTCCTTTATAATAGGGATAAATCTGACTTCTGTCCTTTTGACACTCACTTTCAACAGCAATAAATGCCTCTGTTTGTCCCTATAGGGCTAATTGCAGAAGGTATGGTGGACTCAGCCTATGGCTGAAAATTCCTCAGGGGAAGGAGAATTTCTGGGAGCTAATAGGAATAAGAAGATAACTTAAATGGAGTGAAGAGAAAGCAGCACCTAGCTCCATTTACATTCCCATAAAGAGCAGGGGGGTCTTTTATTCTGAGATGTTTTGTACTTTGGTAACCCTAACCCCTAGCTTTTTTACTTTTGCATCCCTTTTCCATTTTCTATTGTTCCAGCAGGAGAAAATCCTTGCATAATAAGGGGCAAGGGAGAAATCAGAGGGACCATTGCTATCTCTTCTTCAGTGACCTAGGGAAGAGGGAATTCCTGGCCAGAAGCTCTGGGTGGTGACAGCCAAAAGGAAGGCCAGCTGGCCAATTCCTAGGGCCTGTAAGAGGGAGGAAAGAGAGTGATAAAGGGTCTGACCTAAGACTGAGAGGCATCCCCAGAGATTTCATTGGCCCTGTGCCCCAAAGTGATATGCTTGATAACCATCTGGGGTGGAGTCACTGCATTTGAATTCCACGAATCATAATTAGACCTTACTGATCACTGAGCTGACATGTAAATTATCATTTTTCCTCTACAGAAACAATTACAACAACCATTCAAGATTTATTTCCCCAAGTGATGAAGAGATTGAGAGCTCCCATAACTTTGGGATGTTGCTTGCTTTTGTTTTTACTAGGTCTGGTCTGTGTAACTCAGGTAGAACATTTACTTTTTTCATAGCAATCGTGTTTTGCATTTCTTCAGAGGCAAATGGATCAAATAAATAAGTCCCTGTGATAAACTGTTCGACTCGACCAAACACATGCATGCATTTATTTGATCTCTATTGGATGATGATGTGGTATAAATGAAAAGATACTGAATCTGGAGTCAGAGAACCTGGGTTCACATCCCAGGTCTGCCACTAAACCTGTGGGACCTTAGGCAAGTCTTTTCTAGGCCCTCACTTCTTCATCTGTAAAATAAAGATGTTAGATTTGGTGGCCTCTAAGTTCCCTTCCAATTCAAGATCTATTATCACAGAATTTTTGTTGTTCAGTCATTTCTGACTCTTCATGACCCCGTGGACCATACTGCCCATGGGGTTTTCTTGGCCATGTCTTTCTTCAGTATTATCACAGAATAGCTATATTCTAAAGAAATATCTTTGGCAATTTCTAAAGGAACCATTCTGGGTGCCTCTTCTTATTGAATGATACAGGGAAGAGAGGAGATGGTTCAATCTTGCTTTGATACTCTATAGGCACCCTGCACTCACTTTTGAAAGCCTATCATTTTCACATTTCTTGGGTGGAATGTAATGCTACGGAACCTATTTAAATGCAATGAACAAATGGAGTTCTGAGAACCTTAAAAAACTGTATTATGCAATTCCATGTCCCCTCTAGAAGTGATTTGTTGTTTTCTTTGCTAGGCTGGAATTTACTGGGTTCATCTCATTGACCATTTCTGTGCTGGATGGGGCATTCTGATTGCAGCCATACTGGAAATAATAGGGATCATATGGATTTATGGTAAGCCATCTGTGAAATTGATGGTAAAAGCATTATTGTAAAGGCTATTACTATGATGTTTTATTTACATGGCTTCCCTTTCATCACTTTTCACTACTGTGATTTGGAACTCGATGGAGCTGTCCACTCTGTTAAGCAGACATATTTAGAGGTGTGTGCATCCCTGCTGTTGTAAAAGACAAAAATAATTCAGGCATGCCAACGAGAATTGGGGACAAAAATTCCTATTGGAGGGATATGTGACTGCTGGCCACAATACATTCTTTGCTGGGTTTTTCCATTAGGTGGGAACAGATTCATTGAAGACATAGAGATGATGATTGGAGCAAAAAGGTGGATATTCTGGCTGTGGTGGAGAGCCTGCTGGTTTTTCATTACTCCACTTCTTTTGATGGTAAGCAACACTATGAAACGCATCTGGTAGCAAAGAACATACACATATATCTGGCATTTCAATGTTTCTTTTAAAAATGATCAGACAACAGGGTAGAGACAAAAACCAGTAAGAAACAGTATTCTTATTTTCATGTGTAGCCACTTATTTGGAGGGGAGGCAATCAAGGTTAAGTGACTTGCTCAGGGTCACACAGCCAGTAAGAATTTAGGGCTGGATTTGAACTTAGGTCTTCCTGACTCCACAGCTAGTGCTCTCTCCACTGCACTATGTAGCTGCTTCACCAGTTTTCTTTTGAGAAGCCCAACATGATGCGCGAAGGAGTCCCCTGAGGAGCTGAGGGGGGTGTCTTTCACAAGGGGTGGGGTAGATGGCCTCTTAGCCAATTGAACAAATATTTATTAAGCCTCCTCACTTTGTACCTATTAGCATTGTGGGCTAGGTGCCATGGGAACACAGAAGAATTAACACATCGTCCTTGTATTGAGTTTATAGGGCTCTGGGGAGACAAAACCACACGCCCCCAAGACATTTCAAGAACAATTCAAGTATTGACAATAAGCCGCAGCTGGGATGCAGAAAGGAATGTTAGATTTGGAGACAGAGAACCTGTTCCATGCTAGCTGTCTGACCTCGTGTAAATCATTTAATGTCTCTAGATTCAGTTTCCTCATCTCTAAAATGAAGAGATTGTTCTTCATCAGCCCTCGAACTAGGATCCTATGATTTTAACTGTGTTACTTTGGCCAAGTCATTTCCCCTTTCTGACCCTTAGTTTCGTCCTCTGTAAAATCAGACAGGAAGGAGTTGGATTTTAGTGAGCTTCGTTTTCAACAGAATAGGGAAATCATAGCAATTATCCTTCAGTGCATGCTCATTGCTGTGTGATTAGTAGAAAAGTTGCTTGTCTTCTGATTTCTTCATTCGTAAGAAGATCTCTATAATAATACCTGTCCACTTAGCAAGGTGGTTAGGAAGATTAGTTAGCTTGAACCTATCCAGAGATTTCCATTTCTTGCTTATAGAAAATGGAAGTAGGTTTCCAATAGTATGGCTCCTACATAGATTCTTAAACTTTAACCCTAACATTTGAGGCCTATGATGGCAATGGATGAAAATTCTTGCGAGCTGAGTTAGCATTTTAGTAGTCTAAGTTGTCCCCAAGGAAAATGGAAATTGAACCAACGAAGCATCATGACATCACACTGCAAAGAGTGCTGGACAAAGTTGGGGTCAGATCGTAACTCTGATCCCCACTGTATGTGTCTGGCCAAGTTGTTCCACCTTTATGAACCTCTACTTTATAAAGTCGAGGTTGGGGATGAAAATAACCTACTTCATGAGGTGGTTGGGAAGATCAAATAGGATAATGGCTATAAAGCTTTGTGCACACGTTAAAGGACTATAAAAATGGCAGTGATTATTCTATTTAATTTGAGAATTTCCCTTGAAAAAGCCATTTTTGGTTACTTTGATCACTCTGGCAGCATTTTGCATTAAGCCAGCCCAGTTGCTGTCAACACATGCATTTTACAGTCATGTTGTAAACCTTTCACTTGAGCTGTTTTTGTAGCTACCCAGGCTTTACGAGAAGCCACAGTTGAGTTCCTGGAAAGCTTGACACTCAGTTGCAATTCTGAAAAATGTCCCAAACCAGGAAAATGTCCATCGAGAAGGAGGGGATTTAACGTGGAGTTGAATTAATCGGCAACATCACATAATTGTTCAAGTGATCAAATAGCTATGATGGTCTATTACAGATTCCCCCACCCTTGGTCTATTATATATGATTATTTGAGAGATAGCATGGGCTAGGGGGGTGAGGACCATCCTTGAAATAAGGAAGACCTGGTTGGTTCTTGTTATGCTTCCGACATCGGCAGTTATCTAAGGCTCTAAGTTGCAGACAAGTTGTCTATCTCCATTGGCAGAGAGAACGCTACACACTGGAAGTGCCATACATGGACAAAATCACAGACCCAGCCCCTGAAAATAAAATGATTGTGTATATTGCAATAAACTTATGATCATTCCTGCCTTTGTTAGTTGTACCCAAATATAAGCATTTACATTTAAAATTAAATAATAAGTACATTTGCAAGGCTTAGGAAAGCATTCTGGTTTCTTATTGAGAAGCACTGCTGCTCTTATTGTGGCCAGATATCTGCATACCATTATGGAAAACATGAATGGAATTTCAATGATTTTATTTGCAAAGGTGCATTGAGTTCCAAAAGCAAACTTGTAGACAGAGGCAACATTTAGCCGGGTCAGTGTGCTAGATTCCGTCAAAGCAAAATGGATGAAGTAAATGAGCATACAAGCCAGATGATGTCACTGTTATCTACACATTTGGAAATACCTAGTTTGAATTAACTTTTGGCTTTGAAGCACCCTCATTTTGGTACTGAGTGGAGGCAGCTTTAATGGGTTTTCCTTTTCAACAGTTAGCTTTCTCTATGGAAACATACACCGAGCGAGTCTCGTTTCTTCCCCCTATGCCCACTCCAAGAGGTTGGAAATTGAGTAGGCATGGAGGAGGAGAGGACCCTGGCCTCCCAGCAGTGGGTAACAGAGTTTGTTAAATGCTTGTTCCATATTTTACTCTCTCATTGTGGAACCAGTTGAATTGATACGTCCCAGATTTCCCCAGGATAAAAAAAGTGCTATGCAACCCCTGCCCCCCACCCCATTGCTGTAACACCCATTTAGAATCTTACTTTACTTTTAAGTAAGTATACTGGCAGCACAGTATTTATTGAAACACATACAGAACATTCATCTACTTGGAGATAGGAAGAATTTGTCCAAATGGTTATTTTTGGAAATTCATAATAAAAACACATTCCTTTAGTTTGACCACATACTATTTTTATCTTCTTTGAAATCATTTTAAAAAAAGTACTGCCGACAACTTCTTAAAATGCCCAACTAATTTCATAAACTTCTTTTAAATGTGAATGGCTCATGACAAATGACTGGTATTTTTGAAGGTCTGACTGGATGTTTTTAGTGTTCAAATGATGTCATTTGAACAGAACACCCTGATCTTGAAGTTAACTTTTCATTTCCTCAATTTTACCCTAACAGACCATTTTCATCTGGTCCCTGGTGACATTTCAGAAACCGGAGTATGCTAAAATCCCCTATCCTACTTGGTCACTTGCTCTAGGCTGGTGTATGATTATTTTCTGCATCATATGGATCCCCATCATGGCAATAGTGAAAATAATGAAAGCCAAAGGCAACTTTGTTCAGGTGAGTTCCTGGGTGGGGGAGGGGGCCGTACAAGCATTTTACTTATGGTCACAATGTAAATGCATTAAATTATAAGGTGGTGGTAAAAAAAAAAAATCTCAATTATCCACCAGTCAGTCAACAAACATTTAAGTGCCTACTATGTGTCAGGCACTGTGATAAGCACTGAGGATACAAAGAAAGGCAGAAGACAGTCCTCGCCCTCAGGAAGCTCACAGTTTAATGGGGGAAACAAAATGCAAAAAGCTATGTACTAACAAGTTGTAGATAGGAGAGCAGCCAGTGTCCAGGGACACTCTCCATGCTGGCACAGGTCAATTGCTTGTGTGTGTGTGGGGGGGTGGGGAATGAAATCAAACCTACACCTTTCAACTCATAATGGCATGACTTTGGAACTGTCTTGCTCTCTTTGTCCCCTTGCAAAAATGTAAAGAGGTCATGCTTGGTTAGGCTGGACTTCCTGGGGTCAGTCTAGATTTGAGCAGATCCCCCAGAAATACCCTCATCCAGGTCCTCACCTCTAGGGTTGGGTCTGGACCACAGATATCACTGGGAATTCGAGGGGGGTGAGTGAGATGAAGAGCAGTTAGCCCCAGAACATTCTTTTCCTCATCATCCCCTGGCACCAGGCACTGGAACATTATTCTGGCTTATGAAATAATTTACATAATCAGATTTTCTACTTCAGTTAACATAATTTCATTAACAGTAATTAAATTAAAATATAATTTCATTCTCAGTGGAATATGCATTATCAATAATAAGGATAATCATTTTTCATGCAGAAAATAAGATTTTTGCCTAACCATTTGTGAATTTGTACATTCTGTTCTCATCTTTGTTTAGCAACGATCAACTTAAATGTTTTTTAAAAATGAAAATCTCATATATAGACTGCAACACTTAAGTTCTCAGACCAAACTTTTTTTTTTCACCTTTCAGCGTTTTATAAGTTGCTGTAGACCAGCTTCCAACTGGGGCCCATACCTAGAGCGGTATCGTGGTGAGAGATACAGTGGCATGGTCGACCCCAAAAAAGAGCATGACCACGAAATACCAACTGTCAGTGGCAATACAAAACCAGAATAATCCATTTGGAATACAGATTTCATGTGATTTTTTTTTAGAATGGAGAAAATACAGAAAATGAGAAGCCGTAGTATTTATTTGTATGCTCATCGAGTAAAAAGATGTATATACTATATGTATAATTTAGTTATGACATTTTCTTGCCATGTAAGCAGGAGTTTAACATAATGGAGTGAATCTGCACAGATTTAGCATCTTCATCTGAATTTCCATCAGGTCATTGTTCTGTATCTATCTTTCCTCATGCACACACCTATGTTGCACAATGATTTTTTTTTGTAATAAATTATTCTTGTAATGTTTTTCTAATAATTGAAGTTTATTTTTGATTCAGTTCTTTAGCTAGCAAAAGGTTGTCTTTTCTATGGAAATGTTTTTGAACCATGTGTTTATATTTTCTTAGGGCAGTGCATGATTTTGAATAAAGTGAGAAAATAATGAATTAGTATATTAAAGGCATTATAGAAATAAGTTTCTCTCAGAAATTATATACATCTAGGCAGAACATTAAATGAGATGATGGAAATTGGTGATATAAAATATGTAAGTTGAAAATAATACTTTCAAGCATTGGCTATTTTTCAGATGATCATTGTGAAATTGATGATGACTGCTATTTTATAAGGGGTGAAAAAAAGGCAGAAAGAGAGGGATTCTTTATCCAGTAGATGATGGAACAACAGAACAACTAGAATCCCTGATTTCTATATTTCCCATTTAATTTTAACTTCACCTTCCCACACCTGGTGTGACATACATATATGCATACATACACATGTGTATACACACACACACATATACACACACACATGCATATTTATTTTTGCTTGTGATATATGGCATATGGGGAAAAAATTGGAACATAACTGGCTTCCTTACTATGCTTTATGCATATTGAGGGGAATAATCTCTGAAACCTATCTTCCATTTTCTATAGTCAGACCTAGTGGTCAGTGGTCTTAAAACAATCATGTAGGTCTCACAGGTTAATTTGCATTCATTTTGTCCTGATCCAAATAGGTTACTACTCAACATACCTCACAGATCTATGACCTATTAAGCATAGGCTCTCTAAATTGACCATTAGGAATTTAGGGTCTTATGACTCAAAGTTGGTATTGTTAAGAAGTACTGATCTTTTGACCTAATCATCATACCCTGTCCAAAGTAGTGAAAATGTAAACTGCAAGACAAACAAGCTTATATCATGTTTCTAACTCCTTAGATGAAATGTAACTTAAATGGTGTGATCTACTGACACAAGCCTTGTTTGAGCTGCATTCTTAGTCACTTCTAATGCAGTTTTCCCAATCTAGCCCCAAAAGATTTTGCAGCTTGAACTAACTCATATTTATATATCACCCTACAAAGCCTACAAAACTGATCAATGCTGGTCCAGGGAAGGCTTTGGTGTTTTGCCATATCCCTGGGATATAGAAGAGGGAGGTAAGGGAAAGTTTGGGGCAATTAAATATTTTCTACTAGAAAATTGCCTCATATGTATACGTATATATATATATATATATATATATATATATATATATATATATATATATATATAT
>CM053582.1:55652276-55664880 GCA_028627135.1 Pseudochirops cupreus | reverse complement strand
ACAATACCAGCATTCCACAAAACAGTTTGGGAAAGAGTAGGCAGTGCCTGTACTATCTGATTCTTAAATTGTTGGTTCTTGCTTGGTGATTGTTCTAAGTGGTGTCATGTTAAAAAAAAATTGTGAAGAAAAATTCTAGGGATAGAAGAGATTCCCAATTCTTCTTATCATTTGCCTCTGTGATGAATGAAAAGTTTTTTATCAGTCAAATTTAGTGTATATGGGAAAGGACATAAATAAATGGTAGGTATGCAGTTGAACTCTCTCATGCTGAAGACATACTGTATCATATACAGGTACTCCTTCCATCAACTCTGATCCCAATCCTCCTACATTTTACAAATTACTATGGCTAAAAAATTTCCAACCTTGTGGTCTTCTAGTGATGAGTTTTTGTATTTGAGTAGGACATTAGGGAAGTCTATTGTGCCAGGCCTATATTTAAAATATTTCTACCTTGGATAAGACGTATCATATCTTATTTTCCTCAAAATCTTCAAGAACCCAGGCTTACCTCCACATGTGAAAAAGGCTCTCCAGGGTAACTGCCAACAGGCAAAACTAACCTGTGCTTATGTGTACCAAGATAAAGTCAATGAGTTGAGACATACAGGGTGATACCATAAGCAAATTAGGAGAGTAAGGAATAGCATACCTATCAGATCTATGGAGAAAGGGAAGAATTTATGATCAAAGAAGAGATAGAGAACATTATGAAATGCAAAATGGATTTTGATTACGTTAAATTAAAAAGGTTTTGCACAAACAAAACCAATTCAACCAAGATTAGAAGGAAAGAAGAAAGGTGGGAAAATTTTTACAACCAGTATCTCTGATAAAGGCCTCATTTTTCAAATATGTAGAGAATTGAGTCAAATGTATAAGAATATTAAGTCATTCCCCAATTGATAGTCAAAGGATATGAATAGGCAGTTTTCAAATGAAGAAATTAAAGCTACCTAGAGTCATATGAAAAAATGCTCTAAATCACTATTAATTAGAGAAATGCAAATTAAAACAATTCTGAGGTATCACCTCACACCTATGAGATTGGTTAATATGGCAGAAAAGAAAAATGATAAATGTTAGAGGGGTTGAGGGAAAGTTGGGACACTAATGCATTGGTGTGGAGCTGTGAACTGATCCAACCATTCTGGAGAACATTTTGGAACTATGTCCAAAGGGCAATCAAACTGTGCATACCCTTTGATCCAGCAATATCACTATTAGGTTTGTATCCCAAAGAAATCACCAAAAAAAAGTAAAAGGACCCACATGTACAAAAATATTAATAGCAACTCTTGTAAGTGGCCAAGAATTAGAAATTGAGGGGATGCCCATCAACTGATGAATGGCTGAACAAGCTGTGGTATATGAATGTAATGGAGTACTATTGTGCTGTAAGAAATGATGAGCAGGTAGATTTCAGAAAATCCTGGAAAGACTTATATGAATTGATGCTGAATGAAGTGAGCAGAACCAGATCATACACAGTAACACTGTGTAATGATCAACTATGATTGACTTAGCTCTTCTCAGAAGTACAATGATCTAAGACAATTCCAAGACTTACAGTGGAAAATGCTATCCACAAGCAGAGAAAGAACTATGGATTCTGAAGGCAGACTGAAGCATATTATTTTCACTTTTTTTGTGGCTTTCCCCTTTTGTTTTATTTCTTCTTTCACAACATGACTAATGTGGAAGTGTTTCCATGATTGTACATGTATAAGCTGTATCAGATTGCTTGCTGTCTTGGGGAGGGGAGGGGGAAGGAAAGGAGGGAAAAAAGTCTGGAACTCAAAATCTTATAAAAGTGAATGTTGAAAACTATCTTTACAAGTAATTGGAAAAAATATAATACTATTTACAAAAAGAATTAACTCGTGCTTAACATTTCATGGAATTTTTTTAGCGTGTATGGTTCTGTTATCACAGAGCCAGCATGATGTAGTGGTTGGAACATCAGACTTTAAGTAGGGAGACTTAAGTTCAAAGGTGAGCTGACATTTATTAATTGTGTTACCAGGAATAGGTCACAACCTGAGCCTGTTATTTTATCTATAATATGAAATATTTGTACTGCCTACCTCTGGGTGGTTATGGCTGAGGTACCTCATAAATCTTAAAATGCTAAGTGTATCATCAGCAAATATTGTTAAAACAAAATCCAAAGGATTCAGTCCTTGTTTGTATATTGCAATTCTTTTCTATCAAATCTTACTCTAAATAGTAAGAGATCAGCAAGAGCTTGAATAGGTTTGTTGTTACGGGATTGACCTGAGTTATATTTCAACAAGTGACTATTGTTTCTTACTATCCAACAGACTCTGCCTTTCCTGAATACCATTCCCATTGATTGTTTCTCCCCAATTACTATGTCAACTCTTCAAAGGGATCCTCTCTTCTGTCTTTGTATTCCCTATGCTTAGCACAGGGCCTGCCTTACAGTAAGTACTTAATAAGTGCTTTATCCCCATTCATTTATTCCAGTGTGCTTTAATAATATTGGGATGTGGGAATCCTATTTGGGATTAAAAAAAAAGCACTTATGTTTCTCAGGCACACCTTCCCATTCATGCTGTAACAGTTTCTTATTGGGACTTCCCCATAGTATGGTGAAGGGAGGGAAATGATAGGGAACAATTGTACCATTTAAGTGATATCACAATTCTGACAACTTTTCCAACATACAAATCATCTCCTTAAACTTCCTCCTTTCTGACTACAGTGAGTCCATTATCAATAAATTTGTTAAAATATATCAGCATAAGGCCACTGAGATTTGAGTCACTATGTCCTAAGGTTCAAAGGAGTCTTTCATAAGGAATAAATCATTATAGCTAGCATTTATAAATCACATTACAAATATTATTTCATTTGATCCTTTCAACAGTTTTGAAAGGTTGGTGCTATTATCCCCATTTTGCAGATGAGGAAGCTGAAGCAGGCAGAGATTAAATGACTTGCCCAGGGCCACATGGCTAGTAAGCATCTGAGGCTGGATTTGAACTCTGGTCTTCCTGACTCCAGGTCCAGTCCTCTATCCACTGAACCATCTAGCTGCCTCACATTTATACCTATGATATCAAGCAAATCAATAGTTTGGAGTTTATTCATTTTTTTTTATTGCTGATTTCCATGAATACTACAATATGGATCTTTTTCTGAGATCTGCTGGGATTCCAATTTTCCATTTAAACCCTGTGCAACTAGAAACTGTTCCAGCTCTGCCAGCTTATATTCTACCATCCTGAGGTTTAACAGAATTCTTTTCTGCATGGCAACTGAGTGTGGGAAATCATTCAGGATCTCTTTGGAGAGGTTGCGCACAGACAAGCCATTTTCTATATATTGTTTTGAAGTAGCATCATCATCATCTGGTATTGTTTTGACGATCTTTTTCTGGAAAGGAAAGAAATTATGCATCTGTGGTTTATGGAGTTATGAAATTTCCGACCAGTAGTTAAATGATGTGGAGTCTGGGCTTGTTCCCTCCACCCCACCTCTACCCTCTTCCAAAGTTAAGAGTTGGAAAATATTTTCAACTGGCCTTTCTGAATCTGAGGCACCTAGTGAACACTTATTAAGCACCCACCAGATGCAAGGCACTGTGCTAGGTTCTACGGATTCTTTATCTAAAACAGGCTGAGAAAAAAGGCTCAGTAACTCTCAGGATATTCCCCCAGTCTCAGCACTAGAAGAATTCAACAGCCAGGAACAGGTTTGCCAACTAGATCAAGATAAATGTTCCCAGGTTCTGATCCTTAGGGATATAATGTACATGTTGAGTTTCTGTACCAGCCCCCATTTAATAACTTATTTGCATAAAGCATACTTTGGTTACAACCCCTAAGAGTTATGTAAATATTGTTCCCATTTCACCCAAGAATAAATCAAAGGCACTTCAGTGATCAACAATTACTTGCCCATGCCCAAACTAATCAGACCCGTTTTCTGACTAATTTAAGTACTCTTTATAGTACATATGCCATAGCGGCATCAGCAGCAGGGAGAAAATGAACATCTACTAGGCCAAGGAAGCTCTGCTAGATTCTCCTTGACATCCCAAACCAGCCTACCATGCTAGCAGGGTTTCCCTCCTCACGTTGTCTTACTGTTTAAATCTATCTTTGGGCATGGTTGCAGAATGGAAACAAATGAAAAAGAAGTTTCAAAAAGACTTAGTTTACTTAATACTAAACACATTTGAAAAGACTTTGCCCAAGGGAAGGTCATCCTGCCCATTAACTAAGAAAAGTGGCTTGATTTTCAAAAACAAATCTATTCTTCACAGAAAAGTGCCTTTTCAAGGTCAAGGTATAGAAGCCCTTTATCTTCTAATATTTCTAGGCTTTGATTAGTGGAGCCTGTGGGGAGCAGAAAGAGCTGTTTTACACATCAGAGTCTCGCCCTACCCCCAAGCATCCGGGTTCCCAGAACACAACTCAGTGCGGCCTCAGCAACCTGGACAACTACAGGTGCTAGTGGCGAGCTTAAGGGGTACTCGAAGGAGAGGGAAAGACAAAGGCGGGGAATGGCAGGAGAACCAGCAGAGGCCCAAGTTCCAGGGATAAGGAATGGGAGGAGGCCAACGAGGGCCTCGGGCGCTCCCTCCACCCACCTGCTTAGGTTGCTACCTCTATCTTAGTCTCCCAGTGTGGAGTGGGGTGGGAACGGCTGGGGAAGGAAGGAGAAAAGAGGTGAGATGTCTTCCTAGGTGGAATCACTGGCTACGAGGTCCTTGTCTGCCTTTTGTCTGGGTGAGCGGCGAAGCCGGGGTGGGGGTGTGGGGGGTGTGTTAGGAGTCCTGGAGAAGGCAGAGGAAGGGGGAGGGGCACCTCCACACTCTCTCCTCCTCCTCTACTCGGCCTGTTTCTCTGTGTCATTGTCCTTAGCTGGGGCTTCTACCTTAAACCACTTCCAGCTCTTGATCCACACCAGGGCACAGAAGCCTGTGAAGATGCTGCCGTTCAGCACAAGGTAAGCGGCCCCCAGGAACATAATGGCGGTCCAGGCCCAGCCGCACGAGCGTGCGCCACGCAGCCTGCGCACAGACGGGAAGGAGGCAGGCATGGGCACGGGGGAGGGCGGCCGCGCGAAGACTTCGATAGTGAAGGCGGCGGGAGGAGGAGGGAAGCGGGAATGAGGACTCGAGGAAGAGAGTGATGGGAGAGGACAGAGGAGGAACGGAAAAGGAGGGAGATGGGCAGACGATGCGGCCGCCGGCCTTGTGACTGGCGGTGGACACAGACAGCCTCCCTGTCTCCGTACCCGGAGCCCGGGCCTTCTCCCTGGCTTGCTCTGCGCTTGCGCCCGAGCCTGCGTCCTGCGTTCCCTGCTCGGAGGTCACAAAGCAGGCTTCTTTGACGTCGTGGAGTGACGTAGGCATCTGAGCGTGGCCAGGGCAACCGGCCCTGAATTCTTTTCTTTTTTTTTTTTTTTTGGTTTTTGGAGGGAGAAGGCAGGTCACACAGCTAGTTAAGTGTCTGAGACGGTATTTGAACTCAGGTCCTCCTGATTCCAGGGCTGGGGCTCTATTCACTGCACCACCTAGCCGCCCATAGGCCAGAATTCTTAACCAACCCACGGGCCCCGAGGGATGGGGGTCGAGTGCAGCGCTCATGGCCTAACCAACCAGAAAAGGCAACTTCTACGCCCAGCCCAGATTGCTTTGTGGGTCCTTGACACTCAGCGTTACTAGATACACAGATAGCATGAGTAGTATTGGGGTCATGAAGAGTTGGAGATGCCTGAAAAATGGCGGAACGACAACAAAAGCCCCCATACAATCTATGACTATTTCTTCTATTACTGATACTGAAAGAGTGATGCTGCTACTGTATATACTGAAGGAGAGAGGCTCTGTAACGGGCTGTAAAGCTCCTACTATGTACCAGGCACTTTGCTGAGTGCTAGAGATACACATACAGATGAGCAAGACAGTCTTGTTGGAAAGGAGCTAACAACGTTCTATTGGGGAAGAGCTGGTCGTGGTGGTAGGGAGAAAGGCTACCTGTGGGAAGAATGGTAACAAGAGAGGAAGAAGACAGTAAGTCTGAGAGTAGAACCTGGAGGAAGTGGAGCCCAGTTGAGGCCCCTCCTGAAATTGGGGAAAGCAGTCACCAGTCATGAGAGAAGGACCTCAGGGTACACGTTTCTCCAGGGTGGGGCTGATTTTGTTCATGTAAAAGCTTTAAATTTTATACAGTTAACATGGTGTCATCTTTTGAGGGCTGCTCTCTCCCTGTTTTATTGTGAATTCTTACCTTAGCCAGGATTGTGAAAGGTACCTCTCATTTTTTTGGTGATCTTAGCCCCTTCCACTTAGTGGGAGGTTATGTGGGAGAAGCAGTAGGATTTGAGCAGAAGAAGGAATTCTGAAAGGAAGTTGGGCATGGTGCTGGGTAATGAGGCTACAAGGAGGAGGACGGCCCAGAAGCTGAAGATGCCCACTAGCAGTGTGCCCCCACAGTTCTCCAGGCAAGAAGCACAAGGACCAGGGATTGCACTTTCACTGAGGATGGAGAGCAGAAGAAATTTTGCAATGACACAAAATGTATAGTGTTTATGCAGTAATTAAACTTACATGCTCTGCAGCAAAGGTATCAAACTCTTGAGCCTCAGCAAAACTCCTCAGTGGCCCAAATGAGATTAAAATACAGTCGGGAATTTTTAAAAACAAAATAAATAAAAAACACAATGCAACACAGGTAATGTTCATTTGCTGTTTTCTAAGTCAATAGCCACGAGTTTCTGTTCCAGTTTGACACCACTGGAGAGCCTGAAGCATTTACACATGCTGAATTTCCACACTAGGCTATGGCTCTGATTGGTGGCCACCTCACTTGTCCTAGTATTTTGAGCACACACCAAGGTGCACTTCACTTCATTCCATATTCCCTGACCATCTTCTCAACAGCCTTGCCCTTCCTCCAGTTCTGGAACCAGAAGGAAGTCAATTCTCCTGTGGTTTTTGGGAGGAGCATGTCAGTCTATTCCCTTATGCTTCCATTCACCATTCCTGTTTCACTTGGGACCAAAGTACCCCTTCCTGGCCACCATTCATCTCTGGGCATTGTCTTTTCGTATGAGAATTGAAACTCCTCCAGGACCAGAATGGTCTTTGCTTTCAATATGCATCCCCAACACTTAGCACAGTGTTTAGTATATAGTAAGTGCTAGTGAAGTAATTTTCATTTGTTCATTTCATTCATTCACATTGCTTTTCACTCCTAGAAGAGAAGGGGCTCAAGAAACACATTCAGGATGGCAGGGAGAATGTTCTGTACCTTCAAAACCAAACCCAATCCAACCCAACCACAGAAAAGAAGTCAAATTACCTGACAAGGCAGGGGAGAATTCTGCCCTATGTCAGGAGGTGGACAAAAGAAAAATGGCAACAGGAGCAGAAAGGCCAGACGAAGGCTTAAGGAACACCTGGAGCTAAGAAACAAGGCTAAATTTCTTCCTAGAAATGAGGGAGCTAGGTTCCCTGAAGAGGAAGTAGTCCTTGTCAGATAGGCAACTTGCCATTGGGAGCCCTTCAAATAACATAGGATCCTACCCACTT
Source organism: Pseudochirops cupreus (assembly GCA_028627135.1). Taxonomy (NCBI): domain Eukaryota; kingdom Metazoa; phylum Chordata; class Mammalia; order Diprotodontia; family Pseudocheiridae; genus Pseudochirops; species Pseudochirops cupreus. Next base: position 55,657,307 of record CM053582.1, on the reverse strand, counting down.
TCTACCCAAGGCCTTCTCCAGTCCTCTCAGCTGCTAGTGCTTCCCCTTCTCGGATTACTTTCTATCGACTCTGTATTTTTCATGTCCCTATTTAATTACATGGCATTGCACTACCCTTAGAGAATGACTCCCTGAGGGTAGAGACAATTTTTGTCTTTCTTTTTATTCCCAATTCCTAGTATAATGCCTGACATATGGTAAAACTTCATAAATACTAGTTAACTTAGGAAGACCAGAACTCTTGATTCCTTGGCCTTCAGTAAACTTTCCCATAAGTTCTATTTAGTATATAAAAAAGAAATTCTAGAGTTCATCATGTATATGTACATAATACATAAAAAAGACTAATTTTAATAAAGACAATTTTATTGAATACATAACATTTTAGTATCACAAAAATGTTGCGTTTATCAGAGTACAATCAAATAGATTAGTTAGATCTTTAATTCTATTTCTTGCCTTCTAATAGTTTGATTCTCAGTATAGCTTTTGAAAGAGGTACCCACAAAGCACATTCAGCTCTGGTTTCTTTCTTGGTTTATATTTCTTTGAGAACAGGACTGAGAATCTTGATTGAGAGACACTATAAATTGAATTAAAGTCTTTGGAGCATGTTTAGTAAGAATGGGATATACTTCTCCCAGGGTACCCTTCCCTTGATCGGGATTCAGACAATTGTGGGAGATGATAGCATATTAAAACCTACAGGCACACAAATTTCCCCACAAACACTGTAGTAATGCTTTAAAAATGCACCAGAAGGAACAATGATAAAGAAAACCAAAGAGAATCAGCTATAAACTCCTTCATTCTGCCCAGAGATGTATAAAAATCTGCCAGAATCCTGTATAAACATGGAACAAAGATACACTAGGGTAGTTGGAAGGCAAAGTGTGAAACATCCCAGCAAGAGTCAAGGCCAGTGCAGAAGGGAGTGACACAGCAGAATCCACTGATGGCAGAGACAGGGCCAGAGGGGCACCTAGTACCGGCACCCAAGGGCATCAGGGGAAAGGGCTAGAACTATGTTCAGGCAGCCCATGCAAGCAGCACCAGCCCAATATGGTAACTAGGCAGCCTAGGTCTGAACCACAGCAGGAGACATGGCCCAACAATTCCTGCAGAAGGCAGGCCTAGCCTTAGCCACCTAACTGAAGATCTTGCAGGGCCTACTGATATAATCCAATAGTATGGAAGTGGAGTTTGACCTTAGCATAAACCTCCAATCCAGAAACTGAGGCTGCAGATAAGAGTGTGTAGTATTCAACAAAGTAAAGTAATATCTTGAATTGAGAGAAGCCCAAGGAGTAAAATTGGAAGAATTCAGTAATAAGTGTGAGTATAGCCTCAAGAGTATCTGGAAGAAATCAAACAAAATCTAGAAAATGCAATAGCTAGGAGGGAAAAATTGCCAAGTAGAATTAGAACAGAAAGTGGTTAAGTGCCCAGAAACATCATAGCCCATATCCAAAGTTCTGGTCAAAGAAAAAGTACTGCAAGCAGTCAGAAAGAAAAAAAGTTAAAGTTCTAAGAATCCACAGTTGGTATCATGCAAAAGTTGGCATTGATCACTAAAAAGAAGTGGAAAGCTTGGAATACACTATTTGGAAAGTCAAAAGATACAGGCTTATAGCTAAGAATAACCTATCTGATAGAAGAGAGCATCATCCTACAGGAGAGAAAATGGACCTTTAATGAAAAAGGATTTCCACACACTACTCATGCAAAGGCCAGAACTGAGAAGACACTTTGAAAATGAAAAGCAGGAGAGACATAGAAAGTTACATACATATGATCAATTAGAAGGGACTATGTGAGGATGAATTATTTACATGCTAATACAGGCAGATGAAACAAATGTTCTCTCGGAACCCTGATTTCTTCAACACAATTTCTTCTTTAACACAAGCTGAGGACTTGGTCTGAGAAGAAGAAATGGTAAATATAGGGAACAATGCTGAGGATGAAAAGAAGAGGAGGGAATTGACTCTCACGTTACAAAGGAATATGACATTAAGAATATAAAAATGTGGACGATAGGGTGGGGGGGGGACCAGGCATCCCATCAAAGTCACTTTCATCTGAACCAGAAAAAGGTATTTGTTGAATGCACACACACAAGTGTGATATGAAAATACATTAAACTCAATAGGGAAATAGGTGGAGACAGGAGGGAGATAAGGAGTTAATTTAAGAGGGAGAAAATAATAGATGAAGAAGTAGTCATAAGCAAAAAACCATCTCCAACATCAGAGGGGGGAGTCTGAAGGGAGACTGAAAGGAAAGAAAAAAAAGTAAAAGTTTGTGATTGGGTACAGGGCAAGAAGAAGAGAAGAGGAACAACTGAACAGAAACGCAGATTGTATCATTTATAGATCGTAACTGCTGGGAATATTTACCAACTTCTTTATAAAAACAGGGAAAATTACAAGAGGAAAAGATAGAGGGAAATACACAAATAGTAGTCATAACAAAAATGTGAATAAGATGAAATCACCCAAGATGTGGAAGGAAGGTAGGTGAATGGATGAGAAAGCAGAATCCAACAATATATTGTTTATAAGAAAAATATTTGAAACATAGTGAATTAAAACATAGTAGAATTAAAATGAGGGGCTGGAATAGAATCTATTCAGGTCAACTCAAAAAAGCAAGGAAAAAATCATGATTTCATAAACAATAAAGTAAAAATACACATAAGAAATAAGCAGAGAATTAAAATATTATGTTTAAAGATACCATAGATAATAAATCAATATTAATACTTAGTATATATGTATTGAACAGCATAGCATCCAAATACAAGAAAAGTTAATTCAGTGCCAAGGAGAAATAAGACTAAGTGGAGGAACTCAATATTTTCTTTTTAGACCTAAACAAATATAAAAACATAAACAAGAAAAAATGTAAAGATCTCAATAGAAATTAGAAAAAATTAAAAATGATATATCTATGGCAATTCCTTAATGGGAACAGAAGGGTATTTACATATTTCTCAACCATGTACAGTACCTTTACAAAAATAAACTACATATTGAGGCATAAAAACCTCACAAAAATACAGAAAAGTAAAAATATTAAATTCGTTCTTTACTGATCACAAAGCAATAAAAATTATGGTCAATAAAGGGTCTTTGAAGAAAGAATTCAAAATTAATGGGAGGGAGGGAGAGAGAAACTAGGAAAATTTGGGTGATATTAAGATACTGATGAAAATGTGTATTGTAGATGTGATCAATAAGATGGAGGATCAGATATTTTCTCTAGCACCCAATAACTCTCAACCTCCACCCCATAAAAAGGAGCAATTATGCATCAGACATATAGCTATTACAGCTGTCTCCACAGGACATGGAAAAGTGGAACAAGATAACTACATTATGAATTAACCAGGGAAAAACCTAACACATAGGGCTCACTCAATTGTGCCACCTCACCCCCCTCTCTACTAGCCACAATGTTCTTACTAGATCCAAAAAAATGACCCATTTGCTTGTACTCTGGGGTCCTCTCAGTCATTTCCCTGTTGCTGCAGTCTGCCAAAACACACCACCCTTGCCATTACCACAACATTTTGTATAACAAGCTGAGGCCAGTAACTCTTACCAGCCAAGAGTGGAGGAGAGGAGGGATAGGGAGGTTACTCTGCCTGAATCCAACAAATTGCTGGATAAAAAGGGGCTGAAAGGCTTGAAGCATCCTTTGAATGGAACCACTAAAGAATATACATATTTTTGAGTACCAGCTGGAACTTAATTTTTTTTTTACCATGTATTAGGGCATGGAGCTATTTAAAATAAATGCTAAAAGGCAAAAATACTAAATATATGCTTTAAGGATGATTACACAATAAAAACAGCAATCACCTCAGGTTATACAAAAGACATAGCCCTAAATGGAGACTTTATAATGAAATCCTAAATAGTAAGTGAGTCAAAGAATAAATCAGAAAAACAGTAATTACGTAAAAGACAGTGATGAAACAACATATACCATTTTCTGGGATGCAACTGAAATAGTCCTTAAGAGAAAAAAATATATCTTTAGAAACAAACATTAACAAAAGAGAAAAGAAGATTAATGAACTGTGCATTAAAAAAATCAGAAACCCATAGATTACATACAAAAAATATAGAATATCCAAATTAATAGAACACCAAGTAGAGAATTTAAACAATTCAATCTCAAAAACAGGACATCGAACTAGCTGTTAAACAACTACTAAAGAAAAAAAAAACCAAACAAACCAAACTTTTGGTTCAGATCGATTTGCAGAACTCCATCAAACTTTTAAAATAAAAATTAATAGCCATACTATACAAAAGTCTCAAAAAAGTAAGAAAGAATTATACTAAACCCATTTTTTGACACAAATATAGTCCTAATATCAAAAACAAGGAAGGATAAAGCACAGGAGAACTATAAACCAATATAATTAATCCATATGAATTAAGAAATTTTAAATCAAATTATAACCAAAAAGCTACAGTAATTTATCCAAGGAATCATTACGATGACATAGTTGGATTTATACTGAGGATGCAAAAATGATTCAATATTAGGAATACAATAAACATCATCATATGAAAAACAAAAATACCTCAAATCACATGATTAGCTCAATAGATAGAGAAAAAAACTTTTTGACAAACTATACCACTCATTTATGCCAAAAACCTCACAAAGTATAGGCAGAAAGAGGCCTTTATTATCATAAAAATATTTCTCTAATGGCAAAAGCAATCATACTATACAATGGAGATACTCTAGAACCTTTCCCCCTAAACACAGAAGCAAAAAAGGATGCCTTCTGCCCTTTCCTCACTCTTATTTGACATAGTTCTAAGGATTCTAGCAATAGCAGTAAGAGAAAGAAATGAAAGGTTTACATTTCTAGGGTTGTATCCCAAAGAGATCATAGAAGTGGGAGGAAGACCCATATGTACAAAAATATTTACGGCAGCTCTCTTTGTGGTGGCAAAAAACTGGAAATTAAGGGGATGCCCATCCATTGGGGAATGGCTAAACAAG
>CM053582.1:55597720-55651776 GCA_028627135.1 Pseudochirops cupreus | reverse complement strand
TATAAGACAACTCTACAAGTCTCAGGATGGAAGGAGATATCTACATGCAGAGAAAGATCTAGAAAGAACAGGGTTTAAATGGAGACTGAAGCAAACTACACGCACTCGTTCTTTTCCATGTTTGGTTTTGTTTCCTCTTTCCCAGTGTTCACTCCATTGGTTACAACCCTTTTATACAACCAGACTAATGTCCAATGTGAAAGTATTTGCAGATCCTACATTTGACTGCATGCCGCCATAGTGGGGCAGGGAGGGAGGGAAGAAAATTTGAAACTCAAGGGATTGTGGAACTGAATCTTGTAAACTAAAAGTAAATAAACAAATCAATTTAAAAAAAGAAATTAAAGGTTTAAAGGCAGGCAAAGGTGAAACAAAACTATTGATGCTAATGATGACAAAGGTTTACTTAGAACATCCTAGGTAATCAGCGAAGAAACTAATTGAGATAATAACTTCAGCAAAGTGGCAGGCTACAAAATAAACTCAAAAATCAACAATTTTTTTTTTATATAGTAAGAAAATATAAGAGGCAATAATAGAAAGAGAAATCCCATTCAAAATAACTACAAAAAGCATAAAATATTTGTGAGTCAATCTACCAAAGCATACTCAACACTAGTATAGACCAGTTACAAAGTGCTCCTTAAAGAAACAAATAACAAGTTAAATAGCTGGAGGAATATCCAGTGCTCATGGCTGGGTAGTACCAATATAATATAATGAATACTCCCAAAGTTAATTTATAATTTTAATCCTATACCAATCAATCTATCAAAGAGCTATAGTTCTCAATAAAATAATAACAATTCATTTGGCAGAACAAGAGCTAGAATATCAAGGGTTAAACCGTGTAAAAAGGCAGGAATACAGAGGGACTAATACTTCCAGGTTTCAAGCTGTATTGTTAAGCAATAGTCATCAAAAGCATTTGGTAGTATTTAAAAAGTGGAGAAGTAGGTCAGTGGAACAGACTAGATAAGGGAGAATTAGAATACAATAAGTATAATACAATAAACATTTATTAAACACCTACTATGTGCCAGACACAAAAAACAAAAAAAGAAAGACAATCCTTGCTCTCAAGGAGCTTATTACAATCTAATAGGGGAAGACAACACGCAAAAAGAAGCTTAAAAGAGGGAGGAGGGAGTTGGGAGAAGGTACCTGGTGGGAGCATGATGATGATAGAGTCAAATCCAAGCAGCGTGGCTAGTGGGAAATAAAGAGTTGGCTGGGCTTCTGAATTCTCTTTAAATGAGGGCTTTGGGAGGTGATTTTGACTCAGCCCTCCAATCAGAGGGCAGAGGCAGCTTAGAGTACTGATGAGATGTGAATACCAAAGCTGATGCAATTCCCATGATGATGAATTTCCTGGTGATGAGCTTTTCCTGGGGAGGCATGATGATGGTGAAGTCCAATCCAAGCTGTGCAGCTGGTAGGAAATGAACAAAGTAATTTAATTACTCAATGTTTGATAAACTCCCAAACATAAATTGCATAAGAAAGAACTCCCTATGTGATAAAAACTGCTGGGAAAGTTGGAAAGCAGTCTGGCAGAAAATAGACTTAGACCAAGACTTTATTTCTTAACTTAAAATGGATACTCAACCTTAATGTTACAGACCAGACCATAAAAAATTAGAAGACAAGCAAATCATATATTTTTTACATCTATGGTTAAGAGAAGTACTCTAAGCAAAAAAGGGAATAGAAGCAATCACAAAAGCTAAAATAAATAATTTTAATTACATGAAATTGAAATGATTTTACACAGATCCATGCAACTAGTAAAAGGGAAGCTGTCAATTGGGGAAAAAAAATCTGTACCTCAAATTTCTAGGAGAAAGGGCTTGTAGTCAAGATAAATAGGCAATGACAGAAATATATAAGACCAAAAGTCATTCTCCAATAGAGAAATAGTCAGGGATATGTACAAATGGTTCTCAAAAGAAATGGAAATTATTAACAAGAAAGAATATTACAAATCACTAAGGATAAGTGAATTGTAAAGCAAAATAATCCCCAAAATTCACTTCATATCCAACAAATTGGCAAAGATAAGAATAGTTAGTTTTTTCAATTTTTTTATTTTTTTAAAGAATAAGCAGTGTTGGAAGGGTTGTGGAAAGATAGGCACACTAATTGCATTGCTGGTGGAACTGTGAATTAGCAGAGCTATTTTAGAAAGTAATCTGGAACTGTGCAAATAAAATTGCTAAAAGTCCATACCCTTCCACCCAGAGATTTCACCGCTATGTATATACCCCAGGGAAGTCATTCATAAAAAGAAAAGCTAAACATACATGAAACTATTTACAGCAGCACTTTTGGGGGCAGCAAATTTTCAATTGATTAGGAAGTAGCTCAACAAATTGTTGTACATGAATGTAATGTAGTATTACTATGTTGTAAATAAATGAAGAATATGATTAATATCAAGAAGGAAGAAAGGACTTACATGAAATGATGCTAAGTGAAATAAGGGGAAAAAACCCTAATATATACAATGACTACAAGGATGTATATGGCACAACCACAAAACAATTGAAAATGAATGTTGCAAAATTAGGAAGAGCAAGCTTGGCCAAGAAGAAGAGGCACGAGAAAGCAACTCCCTTCTCTCCCACGGTCCCCCAGACTCTTTTGCAGATGTGCAAGTGTCCATGGATGCCGAATCTTGCTTATGCAGCGTGCTCCAAAGGTCTTGGGGTGGTTTCAAGCAAAGTTGTAGTAAAGCTTTAAGCTAATAAAGCTTAAAGCTGCCCCAAGACTTTCGGAATGGTCTTCCTTGTTAGATTATTTTGAAGTATTGAGCCCTGATTTGCTGATCATTTTCTTTTGAGGAAAAAAAATTTCTTCTATGGGATGGCTCTTTGAGAGGGCTGAGGAGGAAGACCTCAAAGGTATACGCAAATGATATCAAAACAAAAAGTATCAATCAAATGCTATTTTAAAATATTTTTGCAAGCGTTTCGCTTTTCCTCCTACTGCCTCCTCCAATTAAACAATTTCAAACCCTCATAGCAAATATGAATTTGTTTTACCAAAACAAATTTCCATATTGGTCATGTCCCCAATTGTGTGCCATATTCGCATTTTATGTCCATCACTCTCTGGCAGAAGGAACATAGGTGGCATTTTTCCTCTCGAGTCCTCTGGACTTGGGGTTTATCATTGGATCAGCAGCATTTTTAAGTCTTTCAAAGTTGCCTCTCTCTATAATGCTGTCATTATATGAATTGTCCTCCTGGCTCTGCTCACTTCACTGTGCATCAGTTCATAGTGGAACCCTAATATTCCATTCTATTCACATATCCTATTGTGTTTCGGCATTCCCCGACAGGCGCACACCTCTTCACTTTCTAGTTCAAAAAGAGCTGCTATAAATGAAGGGACTGTCTTTTGCCTCTTTTTGTATCCCCAACACTTAGCATTGTGCCTGGCACATGGTAGGCATTTAATAAATGCTTATTGACTAGAAATATTTTTGTACATGTGAATTCTTTTCTTCTTTTAGTAACTTATTGGGCATAGTCCCAAACTGCTTTCCAGGATGTCTGGACCAGTTCCCAGTTCCACCAACAGTACAGAAATGTGCCTGCTTTCCTGCAGCCCTCCCAACATTTGTCATTTTTCTCTTTTGTCATCTTTGTGATGAGTGTGAGGTGGAATGATTTAATTGGCATTTCTTTAATTGTAAGTGATTTGGAGAATTTTCTCATACGGCTGTTCATAGCTTAGATTTCCACATTTTTCACTATTGATTACATTGACTAAGAAACAATTCTATGATTCCATGCTATTTTAATACAGAAACTTTTATCTTTCTTCTGAGCTTAGCCAGGAATTATTCTGCAAGCACAAAGGCACTGAATATCTATTTTCCTCACCCAACCAGTACTTATCCAAGTAGTATATGCATATGTGTGTGTGTGTGTGTGTGTGTGTGTGTGTGTGTACACACATACATATATATGTATATATGATCTCATTCAGTCTTTCCAGCTGCGTACGACTCTTCTCCTTTGACATGTGAGATTACTGAGGCAGGAAATTCGAATATACACAGTAACACAGCTAATTCCTGATCATCATAACAGGGAAAGATTTGGGTGGCCCTGAAAGATTTGCAAAGAGCTTCACATCTCTTATCTCATTTGGGCTCCAGTAGAAGCCAGGTGTTCTGACTCCAAGTCTGGTCTTCATTCCCCCATAATGTGCTGCAGCCCTCCTGAGAAAGCCAATTTCCTTTATAACTTGAGACAGCGAACCAAGGTGGCTACTTTCCCAGCACACAGCTTTTGCACCTTGGTCTCTTTGGAGCTTTGCCATCAGGCCCAGAGCATTGCTATTCCTTGGGCCTCTCACCAGAAAACTGGCCAAGGGCTAGAAAATCATTTTGTTTAAGGTTTTGTTTATGTGGTTTCATGTTTTCCCCCTTTTGGTTTTGCTTCAGGGATTTGCACTTCCCTTTTGGGGGCACATTAACACATCTACATGCACTTGGTGCATCTACAGTTTTGCCCATTGGTACTATTGTTCTGTGCTGCAGGACTCACTTCCCCTTCATTTTTATGAAAGGAAATATAGCAGGCTGATTTGGGGAGGGAGAGGTGGTGGAAGAGCCTTGGTGAAGGCCTTGTTTTTTACTCAGATAGAGACAGCCCACATTCCACCCTAATCCAAGAATCTTTTCCACAGAAACAGCTGCTTCCAAGAAAGGCCTCCTTAACAATTTTGGAAAGAAAGTGACCTTTACCCTAGACTTTATTTCCGAGATGGAGAGGTGGGTTTCTCTCCCTTTGCTACAATAATGCTAACACTTTCTTTTTCAAGGGACAAGGATAAAAATCTAGCCTAATGTTTAGAAAGTGGATTTTGGACAAAAGATGCAATGTAAACAGCCTCTGTAACCTGCAATCAATTGCAGGCACTTTTATAACATAATAATGATGGATGATGACGTGGCTTTCCTTTGTCTTTTATTATGTGTATGTACCAGATGTTAAATTTGCTTGGAAGCTAGCATCATAGACTGAAGCACTGGGAGTAGTTTCACTGGGGCAAGAAGGGAGCAACTGCCAAATTTAGCTTGATTGGAAATCACGAAGAGGAGTCATCTGTTGAGAAAATATGGCTGTCTTCATATTTTTCATTAACTTAAGTACCTAGGGAGTTGAAGAAATATCATATAGCATTCTTATTGACTGTGTGACATTCCTGGCCCTTTGGAGGATGGAGGTGGAAGAATGCCTGAGATTTCCCAGCAGCCTCTAGGACACACCATCCCATCCCTTTGGAAATCTTGAGTAGCCAATATTACCTCAGACCCAGTTTTGCAGATGAGATGATACTTAATCTTGAATGTTGCCCCCGCCCCTTGCTTTCATGCTCACAAAGACCTCCAATAGACTGGATCAGTTTCAAAGGCAATAAGGGAAAAGTTGAATTGAAGTGGCAATCTATTCTCTAGCTCCTCTGTCTTCCTATTGATCATGCCTTACCAAGGCCCAACCCTGGATTACTCTCAACACCTGTCTCCTTTGCTCCTGTTCACATGCTGAGGAATAGAAATGGAGATAGTCACCAAATCTGGGTTATTGGGTCCCCAACAAATTTATATTGCATGATCTTGATTAGGCCATCACTGCAACAAGGCAATCCTTTTACACCGCCCTAAATGATTCACCATCTTGCTCACCACAAAGGTTATTCCAAATGTTTTTATCCTTCCTTCAACTTCCCACTCTACCCCCTTCCTTCCCCCCACCTAGGTCCTGTCAATTGAAGACAAACTTCACTGAAAACATGGAATCTATTTGCCAAGAGCTCCCTCTTTTCTCCTCCTCCTTACTTCCCATCTCTCACACATCTTTCTACTTCACCTCTACCTCCTCCTTCACTCTTATCTCTGATAACAAAAAAGATCTTTTTGGTCTCCAAAGCCAACCCTTCCACATGCACACTACATCCCATCCCCTCCACTCTTCTGGCTCACTGGTTCTTGCCCTGCTGCTTACAAACACAGTCATGTCTCTTCATCCTTAAAAAACAAACAAACAAAACAAAACAAAAAACTTCTTCCTCGATTCAACCTTCTTCACTAGCTACATCCCATCTCTGATTCTCAGCTAAATTCCCGGAGAAAGCTACTGACAGTTGGTGCTTCCACTTTCTCTTCTAGAAGTTCTCCAATATGGCTTCCTACCTCATCATTCAACTGAAACTGCCCTCTCATGGCCAGCTGGGTAGTATGGTGGTTAGAGCACTGGACCTTGAGTCAGGAAACTCGGAGTTCAAATCCTACTACAGATATTTACTAGCTGTGTAACCCTAGGCAAGCCACTTAAACTTTCTCAGTCTTTCTAAGTTTTCTCAATCATCAAATAGAGATGATAATAGGATTTACCTCCCAGATTGTTATAAGTATCAAAAGAGGTTGTCCGTAAAAGCACTTAGTGCAATGCCTGGCACATAGTAGGTGTGTGATAAATAGCCTGTTTCCTTCCTTACTCTTCAAAGTGATCTCTTAATTGCCAGATGTAATGGCTTTGTCAAAAATCCTCATCCTTCTTGACCTTTGACAATATAGATCATCTTCTTTTAGAGGCACTCTACTCACTAGGTTTTCATTTCACTGATCTTTCTTGGTTCTTCTTCTACCTCTCTGACTACTCTTTTGCAGTCTCCTTTCTTGGATCTTCATCCTGGGTGTCACCTCGGGTTCTGTCCTGATATCTCCTCTTCTCCTTCTATATTATCTCTGCAAGTCCTATGAGTTCAATGATTATCACCATGCAGATGATTCCCAGCCCTAGTCTCTCTCCTGAGCTCCAGGAAGGAGGAAGCTTTTAGCTGGGGGAGATAGAGAAGAATTTGGGGAAGAGTCATCAGGAAGCCTGTAGAACCAGTGAAAAGGTCAGAGATTGACTGTAGGTAACTGGAAATGTGGGAGGACTTGTGTGTGGGGGGGTGGAGCTCAAGAAAAACGGAGGACCAGAGTAGAAGAGAGGTGATATGCAGTCAGAGCCAGCGACTTTGGGTGAGGTCCTTCTGTCTCCCTGGGCCTCAGTTTTCCCCTCTCTAAAAAGGAGGTGGTCAGACTAGATGTAGATGTCCTTTATTAAAGGCAAAGGAGCTTCCCGAAGTGAAGATGGGAATTGAGCAAGGAGTGGCATGACGCTTGCTGATGCTATACTCTAGACTCAGACTCTGCCTAGGACAGTTGTGGGTTCAACTTGATATTCTCTGTAAGCCTCACTTAGAAAATGCAAGAATTGAAAATGCTCAGTCATTGCTCTCGATATTAAGGGACAGTCACAGGTGAACCATGGGCAGTGGTCTCTGGAGACCTAACTAAGGTGGTAGCAAAACAACTGGAGGATGGTATAGGGTGTTGACAAGACAGTTTAACATCTGTTCATTTTTTTAAAATCCTAACTTCTGAGTTCCTTTCTCAGTCCTTGCCAGACTCCAAACTCTTAGTGGTTCCAGCCAGATCTGGACCATCTCTGCCTATAAGAATACTTAACAATGATTCAGGATCATTTATTGAGTCTTTCTACATGACTAGGGGTAGGGTATGAAAAATAAAGGTTTCCTGCTTCTTGCAGGTAATGCATCAAAAACTATGTGGCAGTAATCAGGCCAGGGAAGAAGAGATGTATTTCTTGTTTTAGGAGAATGAGGTGGGAAGACATTCAGTAATTGAACTCGAATCTTTACTGTATTATTAGGGAGAAGGCTTTTTAAGAAATTGTGAAAGATGTTAGCTGATGTTAATAGGAAGGAATATCCCAGGGTCAAGCCCTGGGATGCTTCATCACTTAGGAGGCTTTGGGTATTTTACCTGATTTCTATTTTAAGGTGTCTTTCTGTGCTGCTTTGTTATGGACCCTTAGGATTGGGAGACCTGCAAGAGATCCTGAGGAGGGATCGATGGTTAGAGATTCATTCTCCATAGAGAGTTTCTTCTCTCTGTCATTAGCTCAAGACTGCACTGCTGGTGTTTCCCTCTATTTCAGGGGCCCCTAAACACCTCACTTTCATTTAACCACTTGATAGATTAGCTTTTACACAGAAATATATACCTAGAGCAAACATACTAACATTTTCCCCAAAATCTTGGGAGCAGAATCTTTCTGCCAGCCTCCTTCCTGCATAGTTTTAGAAGAGGAAGATTAAGTTCACAGCTTAGCTCAATTCATACATAGCATGAGTCTCACCAAATTCCAAGTCAAAAACACCATTTTGGTTTGCATCCTTGGAGTTTGGCTTATTAGGGATTCTCTCCTGGGCTGGCTGCAAACTCTGGTTTGTGATCCTGGGTTCCAAGGTCCCCATTCCTCCAAGCTTCCAAGCTAAAGACCTTATTCACTCAACCAATGTAAAGTGGTACAAGCAAAACAAATTTACCATTACTTACCATAACTACTGCAATAGAAACACTAATTAGACTCAAACTTTCCAATGCTAGAAAGCAAACTGAATTAATCAAATGCATGCAAACATGAGTTGATATTATCTATAAGACACTACAAATATTGACCCCCTTTGGGAACAAACCACCCACCTGATTGCCTAGGGCTTTCCTGCAAGCAGGTTTCATAGTGGTACTCAATGACAGAGAAGCCTTTCTAACCAATAGGAAGTCACATGCCTCACTCCAAGGTGGCTGCCGGGCAAGCCAACAGATACTGGTCAGTTGATCAGCATTGCCCTGAAGCTAACATGGGAAATACTCTGAGTCTCAAGTAGAGGGAAACCAAGGAACTAATCCTATTAGCTACCTTAGGTAAGACTGAAGTCTGGAGGTTTCTTATAGTTTTAGCTAACAGTGTTGGGTGGATATACACAAATTCTGATTAGTGGTCAGTGACTTGATTTGTTTATGGATTACTTTGATAGGTGCTTATGATATAAACTAATGAATAGGTTTTTAACAACATTTTCTCATTGGTGGTCTATCCCATCTAAGGATCCCATATATAAAGTACTTTATGATTTGTTTTGAATTCTATGCTGGTGTTAAGTGGCAAGAAATGATGACTTGGGTTTGTTTCTCAAATTCTGAGTTTGCTATGGTCACTGGCGCATGGGGAAAAGGGGAGAAGAAGGATGGAGGATGTGAGGACAGAGGTGACTGTAAAAATTCCTTTTCAGAGGGTATCCTTGAGAGCTATAATCCTAAAGTTTGAATTTCTTCTGCCTGCAGGCAAAAGACAAATCTTCTGGAGGGTAAGGACCTTTGCTCTCCATCTCTCAGTAACCATTCCTGTTATAGAAGACCCCAGAGGTGTATCCTTTTCCTAGTCTGTCATGTAGTATGAAAGCCAAGAGGATTGTGTATACAGCCAGACTCTGTGTATACATAACAAGGGAAACAAGGCATGAGACTCAGAACCAATGAACGGGGGTGTTCAGACATCTGCTTGCCAATCTTCACTTATTGTGTATCCCAAGGCATGGAGGCTCCATTGAGATCTAAACCATCTTTTCCATTCTGAATACAGTATCTTGTCTTGGGTTTTGCAGCAGAGCTTAGAAAATGAGCACATCCCCTTCACTCGAGGGGGTTTGCTGCCAGGTCAGTGCAGATTGTGAAGATGGTTCTGTTGTATCTCATTCAGGGGTTAGGAAGAGGGAAACATCAGGCTCAACTCCATGGGAGATTTGATGGGGGATCACAAGCTGGCATTTTATCCAGCAAGTCTAAAAAAGCCTTGAGAAGTTGATGTTAGAGGCAAGCATTTAGATTACTTCCAGATCATGGGATGTCCAGGGCTATGGTCACTTTCCATAGATGAATGGAAGGATCTAGGATATGTACAACACTATGTGCTAAGTGGTTATCAGTGTTACCTACTTCGATCCTTACGATAACCCCAGGAGGTCTCAGCTACTAAGACTTTTATTTTACATGTAAGGAAACAAAGACAGAGAGAGGATAACTGACTGTCAGCCAGGGATTGCTGAGCTCATGCTGCCTTTCATACTTCATCTTTTACTTGCTATTTCCTTGCTAGGTTTTGCAGAATATGGTCCAGCGGGGGCGGGAAGGACTGGGAAAGGTTGGAAGGGACCTTTTAATGCGAAGCAGACAAATGAAAAGATCTTAATGAAGAGGAAGCTTTTTCTCAGTGGATATAGGAAAAAACCCTAGGGTTTGAGAGTTGGGGTGTGGATATTGGGGGTGAAAAGAGGATCCCTTTCATTGTTAGGATGTTGGTCAATCAGGAAGAGGTTCTTGGGGGGAGCTTTCATAGAGCATGTCCCACATCACACAGAAAAAGACTGGAAGCACTATAATGAATCCTGTTTCATGGGACGGGAGTCCCATGGTCACAGGCATTGGCTTCCCCACTTGTCTCTACCTAATTAAGTTGTCCCTGGGTCTAGGGCATGAAGGAGCCTGGCCATTACAAAACCCTTTGGCCGCATCTGCTCATGCTTATTCCTTTTTCCTCTTTTTGGAGGTTTTGTACCTAGAATGACCCAGTGAAAGTCCTCTTGGGTTGAAGCTAACTGGTGACTCTCACTGATTCTCTATGTGAATCGGGATACTGTTGTGGAGCTTGCCATGGAGTGTGTCAAGGACTGTGTCTGTGGGAAATTAAAAAAAAGAAAGACTTGGGGGCTAACAAATAGATTTGCAAAAATCCATCAATTCCATGCTTTAAGCCTAAACTTTTCGTTCCTGATCCTTCTATGGGAATCAGACTCATTAAAAGGATCTCTTGGTGGTCCCTTTATCTGAATGGGGATGTGTTTGTGTGCACAAAGGTGACAAAGAGATTAGCCAATACCCATCCATTCTGTGCTCCAGTCCTAACCTTTGGGTCTTTGATGCTTCTTGGGAGGTCACATTTCCTATTATGGGGGCAAAGCCTCCTAATAGTGGCTTCATCTGAACTGCGATGCACCATCGTTTGTATGCACCATTGTTACCAATATTTTAGCCACCAACTAATCCATTCTGTGCTTTAATCCTAACCCTTGAGTTCTCGATGCTTCTCTGGAACACATGCCTCAGGCAGTTTGGATAACTCTTGTGGTGGTACCTCCATGTAAACTGCCATGAGTTTTTGAATGCCATGTCCATAGGTTTGCCAGAATCAGCAATTTTGTCACCTTGTCTCTTGTGGAATCTTGTCTTGTGTTTTTATATTTACAGGATATGAGGTAGTAAAATATTCTTGTGTAGGTAAAAGATGGGATATTGTCCCTGGAGCCCCAAGTTTTGCCTCTGTAGTATGAGGGCAAGAAATAATTCTTCATGCACAAGAAGTTATTAGAAATCCTTCTGGTCTGACCTTTAAACCTAAACTTTGTTGTCCTCCTGTTGTAATGGCAGACTATGATCCTTTTGAATTCAGTGCCCTTTTGATTCAGGGCCTTGTGCTGGTCATATTTATGTTGGTTGTGACTTGAAATCTCAATGTATTCTGGCTACCCACTCTGTATTCTAGTTGAAATATTGGGTTGTGGTCACTGGAGAGCCAACTAATGTGGTTGCAGGAGAACCACAGGATGTATTTGGGTCTTGACAGAGATAGTTTGCCATAACTACCCATCTTAACCATTGAATTCCTCCTGATTGGGTGCATTCACATGCTTTTGGTCATGATATTACTCTGTTATACTTCTTTTTGGTGTCAGGATGCCATTTACAATGAAGTGTTTATGCTAAAGGTTCTGACTTCAAGGTTGAAAGAAATACGGGCAATGTTCACTGGGCACCTTATCACTGGGGCTTAAGGCAAAGAGTAGAAAGGATGTGGCAGTTATTCTCTCTTGCTTCCATGACAGGCTTTTATAGCTCCATTTAGACCTTGAGTTTAGAATCTGTGTGCAGAGATTTGAAAATCAACCTGTTTTATCCAGGATCTTTTGATTGCTAGGGAGAGATTCCATAGAGTCTCTTGGGTTATGCTAACATTGGGCACCTCTCTATGGGACATAGTGGTTGTATGACAAAATGAGTCTCCTGCTCCCTTCTGTAAGTCTAGTTAGGAAAGTAGGCTTTGGGCACCTATTGGGAGAACAAAGCTTGTGCTTCCTTAGGTTATAAGAATTGGGAGGGCCTTCCAGGTAGGGAACTAGTGGTGAAAGCTCCCTTTTGTATCAGGGAGAGGGCTTTCTAGGAAATCTGGAAAGTTATGTTTAGAGAATGAGCAGAATCTTCTTTGTTTGGGTTTTTCTCCTTGCCAGGCACAGTTCAGGCAGAATGTTCTGGGACAGAATCCATTGGTGACTCATAGGTTACCAGGATGTGACCCTTAATGGAAAAGTGGACTTGGGTGTGTAGTCTGTTCTATATTATGGACTACAGAGCTGTCTTCTCAGGATGAGCCCAAGAGGGAAGGGGAAAGTTTGGGCCCTCACACTGTGACTTCTTGGCTAGTGTTTTCAGTTTGGGTGCCTTGTATTCTATTGTGTTGCTGGGATCCAGTAGAAACCAATTACAGGAGGTTTTTTTGCTCTGTTTACAAAGCATGTTTTCCAATTTTTTTCTTCACTTGTTAGACCAGTTGTTATGCCATATTGATATACTATTTTAAGACAAAATTAGTACCGTGAATATTCATAACTTTGAATTCTGGTGCAAAATTATTTCCATTCCCTTAGTACATTTCTAGTTTCCAGTCTGCCTAGTACAGAAAGGGACAAGGTTATTGAGAATGCACTCTGGGAGCCATTTTAGGAAAATGAGAAATACTCTGAGTAAGCCAAAGGACAGTCAATGTAATATGTTATGTAAATTTTCTGTAATGTACCACTGGTACATTCCAGCATCCCTATAGAGACTGGTCACTCAACCTTTTGCTGAGGATGATGAGATAGTGCATGGAGTCAACTCCTCGTTAAGGAGAGGATGACTGATAACCCATTGTCTGTAAAAGGGGCATCTTTGGGATTAAGAGGAAGGGTGGAGACCAACCAACTTCCCATTGCAAGACCCTCACTACTCAAAGCCAATCAGCTAGCTTCTCAAGGGAGCAATCCTTGATCCCTTGCCTCCCTTACATGTCATCATACCATGGAAGTGCTTGTGTCTACCAGAATATGCCTTCAGTATGTATGAACTTTGTTACTTTGAGTGAATTATCTTTGTCTCAGTTGTCTTTGAATGACTGGCTGTAGGAGATATCGAATGAAGAAGGATTGTGAGAAGTGATGTAAGGTGAATCTAAGGAGCAAGTAGCAGAGAAAAACCTAGCAAGTCTGAAACCAGTAGAGATACGTGATGACATGGTGTCCATGAGGCCCAGTGAGAGCAGAGTGAAGATATCAACCACATCATCAAAGAGGTGACTTGCCTCTCTCCCTGTGTGCCTTGGCCACATGGATTCCTCATAGTTGTGCCTTGGCCATACATATAACTCTAACCCTAGCCTCTAACTCTAATCACATGTGGTCTTTACATATTCTCTTTTCACATAAACGACATAGACTCTATGTTAATAAATAAATTCTATGTTAAGAAAAATAAAATTAAAAAGTAATAAAATAAGGTTTATTGTGGCAGTACAATGAGCCCATATGGCTTTTTTTCTTGATATGTTCCAATTAGGACCAAAAGAGCCTGAAATCATCCTAGGCAGCAAATACTTTTTTTCTTATCTTACAATACAAATTACAAAAGATGTGTTGTAATACCTCTTTTGTTTAGAGACATTATTCCCAATGAAATTGGCAGATTCACTCAGTCCTTTATGCAATATCTGCCACGTGAAAGGATCTGTACAAGGTTCTAGGATGGGACATATGTTGGCAGGGGGATACATAGATTTCATAACACATGGTCCCATCCCTGAAAGGCCTTAACTAAGTCTCTTTGGGGAGCTAGAACACGGGGAAATATGCTAACACTAGGCAGCAGCCTATGATTGGTGATCAAAATGTGACATTAACATGAGCTTGGAAGAGAAGGCTCCATGGAGAAGGTGACATTTTTTGCTAGGACTTAAGGAATGATATGGAGGATCGAGGTAGGCAGAAATGGGGGTGTAGGGACAGGTATAATATCCAGTCAGAAGCAGCATATGTGATGGGAGTCATGGTAAAAAAACTACCCTCAAAAATGTCTTAACTCGATAGCATGTAGTATCTTTGGACAGTTGTAGCCAGAAAGGGGCTGGGATGTCCTTAAAAGAAAGCAGTGTATAGTAGAGAGCAGATGGATCTGAGACAGTTGCTATGGAAAGACTTGCATGTAAATTTTATTTTTCACTAGACTCAGCTCAACTACTGATGAGGAATGAGACTGAACCAAGATGTCTCCTAAAATAGAAGAAGGGAAACCAGGTAAAGACTTAGCAACCTGGATAAACTGATGACTGGGGCAAAAACACTGTGGAAGGGGTTTCACACAATACATATGAGATTATGTTGGAGGGTGTTCTCACCACTAGGTAACTGTTTCTTCTTCCTGTTCATCCTGATACAAGAGAGGGCGCGATGAAGTAAAAAGGGGCCATAGCAGGGATGTTCAAAGGCTCACCCTTGGAATGAGCTCTACCCAGCCTGAGGAGAATGAAAAGAGGGCTCTGGAGAGAATTGGGTGGGAATGCTACAATCCTAGGCAGGAAGAGGAGGGCTGCAAGATGTTCACACTATGAGAGGCACCGGAATCTGGGATCCATAGAGGGTACAGCAGATTCATGGATGTGCATCTCATTCATGCTCGCTCTTGGGTGAAAATCGCCTGCACTATTTACATTGTTTTTTATATTTCTTTTTAAGGAAGTTCCCCTTAGAGTAAGGATACTTCAGAAGCTTCTCTTGAATGCCCAAACACCATCCCTCTTCTCCCTCAAAACACAGGAAATAGCCTCTTCTCCTGAACCTGTAGATGGACTTCTTTATAGTAAGTAGTTAGCTGTCTGTCATTGTTTCCAGTGGCTATAGCCATTTCCAACAGTCTCAGGGAACAGATCTCCCAGCCCAGCTATTTGGTGCAGGCCCTTTTCATGGGGAAATAATATCAACATAGCCCCAGGAGACTGAGGTGGGGGTGGGTGGTGCAAGGGTCCATAAAAGAGAGCAGGAGTTCCTGGCATCCAGGATTTGGAATGGGATTGGCCATCACCTGACCTTCACCCTGGTCTGGGAAGGAACCAAGAGCACAGGGGGCTGGGTGTGGCCCAAAGTATTTCTCATGAGTCAAAAATCAAAGAGGCATTTCCTTTTAAAGGCAGGGACTGGTGACCTGCAGTTTTTGAGTTTAGTTTTTCTTCAATAATCAATGCCCAACCAAGTATTTTCCTTCCAGTTGTCCTTCACTGGGAGACATTTAGTAAGTTTTTTCCTTGGAGAAGCAGCAGTCTGTGTTTGGACAAGACTCCCTTTCAGTGTTTTACCAGTTAAGAGGACCAAGAAATTGCCTCTATTATCTTTCTCATGATTCTTTCTTCCTAGTCCTTCAATGACCATTAGGGTCAACAGGACAAAGCCCTCTAGCCCCATTGCGTGGCAGAGGGAAGGAGATGAAGGCTCTCTTTTTTGACAGCAAATTCCTGAGGGTTTCCCCCCAACACACACACATTGATGACTTCAAGCTTAACCTCTGCCCCAGGGGTAGAGGGGAGGAGAATTGGGCCCCTCAATATTGTCTGAGGGTAGAGGAATGGCAGAACTCATGTGCTTGGATAATAAAACATTTATAAGCAAAGCCATCTGGAATGTCCATCTATCTTGTGGGGATTAGGCAGGAGTGTTTTGTTGTTGTCATTTTTCAATTGTGCCTGACTCTTCATGACCCCATTTGGGGTTTTCTTGGTAAAGATGCTAGAGTGGTTTGCCATTTCTTTCTCCAACTTATTTTACAGATGAAGGAACTGAGGCAAACAGGGGTAAGTGACTTTCCCAGGGTCACACAGTTACCAAATATCTAAGACTAGATTTGAACTCAGGAAGATGAGTCTTCCTGACTTCAGACCCAGCACTCTGTACACTATGGTGCCACCCAGCTGCCTAGTAAGGAGAGAGTGCCTTATTCATCTTTCAGTAGTCCAGGAAGATGCTTTTGGGTCCAACCTAGTATCTAGGAATGAACTGGCTTACTCAGAGGTTGAGGTGATCCAGGGGGTGAGGATGGGAGGACAGGGGATGGGAAGAAAACTGAGGAAGGGGAGAGGCCCCAAATAGGGTGGAGACACTACATTTCTATTTCCCAGCTCCTCTTCTCTGTGATTTTGGACTTGACCCCAGTACCTTTGACATTGCCAAAGGGACAAGGAGAGCAACTGGACCTGTGGGGGAGCTCCTGCTGTGGTCTAGGTTGGTGACATCTTC
The DNA here is from genome assembly GCA_028627135.1 of Pseudochirops cupreus. NCBI lineage: Eukaryota > Metazoa > Chordata > Mammalia > Diprotodontia > Pseudocheiridae > Pseudochirops > Pseudochirops cupreus. The sequence goes on along the minus strand of CM053582.1, from coordinate 55,635,480 downwards.
TTTGTGACTGAGCTTTAGAGAGTTGCCCAGAGCACTGAAATGAGAAGTGACTTAGCCAGGGTCAGGAAGCCACTGGGTCAGAGGGAGGACTGGAACCCAGAGGGCTTCCTTGCTATGGTGCAATTTATCTCCTATTCCTTACTGCCTCTTGAAGCGTGGAAATACCCTTCTTGTAGGGGGGAAGGCAGGGCAAGTAGGGTTAAGTGACTTGCCCAAGGTCACACAGCTAGTAAATGTTAAGTGTCTGAGGTGAGATTTGAACTCAGGTCTTCCTGACTCCAGGGCTGGTGCTCTGTTCACTGTGCCACCTAGCCACCCCCATGGAAATATTTTCAAAGAGTTTTTCCTCAAAACAACTCAAGGAGATAGGTGGGTCAGGTATTATCACCCCCATTTTACAGAAGAGAGAGTTGTTAGTGAGATTCTGATAAGGTGGATAATTTGTCCAGGGTCTCACAGGACTTAGAATTAGCATCCAGCTCATGTCAGTCTCCAATAATGGTACCAAGTACTCTCTCCCCTTCTGTCACCAGTCCAATATTACATAGAATCTGACCTCACAGGTGCAGAAATTTAAAGATGGGAGGAGTAGTAGAGGCCTTTGAGTGTAAGTCTTTGGTTTTACATATGAGGGAGTTGACACACAGATCCAATAATTGTCTAGATGACTCTCAAGTCCACTGCCCTACCTATGCCATGAGAGGCTCCCATGGTGTGGGATCCCAGGTGCCCATCTCCAGGGATTTCAAGAGGACTCGTGGACAGGAAGCTAAAGGATTGGAAGGCAAAAGCTTGAAACTTGTGAGAAGCCTCCTAACCTAAATTTTAGATCTTGGGAGAGTCAGGGTAGGGAGGAAAGAATGCTGCTTCTGTCGCGGTTCAGGCTAGGTGGAGAGCTTCATGATTCCATGAGACATCATCAGTTCAATTGCAGGCTCGAGGTTGCAGAGCTACTGCTTGGGCATTCTGGTGTGATGGCTTACCTTGAGGATGAACCACTCTGAATTTTTCTTTTAATTATATCAGAAATTCTTCCCTCCCTTTCCCTCTCTCCTCCTCAATCCCTTTACAAATTCTGGTTTCCCCTTGGTCACCAAGTAGGAGAAAGGAGGGATAACAGACCTCTAGAGACTGAGAGCACATGGTAACTTTGCCAGGTGCCTCACCCAGAGGCAGAGAACCACTTGGAGGCCCTGTACTACCCCAATCAAGCCCTTGGAAATCCCACTTCTCTTTCAGACTCTCTAAAGGACTGTCCATGACTGCTTGCCACAAAAGGCCTGGAGCAGGAAGCAGCAGGAGAAGACAATAGTGAGTTTTATCTTTTTAAAGATACTTCTTCTGGGTCCTCAACACAGAAACTTGCTACTGGTTCTCCCCGACATTTTTAATGTCCTCAGCTCAACTGAGTTTGAACTAGAATGGGGCATCTGATGCTTTCCTCACTTGCCATCTTTTGGCAGCTTGAAACAACTAATCTTAGGAAGAATGATTAGTTAAAATAGGAAGCTAGCCACTAGCTGACCTCCTTCTTCCATGTCTCTGGCCACATTCTAAGAAATGCTCCTCTTAAGTCAACCCTGTTGATCTTCACCATCTTAGCTGGCCATATGTCCTGAACTATTCATCTCATTTGGCTTGAGAACAAAAATGGTTAGCCAGCACTCTGCACGTGCCTCATTCCCTGTAACTCCTCAGTGGTGGGCAGCCCAGGCAGTCAGGAGAGCTGGGAAGGCCTAAGTGAGCAGAGCATTTATTACTTTTCCCTCTGGAGGCACCATCTGGACTTTATGCCATCGTCTCTTGAAATCTCACAGTGCTCTTCTAGAAGAATCACCATGGCTGATGTTTCTCTTAGCTAAGTGATGAAGGTTAATAGGAACTGAAGGCAAGAATGTCCTGTCTTTGAGCCCTCTTTACCCAGGCCTTGTGGCATGGAAGTGAAGAAGTAACCATCCCCCATAGTTACTTGCCTGCTCTGCAGCTGGTATTTGTGGCTAAAAGCTTTACACAGGGCATCACTTGAGAAACTGGGGCCTGTTGGCCTTAATGGATAACTCCATAATGTCCTTCTCTCTCTGTAAAACTTTGGGATTTTATGACAGAACTGCTTAGGGCCAGTTCACCAGCTTTTAGGGTCCACATAGTACATTCTCCTGCCTCCTAACAGCACTATCTGGTCCATCTGATGCCATGATGGCTTTGGTGCCTTATAGCTTCCTAGGCTTTGAATACACCAAACCCAGCAGAATCCTATGTGACATTTGCCCAACCTCTATCCAGAAGCAGCCAGTAATTCCACAAGATTCCCTTAAAGATGGCTATTTTCAGGGTCTCTGTTGGGGAACTACTGGAAATAGGAGCTTATCTCCTTTCAATCCAAATTCTTCTTGCTGTTCTGGTGCTCCTACTCGGAGTAGAAAACTACTGTTTTCATTGTTGAGGACTGTACATGCTGCCTGTTTCATGATTAGTTTAGTGTGACTGGTTTGCTAGATGCAAATTTTATGTTATAAGTATTTGAAAAAAAAATGAAGGCCAACATGTTTAAAAAGTGTGGTGAGTTAATGGGTAGAAAAACAGAGAGAGGTCTTGTTCTTCAGGACCAATCACGATTAGAAGACTAAAGGCATTATAGGAGTGTTTAAACACCCTGAAAAAGAGTTCAAGAAATGAGACTGAGGTAGAGCACGTGCATGTTTACAAAGCAATCAAGACATTCAGATTGTAGATATAAGGAGACAGCTCGAGACTGAAGCCATCTATCACCTCGATATGAAAGAACTATTAGAAGATACTCAAAACAAACGTCAAGGCCTGTTTTCCGGTGAGCCTTGAGTACCGAAGACATTGGATAAAAAAAAATCTCCATCAATTTGTCTAGGTCTGAGGGGTCCCCCGGTTCAGACCCAGGGGGTAATAGTTTTCCTGTCTTAGCGCCTTCAGGATGAAGAGACAACATAGAAAGCTTTAAAATCCTGGTAGTGAGCCTATGGAAGCCAACAAGCCAGCTCCAGATGTCATAAGATCAATGTCTATCCTATAACTAGGCTAAATTACGGTATTTGGGGAGAAGTGCTGGGCTTGTCATGCAACTGAGTAGAAATCATTGCTGAATGATAGCAAATGTTGTTTTGTAATTGTATTCTATGCTCTTCTGCACTTAATAGGAATTTCATGTTATTTTGCTCGATGGTTTATTATTGTATTATGCTTTATTAAGATCTATTTCATGTTTATTTAGTGTCATGTATGCTTTATGTGCCTTTATTATTTACTGATGTCGCCTTATTTTTTCTTGCATATAATGTTGTAATACATGTGGATATTATGTTCTGTCTATATTTATTTATACTTAGTCTGTCAAGTGGTGCTTTATATTGTGATACATGTAATTCTATATAGTATTAGTGTAGACTGAATGTACCTTAGCTGAACAATTTAGGGACCGAACAACTTTTGGCTGAGGAAGAATGTAATTTCAGCTTCAGTGGGCCATTTCAAAGAGACTAGATACTGTACCTTCAATAAGGACTTGAAATTTGTACTAGTGGCAATTTAGCCGCGGTCTGGAGACTGTTAACTGTCTTGACTCAACATTGTTCACTGTGATGGATAAAGAGAGGCTGAAGGTAAAAAAGAGCAAGAGATTGCCTTTCTACAAACTCTTGTCTTGTGGATATGCTGCAGAGAAGATATTTTGAAGAGAATTTTTTTGGAGAACCTTTGGCGGCCATTCTGAAAGACCTGAATGGTGGGATTCTGTTTCCAGATTAGAGAAATCAGACCATGATGCACTGTTGAAGTACTTCAGGGTCTTCTTATTGTTTGTTATACTGGCAGTAATTTGTAAAGAAAGCAGAACTCACATTTATTTAAGCCTATGAGACTAGGGTTTCAGAAAAAAAGGAAAGACAGAGAAAGGTTATAGGAAAATTAGTTTCTTGTGTTTATTTCGTAAACTGGGGTTGGTGACTCAGCAAACTGATGAATGAGAGGGGTGAGAATGAATAAAGTCAAGCAGTGGGCTGAGGGGTGGGGGTTCCCAAAAAACTGGTTGTTAACTGGTGCAATGACCCATACTTAGGTTACAAGTGAGAGTGGTCATCCCTAAGCCTCACTCAGGATATGTTATCAAATGTCAGCTTCAACAACCTGTATTATGCTGATTTTACAGATGAGGAAACAGAGGTTAAGAGATAGAAGGTGACATGCTAGTTAGCCAGCAAATATTACGATTGGGTGGGATAAAAACCACATCCTCCAGTCCCCCAGACAGGGAGGTGCTTTTCCAGCCCTCAGAGGTCAAAGCCTGGGGATCTGAAGAAGAGTCAGAAGAAATGAAGGTTTTCTTTCCCCTTCCAATTCTGCCAGCTGTCCCTCAATGTTCCCAGCTGCCCAGGGGGCACTTAGAATGAGGAAGCCACAGGATGGTTCTAACACCACAATATATGGAAAGTACTTCGTCATATTCTCAGTTCTAGATTCTGGCTGAAGTACTGTTGGGGTTGGACCGTGGGGAGAAGGATAAATGGCACAGTGCTGTGCTTTGTGCAGGGTTTTGGTCCCTAAGAGGTCACTCTTCAGTCTTGTCTGATTCTCCATGCCCCCATTTGGGGTTTTCTTAGCAAAGATACTGAAGTGGTTTGCCATTTCCTTCTCTAGCTCTTTTTACAGTTGAAGACTGAGGTAAACAGGGTTAAGAGACTTGTGCAGGGTCACATAGCTATTGTGTGAGGCTGGATTTGAACTTAAGGAGTCTTCCTGTCTCCAGGCCTCTATCCACTGCACCACCACTCCAAAAGAGGTGGCTAGGGGGCACTATAGCACACAGAACACTGGACCTGAAGTCAGGAAGACCTGAATTCAAATTCTGCCTCAGACCCTTACTGGCTGTGTGACGCTGGGTCAATGAATCACTTCACTTCTCAGCCTGTTTCCTTATTTAGAAAATGGGCATAAATAGCACCTCCTTAATAGAGATCAAATAAGATCCCATGGAAAGCATTCTTGAAGGCCTCCAAGTGATACAGAAACGCCAAGCCCTCCTATTCTTAGACGGTCAGAGGAGCGAACAGCGGATCTTCAAAGCTGGATCAGGGTCAGGCTCGAGCTGAGAAGGTGGCAGGCTAGCCCAGAGATCGTGCCTAGTAAGCCTACTGGGCTGCACTTCTGGGATGTTAGCAGCCTTTGCTCCTCCTTAGCTTCTACCCCCCCACAAGGTCAGGCTCACTTCATGAGTCCTGCCCTCAGGGTATCCCCAGAGACACAGGGAGGATATTCCAAGTGGGGGCCATGCGACCAGAGGATAGGTGCTGTTCCACTCCAGGCAACTCCATCTCGAGACAGATTCAATCTGGGGGTAGTTTCATGTCACCACTGTGCAGGGCTTTTGTCCCCCTTTTTGACCAACCTTGCCATCTGGGGTTGAAAGAGCAGACCCACCACTTCCAGGGCCTTCTCTACCAGCTCTTATTTTTCAGGTTGTCTCAGAGGCAGCCGGATACCCTGGGGAAACTCCAGGAAAGAGTGACTTTCAGGGGTTTGGGGCCTCAGAGCAGCAATGAGGACATGCTCCTTGCCCCCAGTCTTCAGCACCAACTGGTGCCAGGTGGTGGGCATCATCTGGACTCTTGGGGACTCTGTTAACCCATGCCACTTTCAGCTCATTCCCTAGGTCTCCCACCCACTTGGCCCACCTGCCTACTCCTTCATACTCACAACATCTGGGGTTTAGAGGCAGGCAAGAGGGGGGTGTTTCTTCCTCAGCAGCCTCCCCAGGGCTGAGACCTTTATCAGGAATAGCATAACTGAGGCCAAAACGCCAGCTGAGAACTCTGTGCTGTGTCTCCTTCCCCATGTTTCCAGCCTCAGCCTCCCAGAGGGAAAGTTGTACTATCCCACAGAGTCCTGTTCCAACCCCATCCTCCTCTCTCCCTCTGGCCCCTTGGAAGGCAGGGAGCTCTGCTGGCTCCCACACTGACTCCTTAATCAAGCAGCTGGCTGGCTGATGACACTTTATACATTGAGACTCATTCATTTCAATGTAAACAGTTGCTAAGCAACTTGAGTTGGCTGTGTATATGATGTTTAATCCAATAAAAGGTAGTATGGAGTTTGATTGAAACATTTAGGGGAGAGGGATAGGGAGACTTTTTCTAAGAACTCTTTCAGTTTTGGAGCTTGCTGGGTCCCCCAACACCATGTACACAGGATCCTACCTACGGGAATGTGGCATAACAGCCCTGACAACAGATGGGGCAAAGGATCGTGGGGGATATAATCAGTACATGAGTTGTCTCCTTGTCTGATGGTCCATTTTCCCCCTTTAGGATCCCAGTTTGTCCATATGAACCTTTGCTTGGTAGGAGGGGAAGATTAGCATGAGATGCTGAAGGATAGAACGAACAAAGGCCATTTCGGATGTCAGCTGGGTGACCCTGGCTCAGTCTCTTAACCTCAGCTTGTTTCCTCATTTGTAAATGGGCATAATGATAAATAGCACTTGTGTTTCATTAATAAAACATGTACATGTTATGTCTTCTGACTGACTGGGAGCTCCTTGAGTGCAGGAACTGTTTTATATCTATCTTTCTATCCCTAGTACCTAGAACATGGTAGGCACTTCATAAAATGCCTATTGATTGATAATCAAAGTGCTTTACAAAAACCTCAGGTTTTATATTATGGAGATCAAATAATTCAACGTGTGTAAAATGCTAAATAAATGACAGTTAAAGAAAGAAAAGGCTTCTGGGCCCTCCCCCTCCAATCCACCCTCCACAAGCTGCCAAAATGATCTTCCCAAAGCCGTGGCTCTGACCACATTATATTCTTGCTCAAGAACTTTCTCTGGTTTCACAAACTCCTCCGGTTGGCATTTAGAAATGCCGACAATTGGGCTCTAGACTATCTTTCCAGACAGATTTCCTATTGCTTACTCTCCTGTGCTCTGTTCAGTCAAACTAGTCATGACATACATGCCGTTCCATTTCCCACCTTGTGTATTTGTATAGGCTTTGCCCCATGACTGGATTGCTGACTTCTACCCCTCCATACCCTGGCGCTCATGGTTCCATCCAAGACTCTGTTCAAGTACTGTCTCCTTGATAATGTCTTTCCTGCAACAGTGAAGGGAGTTCGGTTCCCCCCTTCCCATACCCCTTCCATTGCTAGAGCTCCCTTCCCAATTACTTTGCATGTTTTGTGTTTGCTTCTTTCTGTACATGCTATTTCCCTCTAATAAACAGGCAGGGCTTTGTTACTATATGGATATAAATGTAGGCAAGCCAGCCAGTCCCTGCCCTCAAGGAGCTTTCCTTCATGGAGGAAAGTAACACATAACAGAATGCTAGAAACAGGAGTGAGGAGGCGGGAGGAGGAGAGGCCGCAGGCAATGCTGTGGTGGCCTGGTTCCTGGTGAAATAGAGCCAAGGTGGGGGGAGTCAGGAAGAGGGGCCTCATTTCCACTGGCTTGCCGAGTGAGGCCTCGGAGAAGAGATGAAGGAAGGAATAATAGAATATCTGGGCAAGGGGCTCTTTCATTTTGCTTCCAGCTTCATTGCCACGTGCAGCCTTTGTGGGGTTAGAGAGGGCATTGAAGCCTGTCTTTCTCTGCTGGCAGAGCAATCAGTCCCCCTAAAGTTCATGAACACTAGAAGGCTGCCTAGCACGTGATAGGCACTTAACCAATGCTTCTTGAAGTCCTTTTGCTCTGTTTTATTGAAACCTAGTGATGGAGTGGGTGGCTGAAGATGCCTTTTCTGTGTTTGCTTCAGTTGAGCTGAAGGTCCAGGCTACTTATTCTGCCTTCTAGTAAGCAGAGAAATTGAGAACTCTGGCTGACCCCATTACAAGGCTAGGCCCCAAAGCCCCACTGAGAGCCTGAAGCTCTGTGTATCATCTTAATGTCCAAGGTAAAATCTCCAAACAAATTGGTTCCCCAAAGAAAGATATCAAACACATGCGAAAAAACACTAGCGGTCTGCCATTCCAATCAAACTCCCAGCAAGGCTGCCATAAAAGTGACTGATTTGTATTCCTTGGGCTTCTCAGCCCTTCGTTCTTCCTCCCCACTCCATGCCATCTGCTGGCTTCCTACAGATGCTCTACTCAACAGGGAAGAAAATCAATGAATAGTTTCTTGTTCTCTCTTTGTTCAAGTCAGGATTGCTTTGCTCCTGGCAGGGACCCTTAATTCAGCTCTTGCTCAAACTTTCTAAAAACTTACCATCTCTCTTAGACTCCTTTCATTTTCTTTTGCTCCTCCTTGTGTTATGAGGCCCTCTCTGTTCTTGGGAAAACAGTCCTGAGGTGAATGTGACATTCTTTTTCAAAGTTTCATTAATGCCTCTACACTTCTATCAGTTCCCAACAAAAATAAAGTTAAGGGAAATCTTTCACGACAGTCATCACAAGTGACAGGAGAGGTAACCTTCCTGACCTCTCATCTATCGCCTCATTGCAAAGAGGAAGCATGTTCCAACATTACTTGTCTAGAATCAGTACTGATCATGACACTTGATCTGATTTCTGTTTTCTTCTAAAATTGTTTTCATATGTTACTGTAGTCATCAGTTATATTGTTCTGGCTCTGCTTTCCTTGCCTATTTCCTTTCCATCATCTCTCTGTGCAGAGAAGGAAGTGTTTCAACATTAGTCACCTGGAAATGATATCGATCAAGGAATCTGATTGGATTTCTGTTGTCTTTTAGTATTTTTAAAATTTATGTTGTAGTTCTTTCTTGGCTCCTTGGGAAGGTAGGGGGTGCCATAGTGCATAAAGTGCTGGGCCCACAAAATCAGGAAGACTAATCTCGAGTTCAAATCTGGCCTCAGACACTAGCTGCGTAACCCTGGGCAAGTCACTGAGGCCTGTTTGCCTTAGTTTCTTATCTGTAAAATAAGCTAGGGAAGGAAATGGCAAACACATTCCAGGATCTTTGCCAAGAAAACCCCAAATGGGGTCACAAAGAGTTGGAAACAACTGAAACCACTCAACAGCAACTTGACTCCTTATTATTTGCCAAGTACCATACAGAATTAAATTAAAAAACGGTAGTTTCCTCAGCCATTCCCCAATCAATAGATATTTACTTTATTTCTAGTTTTAACTAACTCAATTCACTGTGGATATTTTTGTATATACAGAAATTGTTTTTGACCTCCTTGGAGGCAAATGCTCAAGTACTGGGATAGCTTGGGTCAGAGGGTATGAGCAACTTGATCGTTTAAAAAAGAAATTATTTTTATTTTTTTTTAGCTTGATCATTTTTCTCACAATTCCAAATTGCTTTTTCAGTTGGAATAATTCACAGTTACTCCAACAATGCGTTAGTGTGCCCACTTGTCCTCCTGCAGCCCCTTTAAAACCCACCATTTCCATCTTTTATTATCATTGGCAACTGGAGGGTGTGAGCTGATATCTCAGAATCGTTTTGTACTTCTTATTTTTAGTGATTTAAAGTATTTTTCATAATGTTGCTGACATTTGCATTTCTTCTTCTGAAAATTTTTCATATCTTTCGGGCACTCATCCTTTAGGGAAAAGCTTTTAATCTTATACATGTGTGTCAATTCTTTGTGTATTTTGGATACCAGAATTTAATTAGAGATTTCTCCTCAGCTTATAGTTTTGATAATTATTCTAGTATCAAATCTTGTTCATGTAAAAGCTTTCTAGTTTAATTTGTGGACTAAACCTGCAACATCATTGGCTTAGAGAATTCCTGGTACCTGACCTTCATCTTATACTCTTAGAGAGCTGTCTGGGGACTGAGAAACTAAAGAACTTGACCAGGGTCATATAGTCAGTATATGTCAGAGATAGGATTTGAACCAAAGTCTTTCCAACTCCAAGGCCAATCTAATTTCCACAATCCACTATCCACTATCCAGTCCTTCTTCAACTGTGGGTCGCAACCCACAGTTCAAGAGATACTGAAGGGGTTGTCAGTAGAAAAAGTTTAAGAAGCTCTATACTATACCATTCTGTCTCGCTTTTTAATTTAATTAAAATTTTGCATTTTAAATAATGAAAATCATCTATTTCATCTTCACAATTACCTCTAACCCATGTCTTGTCATGAATCCTTCCCTTAACATATAATTTGAAAGAGCTCCTATTTGGCTCCAATTTTATGATTTATCTGTAGATCACTATTTATGCATAATATGTATGTGCATTTATATATAATGTATGTGTGTGTATATAGGCATATGTATATATACATATATATGTGTATACATACACACACATGTGTTTGGAGGCTGCCCTGGGCACATTTCTTCATGGATTCATAAATCTTAGTGTAAGACATAAGGCTGAAGATATTATAAACTACTCCATAGATAGCTTCTATATGATAATTCTATGTGACACACCGTTTAGAATGGCAAAGCTGATTAAAAAGGAAAATGATAAACGTTGGAGGGGCTGTGGGAAAACAGGCACATTTGATACTCTATTTGCAGCGCTTTGATTTAGTCCAGTCATTCTGGGAAACAATTTGGAAATATGTTCAAAAAGCTATTAAATGGTACTTACCTTTTGACCCAGAATTAATAACACTACTAGGCCTATACCCCAAAGTAAAAGAAGATAAAAAAAGATAAGAGAAAAGGGAAAAGGGTCCCTGTATACAAAAATACATATAGTAAGTAGCTGTTTTGTGGTGGTAAAAAACTAGAAACTAAGGAGGTGCCCATCAACTGAGAAATAGCTGAAAAAAATTATGGCATATGAATGTAATAGAACATTATTATGCTATAAGAAATGATGAAGGGGATAGTTTTAGAGAAACCTGGGAAAATGAACTGATGCTGAGTGACATGAGTAGAGGCAGGAGAACAATTTCTACAACAATGTCAACATTGAAAAGACAATATTGAAAGACTTAATTCTGAGTGATGCAATGATCAACCAGGATTTAAATGAATTTATACAAATAAACAGAGAGTAGTCGGAGATGAAAGGCACTAGCCCTTGGTAGGATCTGGAAAGGCTTCACGCAGAGGGTGGTGCTTTTGAGTTGCGTCCTGAAGAAGAGGTGGATTGTATGAGGTGCAGAGGAGGAGGGTCCCTTCCAGAAGAGAGCAATGTCACAAAAGCCCAGGCAGAGAATATCCAGGAGGAGGGGGAAGTCAATAGTAGCAATTGCAACAGAGGGGTCAAGAAGGGTGAGGACTGAGAAGAAGCCGTTACATTTGGTGATTAAAAGAGAACATCAGTAACTTTGGAGAGAGCAATTTTGGTTGAATGATGAAGTCACAAGCCAGAGTGCCATTAAGAAAAACCCATTTAAATGATCTACTCCAACCACCTCCCTGTTCCAAACATATACTAGTATAAATCAAACCGTTCTCTGTTTTCTATTCACAGATTCATAGTAGAGGATCACCTTTGGAAATCATTCTTGGATTTGGTAACAACCACAAGAGTTAGGAACTTAACTGTTTAAGATATTAGAAATGGCTTTCCAAATATTAGCCATCTGAGAGTGGTTCATTGAATGGTAAAGAAGCCAACCTGGCTTTAGTTTGGGACTTATTGAATAGAATCTGATAGATTAAGAACTTGGGGGACAAGCCCCAGGCCAGTAGATAGGCCAGAACACCATGAATCGGCAGATTATTTAACTTTCTCTTCTTTACCATTTGAAAGTGCACCAGGCTCATTGAAAGAGCTCATTGTTGTTGATGTTGAGTCATTTCAGTTGTGTCTGACTCTGTGACCTCATTTGGGTTCCTCTTGCCAAAGATGCTGGACTGTTTTGCCATTCTTCTCTAGCTCGTTTGACAGATGAGGAAACTGAGACAGCCAAGCTTAGTGACTTGCCCAGAGTCACACAACTAGTAAGTGTCTGAGGCCAGATTTGAACTTAGGTCTTCCTGACTCCGGGCCCAGCACTCTATCCAATGCACAACCTAGCTGCCCCAAGACATAACAGCCCAAATTCTTGACTGAGTGGGATCTTCTTCTGCCAGAAGGGAGGAATCTCTGTAGTTTTCAAATTGGTGATTGTGATCTACATTTTCATTAAAGTTAACTCTCCAAAGCTGAAGTTGGGAGTTAGTCAGATGGACTAGTTATGGATTAACGCAAGAAATGCTATTAAAATGGAAGTCCCTCTGCCTTCAGAAAGGGGAGTTCTCCCCTTTTTTAATGTAAAGTGGAACAGTATATTTGTGATTGCTGTCTTCGGATATGTTAAAGGACAAATGGAAGAAGAATTAGGGATCTTAGTCTTCTTGCTTGGCATCAGGAGGTAGAACAAAGAGCAAGGAGCTGTCCCCAAGTAGAAGGGGCCAGCACAGGGAATGGTGGGGTCCTCTTTCTGGAGGGCTTCACAGAAGGTCTGGATAATTACCCATGCTCTAGCAACTTGAGTTCTGGACTCATACAAACCAGGCTATTCCCTTGATTAATCCCCTACAATGAGAGGGTTGGAATATATTATGTCTAAATGCTGTTTCAGCTTTAGAGCCTCTCGTCTGTAGATATACTTGGAAGGAGACAAGGCAGCCCCCAGTGAAGTCCCTTTGAAGGAATTTTTTAAAGAAGGCAACAGGGAAGCTAGAGGTACACAAGCACTGCTAAGTCTGGCAAATGGGAAAGCTCCTGCAGGGGTGATCAGGGACTCTCTCTAGCCTGTACAAGCTAGATGGGAAAATCTAGAGATGTTACCATAGAACCTTACTCTGGGAGAATAATAGATACTAGATGGTTCTGGTCTCTTTCACAGGTCAAGAGAAACAGAGTCAAGAAGAAGTCTCATGGATTTCATAATCACTTCTATACATCTTTCTCCTGAGCTTGTCTTGCATCACCAGGTGCCTATTGAACATTGCCACATGGATGTCCCATAGGCATCTCAAACGCATCATCTTTCCTCCTCAACCTCTTACCTACCAATTTCCCTGTTTCTGTTAAGGACACTGCCATCCTTCTAGTGACTCAGGGTCACAACCTTCGAACCATTCTAGATTCTTCCTTCTCCTTTACCACTCATCTGATCAGTTGTCATGGTCTATGCATTCTAATTCCAAAACATCTCTCACATCTGTCCCCTTCTTATTGCATAGACAACTGGTACATTATTTCAAGTCTTCATCACTTGTTACCTAGAGTATATCAATAACTTCCCAGTTGGTCTCCCATATCTCATCTCTCCCCACACCCAGTCATCCTCCATACAGTTGCCCAAATGGTATCTCTTAAACAAGTCTGATCAGGCTACTTCCCCTACTCAAAAAGCTCTAATGACTCCCTATTGATAAAGTACAAATTTCTCTATTTGGCAATTAAAGTTCTTCACAGTCTGACTCCAGTTGATTTTTCCAGGCTGATTGCACAGTGCTCCTACTCATGTAGTCTCTGGTTCAAATAAACTGGTGTATTTCTTGTTTCCTGTATGTAACACTTCATCTCCTCCCTGTAGAATGGAAATTTCTTGAGGGAAGGGACTGTTCATTTTGTCTTACTTTGTCTTTATATCCCCAGTGACCAGCAAAGAGTACAAAGGTGTGTGAATTAACTAGGGTAATAATTTCTATATGGTTTCATTTTGTGACAGTAATGGTCACATGTGTGTACTTTATTGATGTTAGGATACCTCGGAATGTTTCACTTTCATCGGATGAATCCACATTGAACTGGTTTCTCTACCTTTAGTTAATTTTCTGTCAGTTGAGTATTAGATTTCATGCCAAACATGTACATTTCATTGCTTTTGTGTTGTGTTTTTGATTCTGTGGTGTTTAAGAATGGATAGGACTCCAAGGAAATGTGCAAAAGTTGTAACTCTTAAGGAGCACACTTCAGTGAATGTGAGAACTATTGTAGAGGCTGTTGTTGGGAAGTTAAGCATTTTAAGAATCATTTGAGCCCATAATGAAACAGAATCAGTTATAATGAAGTGCAAAGGAAAGTATGGTCAAAAATTTAAAAAATGCCTAGAACTGACAAAGTACTGTTGCAAAACAATCTACTTAATCTTCAGAAAACAAGCAAGGACCTTCAGAGGAACCCAGTAGCTGAATGACTTGTTATTGATTCTTCTACAATATAGCACAGGCATCTTCCAGTTGAATGACCAGCAAGATTAGTTGAAAAAAAAATAGCTACTAACCATTGTTATGGAGAAAAAAAAAACTTGCGAGCACCACAAATACAGGAATATTGAAGGTTGGAAAAAAGCAATTTTTATTGATAAAACTTACTTTCTCATTCAGGGCTACATGAAATTGATTGTAAGGAGAAGTCTAGGTAAGCCTGTAAGATGTGGTTATTTTCACCAGACTATGAAACATCCACCCCCAAAAACATTCTGGGAATTTTTTTTTCACTTCCAGTGGGGAATGATGGATTCTGATAAATATAGTAACGGCACTGATTAAAGTGAAGTTTCTTATACAAGGTCAAAAATAGCAGAACTGACTTTCGGTCTGTTTTTTTGTTTTTGTTTGGGAGGGGATTTGAAGGCAATAGGGGTTAAGTGACTTGCCCAGAGTCACAGAGCTAGTGTCTTGGGCTGGATTTGAACTTGGGTCCTCCTGACTCCAGGGCCTTACTGTGTTCCTTGTGCCACCTAGCTCTGCCAACTTTCAGTATTTTTCATCTCACTTTCCTAAGGTCCCTATACATCTACATCAGTCCCTATAGGCAATTACTTTTTTCTTCCTTGTCACAGGAGGGAATCCACCTAGGTTACCTCATGGAAAGTCGCAATAAAAGAGGAAGAACTTAGTCTCCTTTGCATTTCCGCATGGCTGGAAAAGAAGTTTAATTCCGGAACAACAAGAAATAAAGACATCAAACCCTAGAGAATCACAGAAGTGGCCAAAGGGGCTGCAACCCTTAAAGCATCATATAAACGCTAACTATTATTGTTAAATTAGCTAGAATAAAGAAACCCCTGAATTACAAATGTACTCCAAGGATCGCTGGGCCTTTCCATCTACCCTGCAGCTGAAACTTCTTACATGGGCTGTCTCTCTGCTTATTATTAGAGTAGAAGTTCTGTGAGAGTGGGACACTTTCACTCTTTTATTTGAATTCCCAGCATTTAGCACAGTTCTTGGCACACAGGAAGCACTTTCAAAATGCTTTGTTTATTCTTTAATTCATAACCTGATAACAAAACATGTGTAATTATGTTAGGAAGTTACATGATAGGAGAAAAGGAGAATTTAATTTCTTGGTTTGAAATTAAAATCTGACTGTGACGCACTTATCAAGAGGTTTTTAGGAAAGCCCATTTTCCCTGGGCCTAGTGTCACGGGAGTGTGATGTGATCAATTGCTGTGGGCCCCCAACTTCTGGGCTGAGAAGGCTTTTCTCACACATAGATGGTCTCTGCTTAACAAAAGAGTCACATTCCAAAAGTTCATTTGTAATTCAGGTGTTTGGAAATTGGAACATGTTTTCCCAAAGAAATAATTTTACAGATGATGGCTGTGGTTCCAGGCTAGTCCACAAAAATCTATTTAGCTTGGAGAGTAGCTGAAGTTCTGTATGGTAGAGTTGGGAAATAGAAGGAAATGATACTATCTTAAGGCTAGTAATTAAACAAAATGGAAAAACAAAATTGAAAACAAAACATTTTAAGACTCTTAGAAGAAAGGCAAATTTGATTAGTGGATCCAATGCAGTTCAATTCTGCTAGCATTGATTAAATACTTACTAGGGGCCAGATACAATATGTTAGATGGTTGGGATACAAGGAAACGAAATTGAAATAGTGTCTTGACCTGGAGTAGCTTGTAAGCAGCTGGAAGGAGGTGCTATTGGCCCCTGATAAGGATAACACACTTACAAAGTAAAAACATAGTAACTGGGAGAGGGCACTGCATGAAGAAAGGCCTCTTGTAGCAGACAGCACCTGGGCTGATTCGTGCAGGGAGAGGTGGGGAGGGAAAGCATTCTGGGCAAAGGTATGTAGGTGGGAGATGGAATGTTGTATATGGAGAAAAGTAGGCCAGCTTGCCTGGAATGGAGAATTGAGGAGACAAGTGGAGACTTTTTGTGGAGCTACTGAGGGGGACTTCATAAATTGCTCATACCAGTTCTTCATTCTAGCTAATTTAAGAATAATAGTAGCTAGCATTTATGTGGTGCTTTAAGGTTTGCAAAGTGCTTTGCAAATAGTATCTCATTTGATACTCCTAACAACCCTGGGAGGTAGGTGTTAGTATTATCACCATTTTACAGATGAGGAAACTGAAGCTTACAGTGATTTGGCCAAGGCCACACAGGTAGTAAATATCTGCGGCTGGATCTGAACTCGGATCTTTTGAGTTCTAGGTTCAACAAAACTCCTTTCGTTGTGCCACCTAGCAGCCGACAGACTTCAATTCAAAACCTACAGCCTTCTTTTTCCTTTTCCCCTTCATTTTACAGATGAGGAAATTGAGGCTTAGAGAAATTAGAGCAACTAACTGATGGAAATGAGTAGTTTCTGTTAGGTCAATTCAAATGGATAAGATCAATCTGGATTTCAGAAGTGATTTCCAAAAGTACATTTTTTCTACCCATGATCAAATTACCAAGGGAGTATTTTATGCAGCTGGAAAAATAATAAAATTAATCTTGAAGATCCTCTCAAAGGAAATAATGAAAAAAAAAGTAGGAATAGCATCCAGTTTTCAAATTATTCTGTAGAGCAGGAATTATTAAAACTATTTGGTATTAGTTAAATAGAACAATAGAACAGACTAGATAAGGAATAACTAGAAACAAACTCAGAATTAGGGTTAACCCTAATTCAATGTTGACAAACCCAAGGAAACAAATTATTTAGAGAAGAACTTCCTATATGGCAGAAACTGCTGGGAGAATCGAAAGCACTTTGTTAGAAATTAGGTGTAGACTAGCACCTTACACCATATATCACAATAAACTCGAAAATTTATATGCAACCTGCACATTAATGTCATATCATAAAAACAAATTAGAAGAGAGTTAGAATGGGTAGTTTTCATAGCTATGATTAGAGAATGAATTCTTTACCAAACAATACAAAAGATAAGATGGATCATTTTGATTACACAAAATTGAAAAGTTTTTTTAATGAACAAAATTATATAACTGGGATAAGAAAGTAAGTTATTAACTTAGAGAATTTTTGCATCAAATATTTCTGACAAGAGCCTGATATACAAGAAATATAGAGAACTAACATAGATATATAAGACCAAGAGCCGTTCCCTAAAGGTTAAATGGTTAAAGTATATGAACTGTTTTCAAAAGAATAACTGCTAACTACAAACAACCATATGAAAAAATACTCTAAATCATTAAGATTAATACCAATCAAAGATAAATATCAATCAAAACAGCTCTGAGGTTTTGCTCCTTAATCAGCAAATTGTTAAAAAAAGGTGGAAATGGTCAATACTGGAGGGTTTGGTTGTGTAAAGATGAGTACACTAATACACTCTTGGTAGAGCGATGAATTGGTTGGACATTCTGGAAAACAATTTGTAATAATGCTAATAAAATCACTAAAATGTTCATATCTTTTGACCCGGCCACCCGATTGCTAGGTATATATCCTGAGGAATTCTTTTATACAACAAAATATTCAAAGTATTATTTTTTTTTTGTAGCAGCAAAGAAGTGGAAAGAAAATAGTTGGCTATGATTGAGGAATGGCTAAACAAATTGTGGTATATGGATACAGGGGAATATTCCTGTATTGTAAGAAGTAAAGAACATGAAGAATTCAGAGAAGCATAGGAAGAATTCTATAACCTGATAATGATTGACATAAGCAGAAACAAGTAAACAATATACATAATAACTACAACAATATAAAGAGAATGACAAGCATAACAATCCTGAAGACTGTGTAATTAACATAACTACATTTGCCTCCAAATAAGGGATGTGAAACTACATGTCCCTTTCTTCTTTTCTGAAGGAATGGTGGACTGTGGTTGAGGAGCACTGCATGTACTGTTAGACTCAATTAATGTCTTGGTAAGTTTCTTTTCTCTTTCTTTTTGATTCTTTTTTTTAAAAAAGTAACAGCTCATTGAGTAGCAGAAAGGTGAGAGTTATGTTGAGAAATGAAGCTATTAGATGAATTCATATTTGGGCATGCACACTTATTTTCTAAAAGCCTCCAATTTATTTATTAACTAAGCAGTTCCCCAGTGTTATTGATTGCATGCATGCTAGAGCACTTGGTAACACACACATACACACCCACGCACACACGCACACACAAATGTTAACCTCATTTCAAGGTTTGTCACACAAAATGGATATTTTTCAATTCAGGTTATTCAAATTTGTATGGAAAAAAGTCTCAAAATTTTTTCCCCCAAAGTAGAAGGTACTTTAGTAGGAAATTTCATTTCTATGTGAAATAACAATTGTTTTTCAGTAAATCCTCTTGGCTATTATATTGACTAAAGTGGAAAGATTTTGAAATTAATTGTTGTCTTTGTAGGCCAGGCTATTTTTCAGGCTGGGAGTGGCTGGTGGGGAGGAAGAAGGTGCGCATGAGAGGCGGCACCATGTAGTACACAGTCGGTTGGCCTTTAGGTCCAACTGCATGATTGGGTCAAGTCATTTATCCTCTTAGAGTAACGTTACAGACAACTTGCTTGTCTGCCTATTAGGAAGATTTTTCACTCGGGGAGTTCTTTATACAGATGAAATCATAGGTGCAGATTAGGGAAAAAATACTCTCACTACATACATCACATAGGCTAGGCAGCTAGGGGAGCATGGTAGACAGAATGCTGTGTGTAGGTTCAGGAAGATCTGAGTTCAAATCCTGCCCTAGACACGTACTAGCTGTGTGACCCTAGGTAAGACACTTCACCTATATCAATCTCAATTTCCTCAACTTATAATAAGGGTAACAATAGCACCTATCTTTCCCAGGGTGGTTGTGAGGATCAAATGAGGTGCTTTGCAAACCTTAAAGCACCTTATCAATGTAATTGTGATGATGATGATGATGATGATGCCTGTGCCTGAGAGCTCAAACACCCGAATGAATTTGTGATCTCCCTGATTCAGGTTACAACCACCCGGGCTTGCAGGTCCTGTTCAGTTCTCCTCGTCTTCTTGAAAGTTTGCTGTTGGGGGTCCCCGCAAAGACACCAGTGAAACACTCCAGCTTTCTACCTGCCATCTCTTAACATTGCCATGGGACAAGCCTACCCTCTTTTCCTCCATATAATTCTTTGATGACATCAAGTTGACAGCATTGATTAAGTACCTACTATGTGCCAAGTACTGCTAAGCTCTGGGGACAGGAAGAAAAGCAACAACCAATCCCTGTCCTCAAGAAGCACACGGCCTAATGGGGGAGACAGCATACAACCGAGTCTGTCCAAACGAGATGTATGCTAGATAAATAACAACAACAAAAGCTAGCATTGATTTAGTACCTACTATATGTAGGCACTTTGCTAAGCACTTTACGAAAAGTATCTCATTTGATCTTCACAAGAACTCTGGTGCTATTATTATCCTCAGTTTATAGCTGAGAAAACTCAGGTCAACAGAAGTTAAGTGACTTAGCCAAAGTCACACAGTCAGCAGCTGTCCAAGGCCAGATCTGAACTCAGGTCTTCCTGACTCCAGATTCAATGCTCTATTCACTGTGCCGCTTATCTGCCTCAATAATATGTAAACTATTACTTTATAGTTTATTTGTTAATTTACAATACTGTAATAAATCACTAATAACAATAAATTGGAGCTAATCTGAGAGGGAAGGCACCAAGATTTAGTAGGAGGAGGTAGAGAAGAAGAGGAAGACAATTCCAGGGATAGGGGTTGATCAGCGATTGTGCCTGTCCTTTTCTTTTGTTCCCTCTTCATCAGCCATAAGTTTAAGCCTGCTCCCACCCACCATGCACTTCTCTTCATTGCCTTCTGTGTGACACTCATCATTAGTTCTTCAGAGGCAGTGGTTTTCCACGTCTCATTGCCATACAGCCATCTCAGTATATTGTTAATATTGAAAAGATGGACCCTTGTTTTCATGGGAAGTTTGGGGTCAGTGAAAGGGCTCTGCAATTTCCCGAAAGCAATCCAGCCCAGTCTCCACCTCCTGTTCAACTCTTGGCCCAGATCATTGACCATCTGTCCTGTCAGTCTCAAATATACATACTTTGGGCAAATCCTATAGGGTGTCCATCCAAATGAATGTGGAAATGTGGAAAAAACTCAAAGAAGCCAAGGAAAATCTTTTCTTTTCAGCTTTCCAGTTGCCAAGGAAAACATCCTCTCCAAGCTGGTGACTCGATTGGAGTCATGGTATAGCACATTTATGGGTGGGAAATCACTTTTATAGACTGCAGTGGACAGTTCCTTCTGATAGCTTGATCCCAAGAGGCTCCCTGGGCTATGGGAAAACAACTCCCTTTTCCCATATTACAACTTGGTCCTGGTATACTCTGGCCTTCACAACATTGCTATTAATTAGGGATTATCTGCAGGCAGAAATAAATGTGTCTAATTAGAATGAATATCTAATCTTATTAGATAAGGATCCTTTGCAAATTGCAATGTCATGGAGCTCAGCTGAGGCAAGGA
This sequence comes from Pseudochirops cupreus, assembly GCA_028627135.1. NCBI lineage: Eukaryota > Metazoa > Chordata > Mammalia > Diprotodontia > Pseudocheiridae > Pseudochirops > Pseudochirops cupreus. The sequence continues at coordinate 55,614,920 of CM053582.1, read as the reverse complement.
TTTAATCTCTTCTAATTGAGTCAAAGGTTTAAATACAATAGTATGAATATAAATCACATTAAGTAGGTATTTGTTATAAAACTGAGTGAATAAAAGCAATGCCTCAGTATTAATCATATGATTGCAATCACCAAGCCAGGAGTTGTCATCCAAGACGCCCTGCTGCTGGGGAAGGTGTTGGTCTTGATCATTTACCAGAAGTCCCTGCTCTTAGGCATCCCCCAAGGTAGCCAGAGACTTTGGGGAATGTCCACATACTCTCATAGCTCTGTAAGATCTCAAAAGTGCCTTGGAGCTGCCCATACCTAGATGACCTAGAAATGGCCTAGAAATGCAGGAGGTCAAGACTGAAAGGGGTCTTAAGGACCTTGTTCTTTCAGAGGAGGGAGGCTCAGAGACAGGAAGCTGAGAGGATGCTCCCACTCTCGACCCCCACAAGGCTGCTTAGAAGAAGACACTTTGAAAATTTCAAAGCAATATGTAAATGTGAGCTTTTATTATTGCTGTTATTAAACTAGGAAAGGTGGCCTAATGGCTAGAATGCCAAACTTGGAGTCAGAAAGACCTGGGTTTGAATTCAAGTCATTTAATAAACCTGAGAATCTGGCATCTTCACAGGACTTATTTACTAAGTCATAGACAATTGCCAGCTGAGTGGTTAGATGGAGTGCCCGTACTGGGAATTTTGTATGCTGATAAAATCACAGATCCTTGTCAAAAGATATAAACAGGCAATTTTCAAAAAAAGATGTAATCTAAAAGCAAGCATATGAAAAAAAATGCTCCAGAGCCCTAACAATATGAGAAATGCCCACGAAAACCACTCTTACCTGTCAGACTGGCAAAGATGACAAAAGATCTACCTTTCAAAGTTGGCTGTCTCTATGATGCTGTTATTATTATATAAATTGTCCTGGTTCTGCTCACTTCACTATGCATCAGTTCATAAGTTCTTCCTAGGTTTATCAGAAACCATCCATTTCATCATTTTTTAATGACATGATGATATTCTATTACGTTCATATACCATCATTTATTTAGCCATTCCCTAATAGATGTCTCCTTCCAACCCCCATTTTCTAACCTTTTTTGGGGGCCCACAACCAAAAAGAGCTGTCATAAACCCTTGAGCGTATGGGTCTTTTCATCTTTCTTTGATCTCTCATGGTAGCAGCCTACTAATGATATTGCCAATCAAAGGACATGTACAGTTTAATGTCTTTTGGGGCATAGTTCCCAATTGCTTTCCAGAATGACTGAATCTTCAAGTGATATGATATAACATATTCTTCCCCATCATGCTGGTGGCCCTCTTCTTCTAGATACTGTTACGCTTTCCAGACGAGGGACCTTGGGATGGCGAAGGGCTACAGAAAGATGAAGCCTTTTCAGTGAACACTAATGAAAACCCCTCATCAGGTGACTTTAGAAATCCTCTTTTGTATAGGAAATTGAGATTTGCATCCTCACATTAACAAAGAAAATAGCAAGGCAGAGAGTGCTATGAAAAATTAATCTCTTAGCACTTTGCTACATGTTAGAAAATTAAAGCAGGAGGGAGAAAAGGTCAGGCTTTTAAAAATCAATTTTCTCAACACCAGATTTTATTAGGTTTGTAGCAGGAATGCCTACTTGTTCTCATTGTGGCAGAGGGCCTGGCAGGGGTCATGTGTACTTTCTGGTACCAAGATGGATAGAACAGCATAAGGTGGAGCAGTAGGCCTTCCCTTCCTCAGTGGGTATCAAGGGCTGAATGAGGTATGTGTTATCTGACTTAGCTGCCATATTGATTTCTTGGGCTTAATGCCATAATGTAGGGGGGACTGGCTGAAAATGACAGGAGCAGCAACCAAACCTTTGTTTCATCTTTCATTCATTTCAGAGAAAAGACAGGATGGTGTATGCAGTGAAGATCAACATGGCTTTGTTAATAATATAATCACAGTCATTTGGTCTGATGGCAGCCCAGGAGAGCATGCATACATGTGGGAGTCCTCAGATTTTCTCTGCACCCACTGAAGACTGGAGAAGACAATGGGCTTTTTGTAGTAACAGAAGGTAATTTGGTGAGGCATTAGGAAACCTTCCTGGGGTCACGAGCCATACTAATGGAGACTCTGGATTTGCCTCTCTGAAGATCTTAAGTAAAGGGGATAGCCAATTATCTCCATGGGATGCTTCCATTACCTTTCTTCCTAATTATATGAGCCCTGGATGGCCCATATGAGCCCTAGCTGGCTCATTCTGCTCTTATTCACTGCAGTGCATGCAAAGACACCTATTTTACTAACAGTTCCCATGAATGAGCATCTACCTGGGGCCAATATCTTCTACCTCTGCATCTGCTGATGCCATTGTAAATGGAGAGAACCTGGGGGGTCAGAAGCGGTGATAGAGAAGAAGCCTTTGGACACAGGTACAACTTGGTAGAGCCAATCTCAAGGATAGACAGATTTCTGGGGTCCTATATGGGGAGAGCCTACCTAAATGGTATTGTTCCTGTCCCCACGTACCTTTCTCCTCCTTCACCAAACAGGGCCCCAATTTTTTCCCATTTTGTTACCTTGTTTGAAATTCTCTCAATTTAAGATTCAATTCCCCTTTTAATGATAGAAATATGAGGAGGCTCGTAGAGGCTCAGATTTTTAGAGTTGGAAAGGATGGCATAGTCACAGACTCTGAGAGCTGGAAGGGACCCCCAGAGGCACCTAGGCCAACTCTGACCTGACCAAGACTCTTCTGTCTAACACTCCCGCATGTTATCATCCAGCCTCCAAGTGAAGACATCCAGCCCTTTCCACTTACAGGCAGCTCAGATGGTTGGGAAGATTTTCCTTATGCCAAGACTGAATCCGTCCCTCTGTAGGACACATTCACTTTACAGATGAGGAAACAAGAGCTTAAAGAGGCAAAATCACTAGCCCAAGGTCACACAGATAGGGAAGTATAAGAGGTTGGATTCCATTTTGAAGAAGAGGGGGAACTATGGGTGTAGAATGGTGTATATGTTGTCACACGCAGTTGTGCGGGATGGTTTCATGAAATTTTTTTTAGTGTTTTGATTTTTCAAAATCCTTCTTACAGAAGAAGACTAGCTGGGTAGGGGAGGGATAGATTCAGAAGTGAATGTGATATAATAACAAAGGAATCTATAACATATTTTTTTTTAAAAGAAAGAAAAAAGTCTCCATAGGCTTTGTGGGAGCCAATTTCTCTAGAGACTGATTTTCAGTGACTAGGATATCCACAGAGGCCTCATTGCTCAGAACACAAACCCACCTCCCCCCAAATCTTGGACTTTGGAGACCCTTCCAAGGTGAAGAGCCCTTAAGTCACCTCCTTGGCAGCCTTGGATAACTTTAGTATGTACTTCTGATCTCAAAGAAGGGAAGTAAGCAATCTAGCACTTAATTAATTCACCTCTTTCCAGGGAGTTAAATGTCTATGACAATTTTTGTGATTTCCTTCATGTTTTTTGGCCTTCTTGAAGACCATTTGTCTCTGTGGAGGCCTAGGTAACATAAGAGCAAACTATAGGGGATCTGGACTGGCAAATGGAACTCCCTGGGGAGGAAAGTCCTACCAATCCAACCTAGAGTTAGGTTTGCTAGTGTGCACCACAGGCAGTGAGGTGCGGCAATGGAGGGAGAGAGGGAGCTGAAATTCTGCATCCGACCTCTTGTGAGCTATATGATTGCAAGTCATGTAAACTCTCTGAGCCTCAGTTTCCATATCTATAAAATGGGGATATAGCATTTAGTTCTCAGGGTGATTATGAAGATCAGATGAGATAAATATTGGTGATTATCAAGGGTATTGGGAGGTTCCAAAGAGATTGTGGATGGATGCACTGGAGAAATGCCAGCTTTTAGTGCTGTTGCTGCTGTTAGTTTTCAGTGGCCAGGCTGCCAGGCTGGTGATGACTTCACTCCAGGAGCCTTGTGCTGCCCTCCTGTTGAACCCAGGAAATGTTTAGAGAACAATCCAGGGAATGCTGGGGAGTGTTTAACAACCCAACTTTGGGGGAATGTGGGCACACACACTTTCAAGTTTCATCTGCATCACTAACACTTTCTTAAGTAGAGATAGTCAACAACAACAAAAAATAAATCAAGCCCTGATTTGAACCAATTGCCAATTTCTGAACTATAAACGAATGTTCATCGCGAAAACAGAATCACTGAAGAGCTTGTCAGAACTGGTTCCAGCAAGTCCCTGGTTCTTCTTCTTAGGTCACTGAGAGTTTAAGTGATTTGCCCAGTATATGTCAAAGGCAAGACTAGAACCTAGCTCTTTCCAGATTCAGGGTCAGCTCGGTAGCCATTACGCTGGGAAGCTTCTCTCACTCAAACCACACGGCATCCAGGAGAGAAATAATGAGTGGATCATAGCTGTCATAGATGCCAGAGGTCACTGGGCACTGCAATGTGCCAAATACCTACTGGTGAAACATCAAAGAAACATTGAAAGAATCAAATACCGTCAAGTGTTTTAAAACTAAGTACAGATCGTGATCATTTCAGCATAAGGTTGCCATGTAAATAAAAAGAGGACTCAGTTCAAGTATCACCTCAGGTGCTCATGACATCCCCTCCAAGCCTACCTTGTGTCTACCCAGTGTGGATCTTGTCTCCTTGATTAGAATGTAAGTCCCTGAAGGGAAGGGACTATATGTACTTTTCCTTTTGTACCCTCAGTGCTTAGCACAATGTGATACATAGTTAGTATGTAATAAAATGCTTGTTGGTTGGTTGATTGAACTATTTGAGGTTCAGAGGCCCTATCCTATGAAACAGCGGTAGTGGTCCTTGTACCATCACCTAACTCACAGTACTATTGTGAGAAAAATGCTGCACAATATTTTTTGTGCTAGCAAAAAACCAGAAAGAAAGTAGATGTCCATCAATTGGGGAATGGCTGAACAAACTGTGGTATATGAACAAAGCAGATTATTTCTTTGTCACAAGAAGTAATGAATATGAGGAATTTTGGGAAACATTAGAAAACTTGAATGAACTGATGCAGTGATGTAAACAAAACCAGGAGAACAAAATACATGACTACAATAATGTGAATGAAAACAACGCAGATAGATGAATTCAGATTAAAGTTAATGACCAATATTCGTTCCAGAGGAGAGAGGATATCATACAGTATCCTCTTTTTAGTAGAGAGGTGGGGGACTATGAGAGCAGAATGTTGTATGCCTGTCAGGCACAGCCCTTGTAGTAGTAGCTGATTGGTTTTGCTTAACTTTTTTTCTTTGTGAGGAGGGAAAGTCCTAGGTGGAGATGTCTCCAAATGCCTCTGGTAGAAAAGGCAAGAGGTGTCAATAAAACAACACAGACAGCCCAAAGAAAGTGCTAGAGAATAGTGCATTCTTTACCTCATATTCACCTCTGTATTTCCGAATTAATTTTCTGCTGAGGTCCTTCACAGGTAGTGATTGCTTATATGTTTTCCTTCCTCTAAACTAAGTTCTTTTGATTTAATCACTGTTAGGTACTGTAAAAGGCCTACAAATTGCATGATTCTCTTACTGACAGAAATATGCCAGAATTGAGGCTACAGCTCCGTACTTAGAAGAGATTCATGACATCATGGTAAGTGAAACACAACACTTTGTCAAAACAACAGTCCCTTTAGGCCTCACAAGTGCCTTTGGGAGGCACTGGAACTTTTTAGCATGGACTGAAGAGGACAGTCCTGGGCAGTAATAAGCAGGTCCATCTATGCCAGAAATTCCTTCCTCCCGAGATGTGATGGGAGTGTAGATGTGCTGATGTCATGTTCTGAAGGCTGGTGCTGAAAGAAAACCATTCCCTGCTCCTTAGTGGGCAGATTTTTCATCCATAAGCCGTCACAGAGGAATCATTTCCCTCTGATCTTTGGCAATGATGCAGGAAGGGCTCTGCACACGCTGGTACTAACTCACATGAATGGGAGTTTAAGTAGGGCAAAGACACATCAACCCTGGAAAATATGCATATTCCAATTATCCATCTGCACCATCTCTTCACACTTGAGGCAGTTCTTTGTACTTTTTTATTACCTGGGAACACTCTAATGAGGTACTCTGACTACCTGAGCTCATTTGCTTCTCCCCATAGACCATTTCTGGATGTGATTTGAAACAGAAAACAAGAGAGGAATGAACATGGGTATATAGCCCTCTGGGAGGATGCCCCTCTGAACAGACCAATCCATGGGCTGCCTGCTGTCCTATAATCAGTCAGACTGTAAGCTAAGAAATCGACGTGTCAATAAGAGGAGGCACTTTGGAAACAAGTAATAAAAATGGTGGGAGAAATCATTGCAAGAAACTAAATGTTCTTGTTGGATTTTCGATTTGAGAAATCAATTAGTTCTCAGAGGTGCCTTCTCCTATATGAAGCCTTTCCTGAACCTTTGCACTGCTAAGTGTCCCTTTAAATGACCTTCTCATTGCCTTGTATAGGTTTGTATTGACTTGTACGAGTATATATTGTTTCCTGTGGTAGACTGTAAGTTCTTTGAGGGCAAGAATTGCTTCATTTCTTTGTCTACCCAGTGATCAAGAGACATCTGGAAGGGGGGGGAGGACACTTGATAAAAGCTTGCCAATTGAAAAGTATAGTTAAATAGCATTGTTTGCAAACATGTCACTGTATTTGTGTGTTTGTACTAGATTTAAAATTATACTTAGGCATTATCAGAGAATCTAGGAAACTCCTCACAAAACTCCATTTTGGAGCCACGACATTTTTAGATCAAACTCAGAAATTTAATTTTTATCCCTTATCTGACCAAAGCCATTTCATAGTGACACCACTTTGAGGGTCATTTAGAGGAAAAGGGATGGTTTTGCCTGAAGAAGAAAAGGCTCACATTCTCAGAGGTCCTCCTCTGTCCATCCCAGAGGGCAGTACTACAGACATGAGTGGAAATTGCAAAGAGGTAAATCTAGCCTAGATAATTGACTCATCTCAGAGTGGAATAGTGAGAGTAAGTAGGTCACCCTTCATTGAAGACCTTCAGTCAAAGGCTAAATGACTATTTGTCAGGAGGAAGGAGTTCTTAGTCAGGTAGGGATTGGTCTGGGCTGCTTCTGAGGTTCCTTCTAACTCCAAAAGGCATGAAATACAAATGGAGGAGGAGGGATATAGCCAAGTGACAATGTGGATGAAAAAGATCTTGTGTTTTTAGTGGACTGCAAACTCAAAATGAATCAAGAATGTGATATGACCATTCCAAAATCTAGAGTTATCTTCAGAGAGACATGATTCCTTAGGACAAGGGAGGTGATAGGTCTTGGTTAGATCACATTTGAAATACTGTGCTCAGTTCCTGGCAATGCATTTCTGGAAGGGGGGCTACCAGGTGGAATATAGCCAGAAGAAGACAAAGAATGGTTGAGAGAACCTGGGATGTTGATCCTGGAGAAGAGAAGCCTTGGGAGAGACTGAGGCAGAACAAGGAGCAGCCACAGGGGAAAGTTACAGGGAGGCAAATTTACACCCAATGTATGCAGGGATCTTTCTTAAAACTGGCACAATCCTCAAGTGGCCTGGGCTGCCTGAGTAGGTATTGAGTTCTATTTCACTGGAGGTATTCAAGCAGACTAGATGATCACTTGTTAGATACACTGTCAAGGGAATTTTGATCCAGGTATGGGTCGAACTAGATGGCCACTGAGGATCCTTCCAATTCTAGGAATCTGAGTTTCTGTGAGAAGATATTATGCCAGGAAGCTAAGAACTTGATTATTTTATAAATGAATTCTCAGATCATATTTGCTGGTACATTTTGTAGGATAAAAAATTCAGTAAAACATCAGGAAGATGAAAAATGAACAAATAAAAGCATGGGGCATTCTGAAGGTAATGGCATCTTCTACTGCATTCCCATGTATTCTCATGTTTATGAGCCAGTGGGCTGATTCACACCTTGATGTTTTGTTACATGAATCTCCAGCTCTTATGCACATGTTCTCTACATAAGAAATGCATCAATGAAAAAATCGAGGAACCCCCTTATTGAATGATCTTGGGTGAGTCTCTTTCCTTCTCTGGGCCTCCCTTTCTATATAGTGAGATAAACGTACCAGACTAGCTGATCTTGACTGGCTTGGAAATGCTACGATTCTGGAAAACCATGCATTCTCTCCTTCCACTCCCCTCCCTGCAAAACCAAAGCCAAGACAAAACCAGTCCAAGAATTTTGTCTGTGATAACTTTCAGAATACACAGGGCTCTTTCTATCATCAAAATTCACTTGTGATCCAGGTATGATGGTGTGAACATTCAATAAAAGGGGCCATAAAGCACTTTGTGGCTTCCTTCAATATTGGCTCAGCAAATGGGATGGAAAAGCAAAGATATGGCTCCTTTTTTTGCCTGAAAATGTCATTTGAAGCACGAGACTCAGTCTGTGGTCACTTCCATAGGTCTCTCACCTGTTTTCTAAACTCATTTCAAGTAGTTCATTTTAAATAGATACCAATCCCAAGTATTGTTTCAGATCTCTCTGTTGTGTTTTCTATATAAGGAAATTTACCTGCTAAGGAGACAGCTCCTCATAGTGAGGAGAAATTTGGAGTGAGAGGAATTGGATTCAGATCCTTCCTTTGCTTTTTACTACTCATGCACCCCCTCTGGGCTTTAGTTTCCTCTTCTATCATCATAGAATCTCTGAGTTGGAAGGGCCAGACCTCCCAAGGTGTCTACTTCCACCCATACCTGAATAATATCTCCAACAAAGTCACCTAGCGTTTGTTTCTTGACCTCCAAGTTCATCAATGCCCTTGACTCCCAATCTTTAAATCATCTCCACTTCCCCCACAAGGATGGATGGTAATACCAAGGCCTGTCATCGTTCCTCATAGTGATGCCAGCTCCATAATACAGAGCTCTGAAAGTCTCTTTTCTGCTCATGTCTCCCTTCTGTAACTAGTTCTGCCTTCTTCCTAAATCTATTTTTCATCCTTGCTGTGATCTTCAATCCCTCTATTCCTTCCTCTTCCCCAAGTTCACTGTCCTTTGCCCCTTCACAATTATGTTGTGTTACTTAGTATGACTACACTGTGCTACAAATGAGGGTGCTTGATGAGTTAGTGATGGAAGGCTATAAGGTCCCTTCCAGTCCTAACTTGTTTTTTTATTACTCAGCATTCCACTTAATAAGTCTACAAATCAGCAAGTGGCCACTTGGGCCCTTCCCAAAGAAGGAACACCATTTAAAACTGTCAGGAATCTGAAGGTAAATAAAATGAGTAAATCTTTACCGCAGTGGGAATGGAATATCATAGTACTAGAGTCAAATTTCTCCACAGGGAAGAGCTGGAAGGACCCTTAGAAGAGTATTTAGTAGCAGTCCCCCTTTCACAGGAAGTAAAACGGAGGCCCAGAAAGGAGAAGGGTCTTTCCCACAGAAACTCAAGGTCACCAGTAAGTTAGTGGCAGGGCCAGGGCTCGCCTTCTCTCAAGTTTCCAAAGCCAGAAAAGCCAGTTTCTCAAAGCTGAAATCCCAGACACCTTCCAATGCATTCATTGTCTTGTTTGGCGAAGTATTGTTTGTATTGTGAAGTTTGAATATAAGCTGACGTTCACATGAGCCTCTTTTGATTTGGTTTTCCAATGAACTTGACTTTGGTCTCAAATGGTTTTTTGCTTTTGGGCAACAGTTAGCTGGCCATTTTCAGATGTGTCTCTCCATTTGGAAATGGACTCATTTCTGCATATAGGCCACAACACATAACACACACAGACACACACACATTAACAAAGGTGGGTATGTTTCCAGAAGCAAGGAAATGGGCCCCAGATTATGGACGTATGCTTTGGAGAGAAAACGGTATTATGCCATTTGTTTCCAGGCACATCTCCATTTAGCTTAGAATTTTCCAACTGCAGAACTAAGCAATACAGGTCGTTTTGCCTTAAAGCTGTAAAAGGAGTTCTGACCTTATTGCAAGCAATATTTTACATTTTTATAGTAGCTTTCCTCCCAAGGCACCTATCCAAAGTATACACATATAGCAGCATTGTCAGGCAGATGCCCCGGGGGACCGAGGACAGAAGCCAGGTATATGAGTGTTGTCCACCCTGGAGAGGAGGAGGAGGAGGAGGAGGAAGAGGAGGAACAATCAGGGCCAGGACAATAGGAGAAAGCAAACCAAACTCACTTTGGCTCTTGTTTAAAAAGTGCCCTGGGAGTCTTTACAGACACAGAAGATCAGAACTTTATGTTTCAAACTTTGATTCCAAACATTCCTTGAAAAGATTGTTCCCTGGAGGTGAGAGCCTGCCTTTGATGACACCAGGTGAGAGAGGTTCTTTATTAAACCCAAGTCTCAGCTTGGTACTTTTAGGGTGTTTCAGAGTGTGACCCATAGCCCCAAACCCCAGCTCTGGGCCTACACAGCCTAGATGAAATTTGGAGGGATTGTTCCTTTCTACTCCAATCATATTTTTTTGACTCCTTTAACCCCTACTTGGATTGCCCTGGGAACCTGATGATTTAAATCATTCTTAAATAGCCCCAGAAATGAGCAACAAGGCCCCAGCTCCTGTGTGAACACTCAAGCTAGCAATATTGGATAAAGGGTAACTTTGATTTCATCCTAAAAAAAATGCAAACACAAAGGAGTCCTAGGAGCCCATAAGCCTCAAGATATTCTCCATCCCTCCAGTGAGTCTCACTTTCTATGCCAAGGACCCACGCAGGTCTCCAGCCTAACAGATCTACCTGGAGGGTTCGGATTCCCCTAGAAAGGATATGAACTTGGGGATGCTAGAGAGACCACTGTCCGCATCTAGGAAATCCCATTTTCTATCCCAGGGACCTATGTAGATCATAGCCTTATAATACTAGCCTAAGGGCTGGGATTCTCCTAGGAAGGAGAGAAACTTGGGGTTGCCAGCAGGCAGCCCCCTTCCCATCATGCTCATGGGTTGGATGGCAGAGCAGCAGTAGGCTTGCTCTTCCATCTGGTTCAGCCCCTGGCCGTTCCTCTAGCTGCAGGGCCACATGCTGCTCCCTTTTCTCTCTAGTAGGCCGTGGCCTGGTTCTTTTACCACTCTACCACCTCCTGTGGTCACGGCTATCCCTTGGGTCATGTACTTGAGAGGTTCTATCAGTGATGCTCCATAGTTGCCATGTGTGGCTAGGGGAAGGAATGAGAGCCATGTTGAGTTCTGCTCCAGTTTTCTCTTGATCGCTAACTTACCACCTAACTCCTAGTGGGTTTGTTCATCCTCTTGTAGGCTTGTGACAAGAAGGATGGTTGTGATGCAGGATAGTCTCAGCCTCAGTCACTCCACCCTGATGTGGAGGCACAATCACTCCATGGGAATGCTCAATACTGTGAAGAAGACACAATCAGAGTCTTGTCCACAAACTAAAACTAAAACATGGCCCTAACCCTTTGACCTTTCTGATCAGTCCTCTACATTTTTGTTGTTTAGTTTTGTGTGAGTCTCTGTGACTCCATTTGGGATTTTCTTGGCAGACATCCTAGACTGGTTTGCCATTTCCTTCTCCAGCTCATTTTATGGTTGAGGCAAACAGGGTTAAGTGACTTGCCCAGGGTCACACAGCTGGTAAGTGTCTGAGGCCGGATGTGAACTCAGGTCTTCCTGACTCCAGGGCTGGTGCTCTAGCCACAGTGTCTAGCTGCCCCCATTCTCTATATAAGATGTGCTTTTTCCCCCTTTTTCTTCAGGCTCCTTCCTCTCTAAAATGAGGGGATTGGACTGGATGATCTCTGAGGTCTCTCCCAGGGACTCTGTGGCCTATTAACTCTACGTTATATGGCCCCAAAGAGGACTTTGTCTTCCTCGCTTGTCTTTCTTGCTTAAACCTGGCAAAAAGGGAATTGCCATGGATTAACTTTGAATCAGAAGCCTGTAATGTTAGGGTACTATTAAGGGATTTCAAATGAAGACCAGATGGGACATAGCAGAATGAAGGCATAGGGTGTGCTTATGGGGGATGGAAGGAGGAGGAGACTCTTAGCTGAGGCCCAGGCTGGGACCTAGCCCAATACTGTGTTTTCTGATTCTGACCTTTGTATCAAGATTTCACATTGCATCTGCTCGGTGGAGATGGAAATGGAAATGGAAATGATTGCCATTGACCCCAAAGATCCATTTGAATCTGTCAGAAGGATTCTCTGAGTCCAGCTTGCTTAACCCATACCTGAACAAAGTAGCTGACAAGCAGTTGCCCAGACGTGAGAGAAGGAACTCTGCCGAGGGGGAAGCGCCTATTTGCCCAGCTGGCCCGTTCTCCTTTTGGATGATCTTCCTTATCTCAAGCCTAAAGCCATCTCTCCGTAACTTCAGCCCATTGCTTCCACTTCTACTCCCAGGGCCAAGCAAGAGATGTCTAATCCCCCTGAAATACTTGAAGGCAACGAATGTGCCCCCTGCCCTGAGTCTTGCTTTCTCCAGGCTCAACATTCATAGTTCCTTCAAGTGAGCGTCATGTGATGTGACCTATAGGCCACTGACCATCTTGGCCACCCTGCTCTGAACACTCTCTCTGGATATTCATTCTCTGCAACCTTGCACCAATCATCACATAAGCCTAAAGCAGGCCAGGCAGCACCTGCATTGTCACCTACGGCTTCTCTTGTGCTCTGTATGCAATGACAGGGGCTTTATTTGGAAAGGAGTCTCATTTGTTTTACTGAATTACAAGCAAATTAAGCTTAATGCAATGCGTGAGAGCTTCTGCATCCTGGGTTTCTTTTTATGGGAAGAAAAGCTGAAATTCATCATTACCGGCGTCATTTTCACTGTCAATAAAGTCACCTTTGCAGAACCATAAACCATGTCTATTGCTGGAGAAGCTCAGTTTTCCTTTAGGCAAGGTGCTGAATAGCTAGTGATTTCAGAAGTTCTAGCTCTCCTCTCTTTTCCTCTCATTGTTTTGCCCCTTAGATAATAGGCCCTCCCAATAGAGGACAATCTGCAGCTCTACAATTAAAAAAAATACTCTCATCTTCAGTGATATTACCACTGATTGCATTAAATGACTCTTCAAAAATTCTCTCATGGAACGTGAATTTTCTCCCATAACATAAATCAGCCTGAGAGTCGTCGTGTGCTCAACAAGCAAATTACTAGCGTTTGCATTTTAATTTCCTGAATGAGCAAGAGAAAGAGTGTCTACTAATGGAAGCCGAACAGAGTTAGGAGGGATGAGTAATGTCCTGGGTGACAGAGACAGGTTCAAAGACCTACCTGGACTATAGAATCCAATAAGGTCAAATTCAGGAGGGGGAAGCGTCATGTCCAACATGTGGATTCAAAAAAGCCGTTTCCCCAGTCCCAAAGGGGGAGGTGCTGCTAGGTAGCAGTTTGTCTGAATGGAATCTGAGGCCTCCTTAACCTTCGGTCCTTCCCTCTGATACTGGCCCCTGTCTTTTATGTCTGCATCTTGTTTGTGCAGACTTGTGTGCATATGGTCCCCCCTGTTAGACTGGGAGCTCATTTAGAACAGGGCCTGTTTCCAGCTACCTTTCTTTGTATCCTCAGCCTTAGCACATAGTAGGCCCTCAATAAATGCTTGGTGACTGACTGACTCTTGACTCAACATGGCACTACCTCCTAATTCTCTCAGATGAGAGTTTCTGCCTTCCCCCCCCCCAATTACTTATCCTTTTTTTGTACTTATTCCTCTTCACATAGCAGCCCTCAGCACAATGCTTGGTAAACAGTAATCGCTTAATAATGGCTTGTTGACTTACTGTTTTCCTCCAGTAGAAGGCAAGTTCCTTGAGGGCAGACACTCTTTTCACTTCTGTCTTGGTATGACACCGACTAGCACAGGGCCTGGCATACTGTAGGCACTTGGTAAAAGCTTGTCGAATTCCAATAAATGAGCCAATGGTATGACATGGCAGCAGCCAGCAAAGCTTCTGCACTTATGGGATGCATTGAGCACTAGCCATGAAGATGGTGGCCCTGATGCCATGGTTCTGGGCACACACTCTGGTCTGACAAGCTAAAGAAGGCCATGAGGGTAGGGAAGGGCAGGAGTCCATGTCATGCCACCTCTACTTGGGGAGAAAAAAAAAAACACTTGGAAATGCTTTATGGAAAGCATCTCTTTACATCTTATGTAACTGCCTGGGAGAACAAATTTCATAAACTCTTGTCAACAATTAAAGGCCAAGTTCCTCCCACTGAAGTGTGTAGGATGGCAAATACACACCAGTGAAAGCCAAACAAACAACAAATAAACCTGTTCTCACAAGGCAGAAGTGAAGCTGGCTTACTGCTTCCCATACTGGAGTATTAAGGGCAGATACTCAAACATCGTCTGCCCGGCCCTTAGCAAGCAGAAGCACTGGCTGGTCGGCTGCTGCCTTCAGCCTCCTGCTGCAGGCCTCTTCCCCCTGCATACCCCCAGTGTGACCCTGTGGGTAAACTGCTGTTAAGTCCTGGAGCCCAGCACCCCCAGGCTCACTAGGGCACAGCCAGGGCATTTTCTAGCTGAGGGACCTCTGTAGGAAAGTAGGACTTTGTTCCAGAGAAGCCTGAGAAGGGCCCCTAACTTTGAGGCCTTTCCCAGCTGAGGACTTTTGGTTCTCAGGCTCTTCCCCCAATATCAGAGGTCTCAAAGATAGGATAGAGTAAGATCAAAGTTTCTCCGTGTTATTGCCATAAGTTCTGTGGGCGTTTCAGAACAAATACATTTGATATATTTGTGTTTGCTGACTAGAACAACGCCTTTCCCCAACCTCTCCAAGGCCAACTAGTCCAAACTGTTCACTTTATAGATGAGGAAAGTGAGGCCCAGAGAGGTAAATGGACTTGTCCAAGGTGCTAGAAGGAGTAAGTGTGAGGGTTCCTGGGGGAAGGGTCAAGGATTTGTACTCAGGTTTTCTGACTCCAGGTTCATTGCTCTTCCACCTGTATCACGTTATTTGCCTAGGATCACTTAGGGAAGGGGTAAAGGACCGATTTCTAAAAAGGTGGATATTAAACTATTTTAAAGATGATGATAAGGAATTATTTGGGGGGCACATTTATGTGAACACTGAAAGAATCATTGGCAATTTCTTTACTTTAAAAACACACACTATAAATTTGATAGCTTTTGAGATACTTGCCAGGAAAACAATGCATTTAGAATAGATCCTTGCATTTTGTTTTTACCATTAACAATTTTTCTTCCAAACCATTTGCAAGGTTCTCTTTCAACCCATCTGTTCCAAATGAGTTGTGTGTGTGTGTATCTGTGTGAATGCATGTGAGTGTGTTTGTGTGTGTACATATGTGCAGAAATATATGCATACTTGCTGAAACCTACCGAAGGGGAAAAGAAGGTGGCTCTTGTCGAAATATTGAAAAGAAAATGGGAGACTCTGGCCTTGTGCCCTTAGCTACCAGGGTCCCCAGGCAGGCCAACCTTGCTTCCATCACATGCTGAGTACCCTGGTCCTTCTGGGGCTGGAGAGGCTAGAGAAGGCACCGAAGCTTGAAGTACCAGTTACCAGGTATGTGGGTGGAAGTGGGCAGCTGGACAGAGTGATGACATTCTTATCACTTTTTAGGAGAATGTGTCCTTTGGGCCCAGCTAATCTTGATCAATCAACCATCTTCTCCTTGTAGTTACAGTTTCCTAAGGGATGAAGGCAGAGAATGAGAGGGAAACATGAAACTTTCATTTCTGCAAGGAGCTCACAAGTACTCCCCAGGCATGCCAATTGCTATCTCTTTTTCACCTACCTTAGTAAACAAAGGGGATGGGAAGATTATTTGAGTCTCTGTTGCTCAGGAAAAGATGATTGGGCTAGATCAATAGTAGAAATGGCACATAAATAATCCCAGCAGGCTTACGGAGCTCCTTCCCTTTCCAGTTTACATTTGGGGGCTAGGAACTACTGGGAGAAAGGAGCCTATCCACCAGTTTTGTCTAAGGAGAAGGTGATCCACGTACATTCCAGAGTCCTCTGATCTCAGAGGCCAACAAAGCAATCTATTTTTGCTGAACAGCCCCACTTTGACATCTTCTGTAACTGGTAGCCCAGCCTTTGTTTGAAGCCCTCCATGGAGCAGAAGCTCATTACTTTATTCTGCCTTTAGAGAGCTCTGATTGAGAAAAAGCTTTTCCTGATACACAGTCTAATTTTGATGCTCTGCACTTCCACTCATCCACTGCTCCTCATTCTGTCTGTTGGACTCAAAGAGAAAAGGCTTCTTATCCCTCTTTTCTGATAACAGCCTTTCAAATATTTATAGTCAGGGCAGAGCCAAGATGGCGGTGTAGGAGCAGCAACATATCACAGCTCTCACATAGCCACCCCAAAATACCCATAAAGTATGACTCTAAACTAATTCTAGAACTCCAAAATGCGCACAAATATACTTTCCACTAAAGTCAGCTCAGCTACGAGGAACCATATCAGCACTGGCCTGAAGCCATGGCTGTGCCCCAGGGGTGGCTGGATGAGAGGAGCCAAGCCCGGCTGGAGCTTCAGGTGAGCAGATTGGCGGCAGCTGCGACAGTGTCTAGAATTAGGTCAGTGGGCCTTGCGAGGTCGTGGGAGAAAAGCAGTCTGGCCAAACTGCCTCCAGGGCTGGGAAGCAGAAAGCAGAGGTCCTGCACCCGCCTCCACATTGCTGCTTCGGAGCTCTCAGCCTGCAGACTGCAGGGGGACCAAGTGATTGTTCAGAGGCCAAGTGCTCTCGCATTGAGTGGCCTGGATCTGGATCGCGGTGTTGGGCTTTGGTCCTGTGGTTCATTTATCTTCAGTGAGCTGGAAGTGGGGGAGGGACCCAGCAACCTCCTAAGAGCTCCAGCAGCTGGGAGGACCCCAGCGATTTGGGACAGAGAGGTTTCCCCTCTGGAAGCAGAGCTCCACAGAGATTACAAAAAAAATCATGGACTGACCAACCATGAATAAGAATAAGCATAAGAACAGCAACCAAACCCTAGATTCCTTCTTTGGGGAAAAGAAGGACCAAGGCAGAGAGCTGCAGGAGGACAGCATAGCCAGAGCTCCCCCACCAAAAGCTTCCAATAAACATGAAGATTGCCTTAAAGCTAGAGATTAGCTGAAGAAGGATTTTGAAAACCAAATGAGAGAAGAAATCAAGATACTATCAAACAGATCCAAACAAATGAAAAAATAGAGGGCAATGTGAAATATCTCCTTGAAAAAACCACTGACCTGGAAAACAGATCCAGGAGAGACAACTTAAAAATT